>JAZDUA010000017.1:2720000-3390000 GCA_038098605.1 Gryllus longicercus
TTTGCGATTTGCATGGCACATTAAATCAATTGTTGAGTTTCTGTGCATCTGTATGAACCGATTTAAGTAAACTAATGTATCTATCGCCATGAAATTTAAATACATTATGAGCACTAGCTATGTGACCAACTTAGATATCCCTAACAGTTCAGAAATTATTAGTACTTTCTTTCCTTACGAGTTGTTCGTAAGAAGAAAAAGTTACGTAACCGTGCACCAGAAAACCCCAAAATTTCACTTGAGTAAACTTCATAGTCGGGTTCTGGTAATGAAAAGTGGATAAATCCTGTTACTAAATTTAGAAAAAAAATCTGTAACATGTGGTGTAGTCAGAATCCAAGTCTTGTTGGTTCTTCATACCCAAAAATTGATCATCAGCAAAATGTCCATCTGTCTGTCTGTCTCTCCGTCTGTGGTTAACCCAAGCGCCTAAACCACTCACCCCATTTTCTTCAAAATTGATATACCCTGACTGATCTTAACGAACTGGAGGTTTTGAGAGTCTAATGGATATTTTGATTGTTGAAGTTTGTTTTTTTTACATAAATCAGGCATCTACCTTTTTATACCTTTGTAAGAGTTCCAACCTTGCAACGTTTCTGTGGCATAGTGGAATGAGTGCCAGCACCTTAACTTTAAGGATCTGAGTTCAAGTGTTGGTGCAGAAAAATAATTAACTGCTTGACAACACTTTTGCTGGTTATGTAGTGTGTAATGTTGTGGAGCTTTTAGAAACAAAGCAAGAAAGTATGTGTTCTGGCAGCACCACTAGTTATATTAAGAATTTTGTTCTTATAATTTACTCTCCAGCAAAGACATTTTAAAAGATGGTTCAAAATAAATAAATAAATAAAATATATATATATTTTTCTAATACTTTCCACATATTAACACTTTTTTTACCAAAAAGAATCTTTTCCCCTCCTTAAAAATTTTAAATGGCTAGTATACGAGTAGGTTTACATTTAATCACTCCAACTTTCTTACATTAAACATCGGAACCCTTGAACTAATTTCATTATTCTCAAAAACTTAACAACCTCACATCACAGCAACAAACACAAAGAGCAATGGGTACCCAGCAGTGGCATAATGTTTGGACCTGCAAGACCCGCAATGCGGGTAGGCAAAGGAAAAAGAGGAGGATTTTTGTTATTTAAGATATTAACACTACTGGTATTTGCTACACACTTTTATGAAGGGAGCCCAGATAAAAGTTTTGCAGGCGGGCCCGCACTCATTTCGTTATGATACTGGTTCCCAGCAAGATCCTTGTTCCACAAAAATTTCATCCGTTCCTATGGTCTCTGCATATTGGGTATCTACCACTATCTCTGTACCTGAGTACATGGCAGCACTCCAAGTTATGCTGTCCAGAGTTGAGAGGGAGCAGATAGAACTTGGCAGACCTAAAATATCTATTTAGCAATTTATCTCCTTATATGCCTTGTTTTTAACATCTGCTATTATCTAGCACTCAATTAAAATGTGTTATTTTTCTGATTACAATAACATTATCATATGAAATCCATAAAGATACATATGAAATTACACATACATAAGAAATCCATAAAAAGAAAGGTCCTAGTTTCCAAACCTAACTTCAGTCTTTTTGTGGCCATCCTGACACGGTAAAGTTTGTTGAAACATTTTTAGAACATTAACATAATACAAAATACACACCTGGCAACTCAATTCCAGCTGCATTAAGGAATTCGTGAAGTTGTCGCTGTACAACACGTGCTATGGCCAGTCTTAAAACACACCAGCTGAAGGATCCAGGATTAGTGTGTTCTGAAGAGGGTTCTCGTGTCGCCCCCAAGCGAGAGGCCCCTCCTAGACCTGTTCCACTGCCCTCAAACACATCCTCCTCCTCCTCTTCATCCTCTGGCTCACTCTCTGCTGACTCAGCAGAGTCATAATCCACTACAGCAGCCTCAGCTGACAGCTGTGGCTGATTCAGCAAAGAGAAGAGAAACAGATGTAAATTCACATTTTATGCGACAAACATCACTCACATAAGTACAAGCTTTCTCTTACCTATATATTTGGAGTAGTCTAGGTATTATTTATAACTATACATGAACAACTAATATCCTACTTATCAATTTACTAGACAAGGCAAATTATAGAATAATGTATGTTATGGCTTAAGTTCGAAATATAGTTATTGTTAAGAGAAGCCAGTTAATTTTGCACATTAGCCAGGTAAATTGGATAAAGCTGTGAGAATGATGATGAACATATCATTTTGGACAACATCTGACTAATTTGTGAAATAGCCACAGGATGCTGGCAGAAGTAAAGTGACTGGCTGAGAGGCATAGTGCTTGTGAGAAGTATTTTGGCATAAAAATGCCTTGGAAATTAGGCATTGAACAGATGCAAGGTTTATGCAAACCAAGGTCGAAGACTAGAGCCTTGTCCCAACTTGGAAATGCATTCAAAGAGCCAACTGAGGTATACAGTAAGGTTAGGCAGTATGTAGATAAGACATTTATGACTGACACTGCAGGGCTCAAAACTTTACATCTTGTCTCTCAATAGTTGAAACTTCTCATCGGCAGTTTGAGACCTGTTTATCACACAATCTCTGTTAATCCTCAGCACCATAAAAAAGTTTATTTATCTATCCTCCTCGTATTGGCTAATGTGCAGTTCATGTGGTCTAACATATGCTTCCAAGCTATTCCACTTTACATTTGATCCACCCATTATGGATAATGCGAAAATGGATAATGTGAACATAAATTAGTCAGATTCAAGCATAATTCAAACATATAGATAAATTATATTGCATCGCATTAAAGGTCAATATTGCTTTAAGTTTTGGCAATTTATGTGTGTGTGTGTGTGTGTGGGGGGGGGGTGGAGATTGAGTATAACTTTTTCTTTTCCATAAATTTAACTTAAAATATGATACACCTGTTTCAGAGATGCTAAATAAGAATAGTGAGTGTGAGTGGAAGGGCTTGAACAATCATTCATATTAGGAGACCCTACCAAATGGCAATGATACATTTCGGGAACAATTGTTACAGTGCGTTTCAATTAATTATATTTTGGATGGATTCGACAAATTCCAACAAGTGTAAGTAATAATAAAGAGATTTTCTTCATTAACATTGTTGCCAGTTTTTATAAACTGAAGTGTTTTACTTCACAGAATTTGCGACTTCTTAACAGCAACTTCCATCTACACTTCCATTTCTCATAACACCCACTACAACTATCACATTAAAAATACATTTTATTTCACTTCTTTTATGTTAAAAGGGTCTAATGTAACCCGTTTCTGGAATTAAAATACATAATTATATTTCCAAAATAAAGGAACAAAACATGAGTTGTGTTGAAAGTGCTGAAGTATACATTACAATAAATACCTGTGATACTTCATTTAATATCTCACACACACATGCTTCATTTATTACATACTCATACATTTAAAAAAAGCATGTTGATAATATAAAGGAAGTATTATAATAACAATTTACTGCTCTTACCTTCATGAGAAAGTATGATATCATGGACATTTCAGGAGGGACAAATTGCTCCCGATAAGTAGGCTTGTCTTCTTTCATATGTGGTGCACTGCCTTGCGAGCCAAACTGACCCAACAGTCGCATATTGAGTCGGTAGCGCTGCTTAGTGAGACTTGTTACAGCAGTCCATACCCCACTGCCTTCACTGGCACTACCTTCACGTTCGAGGGAGCCTGGACCAGCACTCTGAAATCACACCAGAAAACTGGTTACATGCAAGTACACATTAAGTGACAATTCAAAACATTCTCAGAAAACTACAAAAAGACCAATTCCCAGCTCATATATGTTTATCAATGCTGATAGTGCAACATTTACAACAGAACAATGTAAGGCAGAATCTTCTCTATACAAGTTTAAGGACACAATACACAGTTAATTTTGAAAGGAACATACAAAACAATAATTTTGACTCTGACTCTTACTTCTGATCCAGGTGAGTCATTGATTGATCTGGATCCAGATTTTATTGAGCACAAAATCGATATTGGGTATCTGTGCACATCTCATATGGGTATCTTTTACCTAACTGTGAAACTTTAAGATAACATGGATGCCAGGCTAGACAGCTAATCTTGATAACACATTCTGGGCCAGAACCATAGGATGATGTCCTACCCCAATTCCTGGACATTTTCTTGGAGAGTGGCAATCGGCAACCTTGTATATTGTATTATTGTAATATTCTTGTTGCCTCCAAAGTGAGCAAGATGATGAGAATTCTCATCCACAGTCCTTCCTGTTCATGTGTGAGATAACAAGAAATCTCATTTGTAGTCCATAGTCTGTTAAAAATTGTGCTGTTAATTTAACTCGTGCTTCACTGTCTCTTTCCTAGTTGCTGCAGGAGCATTCATTACCAAATGTGTGAAAAGGGTGTTTCTTAACACCTATCTTTAAAACCAGTGATCAACTGAATTTCAAAAATGACAAACCAACATTCAAGCTTAGTGTCATTTCTAAACTTTTTGAAAAATCAAAACTATTCACCTTTCTTCCATTTTAAACCAAATTCTTATTTACAAGTAGCATGGTTTCAGAAGACATTGTTCAGTTACTAATTTAGTTATTTTTTAAGAATTTTCTCATGGATAAAACAAATACATTTTCTACAGACTTTTCAAAACTATTTAACACAGTTAACCAACAGATAGATAAATAAATTAAGATCGCAGTAAAAGAAAAATTTTCTTGCAACTGTTTCATATAACAAAAAAGGTAAAATACTCAGTTTTACAAAACTATATACTTCTATTTTTTATATCTGTAAATATGGTAATCTCAGGTGTTCCATAGTCATCACTTAGCACCACTACTGTTTATTATTTTTATTAATGATATTAAGTAATTCAATGTAACTGAGAGTTCCCACTATTTGCTGATGAATTAAAATTACTATGTGGTATCAGGGTTGAATGACTATCAAGTTACAATTAAATTTAAATCATCTAGTTTCCTGGTTTGAAACGAATCATCTGTCCTTACATTTTAATAAATGTAAGACATGAAATTTTCGAGATCACAAAAACATTAGGTAGTATGAATAAAAACCTAGTATTTAATTGAAGTCTGAAGTAAGTAGTAAAATCATCTGTTTTTAGTTTTTTAGTCCAGATTTATTTTAGACAGTAATTTTTAATTAAACATACAAGTAGAAGTAGTAGCATAGCGAGTTATAATACACCCTAGGGTGTCTCTCTCATCCCAGCCTCCACATCGGTGTAGTCTTCATTACTCAATCCTCTTTTCACCATTGCCTCATCCACTCTCTCCATGTAAGTTTAGGCCTTCCTCTTCGTTGTTGGTTGCCATTTCCACAATATTTTTGGCCAACGTTCTTCGTTCATTCTTTGCATGTGCCCGTACCATTTTAGTCTTTTCACTTCTATGGTGTCAATTATATTAATACTTACTTCCGCTTTACGTTTCATTTCTTCGTTCTTAACTTTATCCATTAAAGTCAGTCCGTAACTTCAGCACCAGAAGTCCATTTCCATCCATTCCAATTCTTTTCTCTCTTTTTTGTTACTTCCCATGCCTCAGATCCATAAAGAGCAATATTCTCTACAACAGTCTTAAATAATTTTCTTTTTACACTCTTACTTAATTTATCTTTCCATATCAGTGAATGTAAATGTCTTAAAGCCACTCCACCTTTTGCAATTCTGTTTCTAATGTCTTGTGTACTGCCTCCATGTGCATTTATTTCAGTACCTAGGTATATAAATTTTTGACAGGGTTTTACATCATCCAGTTTCAGACTTTTAGCACTTCCTCCTACAACCATATACTCGGAATTGTTAAGATTTATTTCTAAACCCCATTCCAAAAACTCTTCAAATAATTTTCGCAGTAAGTATACAGCATCGTCTTCACCACCTAATCATCTGGAAGTATAGAGAGAATTACATAGTCACCAATTTTAATATCAATATTACTACTTTTTTCCCTCCATCTTCTCATGGCTTCATTCAAATATATTTTAAAGAAAGCTGGGGCTACACAGCACCCCTGTCATAAACCTTTATTTACTGGAAACGGTGCTGAAACGTTTCTCCCTACTTTTATTTGGCTCGTATTATCACTGTACAAATCTATAATGGCACTAATCAATTGCGTATTTACATTTTGTTTCTCCATCGCCATCCATAGTCTAGATAATGGAAGAGTGTCTTATGCCTTTCGCAGATTTATAAACACACGGTGTGTCTCCCAAGTTATGGGTGAGACATTTGTCAGTTACCTGTCTAATACTAAACATGTTATCAATATATGAGCTGCCTTGTTCCTTGGAATCAATAAGGTATCTTTCCAGTCGGGTTTTTAATATTTTCCTATACACTTGTCCAATGCTGCTAAGGACAGTTATGCCTCTATAATTTACACACTGTTTCCTATCACCTTTCTTGTAGATGATAGAGATATATCCTTTCCTGAAGTCCTCGAGTAATTCTTCTCCCATTAAACATCTATTGTATAGTCGATTAAGAAGATCCAACAGAAAACTGGGGCCATGATTCAGCAATTCAATGTTTACCAATCTTGGATCGGCTGCTTTTCCATTTTTAAATCTCTGTATTATTTTCTCATGTCTCTTTCACTGTAATATATTGCGCATCAGCCAGTTCCTTGAGGTCTATGTTGTACGTGTTACTAAATGCAAGCCTATTTTCTTTCAAAAGTTCTTCGTAATATATTTTAAAATGATATACGGGTTGACTTATAGGTTGTAGTACTGAATTTTGCTTTTTGTTTTGTCCGAGGTTCTTTATTATTTTCCATGCATTCTTTGATCTGGCATTGCCTACAGGCTGTTCTACATTTTCACATACTCTTTCCCAAGCTTCCTTTTTTGCTTTTCTTACTTCTTGTTTAACTTCTCTACTAATTTGACAATACCATTTTCTGTCTTCACTATCTTCAGTGCTTAACCATGTATTATAAGCAATTTTCTAGTCTTGCACATTCCCTGCCAAAGAATTATTCCATCATGGGTCACCTATTCCTTCCCAACAGTATGTTCTATTTCTCCGAGGCTTTCATAAGCTCATTAAAAGTAAGTAATAAAACATACTAAAAACACATTAATCAGAAACCATAATTTTAGACTGAAGAATTTTATTAATATATTCTCATTATTTTGGTTTTTAATCTCAATGTTTCAAGAACTACTTTCCCTTTTTTTTAAGTCTAAATTTAAGATAAAAATAAATTATTATAAAACAATGATAACTTTCTTAACTTTAAGATTGTACAAAGTTATATAAATAAACTGAAATTATTATAAATATGTACTCGCTTTAAATAAATTCTGTCATTTTTTGAAATTATTTCCACTCTATGTAAGAAAAGGTTCCTACATCAATGGAAATATTTCTCCCTTTATGTGGTTCTGGTCTCTGATCAGAATGAGCATAAATAAAAAATAAAAAAATAAATGTGAATCAGTTATATTGTAGCGGTACAGAATTATTAAGATAAAGTAAATTGAGTAAAGTAGACCTAAGAAATTTTTTACTGAAGAAAAACATACGGCGTCACGCGCGCAGGCCCCCTTCTAGCAACAGCCACGACCCCCCTGACCCATTTCGGATGTTTATGACACCCCACCCAACGGCCGAAGAAAGGGTAAATTGAAAAGCGTCCAGCTGCAGCCACATCTGGAATATTTTCGAAACGCCTGTCATCGCGATCGGGGAAACCCAAAGCAATAATTCTGTAGCTGGGAGGCCCCTTCACAGTCGTGGCCTGTTTTCGAGACGAGAGAAGGACACTATGTTCCAACAGAGACAGAGAGTGAAAAATTCCTATACTCCACCGGAGCTTATTGGCCAAATTTAGTGTACAACGCCATCACCTTTAGCCAATAGCGACACGATCGTTGTAGGGAGCAAGAACATATGAGGAGAAAGGGTGGGGATAAAAGTTAACTTCGTGCATTTATGAGAAACAAAATTTCAGTGGGCTGAGAACAGTGGGTTGAGAGACTTCTCTGGGGTGGGAGCCAGTCGCGGGGAGAGGCGAGTGCGCCTCTGAAAGTACTTAGTTGAAATCACTGGGGTGAGAGAGTGGAATTCTTAGTGAGAATTTTAGAGGAAGTGCAAAATCACTTCAAAAGTAAATTGGCGAATCCTTTGTAATTGCGTATTCGCTACAGGATTTCGCAACTTCTGAATTTGTATTTGAGAGGATTCGCGTAGTTCAGAGGGAGCCTTTGTTGTGTGCTCCGCACCTGCGATCGGGGGCGATATCCCCGGCTATCTACAAGCTCCGCCGAAGCAGCCTCCAGACGTCCCTCTGCTGACGTCACGGACTGCCGCAGACGCCGCGAGCCGCTGCCAGACGCCCCGCCCAGAGGGGGCGTGCGCCCCGGCCAACATTCCAGCGAAGGTCGCCAACAAGCCCCGCCGTGCCAGCCCGGGCACACATTGAACTTTTGACACGGAAGCTCTCAGGCAATGTAACTGGGGGCAATAATCCTCTTTGAAGTATTGTCAAAGCGGTGCCGCGCCAAGGCACAAGAAAGGTCCTCAAGGACGACTCTGTAATTCTAGCTATCAAATAATTTTGTACTCTTCTCTAATTGTAAGCTTTCCTTTTAATTTTAGTCTTTATTTTTTCTTTATTCAATCTTTCCTTTCCTTTTTTATTAATGTAACTTCCCTGGTACAGCTTTGTCCAGGAATAAATGTTGTCTTTTACCAGTAATCAAATTGTTTATTTTGAATGCCCATGAATTTAATTAACAATTCCTTCCATCACCTAATTTGTAAATGAGCAAAGGAAATTGTTACAATTGGCTATATTTTTAAACGAGTAAAGGTAATAGGACCGACTGAGCTATAACCGGGCCGCTAACCGCGCATTTCCCATTCGCGGAGGTGTTACAATATATGTTGGGGAGAAAAATTATAGATGGAGGGAAGGGGCAAAATGGTAATGGAATAATATTAGGAGACATTAGATATTTGAATTTGAATAAGAAAGGAAAGCGTTGGAAATTTATACACCTTGAACTAAAATTTCTATATTTTGTCTTTTATTTTACAAAACACATCATCATAAATACTAGAAATTTGACTAATTTCAACTTTTGTATTCATTGTGTAATTTCATGTAATACAAAAGTTGAAAGCAGTCAAATTTTACCAAGTCTAAACATTAAGGCTGAAAAGGAAGCTGCTTCCTATGCAACAGTTAATGTGTAGAAGAGGTTTGTTTCTCAAGTAGTTTCCTAACATGTTACAAGAGTGCAGCACTTCTCCGAGACCCCTGATCTGCCCAGATGAGTTACAGATCAGTGAAGTTTGTTTTGAAAGACGTTTGACATACGATTGGAACAGGTTAATTGTAATAAAACTTTACTATTGCTTATTGTATTGGATGATTGCCTTTAACTATAAATAAATAATGATGTAAGAGCTTCTACTGCTGAGAAAAAATAGTTATCATTCTCTCACATGATTTTTGTCTCTAGTATACCAGTACATTCTTATTTCTCAACAGAACTTAATAATATCTACAACATTGAACCTTCTCAGCAATTCAACTTAAAATTTTATGTGTTGGAGGTTGGACATGATATGTACTAAATAAAAATATAGCTACAACTCAGCAACATTTGGGAGTTGCTATGCCCTCAATTTTCTTTACTTTCTTGCTGGCAAAGTTTAAAGGAACAAGTAATACAATTCCATGAAGTTAAATAAATAAATAAATATTACCTGAGGTGTCTGTGGTGTCTGGGGAGTTGGATTACTAGCAGCCACACGCAGCAGCTTTTTCACTCCTCCTCCAAATAAAAAAGCCCAAGTCTGCTGGGAAAAATGCTGTCCTACCAGACGGTACAGAATGAGAGAGTCACAGGTGGATAAGGCATACACCACCAAGCTCATATATGTAGCAACAAAGGCTTCTACCAAGAGAATGTTCAGGCGAGGCGTATCTTCATCTTTCTCCCGTGCCAACAAAGCACGAAGATTAGTAACACCTAAAAACACAACTATTGTTCACAAACATGTAATCTGACATTCAATATAGCAAGAATTAACTTATTTATCATTCATTAAAATGCAATGCATTATAATTTATTTAAAAACCAATTATGCCTAGAACATTTGTTACAAATTAATCAACCATAACTAGAGACTGAATTTATATGCACTAATAATCTTAATAACATATTTATGCAATAAAAACTTAAAATATGTCCTATAAAGTATTGTTTATCTATCATAACATGCTACTCGTAACTTTTATGCTCAGTACATTCATCTGGCATGTTACTTTTATTACAGTGCTCAGTGAAATTTTGAAGTTAGTTGTCAGTATGTCTGCTGCTAAATATATTTCATATCACATTCAAATAACCCCATAGAAGCCACCTTTATGCCAAAAAAAGGAAGTTTCTTTCTTTTTCATGGTTAGTTTTGCTCTCATTTGTGAGACTCATTACTTGTGAGAGTTCAAGTCACATGTATTAGTTCATAAGCATCACTGATTTTCAAGATGGATTCAACAGCATAATAATTGAAACAATTGTGATTTTCCAATTAAAGATCATGCAAAATTCATATATAGGAAAATAATATTATCTACAATGTACCATGTACATAAAAATTACAAATTACAATAAAAATAGTATATACAAGTAAATATGAGTTGTGATTAATGTTTTCAAGCCAAATATGCAGAATAATTATCAATTTGTGAAAATATGATGCCTATTAACAAAACAGGAAAAATATACGTCATAAAATCCTGTTTAAATAAATGGAATTTGAGTGTTTCATGCACATACCAAGCAAGCATTATTTCCTACTACAAAGGAAAAAATATGTATTAGCAATGAAATCCTGTCCCTATTCATAACTGGGCAAAGAAAGTTAAGAAGTAAAATGTGAGTTTCAAGAGACACATGTTTTTTCTATTCTTCCACAAGTGATGAGGTCCCATTTGTAATCAGTAATTTGAAATGAAAGAGAGTATTTCACCACAAACAAAAAAATACTAAGTTAACCCACCACCACTACTACAAAAACACAATTTCTCCTTAACAGTCTTTCTTCAATACTTTCTCTCCACTGGTCTCCCTCTTATGCTTTCCCCTATGTTGTTCATCCTTGGAACTATTCACACCAACACTAAGGACCAGCTGGACTCTCTCAATTCTGATAGTTGCAAGTGCACCACAAGCCAACAGGATGACCAATTCTTTTTCTGCTATTAACCATGAGACTTCCTGAAGGTTGACATCCCATGGCAGAAATAGCAACAATGGCAACGGTGCAAACACTAAGCCACTGAGAAACTGCAATAGCTCATCTTTTGTCATCCCTCATTCCTTCCTCTCTCCACTTCAGTAACATCATGAATAAACAACAGTTACATGAATTGGGCAAGTCATTTCAATCACCCTGCCCCGTTCCACCACAACTTCATTTTAATCACGTCACTCAATACTCCAAAGTGATGTGCTTCACAGAAAATACGTTGAAGCCTATCAGCTTCTAAGAGAGCTTCATCACTCAAGGAACAAACATGAAAACTTGATTAAATTTTTGTTATACATTGGGTAAATTTTATATACAATGTCTAGATTTATTTGTGTGAAAGTGTAATCACTGGTCACAATTATTGCAAATAACCCAAACACTAAATAATATGAAATTTGGAAATGATGGATTACAAGAGAGAGAATTCATTGCAACTCTACACGATTGCATGTCTACCACACAAATTCTTATACAAGATGTGTGCACATATCTGTCATACATATAAATTTAATCAAGTTCTAATATTTGTACCTCGAGTGATGAGATTCTCTCAGAAGCTTATTAAGCTTCAGCGTATTTTCTGTAAGGCCCATCACTTTTGAGTATTGAGTGGCATGATAATTGATTTAGGGAGGGGGCAGGGCGAGTGAAATGACTTGCCAAAGTTCATTTAACTTGCTTATTCATTATATTCATACAGAGGAGAGAAGGAATGAGCGATTGGATCTGATTATGCGCAACATCAAATCCTTCCAGACCATTGTTTGCTTATTAATTCTTCATAAGAAAGATTCAAATTCAATTTTGGAATAGGCCTTTGTTATTTGGTCACCTTACACTAAATCATCTATCAATCAATTGGAAAAAGTATAACATAAAATTCTACTCCACCTACTTTTCAGAAAGGGGACACCAATTCATACATTTGATCATGCCCTTTCCAAATTCTACAATTTATTTAACTCTTTCAGACATGACTATTTTCCTTTTCATGATTTTTCTGTTTACCTGAACACCAGTTGAAGATCTTTTTTTTATATTTCTAAGTATTTATTTGAGTCTCTGACTTGTAGTCAGTGATAATGCACTATTTTCAGATCTGGTCATTTTCCAATTTCTTCATTCAGTTCTTGGTATTCTAAATTGAGTACAATGGGCCTGAAGGGGTTAAATTAAAAACCTTTCAGGTTAGGAAAAAATTCTATGACTTAATGTTTTTGTATAAAAAATTAACAAGTCTCATTGATTGCCCTGAGATTTTTTGTTTTATCTCTCTTTACATCCCTCAGATGGAAACGAGAAACCTTGCCTGAGTGTGGTTGGAGTATCTGCAAAGAACTAAGTTACAGCTATTACGATATCTTTAACAGACTGCCTAGAACCGCCAATTACTATGCAGATAGGCTTCCTTTTTTTTTGTTTTTGTTTTTAAATCCTCACTAAAAACATTTAAGTTAACTTAAACTTCTTTTACTTTCTGATTCAAAGTGATCATCATTAATTCTATTAACTATTGTATTTACTACTTCTACCAGAAATTCTCTGTAAAGCAGTTGCATACATTATATATTCATTTAGTAATTACCTTTTTGTATTTTTATAATTCGCTTTTATGGCGTATAATCTGTGTGATGTATTTATTTTGTAGAATTATTTATCTCTCCAAGGGGCATGTCCCATTTATATATAAATAAATAAGTAATTTGCTAAATGGTTTTTATGACAAGATTTAGAAAAACAGACTAATGACCACCTTCTGTGTTACACTGGCTGCACACACAATATCACTAGAAATATTTAAAACAGATAAGTTTATAATTACTAAATACTTGAAACAAACTAATTAACTGACAAAGATGAGTCGAAAACCCTTAAAGAAGCCCTAACAACCTTGTAAGAGGCATAAAAAAAAAAAAAAAAAAAAAAAAAAAAAAATAAATAAATAAATAAATAAATAAATAAAAAAATAAAAAAAAAAATTATATTTCCATTATTTAAAGTTCCATTTGTAACTGAAAGAGTAGAGCCATTACAATAGGAAAATACAAAAATGTTTCATCCTTTATACCTGGCCACTTGCTGGGATGTGTAGTCACCTGTAGAGGTTCATCACTGCTGAAACGACGACGACGTGGAGGCTGTCCAGATATTAAATGACTGCTGGAGTGCGCAATGTTGAGACGAGCCAATGACTCCAGAGCAGACGGAGGGAAACTAAGAGCAATGAAACATTTTGAGAATACATGATGATTTAATGTGAATATTTTATAGAGAAACTTTTTTAAGTAATATTTCACGAGATATGAATGAGTACACACGCGAGAAATCATATTATTCTATCACAGGTTTAATGAAGGTATTGAACAATTTTCATTTCTTCCTCAAAATTCTAAATTTTGTTTATTCGTCACTTGATGTAAAAATATATAAATTTATAAGTGTTTGGAATTGTGGGAAACAAGAAACAGATTATACATCATTTTTGCTATTCATAATAGAACTCACTTGTCAGACGGTTGCTGCTTTACACTGAATGTATCTGAGTCACAAAGACTTTGATAAATACATGCTGAAAGCGCCACAGCAAGGTCACGTAAAACAAATACTTCACTGTGGTACAGCATTCGAGATGGTGCAGGGGGGCCGCGCAGTTCCATGATGGTTGCCAGCATATCATGTGTTTGGGCCTGTAAGAGTCGCTCATTTTACTATATTTTCTAAATAATGTAAAGGACTAATTGACAATATTTTAAATTACTTGTACAGTTGCAGTAAAAAGAAAAAAGAAAGAAAAAGAAGCAATTCTTCAATTGAATAAGTGTAATTATGTGTTTGAAATATGGTATTAATGAAAAAATATGATAATATATTAATGAATATATATATATATATATATATATATATATATATATATATATATATATATATATATATATATATATATATATATATATATATATATATATATATATATATATTATAGCCGATCAGATGGCCGAGATCGCTAAGGCAGTAGTGCCGGAGTGGTTTCGGACCAGAAGATCGCGGGTTCGAGTCCCGCCTCGGGCATGGGTGTATTTGTGTTTGTGTATGTCTGTAAGTGTTGTCCTTTCACCCCCATTATCATCATATCATCATTTCATCTTCCATACCCCCAGGGCTAACAACCGTGGGGGATAAAAATCGGATCCAGCTAAAAAATGCTGGTCCCCCCAAAAAGTTGTTGCAAGCACCTGCCACCGCGATAATAAATAAAAAAACTGAGCCACGGTAAATGCAGGATGCTTGCATGCGTGGTCCTAGTCGGCCGATTAACGAGGGAAAGAAAAAATATATATATATATATATATATATATATATATATATATATATATATATATATATATATATATATATATATATATATATATACATACATACATACATACATATATAATTATTATTATTATTATTATTATTATTATTATTATTATTATTATTATTATTATTATTATCTTTTTTGGTCACATTGGACCACTTTAGTCTTTCCATTTCCCATTTTCTTTGAAGGTTGTACTCTTCTGTTCTTGTGCTCTGCCCAGTATCTTTTCATTCGGTCTGATCTTAATTTTCTCAGTTCATCTGGAATCTCAACAGCCTTTCTATGTGTCATTTCTACTGAAAATTTATGTTTCTTAAGTAAGGAATTAATTTTATTTTTGTTGTCGGCATCTGTTATCTTGAGTCCAACTGCTTCAAAATCCTGTTGAACTTCTTGGATCCATTGTCCTCCTGTCTTCTTCCCAAGATTTCTCATTACCAGTTGGTGTAAGATCCTGTCTCCTGGCAGTCGCAAAATGTGAAAAAAATATGATATTCTTTTCTTCTTCATTGTATTGGTGATTGGTTCGATTTCCTGATAGACTGTTTCGTTGGGGAGGATTCTCCAGATTCCTTCTACTTGGTATTTCTTATTGATACAGGTTCTAATGATTCTTCTTTCAGTTTTAAGGATTTGATCAGTTTTACTTTCGTTTTTAATTTTGAACAGGGTTTCACAGCTTCTGGGAGAATTATAGTTTTATAGTGTTGGATTTGTGCATCTATTGATGGGCATTTCTTCTTATATGTGGACCAAGTTAGGAATTGAGCTTTTTTCATTTTGTTTGTTCTATTTATCCATGTTGCTTTTTCGTTTAAGTTTTGTGTGATGGTTTCCCCCAGGTATTTAAACTGTTGTACTATTTTGATCTTCTGGTCATGTATGAAGATTTTATCTCCATTCAGGGGTTTCATGGGCATGATCTCAGTTTTCTCAAAGGATATTTTTAGGCCTATTTTTAGAGCAATGTTTTGGAGACTAATGATTTGGGCTTGAACTTCTTCTATGTCGGGAGCTAAAAGAGCCAGGTCATCTGCAAACCCTAAACAGTTAGTTCTTATTGCAGGATTTGCTCCAATTTTGATATTTGGTGGGTTAACAATATATATATATATATATATATATATATATATATATATATATATATATATATATATATATAATTATTATTATTATTAAATTATTGTTCTCATCATTCTTGTTGACGAATACCATGATGCCCTTTTCTTCGTTACCTTAATTTGTGATAAAAGTTTTATATTTTAGTTCTATCAGAAATTAACATACAAAATATAAATGTAAAACACATGATTACCATTGACAATCCAATCATTATAGGATGCCTCTACCTGAAGTCGTGGGGTTTCAGCAAGGAATGAGGCAAAGGACAGGAATGAGGAACTTGAGGATTCTGGTGGTTGTGATTCTGGAGCAGGACACTGTAACATTCACATACAGGTTGTTGAGAACCATGAAAAATGTAACTACTTATCGAAAAGTAATGCCATCACAATTCTGAAATTAATGTTTTATTCACTGATTGTCAACAGCAGATTAAGTTACTTCTGATTATTTTGGTTTAGTTGCAATAAATCATCCTAATTAGACCATCCTAAATTCAGTTGCGGTAAATTCTGTCTAAACCAGAACGTGTACAAGCTGGAAACCTACCTTAAACAGAAAATTTTTCCTGCTGATGAAATTGGCATTTTTAAGATAGCATAAAAAAGAACCTGTCCACGTAAACAGAATGGTTTTCCATGTCCTACAAAGAAAACGTTATATAACGGATTTCCTGTGAATTTAATGAAATTGGCAGACACTGGAGATATTCTAAATGAATACATCTGCAAATATGTTTTAATACTCTGTCCCTGTGACACGAGATTTAGTCGTGGCAGCCTCACTGTGAAGGAGAGGAGTTTCAGCTGTCAGGGTATAATCCGACCTTAGAGTTGTTTGACTCTAAAAGGCTCTCTCTAACCCCCCCCTCCTGAGTCTATGAGCTTGGGAAGGTAGATGGGCATGTTTTCTATTCACACATCTCACTTTTTCTCGTTGAAAACCATAACCCCTCCAGAGATGCACTACTCAAGGCAATGCAAGGGTGTCAGAGAGTCATATATTTCAATTTATTTGCAGTCTTTAGGCATCAGCTGTTACGGTGTCATCCAATCAAGAGCTTGAACGTCACCATAGTGACATTTAAGTTCCAGATTGGATGACATCATAACAGCTGAGATCTGTCAAAAGACACTAAATAAATCGAAGTACAGTACTGTGGGCTGTGTCACATTGGGCATTGAGTCAGCAGTCCTACTGCAGCCACTACGCAGTGAGGTGGTAAGTATTTTTGAGTTTCAGATGAAAATATCAATATCACCAGTGTCATAAAATGGACAACGAAAACCTCTCTAAACCGAAATATTTTTTGTCCTGATCGATTCAGGCAGATTTTACTGTATTTTGAAGAACTGTTTCACCCTTCTCTGCTCTTTTATCATACACAAACTTCTATGACTTTGGATGACTATTTTAATGGAACACTGCAGAATGACCAATGGACACAATGCTAAGAAGCATGAACAAACTCAATTTTTTCATGTTACTTCACATTGGAAATTTAAGAGTACATTGAGGCATTGACTCTTCACATTTGGAAATTAGTAATTTATCACATTATTTTGAGTTAAATTAAATTAATTACTTTTCCAAAAATTATACCAATTCCAAAAATTCCGCAAGGGGGGAGAGGGGGTAAGTTTATGGTATCTGGTAATAATCCACGGTGAAGGTCTGGTGGTCATAAAAGTGCAGTGGCATTACACTGCTTTCTAAAAAAGATGATTCCAGTAGTATATATTGCAAACTCACAACTGAAATATTCCGTTTTGATATATAGATATATTAAAATGTAATGAAATCTGTAAGAAAAGTTTAGTAATAGGTAAAATATGTAATTATATAAAAAAATATGTAAAACTAGTACTGCTACAGAATGGCACTGACTTCCTCATACTAGTTAGTTTTCTAATTTCTATGGCCTGGGCTAGCTTTACGGTCTTGCTCCAATCTCTTGCCAACTGCCATCAATCGCTGCCCAAAATACATTCTTTGAAATTTTCTCAATTTTTCAGTTTCCTAATGGTAAATTCAAAATATTTCTTTATGAATATTAAAAAAAGTAAAACCTCGTCCTATAAGGAAATTTTGCGTTGAAAAATCTAGAACCATTGTTAAGAAAAAATCGTTTAAGCTCTAATGTAAATGTAAAATTTAAAGCTCATTTCCACAGGAATCTTTTGAGCTCTCAAAAAACTTCAATGGAAGTATTTTCACTCACATATGCAATAACATATACAAATTGCTGGAAAGATGCATAGAGAGAGAATTCAAAAAAGTTACATTTGTGTAGTTTTTGACAAAAGAATACAGTAAAATTAATTTTATGATGTTTTAAAGAGTGCAATTAGCACTAGCCATATGAAAAGTTTGAAGAAAAATTTTGGAGCCTTTTTGAGAAAATGGCATGAGCGTTTCTAAAAATTAGAAATTTTGAGTTTGTTTGCACAAAAAACTTTTAATTTTTGGAGAAATTATATACAGCATTATTTAAAGGGCATGTACTCATAAATGCAATAATATGAACAAATTGTATCATAATGTAAATATTAAGAACATGAGAGGCTAGTCAAAAAAATTACATTTTTGTAATTTTTGAAAAAAGAAAAGAATAGAGCAAAATGGCATTTATGTCGTCTAATAGAGTACATTTAACACTATCTCTACCAAAAGTAGAAATAATAGGTTCGGAGCTGTTTTTGAGTACATTTTGTGTCTAATTTTTTTAAAATGCACAAATTTCATATAATATTCCACAAAAACTACTAAAAGTCCCCAAAAAATGTACATGACCCTAAAGAGAGAACTAATTATAGAGAAATTTCATTGAAAAGAAAAATCTTTATCTTTAATTTTGTAGTTGTAGGAAGACGCTGAAAAAAATTCAAATTTTTGCAATTTTGGAAAATTCGGAGTTAACAGTGAAAATCAGACCTATGCCATCTTCATAAGTGTATTTTAAACTATTCGTACAAGAAATTTAAAGATTATATTTGCAGCTGTTTTTGAGAAAATTTTGAAAATGTCCCTATGGCATCACGTGAAGGACCCCAAATTTTAAAGAATGTTTTAAAGAATGAAAATTTTGGGTGATAAACTACTCAGTCAACCCATTCCATTTTTGAACTATTGCTTTTTCTGAATTGACAGTTTTTATTGCAAACCTGAATAAGTTGGAAACCAGTACAAGACAATAAAATGTTGGACCCAAACGATTCCAGTTAAGACAGGTTTTACTGTATTAAAATACATTGGTTACACAGTAGCAAGGTCACATCATTGATGCATTTACTACATGGAACATATTTCTAATGTCATCACCACACCAAAGAGGTGACAGGATGGTGACAATTGAATGCTAATGCGTTCGTTTTTTACTGTCATTTTCTATAAATAAAATGGCAGAGAGGTATTGTCATATATAAATAGAGTTGACTGATAGGAGCAAGAATCAAAAACGTAAACTTTTCTTCACAGTGCACCTAATTGCAGGTTTTAAAATAATTTCTTACAAAAGTCTACAGTACCTTTTACAACCTCATTAGCTCTGATTCACAAGTTTTGGAAACTGTCTACCCCATTCTCATGCACCACATGCAATAATTTTGCCAGTACCTGGAGGTGGCGGACGGGATCAGCAACAACTGTTTTGTGGCATGCTACTGAGGCCGAAAGCAGAGGCAGAGTGGTGGGGAAAGGCAGAGGAGACAGCAGCTGCTGCTGGCTTTTCTCCTGTTGCAGCTCCTGAAGGAGAAGCACCAGCTCCATACGTACGGCAGCCAGCCCACCCCCACTAGCTCCGTGCAGGGAACAGTAGCTCAGCAGTGTGCGCAAGAGGGCTTCATTCGCTAGAACATAACCAACACAGGTCAAAATGGTTTTCACCACAAAACTCCAAGTCATACTTCTGAATTGATGATATAAATCTGTAATTAAAATTTTTGGATTAGGAATAGTTTTTCTATGTCAACTGAAAAAGAACCTTTGTGTTCTTTACAGCCAAAGACATGATACATTAAATGACATTTAGCCATTTTTTGTTGTGAGTATTCGAGGATTAAAGGCTTTGTGTTACATTGAAATTAATACAAGTTTTAGTTATAATTCAGAATTATGGTAAGTATTAGTTTCATACATTTTTTAAATGAATGTAACATAAAATTCCTGTCTGCTTGGAAAAAAATAACAAGTGAAATTACTTTTGAATTCCGCATCAAAGTATTAGAGGTCCAGTTCATTTTGATTTTGCTCATACCAAAACGAGGCATAATCTGTCAATAAAGTGTATTTGTTACAAGGATTTAAGTCAATTCTTGAAAATAGTTTTCTTTGGAATTTCAATCAGCAGATTACATGCATAAAAGAGGACCATAGTCACTATCTCTGTTATAAAAGAAGTTATAACTGAACTTACCTTTCAACCATTTCTTTCGTCGAGACGCACGCTGTACCTTAGCTTCAAAATCCACCTTCTCAGCCATCAAGATCTCATGGAGAGTGGGTTTCTCATTAAGCCTTTGCACTGGAGTGCCACAGTGCTCTGGTTCTGCAATTACACTTTCTTCTGGAAAATGAAAAAATCTCTTCTTACTTTTTTCTTCTTCTTTCTTTTCTTCTTCTCATTTGATTCAGCAATTAGCAAAAGGAATTTTAAAAAATACAAAATTAAGTTTTGGAATTCGTGAAGAAGTTTGCTTTAAGAACACATTTAAAATATGGAAAATATGAATTACTGAAAGTCTACAGCAGGACTCAAACCCGCGGTCCTTTGGTCCGAGATCGCTACTACCTTACAGCACTACTGCCTTCACGATCTCGGTCATCCGGACCGGCAATTCCATATTTGTTGAATGTGAAGACTACCTTTCAGTTTTGTCCAACTAGACACTCTCATTACTTACATCGGGTCATTGCGGGTCAATGACCCCCCTCTCGATCATGCTTTTGTCCAGTTTCCCTGATCCATTGAGCAAATGCTGAGATGGCCCCTTGTTTTGCTTCTGGACGTAAATGAAGTTTCACTAAGCGCACATTTTGTTGAACTCTCCTTTTGCTTGTAATGGTAAGAGTAGAGGTAAGGGCGAGTTGCTAGTTTGTTAGCAATGCAGAAAAATCATACTTGCGATTTGTGTACCGATGCAAATAAATTTTCTATAACTTGGAAACAAAAATGACTATTTTTCAAATATTGTTAATCTTGCAATTTTCAAAATTTATTTTTATTTATTTATGTTAAACTTTTACTCATCTCTCAACAATTTATAGTTAAAATAACAGGAAGGGATTCTGGAACTCAAGAAAACATGCGCAGATAATCTTCTCCCCCCTACGTCACATACAGTTTTTACTGTTTTTTGACTAAATAAATCTCATCAATACAGCAACTTACCATGGAACACTTTCCATCCTACCTCATCTGGGCCAACCTTCCCAGCACGAGTACCTACTTTAACTCCCAATATCACTAAGAGGGAACCCTTCAGCTAGAACTTACAAAAATGATCAAGGTAACCTGTGCTTGCACCTTTTTACCGGATTAGGAGGATCATCCCACAGTAGCCACATACTTTTCAATCCATGTCACCCTATGGTACTGGCTAAGGTCTGGAGTTTATGAAAGGAACAAAGTATAGAAGTACATGAAGGACTGGAAAAGCCTATCATGTCACAAACTCAACTGAAAACGTCCATGGCTTATACAAGATTTGATCTCACAGACCTGAAGACCACTTGGGTATACCTACCACAACCCCCACTACAACTGGCCCAGGGAGATTTGTTTCAATGCTTTCATTTATGTATAAGTGTGTGTGAGGATAGGGCAAGAAGAGGAAGGTAAGATTGCTACCAGTCTGTGGTCCAGTGTTTGTTAGGGTACTGCTTCAGCATTCACCCAGTGTTGATCAGAGAAACCACGGAAAACTACTGATCAGAGCAGCCGGCCGCAGAAATTCTCCAGTGACTGAATCAGACCTAACCAGTGTTGAAAATTCTGCCACCATTGAACCTAGGAACTCCTACTGAGGCACTGCAATGACATCAATTGATGCCCTGAGCCCCCTCTTCTAGTTTTCATACTTTGGAAAAGTGGCTGTTTCATAAGAGTTCCTTACCTATGGCAGATGCTACACCAACACCATCAGGCTCTCCAGAACTGTAATTGCACAGGTGTCGCAATGCATCCACTTCTCTTTCCAACCAGACATAAAGTTGATAGCGTAGCTGACCACCATCCACCTCAAACCCAGTTGCCAGAGTGCTCAACTCCTCCATGAGAATCTTCAAGCACGCTACAAACTTCAATTGCTGAGCCATGATGTCTAGTTGTCCTGAGGAACCTGTTCCTGATTGAACATCATAGTTATTTTTATTATAATTTTGAGATTTTTATTATAATTTTGTTATTAAAGAAAGAACACTCTACTAAATTAAAGACATAAATTCTTTGTATTTCTAATATAAGTGGAATACAACCTTGAAAAACAGAGGTTCTATTCTATTCTGATTTACACTTCTATAAGATCTAATATAAGTACAGGATATGGAAAATCATTCTGTTAGTGGCAAAATTTAAGAATAGTTCACAATTTAATTCAATGTGGTACTACATTTCTCATGATGTGATGTGAGATGTTCATAATTCACTTCATACAAAATATTTTCAGTAAGTATGTAACTTACTCAAATGTATGTTTCAAGCCACTCATTGAAGTTGAAAATGAAAATAGAAGTACTATGTAACTGAAGAATGCTAATGACTGTGAGGAAGATACCAATTTGAAAGAATCTGATTCTCGTAGCATTGAAACTGATAGGAACCGCCGTTGTAATGTAAGCAATTGACAATATATGAGAGATTTAAAGCCGAGCAAATGGGTGAATGTTAAGATAACAAAGAGTTTACAATATTTATTCGAATGTAAGGTAAGGTTTTACCCTTAAATTTCGCCGTCAAAAAAGTACAGGATCATCTTGTATTTGCAGATTTGTGGGTTGGTTTTTTGCTTTTATCCTACCATTCCATTGTATACAAGAAAGCTAATGTACACTTGTAGCTTGAAGCTAATAATACACTGAGAAGCCAATAAAAAGCAGTAACTGCAAAGCCACTAAATACTGCACATATCTATAATACCTAATTTTTCAAGGATGTACTCTTGGCACTCACAGTGGATTTGTCAGGCAATTCAAACCAATAGAGTGAAATTGCGTTTATACGTTTCACACTTATACATTTTTCACATCCATACGTGTGTGTGTGTGTGTGTGTGTGTGTTTTGGCAAGTCCTGGATAAATTCCTATAAGTCCCATGCTAAATTATTTCAGATATGCATTTGATGTTTATACGTTTTTCACACATACATTCATTGGTGAATTGTAATGTTAAACAAAACAAGATAACAGACTTTTCATTAGTAATTTTTTTAACTACATATTCAATTCTTCTTTTTTTGGTAATAACTTTTCTAATAAAACGGTAGTGTAAACATATTGAGTTTCTATTTTGCTCTTAATATTCAATTATGGATTTTTCTCACATACATTATCAGTCCCCTGAAAAACGTATAAGTAAAGTTTTACTGTTTTTTTTAATAGATATGTAAAGAAAGAAACAAATGACAATGCGCTGAAATACAATGTGAAAAGGAATACAAGTCATTGTCAAAATTTCATAACATGGTCCATGAGGACACCCAGGGGAAAAAATTACAAATGTTCATTGCTCTCTCCCATATTGCCGGTGGAATGGAGTTATGTGGGGACAAATTCACAGTTGACAACTCAATCACACAAATTTAAAATTTATTGCAATTGATTTTATTGTTAAAGAAGCAGAGGACATGAACAAGAGCATGCTAAGAAAAAAATCTGATGGCAGAAGGAAATATTCTTAAGTGGCACTAAATGAAAGATAAAAAACACAAATGCAAGGTGCAAAATTTTTGGGCAGGGCCTAATCAGAGGACTGAGTGGGAGGAGGACCAGAATGAAAGAAAAAGCAAAGAAAAAGAACAGAACAGGAAAAGTAAGAAAAAACACATGATACATGCGAAGATGAAAACAATAGGGACTAGAACTGGAAAAAAAAATATTTTTTTTAAATCGAAAAATCTGATATTTTTCATTTAAACCAATTTCTTTTTATTTAAATAAGATTTTAAAAAAAATTGTATTAGATGTTTTTACTTTAAACCAAAATCATCAAGTGAATTATTTATCCTTAATTACTCTAAAAGCAGAAAAAAAAAATATTGAAACATTAGTTTGTAAATTTATCATTAAACTGTTGGAATTTTATTTAAAAAAATAAAGAAGCTATATCTTTGAGGAGTCTGGTGCAATACTACCTCACCCTCAAAATCTTTAAACGTGATTTAATTATAGTTTTGTGTTCTTGAAACACTTCTCTTGTGTTCACTTTACTGAATAAGCTTGTGGCACCATCTATTAGCATGATTTTGAAGAAGACCAGTGAGAAGTATAGTTCCCTCTTAAAATGGAATTTTATCAATGTACATATAAAGAAAAAGGTTAATATTATTAAAACTAGTAAGATAAACTACTGTTTTCATTAGTTTTAACAATATTAATTTTGTTCTTTAAATGAGTATTAAGAAAATTCCAGTTTTATTGATACATCTTTAAGATGTACTTTAAGTGGCTTTAGCTAACATTTTAACACAAATCCAGAATTGTAGACACCATTGAAGATTTAAAAATGTTTTTCTTGAAACTCCTTTGGTGGGTGTTGGGGTTGTATTACTGCTAAACTAGTTTTAATGTACAGACAATTAAATGATGGATAAAAACTAAGCAACCATCTAAGTCTATTCGTATATAACTCTACTATAAATTGTTTATTATTCTTCGTTTCATAAGTACGTTCATTTTAATATATATTATATTGAATTTTATTTTCTCAAATAGTTTAATTACAATTAATTGATCATACCAGCCTTAATAGAGACAAAAATGACAAAAATAATGATTTTAATAATCAAGAAAAGAGTGTTGCTTAAGCAAGATTTTCAATTCTTATGAACACGAGAATTTGGTATTTTATATTAACAAAATAATAAAAATTAGTTGAAAACGAACAAAATTAACAGAAGGGAGTCATCTTATATTCATTCATTTGATAGTTGGGCAAATAAGATATTCCAAGGATTTTACTTAAATTTTCACAAACACCACCAAAAAAAAGATTAATTAAGAAACTTTGAATATATAAAATATGTTATTATCAATTCAAGAGAGAGAGGAGAGGGAGAGAGGAGAGGAGAGGAGAGGAGAGAGAGGAAAGGGGAGAGAGAGGGAGGGAGGAGAGAAAGGAGGGAGGAGAGAGAGGAGGGAGGAGAGAGAGAGGAGGGAGGAGAGAGAGAGGAGAGAGAGGGAGGGAGGAGAGAGAGAGGAGAGAGAGAGGAGAGAGGAGAGAGAGAGGAGGGAGGAGAGAGAGAGGAGAGAGAGGGAGGGAGGAGAGAGAGAGGAGAGAGAGGGGAGAGAGAGGGGAGAGGAGAGAGAGGGGAGAGGAGAGAGAGGGGAGAGGAGAGAGAGGGGAGAGGAGAGAGAGGGGAGAGGAGAGAGAGGGGAAAGGAGAGAGAGGGGGGAGAGGAGAGGGGAGAGGAGAGAGAGGGAGAGGAGAGAGAGGGGGGAGAGGAGAGAGAGGGGAGAGGAGAGAGAGGGGAGAGGAGAGAGAGAGGGGAGAGGAGAGAGAGAGGGGAGAGGAGAGAGAGGGGGAGAGGAGAGAGAGAGGGGAGAGGAGAGAGAGGGGGGAGAGGAGAGAGAGGGGAGAGGAGAGAGAGGGGAGAGAGAGAAGAGAGAGAGGAGAGAGAGCGAAGAGAGAGGAGAGAGAGGAGAGAGAGAGGAGAGAGGAGAGAGAGAGGAGAGAGAGAGGCGAGAGAGAGAGAGGAGAGGAGAGGAGAGGAGAGAGAGGAGAGAGAGAGGCGAGAGAGAGAGAGGAGAGGAGAGGAGAGGAGAGAGAGGAGAGAGAGAGGAGAGAGAGAGGAGAGAGAGAGGAGAGTGAGGAGAGAGAGGAGAGAGAGGAGAGAGAAGAGAGAGAGAGAGAGAGAGAGAGAGAGAGAGAGAGAGAGAGAGAGAGAGAGAGAAGAATAAAAGAAAAGAAAAGAGAGAGAAAAAAAATCCAAAAGTAAGAGCAATTTGATTTACTTGCTTTACCCCTAATGATGATATGTCCATTTACCTTCTGCATCACTATCTGAACGAGTAGGCTTCATACTCAGTCCCTGATCACTGCTGTCTTCAGTGTCTGGATCTTCATCATTGCCGCCCCAATCCAACACCAATTCGTCCTCTGCTCGATTAACAGGTGCAGACCAGTCCATTGCACTTGAATCTGAGAATGAAAATAAAATAGAGAAATATATTTGAGCAGAAGTAAAAAGCCATCAACAATTTTTGAACAGTATCTTTTACCTGTTGTCGTGGTGGTTATTTCTGGTGTACCCCACTGTATTATTCCAGAATCAATTTCTGGATTCTGAGTGCGTGTTTTACTAGGAGAATTAAGAGTACCTAAAACATTACATTGGAAATAAGGAACTGAAGCTTAAAATCTATACAAAATATATCTACCTAATCACTGCATTTATATTAAACTAGTCAAATAGAGCATGAATACACAAAGATTAATTTCTGTAGCGATTGGCAACAGAAACTACAAGTGTGAAACCAAAATGACTCTACATCTAGCATAAGTCTGAAAATAAGCATATTTGATTTCTCTATCAGTCAAAGAATGAAATTGAGAAAAAAAATTGGGTGCTTTCTCTACTACAACATATCCTCCGTAACCGGCATACCTCCCTTACCTTACCTAGTTACAGTTGGTATACATGACTCTCATCAAGGTACCAATATGCAATTTTGGTCAGAAATCCATTCCAAATGTGTAACTCTAAGTCTCTACTCACTAAGCCTCTCCCCAACAGCAACTGAAGCAGCTGTAACTTACTGGGGGAGCCACTTCCACTTGATTCCAACACCTTGCCAGGTAGCTTTGACAATACTTCCAAGGCCAGAGCTGGGCAACCAGCTTTGAAATGTGCATGAGCAGTAGTGAAGTATAGTTGCCTCTCTAGTGGAGTAATGGAGTCCTCTAGCATCAGCTGTGCATCAAAAAGAGAACATGAATTGCTTCGGTTATATTACTCATGCTACCCTTCCAGAAGATGAACAACCCACCTGCTTATCTGATGCCCGTGCATCTGAGCCATAACTAAACCCAGCCAAAACAAGTGATGGCCCTGTGCGTCGTCCCTGAGCTGTAGTTGCAATGTACTGTCTCACCAGTAAGGGGTGAGTCCGCAGATACACATAGAAGTTGAAAACATTTGGATTGCTGTACAATGGAAGAGAGTAATTAAGTAGAGTTCTTTCATAAGCAACTTCATAAGCATAAACTAAAAACATAACTAATTAATCAGTTACTAATTATCACTTTAAATCAAAAATATGAAGAGTGAACTAAAATTTAGGTTAGATATAACAAATACAATAACAATAATAATAATAATAACAACAACAAATACAATAGTAATAATAATTACTAGTTCCATAACTATTTTCATTATCTTATATATGCAGAAAACCACACACAATGATATAATAACTTCAGATCACAATATGCAAACATTAATATATCACAATTAGTAGTAGTAAGAAACTCTAATCACTTCTATTTGTTGAATCCTTCCACTCGTAAAGCATCCCAAAGATCATATTTCAAAAGATTCTCAGAACTTATAGGTCTACGATCGATTTTACTTTATGTGCTGCATCTCTTAAATGCAAAATCCAAATAGTGCTGTGGCTCAGACTACATCTGCTTACAGCCAGTCTGGTCAGTAATCTCGATCACACTTTATGAAAACTACTACTTGCATTCTTTTTTCTCCTTTCTACCATGTTAATTATAAAACATAGCCTCAGACAAAACATTCACCCAGAAACATTACACATTACTACACATTTAATCAACTGACACTTACTGATTTCAAAAGTATGAATATTTTTCAGCGTCTTTCTACGACTACAAAATTAAAGGTAGAGGATTTTTCTTCAAATTAAATTTGTTGTCCATAGTGAGTTCTTTCATTAAGGTCATGTACATTTTTTTGAAACTTTTAGTATTTTTTTACGCAATATTGAGTGCAATATTTGAATTTTAAAAAATTACAAAAACTAAGATTTTCTCAAAACAGCTTGAAATATTTTCTTTAAACTTTTGGTAGAGATAGGGCAAAATGTACCCTATAAGATAAAATAAACACCATATGGCTCTATTCTTTTGTTTTCTTTCAAAATCTCAAAAATTTAATTTTTTTGATTTGTCTCCTGTCATTAATATTATACTTATGAGTGTATACATATGCTTTAAATAATATCAGATAAAGTTTCTCGAAAACTTAACGATTTTCTGTGAAAATTAGCTTAAAATTCCTGTTTCAGAAATGCTCAAACACAACTTTCTCCAAATTTTTTTTCAAACTTTTTAAACAGATAGTGCCATTGCACTCTCCAATATGACGTAAAATTCATTTCAGGGTATTTTTTTTGATTTTACTAAAATTACACAAACATAATATTTTTGAAAGATCTCTCACGGCGGTAATATGCACGTTTCCAGCTATTTGTGAACACTAAAGTATTTGTGAGAGAAAGTACATGAGAACATACAGAACAATAATTTGAATAAATATATCCACCACTGAACTCTAGAAAACATGTTAGAGAAGTTACATTTATTTCATACAAAGCAGCTAGAGAAGTTACATTTACATTCATATTACATTTCATACATTTCGCATTCTTGGGGTGGAAAGATTAAAACACACTCCCAGGTGCGTACGTGGGTATTCAGGTTTTGAAAATAAATAACTGTAATCACTGTCTGTTATAACCCAAATTACTTTTAGGATCATCTATTAACCTTGTATCATCTTTCAAATTTGTTGAATGTTCTTGCCCTGTATACAATTCATTTTAACCCAAAAGAAAAATTAAAAAATAAATAACATTTCAAATCATTGTTGCATCAACTGATCTCAAAAAAATCTCATTACATAATTATCTGATATATGCCTAATAAGTTCTAGGGAGAATCTTATATGTCATCTGAGGGATTGCCTTTGCAATTATCATTCCCACCACTGTTTGCAGAACATGAGATAGAGCCCATACTGGTTTTGGCATCCTGCAGATGTCTTTTAGCACAGGACAAAATTATAACAAACAGATGCTGAGCTCAAAGGGTCAAAATCTTTTCATTGTATCAAAAGTCACACTCACCAGATGTTGCTTCTGGTTTATCTTCATCATTGTACTGGGGGTGTGCACAACCAACATTTGTCTGGAGCAGTGTGTTGAGGCTACCAGAATAATCCTTTAAAATCCACAGAGCCATGGAGCGCAAAAATGGGTCAGGGTGAGCTCGGTCTTGTTGCTGATTATTACCTTCTGCATCACATCCCAAAATTTCCTGAAATATTGCATTCCAAAAATGAATTACAATAACCTACACAAAATGTATAAATGATTGGAAGGACAACACTTTCAAATTCACCTCCCAAAGCAATCGCCGCAAACTAGGTGGAGTGGGATCTCTTTCTCCTTCATACAAGCGTGCAATTACCATCGCTAGCTGAAGGTCCTCAAGCTTATTCAGGCACACCTGAAAGCGAAAGTACAGTTAATGCAAGAACATTTTTACTATCTGGAATATGAGTCATTCCCCGTAAAATTGCACACTGCAAAACATCACTATTATTTAGTGACTTAAAACTGTTTTTTTTTTAAGTTCTAGTGTTGACAATAATTGTAATAATTAAATTGTAAAAAAATTTTAAAAATTGTAACAAAATTGAACTTGAAATACAAGTGAATATACAAAATATACATATAATTTGTATCATGCTGAGGACACAGTCTTGTGCGCGAGACCTGATAGCACATAATTTACAATTTTCTCATAAAATAATATCACGTTTAAAATAAACAAGAATAAAAAGTATCAAATTTAAAATATAAAATGTATGAAAAGTAACAAATTTTTACATTTAACAATGCATAACTTATGTTAAATTATATAATGAGTTGGATTGTAATTAAAGGGTCTGTATAAGGTGATTTCGAGAAAAGTAGAGAAATATGAGGGAAAAATAACTATATGTTGGTTCAATTATGCACATATGTATAAATTAGTTTACGATATTTTTGGAGTCATTCAGATTTACAAACCATTGTCTTAACAGTCCCTTCTAGAGTTCATATTTTCTCCCTAGTTCGCAACTTAACAGGTTCAATAAGGCGGTACAATTATAGGTATCCTTTTAACATTTCGGTTTTCATGAAAATCATGCCGATACTATGACTGATTTTTCTAGGAAAATTTTTCTTACAGAGATGATGTTATTTTCCCTAAACAATTCTTCCGAGGTATAATACCTACTTCTTTATTTTATTATTTTAACAATCTTTTTCTGGATCTTTTGTTGAAGTTTGAATGCATTTTTGTAGGCCCCTCCTGAAGAAATTATACTGTATGTAATTATCGACCAAAAGAACACATAACAAATCATAAGCAAACTTTTTAATTTGAATTTAATCGTCCGTGAGGGTCATGTGTACATATCTGGCACATAGTAAGATGTGAAGGGATACTTCTGTTTATTGCTCTGTGAAAGTATATTCAAGGTAATTGTCTATGGCGCTGATTGGCACCATAGACGGGATGTTTGAGGGGTGTACTCTTGCAGATGTTGCAGAAAAACAGCAAGTAGAAATTTCTATTGTATTTAATTTCTCAGAATCATCTCGGTGTCCCACATTGTAACTTACCACACTTATGTAGAACTCTTCAGAGATTACAATAGTATTTTTTCAAATTTTAATCTATTTTAGGAAGAAATTTAAAAAATAAAAATAAAATAGGTCAAAAAATATTTTCAAAAAAAATTAATTAATTAATCATGCATCAAATGAAGGAGCATCTTCTGTTCCTTAATATCCCCAAATATTAAATTTATGTCCCAATTACAACAGAAGATAAAAATGATTAACTTTAGCAATGCACGCATTTTTTCAAAAATTTGGATAATTAATGTAATATTAAAAAATTATATTTTGGAAAAAATGAAAAACACGTGTTTCACATTTTTGCTTATACTCTTCACAGAAAAAAGTTTAATAATCTGAAACATCAAGGTCAAATTTTCTTTAAATTTGTACGATTCGACATGGAATGAACCATATGCTCTTTTTTCCTTTTAATATCATAATAAGAAGTGACAGGTCATGGTGCTGTTGCAGGAACAAGCTTTCCCATGTACAGTAAAACTTCACTTGTACGTTTTCCAGGGGACTAAAAAATGTATACTTGAGAAAAATGCATAACAAATTGAATATTATGAGCAAAATAGAAACTCAATATTTTTACACTACCATTTTATTAGAAAAGATATTACCAGAAAAGAAGAAATCAATACGCAGTTTAGAAAATTACTAATAAATTCACCTACAGGTGCAGTAGTGCACAAAACATATTTCATGATTAGATATTAGTCGTCAAATCGCTATAGTTTTATCTCTGAAGTCTTCAAATTAACTATAAATTTATATCCTATGTTTTTATTGAAAATGTTATAATTAAATTTAATTGTGTGATTAAATTTCTAAAAATGTCACAAACATAGATTTCTCGGAAATTAAATTTATCCAGTCTCAAGTTCCCTTCCCAGAGCAACTGAAATTTTTTTGAAATCCTGCTGCTGGAAGTGGCATGAAACTGACTTTGCGCTAAAAACCCCTGTGGGCTCACACGGTCTTGGCCCCCTCCGCTATGCCAAGACCAGCTTCTATATTACAAGTTTCATTAACGGGAAGTTGCCTCAGAGGCCGAGGGTTCACTCCGCAGGTTCGCTCTGGCGCATGCTGACTAGAGTAAAATTCTAGGCATTCAGCGCAGGCCGCCCCGCACCTCACCCATCACCTCTGTGGGTACATTTGAACATCGTACGGTTTCAAAGGGACTTTTATTATGAACATGTAAGTGTGAAACACTTATAAATGTCAAATACATATCTGAAATAATTTAGCATCGGAATTATAGGAATTTATCCGGGACTTGCCAAAAAAAAAGAATAAACGTGAGAAACGTATAAGTGCGAAACGTATAAATGTATAATTCACTACACTTGCACTAATGTGAGCGCAAAGAATAGGAGCCACTACGATGATCAGCCACCTCAAGAAGGTCCAATGTGTGTCAGTGGCTTTTGGATGTATGAACATTAATTTCAGGTGGTCACAAAAAATTTTTAAGTGCGTGGCATTTCAAATAAGACAGGTGGGCGCAAGGCAAGCGACTGAAAGTGACAATGGATTAGGAAGAATCCGAGTGAATCCAAGAGCGATGCAAGTGATTAAATTGAACTTAAATATATATACCATGCACATTTGTGAAAAATAAACATTATTTTCAGCATAAAATTTTGATTTCTTCCAATGATTTTCTTTTCTTTCTTTTTTTCTTTTTTTTCCTTCTTTTTTTTCTTTTTTTAAAAAAATAAAAATGTGTATGTCCCACCTCCACTTCATAAGTTACTTTTGGGATTTTTGGGATGGAATTTTCTACCTTGTCAACCCACAGTCAGAGTATCATTTTTGGAAGTCCACCACTCTCAAGAAATGGTACCCTTCAATTGCATCCCTCAGAGCACCCAGCCAGGAGAAAAAAGGCAGCAGCATGCTCGAAACCGTTGGCTTTCCCAGTAGGGCAAAAGCATTCTTCAAGGCAGCCTTTCTCCAGCGGTCCTCATTGAAGTTGTTGGAAAAGAAAGAAGTCATTCGCTCATCTCCGCTTTGAACGGAATAGACCCCACACTAAACTCTTCTTCTTCATAGCTAGGTAAAATATTGCTGCATCCAATGGGTCTTGTCGAACCATGTAGGATGCTTTTGCTATCTGAAAAATACAGTACAATCACTGGAAATTACATTCGGAAGTACAAGAAAGTCATTTTAGAGACAATTAAGTATGTGTAAATTAACTCATTTTCAAATAACGAATTTTCCAGTCATAGTCATTATTTTCTAGTCATCACTCGTTGCTTTCTAGACATACTTTGTTTAACTAGAATTCAACCTTTTATAATAACCAAAAGGTGAAGCAAAAAGTACCTTCTCAATACAAGTCTTCAGAAGAGTATGAGAGCGCAACCACCAGCCAACACCCAATTCCTTCAATTGAGCCCACTTAGGGGAGCCTTTGGCATATGACGGGATGAGAGCAAGCAACTCCTCCTCACTCTCAGAGTGAAAATGCCCACACTAGGTTGTTGGTACCGACACCCTGGCGCTGGAAATGTGCTCGTTGAGCCAAGGGTAGGCAACGCAGTAGGTAGCTGTAATGCTTCATGGCCAGAAGGTAGCGGAGCCCACAGTCGTCTAAAGAATCTGTAACAAAGGCAACACACATGAAAATAATATAGAAAGGTTTACTAAGGTGTTCAGTTTAGAGAGAGGGTCTCATTTTATAATATAAATTTAGTTTACCGCTCTTAATATATACTAACTTCTATTTATTTATAGAAGTTAGTATATATTAAGAGCGGTAAATTCTGACACCTAGTGACTGATCTTCATGAACAATAGGCACATCTACACTTTTTTTTTTTTCACCCAAACGGTTTATGTGCAGTTAATTTTGTTGTAACTCTACTAGATGGCTCTGAAGAACAACATTGCGTTTCATTTTAATTGAATTTCCATTCAAATTGCGCTCCACCTGGGTTTCATTGTTACAGAGTGTTGCCATATGAAGCAGGCCAAGGTCAAGAAGGTCAGAAAGAGACACATCGAAAGACAGAGGGACAAAGAGATTCAAAAGAGATATAGAGATAGAGATAGAGAGAGGGACAGAGACAAAGTTGAAAAGACGGATACAAAGAGAGGAGAGAGAGAGAGAGGAGAGAGAGAGAGGAGAGAGAGAGAGAGAGAGAGGAGAGAGAGAGGAGAGAGAGAGGAGAGAGAGAGGAGAGAGAGAGGAGAGAGAGAGGAGAGAGAGAGGAGAGAGAGAGGAGAGAGAGAGGAGAGAGAGGAGAGAGAGAGGAGATAGAGGGAGAGAGAGAGGAGATAGAGGGGAGAGAGAGAGAGGAGAGAGAGAGGAGAGAGAGAGGGAGAGAGAGAGGAGAGAGAGAGGAGAGAGAGAGAGAGAGGAGAGAGGAGAGGAGAGAGAGAGAGGAGAGAGACGGGAGAGAGAGAGAGGAGAGAGAGAGACGGGGAGAGAGAGAGAGAGAGAGACATGAAATAGACAGGAGAGAGACGGGAGAGACAGGAGAGAAACAGGAGAGAAAGAAAACAGGAGAGAGAGAGAGAGAAACAGGAGAGAGAGGAGAGAGGAAAAAAAAGAAAGAAAGAGAGAGAGGGAAGGAAAAAGAGGGAGGCGAAGGGCAGAACAACTGCTGGGTTCCACCTAGGATATTTGTAAATATGATGAAGTTACTGAGGTACGCTCTTATTTGAATTTGGGATGTTTAAGATTTTTTCAAATTTACTTATTTTAAAATATTCTAAATTACATTTCTCGGTTGGACATTAAAAATTAGTTACGGAAACTGGCAAAGTTGTGAGCCTTATACATACTGCAGTACTAATCATAACTTCTAGTAATATATTAATTCAAAACAAAAAAAAAATGTTAGTCCAATAAATGTTAAAGACCTTGCTTAATTTTTTCTGATTTTTTTACAATTACAAGTGTTGTAATAAAAGAAATTCACATAAAAATGAAGATTGAATTCACCTGTGGAGATGTCTTCTCCTTCTGGTACTCCAGAAAGGTTTTCCTTTGCTATAGCAGTCTTGGCAGCATCAATTGCAAATCGCTCAGCAAAATCAGGAATTACAGGTAGAAAACTGTGTCAGCAAGGGCTAACAAATGCCATCTGATCCAAACTGGACAGCCCTGGTAGATGAGTGTGTGTTAAAAGGCGAGACAGAACACGCCCCTGAAAAAAAATTATAAAGATACTGAAACATAAGCTCTTCAGGACATAAACAATCCATAAGAATGTATCAAATTTCCTATCATTTATTACTCTTTTAATTTAATCCCACATAAATTAGCATACTTAATGCTAGATTTATTTTCTTTCAAAGAAAGCGTTTGAAAGGGAGTGTTTACCTATAGTGCAAAACATTTTTAGATTTCATATTTTAACACAATTTTTTTCAGATAACTTGTGGTTTCAAATGGAAATAAAAAAGAAACTTAATTCCACCCCAGCTATGACAACTACACCAACAGAAAGCTACACCAACCTGTCTTGGACCAAAGTGGGAAAGTCCTTGACGCTCCTGGCTCAGAGACACGCGCCTGTCATGTCGTCTGGGTGAGTCGGGTTCATCTACTAGGAGGTCATCTAATGATTCATCTGCATCAGCCACATTACCATCAAACAGATCGTTATAGTCCTGAAAACATTACAAAAGTTCCTCAATTGGCCTCAAACTAGTTAAAATTATGACATGCCTTAGAACATAGTTATCTGTAACTTACTGGCCTTTTCACAGATTTCAAGAAATAGCAAGCTTGACACCCCTATCCTTTACCATATCCTTTACCAGTATGCTATTACATGTTTAGAGGGGGGAAATAGAGCACCATGAGAATTTAAAAATGTTGTGTTGTGTAGTTGATTTGTAAAGAATAACTAAAGTTGTCAAAAATTACATCAGACTGAGTATAGAAGTCAACCTTGATCTTGTCTGATAACATTTATGAAATTCCATATAAGATGAAAGTGCTCAGCTAGACAAGGATGACTGTTAGCTACATTGCCGAAAAACCTAGTACATATACTCTTCCTTCCTTGAATGGAATGCTACAGCACAGATCCCAGAATTTTTCCCAGTTATAGTGAAATCATAAAAGTATTAGTTACATCATCATCATCTCTATTGAGGCGTCATTATAATAGCGGCCAAGCAAAGCCATTATGGTGGAGGCTCCTGAGTCCCTCAGGAGTTACTTGTTAGAAATTTTAACACGTTTACATAGACTTCTGAAAAATAACTTACTTGAGCTTCTTCACTGTTTTGCGCTGCAGCTCCAGCAGTTTCTCGGTCTGCTGCAAGGAGAGTCCACAAAGGAAGTGGTGGTACAGAGCTAATTTCAGCATAGTCCAATGTCACTTCCTCAGGAATGGCAGTGGTAGAGCCTCTTTGCTCCAAAGGGCTGTTTGTGCCTACAGGTAAGTTTATAATACTGAGTTAGAAGAAGAAGAAGAATACTGTTATAAGAATTACAACCACTTTCTCAGGCTTAGTCACCAAAATTATCCACAGAGTCAATCATTTTATATACAAGCTTGCCATTCACAAAATTTTTTATGCAGACATGGAATACACGCAAAAACAAGCTTATACAAAATACAAAGTAAACTAACACCAGTTATTTTTCTTTCATTTACAAAAAAACATTTTGACATCAACAATTAGAAAATTGGTGACTAAGGAAATACCTGATGGAGGAACATCAAGTTGTCTTAATCCTTAGCAATGATGATGAAGATTGTTATCACTAGTTTGTATACATTAAAATTAATTTAGAAAGGAGACATTCTTAATTAGTTAAAAATTCTGTTATTTTCAAGTGAGAATGAAATAAATATTCAAGTTCTATTGTATTATTATTTTCATTTAGTATATTATAATAAGATTTGAAGCCAATTATGTATAATTTTGATAGAAATGAATGAATGTTAAGTTCGTAAACATAAACCTTTTTTGTCATAGATGAGGTTATTTCCGCACATGTGGAACCTTTTAAAGAAATTAAATCAAAAAAATATTTAAAATAAAGGTCACAGACAAGATTAAATGCAACCAAAACTTACCAGCACCCACGTAGCTCACAGACAAGGTTCTCGACCGGGACCAGCCTCTTTGACGAACCAAGTTCTCTTCATCTGTGCCACCTTGAACCAATGTACCTTGTCGCACATTACAGGTTCCAGAGATGCATCTAAATGGAAATGGTAACAAAACCTATTAACTTTTAGCAGAGAACTCTTTCTTATAGCAGCTATTACACAGATTCATCAACATAATACCAAAATAAAAATGGAAATTAGTTATGAAAGTGCATTATATCTCCAGTTCAAGAGATATACTCAAATACATTCTACTTTTGGGAGAAAAGGATATTCATACGCTTTTGTACTCAAAACTCCAAAAAGTGCAACATCAGAAAGTGAGAAACAACTCTAACATCAAAATATATAAGACAGCAGAGCACATAAATAAACTGAAAATGACGATAAATATGTTGCAGCTGGCTACACAATCTGAAGTACATTTTGAGCTTTTATTTTACTTGAAATTGATTTATGCTTGACTAATGAAATCTCAGTAAGATCTTATTAAACTTAGGCATAAGAGTTATACTTCATTTCTAATAAAAATTTTAAAAAAATTATCTATTTTCTTTGTTCAGGCCAGTGCACAATTTTTGACAGTTGAAACCATTGAGCATCACCAGAGACCATCATTCTCCAAAATATATTCTTCTGCCACGCTGATGTGCCAAATGCCATCTAGCCAAAAATGTCTTGGAAGTGTCAGTTCAGTGTGTACAGTCAGAGATAGAGGAAAGTTTTCACAAGTAATTTACACTGTTCTTATTTACCGTTACATATCATCACTAAAATTAATATTAGAAGAATTAATACAAATTATGACAAAAAGCAGATGAGAACATGTATGCATGTAAATTAAGTTATAAATAGAGGCTAGATCTTCAACACCAAATTTCAAAGAGCCCACATTGTTCACGTTCATCAAACACTTAATAAAACTTGCAATGATACAGATAATTTTAATCAAAGAACTAGGCAGGTATATAATATTTCTTAAACTGAAAGTTTCAAAATGTATGTTTTCTGGATTCTACCTTAAATACATTGATTTCAAGCAAACTTAACTGCACACTCCAGTAGGCAGAAAGAAAAAAACAATGACAAGTACCACAATCACAGTCCCAGCATAAATTACCTAATGTTTGTAAAATGAATGGGAATCATCTCTACGTGTAACTGACTGGCATGAGTGAGTATAAAAATAACCAGACACATGAATAAACAGAGGATAAACAGATTTCTTTGATATTAACAAATAAGTATGTCACCTCACAAGATGTGCAAGGATAGCCTTAACCCAACGAATCTTTCCAGAGTTAAGCAATTCCATGAGTTGCTTAGGGTGATACTGTGGCAGAACAGGGCATGCAATACGACTGGCCTCAAAAAGACCATAATCAGGCATGTAGTCAACGCTAGGAGTTTCAGCTTGTACAATTGCACCTATAAAACAAGAGAAAGATGTGAGTTCTACAAAACTTAGTTCCTCAAAGCTTACTAATACACACAGGCAACAGAACTGATGATTCCCAAATACTTAAATCTTCTATTAAAATATACACATACAAAATAATCTGATACTTTAAATTAAAAAAGAATTTTAATAATTTTTTTAACAATCCAAAATCCCATTCATTTCAGAATCCATTTTCTATTGTGTTTTTTATTGACAATCATAAATTGTAATTGCAACAAACAAAAAATTCATGAAGTTCAATATTAAGTTTGTAGTTCACAGGTGAAAAAGAAATAAGAGATAAAAATTCTTTCAACAAATATTCAAATTATCAGACTTACCACGCTTCTTCTTGCTGTCTAACATGGTCAAATTGATTGAAGATACTCGAGAAAGATGAGGCATTGAGCTGACAGTAGCCATGCGCCTTTGAGAAGTCTCTTGCACAAGACTACGGAGGTCTTCATCTCGAAGGTTCCGTGAATCAGGCAATTCTTCTGATTCTTGGGGTGCCAATGCTCCTCTAACCTGTTCTCCGTTCACTACAAACACAAACATTCAGTTATACAAGCATCAGTTTGGAAAGTCCTCATTCCACTTTCTAGGAATGGAAACATACGGAGGAAGAGAGGATTTTCTTTGTCAGAGATTCCAAACAACAGATTATAATCAGTTCAATAAATTATGCAGACTGTAACGTTTATTACAACATTACTAACTACAAGAACTGAATATTTTAACTTTGAAAGTACGTTATTTATGTTCAACAAAAATGACAGCAATACACTACAAGAAGCAAGCAGATCAAAATCACTTTCGATAGTCTATGCCAGGCCTACTCAACTCAGTAGCTCAGCAAACTCAAAATGTCCCTTATGAGCTAGTTTGTGTTGAGGAGGGGATGGACAGCACTCAGCAGCAAGAGCTTTAGGAGGAAATTGTGGGGCAGTTGAAAACCTACTGCCATTGGCTCTGAAGCACATGACTCAGGGGCAATGTGAATTATAATTCCCTTTCTGGGCTTCATACACCTTAAACTCACTACACAGCACATTCAGAATTTTAAATCATTACAATAGGTTAAGTGATTTTAAGACCACATATTGTGATAATGAACTTTTTGCACATCAGTTTGGTCTTCCTCTTTTTGAGAATATTAAAACATTTTGCCTGAGCTATCACTATTTTCTTGTTCCTTAAAATCATCAATAATCATGATTTTTGCACTACCCACTTCATCTTCACATGAGTCATTGCTTCTTGAAAAATTTCTTCTTCCAGAAAATTATTGAACATTTTCAGCCAGAAAGTCCAAAAATGTAGGTATCATAAGTAAATTATACCAATACTGTGAACTAAAAACTGAAAAAATTCAGTGGAGCATGCTGAGAAAATTATGGATGAATATAGAGAGAAGGATGGGGTAGATTGTGAAAACAGTAAATTTATTATACATCTGAACAGTGCCAGTGAGATGAAGATTTCATGGAAAAATACCTGTATGTAATTATTGTCCAATAAATTTACTTGGTAAAAAAAATGTATAAACATAATTCTTCATCCTTCGTTTTCACTGTTGAATATTCAGATGAAATATATTATTGTAGGAGCAGGGAAATTATAAAATGCAGACAAATTAAATTTAAGAAATACTCTGATACCCATTTTTAAAAATGTTCCTTTCATTCATTCTATATCCTTATCAATCATTTACATTATTTTTAAGAATGTAATTTGTTAATTTATTCCTCCAAAGTTTTCTAATTATACAGTAAAATCTGTCTAAACCAGAATAGATCGGGACAAAACAATATTCAGGTTTAAGGAGGTTTCCACTTTATGGAGGGTTGTCCATTTTGTGACATTTGTTTTATTGATATTTCCATTCTGAAACTAGTAAATTACAGAACTCTATTATAATTATAAAAACATATTAACATATAGCATATTTATGGAAGAAATCACCAATAAACGAATATTAAACATATTTATGACAATTAAAAGGAAAAACTTCACTTTTTGTGTTGAACTTCCACTTCCTAACACTGTTTCAATTATGTTTTCTGAAGTTGAAAATTTTAATATTTAGGGTTTTATGGTTTTTGTTGCCACTGTTAAACTGGTTGTAAAACTCCTAAAACACACCAACTCACTGCCTAGTGGCTGCCCCGACTGCTCGTCAACTCTTTTGATACAATGCGTCACAACCCAAAGTATTATGTCTTTCTGATACCCTAACATAGCCTTGACCAGCCTTGACCAACATGGCTTCTGCCATGACAACGATGACCTGATTGACAACATGGGGCCGATAGATGTGTGAACGCAAGCCATGTTGGTGCACATTCCCATGCTCCGAAAACCTGGAAAGACGGAGTTCCCTTAGGGCCTATGCCTTGGGAGACAAGTGACCCCAGGGTCGAATACTACGCTGACAACTGAAGTTTCTTGCCTTCACTGTGCGGATGCGATGACAAACTCATATCACTGGGACAGAGAAATTAAGATTTGCAGACTCACTCATTCCTTGAATGGTATCTCGTGACTCCTTGCCAATTGCATTCATTTCACAGAAATTCTGTTTTATGAAGATTTTCTCCCCCTGCAGGACATGAAAAACAATTCCGTTTCCGAGTTGTAAAGGTTCCCGTTTTATACTGTGTAAAATGCCACTTAACTTCACGGACTGGAGAAATTTTCCGGTTGCGACAGATTTCCGGTTCTGTTTTACAGGTATAGGTTCTGTTTTATTCAGATTTTACTGTACTTTCATTTTACAATGAAGTAAAGCATTTAACTTTTCATATTTCGGCATAATGAGTTTCACGAGAAAAAATTCAAAATATTTGGTCTAATTGATAATTATTTCAATGCATTCAGTGGATTAAAATTAATGTTTTAATGAGAGAAATTCTTAATGGCGGATTATATGGAATTGCTTATATTTGAATGTAGAACCAAAGCCTAGCTTCATGTATATTTTCGATGTTGGCAGAACCAAAAGTTGGCAATATTGAAAATTCTAGGGACAAGGCAATTTTCTAGTCGTCATCATGAACTGCAGGACGAAAGGCCAGGGGAGGCCTGATCCTGGTTAAGTAGTAGACCTGATATACTTCAGTCTTCCCAATGTTCCCACATGATCCACTACTTTCTGGATCTTCCTCTATATCTCTGTCAAAGTGGCTTATATTTTAGAGCAGCCATTGGGAATATTCCTTCTTTCATTCTTTTAATATGTTCCAGTCAGTTTTTCTGATTCTTTTAACTCCCTCTGTTATGTTTGTTGACTTAATTATTTATTTATTTATTTATTTATTTATTTATTTACAAGCTTACAGGCTTATAGCCCAACAATATTACATTATATATATAGTTCATATACAATATATTTGCAATCAACATTTCAATATAGATAGTTTTGCCTTATTTTTGAAGGAAAAAAAAGATGGTATTTTAAGGGACGGACATAGTGTGTTGTTGCCTATTCGCGATAGTCTGCTTATTGGAGAGTATAGGCCGTACGATGATTTGTATAAAATAGTTTTAAATGGTTTTACATTTCGAAGACTGTATAATTGGTCATTGATGGTAAATAAAGATTTCAATTTATTACATTGTATTTTGTCATTCATTATTTTATACAGAGTACAAGCATCAATATAATGTCTATATGATTCTAATGTACTAAGATTAGTTAATTTCATTATGTCTGTATAGTTATGACTTATTGATGGATTTGGTAAATGTGCTTTAAACGATGCATATGCTAAAAATTTATGTTGAACTCTTTCGATTCTATTTATATGAGTGTTGAAATAGGGAGACCATAACGTAGAACCATAAGTTAATATAGGTTTAATTAATGAATTGTACAATGTTGTAAGCGTATCAATATTTTTGAACTCACCGCTGTGTCTTTTAACAAAACCTAAAGTTCTGAGGCCTTTACTTGTTATGTAATCGATATGGTCGATAAAGTTCGCTTTTGAGTTAAAAATGATGCCCAGATCTTTAATTTGAGTCACTCGGTCTAAGTATATGTTATTAATTCCATATCGAAAATTGATTACAGATTTACTTTTTGAGAAGCTCATAATTTTACATTTTTCAACATTTAGTTTCATATTGTTGTTTTCACACCAATTTACCAGATTAAAAAAATCATTTTGTAATTCAGTACAGTCAGATTCGCTTTTAATTACACGATAAAATTTGCAGTCATCTGCGAAAAGTAAAAATTTACTATTTGTGAAGGACGTATAAATATCGTTAATATACAAGATGAACAAAAGTGGACCAAGATGTGATCCCTGAGGGACTCCGGATGTTATCTTCATTTTTTTTGAAATAAAAGATTTGTATTTCACATAATGAGATCTATCTCTCAAGTATGAGTGGAACCAATGGAGCAATGGGCCTGTTATACCTATATTTTTTATTTTTTCTTCAAGTAATTCAAACGAAACTTTGTCAAACGCTTTTGAAAAGTCAGTGTATATTACATCAATTTGCAATCCATTCTCCAAAGCTTCTATGATATCATTATAAAAAAGTAGCAAGTTTGTTAAGGTTGATTTCCCATTCACAAATCCATGTTGCTCATCTATTATAAATGAATTAATGTATGGTTTAATATTTTCGGTTATTATTGCTTCGAACATTTTTGGAATAACATTTATCAGAGAAATCGGTCTATAGTTTTTTACGTTTGTTTTTTCACCTGATTTGTGAATGGGAGTAATATAGCTTTCTTTCCATTTATCGGGAAATATTCCCTCTCGTAGTGATTTATTAAAAAGATCACATATTGGCTTATATAGAATAGATGCACATTTTTTCAAAAATTTAGATGGGATTCCATCTGGTCCGGTAGATTTATTTTCATCTAATGTTAACAGTTGATGTAGTACTTTACCATATGTAATTTCAATGGATGGTATCTGGGTTCTGATATTGCACGGATTAGAGTTATTGATGCGATTTTGGTTAGTTACTAAATTATTATTTTCTGGTTCAAATACAGATAAAAAGTGGTCAGCTAGAAGATTAACTCCTTCTAGTCCATTATTGCTCATTTGATCTCCTAATGTAAGGATAGATGGTAACCCGGAGTCTTTCTTATTATTATTAATGAATTTATAAAAAGTTTTAATGTCTGATTTAATTTGATATTCAGTGTTATGTACGTATTTTTTGAAACATTCTCGTTGAAGGGTTTTTGTACGAATTCTGAACTGTGAGAAAATATTATAATTTTCTGTGTTGGAATTTCTTTTGTAATTTTTATGAGATTTATACTTTGTTTTAATCAATTCTTTTAGTTCAGGAGAATACCATACAGGATATTTGGATGATCTTATAATTTTTTGTGGGACATGTTCTTTTATAATTGTTTGCAATGTTTGATAAAAATGTTCAAGGGATAAAAGTATATTACTATTTAGAATATCATTCCAGTCTACTTGTATTAAATTGTTTATTATTTCAGAATAATTTGCTTTGTCAAAATCGTATGTTTGAAAATTAAATTTCAGATTTTGTGAATCCTCATTATTGCAAAAATCTATATCAAATGTCAATGGAGGATGGTAGAAATCAGGTGAGATTAAGGGGTCTATGGATATGTCAAGATTTTCTACTTGTCCGTTTGAGAATATCAAATCCAGAAGTCCTCCTACATGATTATGTTTGTCATTGTATTGTTTTAAATTTAAGAATCCGAAAGAGTCCGAGATAGAGATAGCGTTTTCATAAACTGTTTTTATATAGTCAGGGTTGGACAATAATGTCACTCCATGATTAAGATTTAACCAATTCATACCTGGAAGATTATAGTCTCCCGCCATTACAATTTTATGATTTTGATTTTCCAACAATTTTTCTACATCTTCACAGTGTTTTCGATAGAGGTCAGGTGAAGCTCTGGGTTGCAAATAAATTGCACCGATAATTAATGTATCATTTTTTGTTTTCATTGTTATGAAGAGTTGTTCAATATCGTTATGTATTATTTGATTTTTGTAACTAGAATATTCTTTATTAACCGCTATTAATACTCCACCACCTCTATCGCAATCACTTGTGTCCGAGTTTCTATCCTTCCGGTAAATGTTAAAGTTCCTGAGTCCCATCTCTGCATTGTGGTAATTGTCATTTAGCCATGTCTCAGTAAGAATGATGACATCACAGCTGTCTGATTGGTGGTAGATATCCTTCAGTTGATGAAATTTGGTTCTAAGGCCTCTTACATTTTGGTAGTAGATCCGGATTTTGTTGGGCTTGTTGATGGGTTTTTTGAGTTTAATGATTTAGAGAGATCAATATCTACTATTTTTGGACAACCTTTTATATATTTAATAGTTTTTTGTTGACCACCTTCAATTGAATTGAGACGTTCCAGTTCATTTTTGAGAGACAACATATGTTTTCTCTGTTGTAAGGTTTTGTCTGAGGAAAACCCAATAGGTCCTTTATAGAGATTTTTACGTTTCAGGATACTTGTTACAGTTCGTGGATCGTCTAGTACAACTCTCAATGGACGTGGTTTATTACTGTTTTTCTTTCCAAGTCTAGCTGTCATTATTATGTTAGGACAATTATCATTAAACAATGAGAGTGTTTTTGTTACATTTTGAACATCCTCGGCTTGACGTTCAGCCACATTAAGTTTCTCGGATTCTATAACACCATGGAAAATAATATTTCTCCTTTTCATCTGTCTGTCTGCGATTTCTTCAATAACTTGCTCGATATCAAAATCTTGTGGTTCTTGATCAACAGATGTTATGTCTCGATGTTTACATTCAGAAATTGATTGTCTGAGTAATTTAATTTCATCTTGAAGTACTGAGATTGTTGATAGTATTTGTGGCAATGCGCTCATGCCATTTGTGCAATCATTACAAAAAAATTTTAATCTTCTATTGCTCCTTAATTCCAGGCTTCTCTGTTCGGTTGGAGTGATTTTTGCACAGTTGTAGTGGTTTGATTTTCCACAACTATCACAGCGTGCAAACTTAGCATTTATAATCTTCTCGGTGCACAGCGTACAAACAATCTCCAAATCGTCAACTTCTTCATCAATGAGGTTATTGTTCGACATATCGAATAACCAAGGAATTCAAAAGCAGAATTTGATGAACCAGAAAAAGAAAAACTACCACTCTAATCGTCGCATACGAATTAATTATTTCCTTACTTCTTTATTTCTCTGTCGATCCAGTCTGTGGCGTCATCACAGTCGCCTTGTACAAACGTACCAAAATCAGCCACGTGCATTTCATGCTCATGGACAGCGCTGGCGGAAGAGACGCTGGGCTCAACACAGGCAAACCTACGGAGCGGAAGGGAAGGGGTGCCGTGTCGTGGGTGGCAAACTTGGGAACCCCATAGGCAGGCCGGCGGCGGAAACGCGTTGACGGAAACAGCGAGATGACGCAGTTCTGTCAGCCGACCCAGAAGGTATATAAACGGACCCCGGACCTAAACTCCTTCTGATTCTCGGGTGCGTCGTAGGAAGTCGTGTGGGTTGTGCGGGGTGCTGCATTTTAATGCATAGGCTACTGAGGCAGGGAACTGAAGCCGGCGTGCTACGTCGAGACGGGAGGTGCGGCATACTCGCTTGTACGCTCACGTAGGCTACTGATGCATCACACCTAATATGATATCTAATTATCAGGCCGGCAGTGGTGGTAACCAGGGAACATTCCTTCTAGTAACAGGTCAGTATTGTTTATTGTAAATATTGTATATAGTATTCAGGTGTTGGAGCATTTTTTCAAATAAGTACTTAATAATTTACAAACTGTTCACGTCTGTGATTTATTGCCCCGGCAAAGACGCCACAAGTCTAGTATAGCCAAGGAGACGTCTTAGGAACCTCATTTGAGCTGCTTTCAGTCTTTGGTTGTCTATTTTAGGATCCAGGTTTCTGATCCATATAATAGCATTGGTTTGGCTGTCATGTTGTGTATTTTATAGGTTTTATATAGGTATAGGTATAGGTTTTTGCTATTTGGATATCGTCTTCTGAATCAGCCAAAACATTTGGTCATTGGCAAACAAGACTGTTTGTATAGTTTGTTTTTTGATCATTTGTATACCTTGATTTTCTGATTTCTTCCATTCTTTGATAAGACTGTTGGCATAAATATTGTAAAGGTTGGGTGATAGGCTGTATCCCTGTCTCAGTCCTCTATTTGTGTGAAGTAATTTTGCGATGGCCCCATTATTCATTTTTATGGTGATTTTTGAGTCCATGTAGAGCGTTTTTATTCCATTGATGATCTCTATTGGTACTCCTTTTAATATTTTCCGCAGTTTAACCCTGTTCACCATATCATCTGCCTTTTCACAGTCTATGAATATCATATATATTGGCAAGTTTCTTTCATTTCTTTTGTCTAATATAGTTTGTACTGTGAATATTGCATCATTTGTGCTCCTACTCTTTCTGAATGCACATTGTGCTTCGCCCTTGAAGTTTTCACTATACTCATTCTGTTTACGCACACTCGTTAGCATCACAACCCCCCGCGCCACCCTATTCCCCTCTGCGCGGGCGGCGGGACGCGCGACCGTTGTTCCCGCGTCTGCCCTTTCTCTTTGGTCATTCGCCTTTCTGTTTAAGGCCATTATCCGCAAATCCGTCTCTTTGACACCGCACCAACGGCCTTTGCCACCCTCTTAGGCGGTCGGCATGTACGGTTTATGACACCATTTGCACCTTCCGCGAATTGCGACCACCCCAGCCAGCGGCTCGGCCGTAAGTACACCGCGCGGCCCCGCCCGTGGTCTTAGAGGCTTCGGCAGCCCTTCCCACGGCGGCCCAGAGCACCCCCTCCGCCACGCCTCATGGTAGCCACTCCCGCTCCAGGGTGAGGCGGGTTTCTATATATTCGTGCGCACAATCGCGCCCCGGGAGATTGATTGAGATGACAGATTCATAGTTAGATATGTGAAGGCGAGGCACGTGAGGACGGGACTTATTACAGGAGCGGAGCGGACGTGGAATGATACAGCAGTCAGGGCTACAGGCTGCCCGCATCGCCGATGGTCGAGACTAGGGCCGCCCATCTCGGCATGTCCTGTCCACATGTCATTAATTGGGCAACGACAACGCGCACTGCCTGGTCGTTGTGTCTGGAGAGGCTGCAGCATTCACTTAGAGCGACCTCCGCGCAGCGAGTGCCACGCCCTGGCGACAATTGGGGTAAATTTAACGGCTTCATAGCAGGTACCTGTTTTCTGCCTCCCAAGTGCCAAGCCAAGCTGCTCAAGCGCAGAAGATTAATCAGCATCAAGAATCACTCATTGAAGTTCTGTCATTTCCATTGCATCAATTAATTATACGATCTGTAAACTAATCTTTAAGTTTTAGATTTAGTTATTAGTATTCACCGCTCAGGCCCAGCACGTTTGTATGTTGTAGATTTAGATTTAATGCTTTTGGTTTTCATGTCTTTTCTTAAATTGTAAGTTTTTATTTATTAATTCCAAGAGGAACTATTAATTAAATTAATATTTATCTATCCGCGTTGTCATTCATTTTGGTTGATCCTTCATTTCCTCATACGAGGTGGTTCTCCAGCCTTTTCTTTTAGTAGCCCTCTGGGTATATCGCGTGAGCTACCGGATGCCGATATGTGTGTGCGCTGTGCACGTCTATAGCCAACAGTACAGTCCACGCTGTTGGCTCATCATCGTGCATGGCACTGTGTGAGAGGTGGGTACCAGGTGAATACCGCGTCTTCTGCATGCACTCGCACGACACGGACGCGTGGTGCATATACACATTCATTCTATTCTATAATATGTTAGCAAATAATTTTGAGGAGCATATAATTTTCTAGTTAATAAGATAATTTGAAATTTTATTTTGACTAAATAGTAAGAATTAATTCAAAACTTAAAAAATTCTCAGGAGGCTTCTACAAAATTAGGGGGTTGTCTTGTATTAGGGTAAATACTTTAAATCAAGAGAGAACCACACTTGCTACTTTATAATGGTAAGTCAGAAGAAAGAATTACGCTGAATGTTCCCTTCATGTACTTACCACTCGGTTTCCATTGGGAATAGACATGCATCTCACTATCCATTCCCACAACCAAAATACCATCTCGAACCCAGGAGAGCTGCATAGGCAGTGGAGGCAATCCATCCGCAGTCATTAGGTCAATTTTACGCAACTTCATCCACCTAATAATACAACAAAATTAAAACTTGAAATTCCAAAATACATTTAGCATTTAAGGAATAGCTAATACAAATACGTAACAAATTTCAAAAAATAATGTAAAATGTTCGAAAGTTATGGTCACAAACACATTGTGTTTCCAGATGAAGTTGTGAAGTTTTCACTAGGGCAAAATACTCCCATGATAAACATGCAAATAAGATTATATTGTGTATGGGAATAGTAGTATTGAAAATTTTAAAATACAATATCACGATATTTTGATATAAATATTATGCAAAAATATGTTACAAATATAAAGCACTACAAATGTGTACATCTGCTATTAAGTAATCACATACCGTATTTCATCAACAAACTGAGGAACAGCCAGTGAAGATGCCTTGCGTAAAATTGGCCTATTGGCAGATTGAGACTCCTTCATAGCTTTCATGTTGGCCTGGGCAAGATCACTGCACACTGGTGTGAACAACAGTACCTACACAGAATACAATAATTTTTTACTGTGTTTGTACCAATTACATACTTATCTTTAACACCTCCATTTCCTAAGCTAAGAAAATGGATAGTGTCAATCAAAAACCACCGAAAAGCACCATAAAATTAAAATATTAATTTGCTCTATTACTCTTTATATTCCTCTATGTCATGAAAGATGACAGCATCAATACAAAATCCAATATATATTTTAATGCTGGGTAGAAAATTACCCACTGAATCCTGATTTTAAATAAAATTAGAATTTATGGTTAGATAATACGGGTCACAAAGATCCCATAGTTGTGATATATCTGGACTTCTCAAAAGCCTTTGATACAAAACCACATAGAAAACTTCTCCTTCAACCCAAACACTATAAAATAGATGGAAAATTGCTTCAGAGGATAAAAGCACTTGACGTGGATAGAAGGTTAACTGTCAGAGTGGGGGAAAACACTCTTCATTGCCATAAACAAAAGTGAGTAGTATTCCACAAAGGTCAGTACTGGGTTCAATACTGTTTATATTGTATACCAGTGACAACATATCACAAGTCAAGCAATTCCATTAATGCTGACGATCTAGACCCTTATACATTCCTGGACTCAAGAACAACATATTCTGAATAAATCAAAAACCATGGTCATGCATTTGGATAAGAATAACCTATCTTATACCATTTTCATCCAAATATAAGATGAGGCTTTTTCCTCAATATCTCACTTCAAAATTGGGCGACGGCCTTATATTTGCAGATTTAAACCCATCCTGTTAGCAATTGAATCGTTCAATGCAGAAAGGGTACATCTTACATTTTCACAACCTTACAGCAGATAGAAAAAAAAGAATTTGTAAGAAGACATAAATATTTTATTTTGTAACTTTTTCCGTAGATACATTTGCAGTATTTGAACACAATATACTACATATACTACAAAAGCACAATACACAATAAAAGCTAAAGCTAAAAGAAAGGCATACTGATCATAACATTAAAATAACCAAAATGTGTACATGTGCCCTTTCTGCATTGCAATGTTTCAATTGTTTTTATACTGCCTTTCCATATGAAGAAATTAATCATGACATATTAATAAGCTGTAAGGGTGATAAATATCACATGTACCTGCAATTATTCTTAATTATAATCACTGATATTTTTGGCATCCATTGAGGATTCGCCAGGCAATTCATACTCACATTTTATAATTGAGGAGGAAAGAGAGAATATCAAATGAATGACAATATCGTAAGTTAACAACATGAATACAACACTTTTCTGAATGTAATTTGGGTGTTCAACTGTTTCCAAACAACTGCAATGCAGTAGAAATGATGATTGTGAAACAATATGTATGTCACCATTACAAATCAGAACTGTGTTTTTATTGTGTTGTAAACTGCCAATGAGATAAGAAGCTGCAGGTGAATACTGTGTTCCGTTGATTACTTCACTATCATTCTACGGCTGAATGAAGATTACTTTACATTGAAATATCTATTATCTTCTTTATGTATTAACTTAGAATTATATATGTTCATAAGTTTATATACATATTATTTAAGTGCAATTTGCTACAATATACTGTAAATACAATGAGAATAGATTTCAGCAAAAACAGAACTACTGCTGCCTGTCTGTACACAAATATAACACCCAAAAATAATAAAATTACTTTAAGAAAAACTACAACAATTTCTTCTGAAACATTTTATAAATAATGATTTTATCTTTCTGCTGCAAAATGCACTGTGAGTTTTCATATACCTTGCTCCCCACTGCAACTGTGAGAATGTGTGAACCATCTTCTTTGCTGACCCAGTCCAGTTGCACTAGGTGCTTCTGAGTCAATGGGCAGGTGTTGCCACATTCAATGATAGAACGGCGCAGGGACTGAAGTGTGCTGAAGCTTGGCACTGCTGTCAAACCTAAAAAACAGTACATCATAAAGCAAGCATTTTTTCTTTCAAAAGATGCATTTTCTGAGTCTCTTGAACTGGTGGAAATTCCATTAAAACTAAAACGCCTTATAGGAGAATAGATTTTAAAAAGTAGAACAAGGCTTCAAGTTGTGTTTCAAAACTTTTCATAGCAAGATGTCCTTTAGAACACATCATAGACCAACTGCCATTTACTTAAACCTTATTAAATAATTTATACTTCCCAATATAATAATTTAATAAAAATTGAGAGCAATTTTACTGTGAACTACTTCCATTCTGCAGCAATGAAAATGAACTCAAAGAATCCACCACAAATCCCAAAGAGCACTTATAAATTTCTCCCATCCTCAGAAAATTCTGATACAAAATGCATACTTGTTCCTGATTTGTGTAGAGAACCATGAATGTCATCTCCACCATTACGTCGTGTACTTCTTTCCTCTCCAAAGCGTCGGGGTCTCTCAAGCAAAACACTGAGATCAAGCTGTGGATGCAGCTGCATTCGAGGTAGATGAATATTCTTTAGATGAATTGTATCTTCCAAAACCCACTCTGAACCTACAGAGATTACATGCCAATCCAGTTCAGATAAATAATAATAATAATAATAATAATAATAATAATAATAATAATAAACAAAGAATTTTCTCCTAAAAGTATTTTTATGACATTATACAATATTAGTTACAGTTCTTGCCAGGAACGAAAGAAAAAAAATGTTAAAAGTTATATAGCACTCACCTCCAGTGCTTTCACATTCGTAAATCGCCACACAAAGATTTACAAAACGTGAATCTGGATCGTTTTTAGAAGGTCTAGTAAATGATTTGCCATACTTGTAGGCACAAGCAATGCGACCACTATAAGCTGCAGATATATTCAATGGTTGACCTGCAAAATTTTGCAAAAATATTGGTTCTTTTAATGCAAGTGAATTAGAAGATACTCTCTGGGGATTTTTATTTACAGTTCACAAAGAAGTGTTTATTTAACCAAATCTAAAAGTGATACAAAGTTGAATTAAAATACCTGTAATGTCAATGGCTGAAGTAAGCCCTCTTCTGCTCATTTCCCATTCACACCATTCATACGTTCTACGTGGTGGCTCACCTCCAGAAATTTTGCATTTCCAAAACCTGAAAACATTCAACACTGAGTTCACGGACACATCGTATTTTATAATAAATTATTTCGGGTATAAAAGGCTATTTGTCTAGAAATTAAAACAATACCAGCTTACAGTATGCACATAAAAAAGACAATTTCAAAAAATTACATAATTTCAAAATCTCTGATTCTCTTAAAAATAATTGATTCTTGAAAATCCAGCAATCCTCAAAATTCAGAAAGATTCAGAAGAATTCCTCAGGTACAAAGGGCATACCGTATAGTTGAGTCTGAGCAGGCAGTCACCAAGATGTAGGGTGCAAAACAGGCTGGGTAAATTGATGCGGAGCTAAGATGGCCAGCAGCAGGAGCAGCATGAACAACCTCCACACCATCAGGTAATGGTAGAACTTGTGTGCACACCTGTTCACACCAAGAAAATATTGTCAGTGACATATGACAAAAATGACATAACCCAAACTTTGAACAAGATCTTGGAAACACCCAAAAGTTAAAAAAAAAACAAAACAAGCACACCTTTGTGGTAGATATGACAACATGTGAAGCTTGTGATGGCTGTTGAGGACCAGTCGTATCATTCTCCACACCTGCCATGCTAGCTGACCGCCCCCCACCCAGTTCTGGCTCCTCTTCATCTTGTATAAGCTGACTGTCTGGCACGTACATCATACTTCCTGACAATTCTGCAAGTACATGCCAACTTGAACACTTACATACTCTCATAGTCTGATTTAAACAATAAAGTATAGAAGGTTCAAATATGAATATATATTTATTAACCTTTAGTTACTCAAGCTGGCGGACTTTGTACACCACGGGAACTGTTATCCCCATAGTCAGATAAAATCAGTGCGCATTATGACATTTGACCTAACCTTGCAGAAAGCTTTTAGCTCCATCCTCGATACTCAGTTGTGTAAGATTTGCTGCAGAGGCGAGACATTTGTATGTCTGTCGGAAAGTGTTTCTTGGCATACTTTTTACACCACCCGGGTACCAATGTGAATTTTCATTTTCTTTTAATTGTCATAGGATATATTTTATTTTTGATGATTTCAAACTAATTTATTTTGTTTTATTTTAGGAATAATACACAGATGAATTATTTATCGGAAAAGCAGGTATCTGAATTATTACACGAGGAATCATCAGAAAATGAAATTGGCGATGCTGCACGTGATTCTGAGGAAGTTGTAGTGGCCAAGTATACATTTAAAATCAAACTAAATAAAGATTATATTCATATATTATTCCGAGCTCATTTTTCTAAAACTATAGGCTTGGCGTACAAAGTATGGCATGTGGGTAATTGTGTGATAAAGCATAGCACGAGTATCTAAGAGTTAAGTAATATTCTCGGTACCTCAGTTTAGGTAAAATACATTATTGTATTTCATTACACACAATTTTTAAATGAACACTTAAAATTATTTTCTGTCTTCAATCTAGTATGTCTAAACACTAAACTTCTGCTTTCCACTTCTTGCTATCTTGAACTTACCACTGCTGTCTGGTTGTGAGGCGATAACCAGTCTCCACATGTGAAGAACAGACCCCGAACCAGTCTTCTCCAGAACCACAATGTAAAAAGGCTCTTCAAAGACTGAACTCTGTTGTAAATCTACCATAGCACCAAGTTCAGAATGCATAAGGCCCAATTCTGCAGCCCCTACTGTATTGCTTGCATCTCCTGCACCTGCAGTAGGACCTCCCATTTCGCTCACTCCACCTACATTGGAGGAGCCACGCTCCTCTGTTCTTTCGCCAGTAATAAGTTGCTCTTGGAAAACATGGAGGAATTGGGTGTTTTGCCAGTCCTGTAAACAAATAATTGAGTGAGCTCAATGTGTAGAAAACAATATTTAAAGAAACAAAATAATTGAAAATAGCACATATTGAGCAGAAAGTGAAATAGTGTAAACAATTAAGCATAAAGTCCCAATCAAAGGGATAAGAAACATTCTTAAACCATTAAAGATTGAGAGATCAAAAGCAATATACTATCAGCCTACACCATTACAAATTTTTAAAGTACATCTGAAATATTTTTCAAGTACATCACAACTCTATTGGTGTACATACATGAAGTTTTTATACAAATAAGTATATTTTAGAATTTAAATTTAATGTAAACGTAGTCAGAAAAAATATCCAAAATCAACAATTTTGATCTATTGGGGGAGTTGGATGTAAGAACAGCATAACCTTCAAAACGCAGTTTGAAGTAAAATGAGTTTAAAGTTTTTCACAGTGAATTTACCATAAATCCTTCATCAGAAGGTAATCTGACATGCAATAAATTTCTTTTGACTATTTTACTCATGGAATTAAAACCAATAGTGCATAACTACATATACAAAATAAACTACATATACAACCAATAACTACATATACAAAATGCCCCAATCAGAGTGGTGTATCTCAAAAAGTTTATTAACTTTTTTTATCTGATTTTTCTTATCCCTTCTACCTACTGGTCAATCATAAGCTGTGACTCATCTATCTTAAGAGGCAGTATACATTGATCAATATGTTGATGTCCAATTAACAGCGTATGTACTAAAACATAACCCCTGATTTTAACATACGCTTTCAGTCGTTTTCAATATTTTGTGCCCTTTGAAACTCTGTTGGATATAATTTCACTCGCGGAATAGTCCTATTAAATACCACTCATGCTTTGGAAATTCCCAGATAAATCCCCTTCTTGCTTTGCAAGTCGGAAATTTATCAACAATTTCCAACACACTCGTGGTATTACCTATGATAATTTCATTGGAGATATGTTGCTACTAGTAGACTCCACAAGAGTTCGCTCCAACTGTTCATGGAACAGCTGAGTTACTATTCCTCTACTACAAGAATACCAAATATGGGCAATAGTGACTTTTTGATACATCTGTTCATGAATTCAAAAAATCGGCAAATGTAAAGTTGTTGCAGGAGTACACTCAACAAGCTGTGACTTATAAGTGTAAAGTTTATCAATTACAATATATCATGTAAAAATCACTGTCTAGGAATTGGTATAAATTAAAATATATTCAGTACTACAATCCATATAAGTCTTTGCTCACAATGTTTTATTTCATTGTTAGAAGTAAGTAAATTCTTCACTTCTCCAGTTGATCACATTTTTTTATTAATGAAAGTTTAGTTGACATTTATATATTCATTGGAATTAAACTGATGTTCTTGAAGATCTAATATATGAAAATAAATGTTGTTTGTATTTTATGCGCTACTGTACCGTCCATCTGATTGCAATAAAACTGTCAAATTATTTCTTGCACTTGCATGATGAATATAGACATAGTACAATGGGAATATGCATATGTTTATCGCACACAGCCGCATGTTGATAATAATTGTGTGTGTTTATGCTGACGCAAGTGTCCCTGAACAGAAAGTTCTATGCAACCTGTCGCATCTGTAAGTATTAATTCCTGCAGATTCTGTGCAGATTCTGCCTATGCGGTTGAGGAATATCAGTCGGAATTATTACTTGAAGCTTATCTCACACAAGTAAATCAATGTTTCCCAAAACAATGTCATAGCAAATGCATACCCAAACATCAGGGAGAATGTTTTAACAACAGGATACTTGACAATTATGTCCAAAAAAGGACATAGAGCAAACCCATACTCACGAGAAAGTCTTCCATCTATTAAAATGATTGCAGAGTATAGTATAAAACATGATTAACAATCACATGACATGTAGTGTGTGAAGTGTAATACAGTGAAACTCCGATGACATGTTTCACACTTATATATTCATAATAAAAGTCCCTTTAAGACCAAATAACATTTAAATGATCCCACAGAAATGATGAGCAAGGCGCGAGGCAACCTGCGCCAAGTGCCCGGAATTTTAGTCAAGTTGGCACGCTCCGTAGAATATAGTAATATAGAAATTGAACTAGCCCTGACTGAGGGGCCCAGACCACGTGAGCCAGCGAGGTGATAATGCAAAGTCAGCTCCTAAGCCACCCCCGGGAGTAGGACTTCAAAAAATTTCAAAATTGCTTTGGAAAGGGAACTGGAGACTGTGGTTAAATTTGATTTCTGAGAAACCTATATTTTTTAAAGTTTCACACACAATGCAATTTAAATACATTTTAAATAAAAATTAATATATAAATTTATAGTTAATTTGAAGACTTCAGAGATAAATTTATAGAGATTTTAAGATTAACACAATCATGGAATATGTTTTGTGCATTCCTGCAACATACAAGCAAATTGTAATGTTAAACACATCAAGATAACAGACTTTTTTTCCATTAGTAATTTTTTAATCTACATATTGAATTCTTCTTTCTTGGCAATATCTTTTGTAATAAAATGGTAGTGTAAAAATATTGAGATTTTATTTTGCTCAAGATATTCAATTTTAGTCAGGCGCTTTTCCCACTAATACATTTTTTTTCCTTCAATTTCCTGAGAAATGTATAAAAGAAGTTTTACTGTACATTGCACTAGCGCAACACTGCCGGGTCCACTAGTATATAATAAATGTAAAAATGGTCCATAAAATTAGCAGAATTATGTACAAAACAATCACCCACACAAAAACGTAAATTAGCAAACACACAAAAACCTAAATTCAAAAATATACTGAATAAGAAATGAAAAAACCGTTTTGAATGTGAAAGGAAAAAAAAAAAAGACCTAGTTCCATACCATAATAAACTACCCTCTTATGAACACCAATACATACATGATTTGCATCTGATATGGCATCAAGTTGAATGACACATCCAGGTCGTGCAGTTGACTGCTGAGAGACAATGCGTATGTGGTCATGGAGTGATGTATGCTTCACTCCATCTTCTGAAGAAGTATCCGTTGACAAACTTACAAGAGAATCCTGCAAAAGATATTAAACATAACAAACGGAATACACAAAGACTTATTTCAAAATTCAATACAATAGTTATTTGTACATATTCTTTTTTTTTAATTTTTATTTCCTTAAATCAAATTACAAAAATTGCCAAAACAAAAATTTCTTTCAAAGTAATAATTTTCATGAAACAGAACTTCAAGAACTATTTTCAAGTATTCTAGTTGTCACATGCATGTATACTACAGCTCTAGTTGTCACACACATCTATACAGGTCTCTAGCATGTGGGTACCTAGGACCCATATATGTGGGTATTCTAATGGGTCAAACCCACTCGCATTCAAAAGGGTACCCGTATAATAGGGGTTGCCTGATAACTGAGGTTTTTGATGGCGAAGAACAAAGATACGTTTAAGATTATATATTATACGATATAAGTTTAAGATTGTAGTTATTTATTTATGCAGAAGTTACCACATAATAAGCAAAGCAGGAAAGTAGCAGAATGAAAAAATTAATCGAGGAAAGGCCTTAAGGGCTCTCTGTGCTCTTTCACTGCATACTTACTAGATGCCTTTCGTACATTACTAAGTTGTTTAATTTATTTAAATCATTATAGATTATATTTTAAACCATTAAAAAAAATGTATTTGAATTGTTATTTAAAAAAGTGAAAAAATAAATTGATCTAAATTGTTGTGTGTTTAAGCAATAATGCTATTTCTTTAGAAAAAAGACAAATAGGCGAAAATGATGAAAAGCACGAAAAGGACGAAAGGTGTACTGGATGATCGGTTTCTTCTAATTCAAGGAACTCTCACGACATATTAATGGAAGGACAAGGAAGTTTGTGCATGCCACTATCGATCGTCTGTGCATGCACAGATGCACTAAAGTGGTGCGAAACTTAACACTGTGTATGCGCAGAAGATCGATAGTGCTTTATTGTCCAAAGTGACACAAACAGCCTAGTGTTCAGCAATTGACTGCAATGTCAATGTTCTATACATGTGCCATTGCACAAGTGAAGGGAAATTCGATCTGTGCATATGCAGAAGATCAATAGCGCTGACGGTTGCTGTAATGCTTTGCCAGGCAAAAATTCCTTATTAACACAGATATAAATGTCACAGCTTCAATTGGCATTCAGAGAAATGTCCAAAATTTGTAACTTTGATGTATATGTGCAAGAACAATTGTAAAAATAAATTTTTGATTATTCAAGCCTGTGTTCGACCTTCTCATATGTCTGATCCTACCATGTAAACAGCCGTTTTTGTCACCTCGCCTGCCCTCTCAGGAATTGGACACCTGCTGATAAGAAAGTGACGTTGTGTGCGAGTAATGGCCAAAGGACTGGCGGCACGCAGTGTAAGATTGGATGAGGAGTCAAAGCGTCGTTCAATTTTTTCTCAAATACACGTCATGATCTCTCAAATGCATTATTTAAATTTTAGCTGAACTTACTTCCTATTTTTTAGTAAATACATTTCTTAACACGAAAATTTGAAAACTTTATTGATACAATGTTTAACTCAAATCAGTAGTGTAATGAAATGAGTGCGGGCCCGCCCACAAAATTATTTATCCAGGGCCTCTATATAAAGTGTACAGCAAACACAAGTAGCATTAGTACCTTAAATAACAAAAGTATAATTTAACAAATTCATCAGCAACGCTGTCTGGATGTTATCACTTAAGATTCAAATTTCAAACATAAACAACAATTGAAAGACAGTTTGTGTGTCATGTTTATTGTTAACAATGGTAAAGTGCTTGTACCTAATAGTGCAAACATCTGCCTTTGTAACTGAATTTTATGAAGTGTTTGTTATAAAAGCTAAATACATTGCGTATATTTATTGATTGATTACATTACCGGAACTGAAAAAAACATTCTTCTGTTTGATGCTGTTTTTAATATTTTATTATATCAACTATTGCAATATATCAGAGAAAGCATCAAGTAATTAATATATCTTACAATCGTGAAACCTTCAACCTAAAAACAGGCCCTTTGTTTTACCCGGAACCACTCGTAATGCAGGCCTTGGAGGCCCGAACGTTATGCCACTGACTCTAATAAGAACAAGAAAGTTAGAAAATTGTTTTAGTTGTAAATTGTGCTATAGGCACTGATCTTTACAATGCTGGAATGAACACTTTTCGATTGAAATTTATGGTGGCATCAATGCCCTTACCAACACAAACAGGAAGCTATTTTGTATAACATCGGAGAACAATAAGAGAGGTTCTGAGAAGGACGGTGTTCCGAAAAATGTTTATAACGCTTTATCAGCGGAGGAACATCCACCGTCATCTGAGTTCTACAGCGTATGTGGAACATTTCTGTTATCCGAGCATTCAACCATGGCACTTTCCCTCCCTCCCAGATTTCCTCCTCTTTACCAGTATGGTCCTGCAGTGGGGAAACAGTGGCCATTCCATCCTGTTGTCCATTTTGTCATTTTTGTTCTTTCCATCCATTTCCTCCTTTCTGTACATTTCATCCTTTCTATCCTTTTCGCTCATTTCGTGCTGTCAATCATTTGTCATTTCGTTCCTTGCCTCCACTTCATCCTGTCGACCATTTGCCGTTTTGTTCCTTGCCTCCATTTTGTCATTTCATCATTACGGCCAACCCGCACTATATGTTGTCCGTATTATAGAGGTATCCACATAATATGGGTACCCGTATGAATGCGGGTGGGTTCGACCCACATTTTTCTGTGATGGGTGGACGGGCGGGTTGACGGGTCTGTGGGTAATCGGTGCTCCAATGTATACACAGACTAACAGGTGGAATAAACCACAGGCTGGAATAAATCTTACTATTTAAGGACCTGTTACAACACAACCAAAACCTTGATATGTTTTCTCTCCTCATTTCACACAAAAACAATTTTATTGAAGATAGTAGTTGACAAAACAGAAATTAGTTCTTACATATATTAAAATTAATGCTTACGAGCATGCGACTCCTCCTTTCAGAACTGTTGACTTCAGCCAGTAATGTTCGAGCATCTATTACAGCTTGGTATACACGTAAGTTATGTCCGTCTGAAGCCACAAAACATGCACTTGGAGAGTTGGACAAGTTTCCCAAAGTTGTACTGGAAATACAAATTTTAAAAAATTAGTACTAATGTGTGTCCTATAATACAATAATTTTTAAAATGACCCACAAAATTATCAGAAATATGTACAAAGCAATCACCTACACACAAATGTAATTCAAATAGGTAGTAACATAAAATAACACAAAGATTTTGGCTTTAGTCCAAAATTCAAAACAGCATACCTAGGCAAAAGGGTTGGAATCCATGCAACATTGGAAAAGGCAGAAATCTCTGGTGAATTTATGCGGGCAAGTTCACTGACACCTCCAGACCGTGATAGAGGGCCAACAGCATCCACCCGCCATAAGATCAACTCACTGCAGAAACCCTGCACAGAAACCAGACAATCAGAAATAGTAATTTTGGTTCTTTACAATTCAAAGAAATTCGGGTATGTCATTTTTGGAAGTGTCTTTATTCCCTTTGCCTTCACCCTTTCACATCCCTCTTCTTTGCTACTCACTGTGGGAACTGTGACATCTTTGCCGCGACCTGCAGGACTCAACGGAGAACGTGAGGGACTTGCAACAGGGACATCAGAAATATTATGGTGAGAGGTAGTAAGTAGAAGTGGCAATACTGGATGACATGTGATGTCATTTACTCGGAACCGATGACCAGATGCTCGACATGCATGGCCAATTGTGAGAACCTAAAAGAAAACAAAATATATGAACCAATATACTAATAAAATACTAATGGTATTGAAAAATTAATTATATTTTCCTTCATTCTGAATTTTACTCAATAACTGAAATCAAATAACCTCAATAATCAAAATGGCACAATTAACAACTATACCTGTGAAAACTTCGACTTATCAGCAAATGTAAGTTGCCAAAGATTGAGAGTACCATTTGAATGCTTTGTAACCATTGACACTGTTGGAGATGGGTCAGCAGATACTGATCCTGTTGATTTTTGTGATTCATTTTCAGCTGCTGGAGCAGCCTCAGCGGCAGGTGAAACGGCAGTAACTGCTGGCGCTGACGATTGAGGTCCATCTGATCCGTCAACCTCTTCCTGAAAGATGAGAGCAAAGATATCAATTCAAAATATTGATTACTCTAGATTTTTTAAATTTACTGCACACAAGCATTTAAAACTGAAACATGCATTACCAAGCATACCACAGCAATAGATATGAAATGTTACTCCAAAGAGAAACATTCCCCGGAAGAGAGGATATCTTTGTAAGTCTCTTGTTGTTGGAAATACAATTACAAACAAATTATGAGTGAAAATAGAGTAGTAGAGACCATAATTATGCATTATTTTTTTCTCTTTGTTATCGTTATGTGATACTTGACTTAATACTAGGATTTCTTATTTTACATTTTATTTATATAGAAAAGCTCTATTTTCAAGTAATATCAGATTGCATATTGTTTAAAAAAAATAGATGCCAATATTTCATAGTACCACTTACTATTATAGTACTGAGCAAACAATGAATTTTACAAATAAATGAAAATTCAATGTCAACAAGTTGTAAACTTTCACATTTGTTTCTGAAATATCTCAGTTTTCTCTCAATTTGAACTGGTCATTTCTTTACCTGTACACTAGGCAATAAAGCTGTAGCTGAAGGTGCATCTTCCAGGCCCATCACACCAGGCGACGGTGGAGCAGGTGGTGATGTCCCACGTGCTGTACCTAATGTTGCAGCAGCCGGTTCTCGATCACCAAAATGACAACCATAAGCATTGTAGAGGCAGATGCTAGTTGACATGGTCATCGCATCACCCAGGGGGAATGTAGAAGGTAATCGTGAAGCAAATGACACCTGGGCCTGCCTAAACAAACCTGGATGATATTCGTCCAACCATTCTGCCACCCTATAAACACAGAATTCAGAATTACATTCATAAATTCTCGTGTACTAGTTTAAATTGAGAGTAATATATAGTATAAACTGTTGTAGTTAAAGATGGTCAAAGGCCACCTATTCTCTCTTATTCTCTAGAAAGAGAATGCATTCTCAAGAACAATGTAAAGATAACCTCATAGTCAGGCCTAGCAGTCAGAGATGCACACCAATGACCTTCAGAAAGATTTGTCACAAACGACGTTATCCATATGGGCAATGGCAGGTTCCCAACAACAGCAAAGCAGAAAATAGCAAACTTTTTTCCAGAAAGGTTGAAATTAAGTGCAGCAAACACCTTTTTATATCATTTTATGTATAGACAAAAAATGCACAAATTTTTTTTAGTTTCTTGAAATAAAATAGTGAAATTGATGAAAAGTTAAAACTTTTGACACTAATTCTGATCTGAAATATTTTATTTTCAAATAATTCTAGCAATGCTACACATTGAGAAGAGTGGTCCAACGCCTTCAATCTTTGTATTTACTTCTACTACCATAACCACCTATGACCATAATTTTTCACATTGTAGTTAAGATTGAACTTAAATTCATTCAAAAGTAGAAGACCTTAGAAAATTGTAGATACTACCATATAACTACTTATTTAGCTTCATACACTTACCAAACTAAGAAACTTCCATCAATGGGGTGGATGGCAAAGAGGAGGTCAGGGTTATGATGCCAGTCTCTCAGAAGGCATTCAATGGCAGCATCAAGAGGATCAGCCAGGCCAGCTCCTGCCCCAGCAGGGCCTGTATCTGTTGCCAGTGAGTTGATGGAAGTTGTAGCACTGCACAGAAAGTCAAACAACGGTCAATTATGAGCTGAAACTAAATTTATTTGAAGAAGCTAATAGAGAAAAAGTATTGAAGAATTCCTATCAGATTAATCAACATCAAAAGGAAAAATAACAAGACTTCACAAAAGCCCAAGTTAGACCATATTACTGATGAGACAACATGAGGAGAGTGGAGTACATATATTTAGCTGTAACGGGGAAGGACAAAGAAAATTAAAATGTGGAACCAGGATTCTGTGTAAAAGAGATAAATATTCGAAAAGGAGATTAGATAGAAAAGAATGGGGAAGAACCGGGAAAATATAGAAGAGTGTAAATGTATAAAAATGATCAACAGTTTTGCTCACCTGAGGCTTGGATGACTGTGACCACTAGAATGAGCACTGCCATGCTGCTCTTCACTACTCTCATCTTGGGACGCTGCTTTTGCTACTCTGCCTACTCGCTTTCCTGGAAGTCCAGGAAACAGAAATAAACTTTCACATTACTTCAGCATAGCCACAACAAAACAAAAAGTGAAAAAAATCACCAAAAAGACAAACAAACATTATGACAAACAGGTTTGTAAAAAGAATACAAATTATTTCAATATTAATTATGGACAGTTTTTAAGAACTTCCAATGAAGTGTTTTACATGTTTGTTTATTGATCATATGAGAATATACAAATAAAATTGCTCAATAATTAAAAATTACACATGAAAATTTCTGAAAATTCAGTATTATTTGAAATTCTCAAGATCAAAGCAAAATCTAAGCAATTGTTTACAACAAACAGCACCTCACAATAAATTATTAAAAGATGTCCATACTTTTACATCAAGAGCAAGTACATAAAATAAACAACATACGGGGAGAGTGTTCCTCTGGATCAGTATCATTCTGAGAACCTTCATGAACCTCCCGACCAGAGCCATCAGTGCCTGATGCTGCAGCACTTGCCTCTTCCCTTTCCACTTGCTTCCTTGTCATCTCCTATTGACACACAATACAATTATAACCAGGCCAATACAGGGCATCAAAATCTTCATACCACAATTCTATGGTTGAAAAAGTACCTCAGTATCTCTAAAAGTATTTTTAAATCTTATATCAATTTTACCAGAGAAATTTCACATTTAAAAATAAAAAATTTAAAAACTCTCAAATTCCTATTACTAACATATGACCATAGTGAACAGTTTTAATGGGAGGGAGAAGGAGGTGCGGGGAGAGGGATGGAGAGGGAGGGGCGGGGGAGAGGGAGGGGCGGGGGAGAGGGAGGGGCGGGAGAGAAATAGGGAGGGGCGGGGGAGAAAGAGGGAGGGGCGGGGAGAAAGAGGGAGGGGTGGGGTGAGGCAGGGGTGGGGAGAGGAAAGAGGGAGGGGGAGGGGGAGAGGAAAGAGAGAGGGGGAGAGGTGAAAGGAAAGAGGGAGACAGAACTTAAAATTCTTTACACACGTACTATATGATGTCAATCTCAAGATTAATAGACAACACAACACATCTTATTGAAACATTGGTGGATGAATTGTGCACCTCCACAAGTACTGTGGTATATTTTACACTTACGATCACTTTCTTACATTCATATCAAGTTAGCAAAAAAGATCATAGAGATTTGGAATAACAAATATAGAGGGATGGTGTCAATGTCAGTTACCGTTGTGATATGAAATACAGTATAACCAGCTCAAACAGCCACCTCGTTTAAGTAGTCATCTCCATTATGAACCATTTTACTGAGAGTGATTTCATTTTTCTATAAGACATGTTAAGTATCCTCCAAATTATAAGAGGGTTATATTATAAATCAAGAAAAGTGTTTTACATCCTTCAATTAAGTTGCAACAAATCTGATATCCACCCGATGCATTTGATGGCAACTGTAATTCTCTTTCCAATGCTAGTCCTAAGTCTAAGTACAGCAACTGTGTCAACTGAAGTTAGGCACACAAGCTACGAAAATATATGAAAAGTCAAACCCTTTATGAATCATTCCTCATAAATAACATAATACAATAAAATTTGAAAACAATGTTGAGCTGTAAAGTACAAACATACATTCAGTTTAATACTCACGTGTAGCATTGACTCAGCTTGCAGTGAGAAATGCATCTCTTTATTATTCAGCCAATGAAGAACAAAGTTTGGCTCCAAGTCAGGATCTCCAGTTACCAAACTAGGTACCAAAGGAATGTCTAAAAAAGAAAATATGAATGTTTTCCATATAATAACTGCAACTAATCTACTCATAATAATGCCAGTAATATACATATTATAAATCTCTATGACTTTGAGCTATACACCTTCAACAGAAAGGAATTTAATTCCTATATAGAGGGATGATGACAATGCCAGTTACAGTTGTGATAGAAATACAGTAAAACCTGCTCAAGCAGCCACCTCTTTTAAGTAGTCATCTCCATTATCAGCCATTTTACTAAGGGACTGATTGATTTTTCTATAAGACGTGTTAAGAATCCCTCATTTGAGCGACTATCTGGTGACCCCATGGCCATTGACCAAGCACATTTGGTAGATTGACTTTTATTAAGCAGTTACTTCCAGCATTATTAAACTGTAATAAAATAAAAAGCAGATGAGCAGTTTATATACTGTTGATGCAATATCTTCCTGCAATGAGACATATTGCCAGATTACTTAGAACTATGGCATAGGTGCTCTTCTGGCAAAGGTTTAATTTCTGTTTAAGGCAAAATAAATGATTTTCATGAAATGCCTACGAAACAACACTTCACTTCATTTCTTCCAGAGCTCTCACATGAAATTTGCTAACCCCTTCTTCCCCTCTGATGGCTAGCAGAGTATGCCACAAGCACGAAATCGATCTGGAGTTCTTTCGGAAACAATGTATTCAGTGAAACAGCTCTACCTACAAAAGAATTGCCATTTTGAAGTCTAGTTTGCTAGTGAGTTAGGTTCAGGGGGAATGGAAAGTGCATTTCATGAGGACATGGATGTTTGTCACTTGCCAAGAGAAGGCAAGTTATTTTACAAATCAAGAAGTTTCAACCAGTGCACGTCCTAGCATTTTGAAGTGCAATAGGTCATAAATTTAATAAAAATCATTAAAAAAACAACAAATTTTGTGAAGTTTTTAAACCTAAGCAACTAGAGAGATGTAAACATTTCTAAACAAACAACACAGATTTTCTTTTTTATAAAAAATTAAATCCATGCAATAACAGATTTCCTTATATCTTATAATTCATGAGTAATTATGATTAAGTTGAATTTTGTAGTTTAAGGTAAAATAATTAAAATGCTTTTACCAAAAACATACTTTATTTTAACACAATTCTAACAATTAGACCTGATCTAATAACCTGTAAACTCTTAACCTTATTTAGAAGGACATCTCTTTTTAATGGCCAAATTTGCCAGCACATTAGTAGCCACTTAAGACAGGTTTCACTGTATGTGTTTGTGTAAGTCATATTTGATCAATATGATCATACTTTGAAGCAAAAGTGGAAGTGGTAGTAATGAGTCGTAATAGTAGCAAAATCAGTGTTAATTTGGAATAGAGATTCAAGATAAACTTGGGATGGGATCAGGTTGAACTTTTTTAATAGATTCAGGCAACTTAACACAGATGAAGAAATCTACATTACCACTTTAGATTTCTTCACTCATTAGAGTGGTGCATGCACGTCAGGTGCTATCAAGCACATGGCAGATCAGATTTGATTTGTTTTAGTCAAAGAATCCAAGAACCGTAAGAATGCTTAAAAAAGCAGCATAAGACATGCACAAAACACATTTAGAGAATATTTCAGCATTTTCAAATTATATTTCATTCACTGCTTTTTTTCTTTCTTTTTTCTACATTGGTGGCAGGCCTTGCTCAATTTAAGTGTCAATTTCTATGCATTGAAAGCCAGAACTTGAATCAGATACTTAACTTCAAATAGCCTAATCAGAGTTAGCAATTTCTACAAAAAACAAATCGCACACTAACTTACCCCAATGACAGTGACATGGAGTATGTTGGCAATATGATTTATCATTGGCAGTATGTTGGCAATAATTGGACCATGGTTGTGACCATAATATGGTCACAATAACTAAATAATGACATAAACAAAAGTCAACTTTTTTGACAATACCCTACAGCTTTGAGACATATCTGCTTAACATTTATTCTTAATTAAAGCTGTATGCTGAATTCAAAAATAGTGTATTTGACATTTCTCTTCAATTTTAGCACTTTTAGTAAGAAAAATAAGCGAATAAAGGAAAGAAAAACTAAAGAAAAATCTGCTATAATACAAACATCAAAGTTTCACTGCAACTACAACTTACACTGTTGCAAATAATTCCAGTACATTAACTACAAAAAAACATTAAAAATATCTACCAGTTTTCTGATTCAAGATTTCCATGAAAAAGCGAGAGGATTCAAGTACACTTAAAAATGAAGAAAATGCCAAACTATCTATTTATTTCTTTAATACTGTTACATCATTTGCCTGACAAAATTTCAACAAAAATGTATGGTTTCAAAAGTTCTGCCTATGATGTTTGGAGAGTCTGACTTAGGCATCTAAACCATAAATGTTAGGAGACTGTAGATCCAGGGTCTGGTGATAATTAATGGGGGAAATTGTCTTACCAGTCTCTGCATTGATGCTAGCAGCCAGATGAAAGTGTAGACCAGGAGTGAGCCCTGTACCATGGTACCCATAACTATGGAAGTCGTGGACACTGTATGTGGAAGGCAGAGTGGGAATTGGTGCAGTTATTCCCCCAAATGTGCCAGCACCAGAGGGTTGCTGACTTTTTGCATGTCGACGGATGTGGAAGCATGTCCTGGCATTCAAAGAACACAGTTTTTATCTTTACACAAACATAGATTTCATCTCTAATCCTATCACTTATGTTTGTTTTATTAATAACAAGTAGCAGGCATGTTCTCAGTCATATTATTATGGCAAGCAATAGGTTAAAGTCAAGCACACAAACCCATTCACTAGCAATTAACAATCAGCATTCAAAATGAATAGAAAATATACAAACTTACTTCATGTGCCGGAGACGTTGCAAGAACCTATGCTTATGTCTGTGTGTGCGAAATTTTGGATTTTGTGTTGCACGAGGATCAAATTGGTTCATGTTCACAAGTCCATCTTCTGGCAAAACTGTCTCAACCCACACACGACAGATGTTGTCTCGACAGGATGTTACTAACATATTGGAAACTGCACCCCTAAAAAGAAATCTTGCATGCATTTGGTAACCAAATAAACTTGCATATAATAAGAACTAATGAAATCAGAATAGAAGAATTAAAATATAATAACCTCATCGAACAACAGATTGAATAAATAATTGCAATAGGCTTATCATTTCATTTACTATAAAAAAAAAATGAAAGTTGAAACTTAGCCAACTTCTTACTGTAATTTAAAAAATTATAACTATTGATTCAGGTTTTTACAGTGTGAAACAAGAACTGAAGGTTTTTACCATGCCTTAGATTAAAATAAACACACAGTATGTTTTGCATAAAGATTTCTATTCTGCTAAAGATAATTTTTGCTCTACATAAAATTACACAGAATTAAATTACTTTCAATAATTTAAAGATCAACAGAAAAGTTTCTCAGTGAAATAATATTTCCAATGCAATTATTTTAAGATTACAGACATGTGAAAAATATTTTGATGTGGATTTTAATATTTTATTTCAGAACAAAAATAGATAAAAAACTAGCATTGAAAAGTATTTTATATTCATACTTAGGCATGTATTTGCTTGTTTTTCGCCATGATAGATGAGTTACTGCTCGGGGATGAGCAATATACACAAAGCCATAATTTATTTCATTTATTGTTGACTGACCCCCTCCAAAAGACATTGAATGATCCAGACTTTTTGATGGGAACAACACTAAAAAAGGACAGGTAACAAACTGTAAATAACTTATTCTTTAAAGGAATAATATTAGTGAATATATTACTGAACTTGAAACTCACTTCTTGACATTAATACATTTTAATCTATATATTTATACAACATAACAAATGTAATGTAAATGTAAATGCTTAAAAATAGATTCTGAAAGACTGACAATCAAAACACAAACTTACATTGCTTGTTTTCATACCAAATCTTTACTAGCCGGTCAGAGCGACCCGCTGTGGCGAAAAGAGTGCCATCAGGGGAGAATGCCATATACACAACTGGTGTAGCAGTATGGCAACGCCAAATACAAACCCAACCTGGTTCTTCATCATCCTCTGCTGTAGCTGTAGAGTCTTCACCAATCTCAAATGTGACACCTCCCGTACCTGGAACTAATACCAATCATTTTGTATCACCATCATTACATGTACACAAATGACATTCTTAACTCAAATTTTTATATTTCAATTATTTGCAATATTTACATCCAGTGAAAATTGTTTTCATTAGAATGTTATTTGAGTTAGGAATGTCACTGAACCGTCATTAGAGGGTTTATAGTAGATTTCAACTACTGAGATACCAATTAATTAATAGAATTAATCGAGATTGAAAATCAATCCCAAACACAAATGATATTCCAATGACTAAACCGGTTTTTTTTTAGTGTGTGTGTATGTGTGTGTGTGGTGGTGGTGGTGGTGGGGGGGGGGAAGAACTCTTATACCTGTAAGCTCTGCATTTTCACTGCATTTTTGTCATTTTTTATCATTAAAAAGTTTTTCCATGTCACTCACTGTTACAAGCTCTCCATTGGATGTTCCAGATATATTCTAAGCACAAATTTAACAGTTAATAACAATCTAACAAATGAGATTTCTTTGGACAGAATTTTTAACGGTTAATCTGCCTAGAAAGTACACACACAAAGGGAAAGAAGACTGTTGTGTGTATACATACTTCAACAAAAGAATTAATTGTATAATGAAGAGATCCTATCAAATCTTGAAAAATGGTTCATTGTTTGGTCCCAATGCAAAATTATTATAAATCAAAATTATTCATATTAAAAACTTTCAAATGTGAGATAAAAATTTTAAAAAAAAAGAACCAAAGAAAGCATTACAAACTGCTTTATTCCAGACTCTCTTTGCTAAAATGATTAAAAGACCATGAATACAAAGAGAAAATAATCATTACACCTAAATGAAAAAATTTGCTATTTGACACATATTTGTTTCAATATATTATGTGACATTTCAAGGATATTGGGTGATAAGTTGACAACTGTTCATTAGCACATTATTTCAGCAAATTTCATTACTTCAAATTTTATGTAATTAACTCATCAATAATTGAATTTATAGCAAAAAGAAATCAATCTTATTCTTTAGTGATCCCCATTTCTCTTATTAATAAATCACTTAACTAAAAACCCAACAGAAGTGCAATCATCTTCGGATTAATAATAATAAAAAAATTTCAGATGCTAAAAGTGTGTCAAATTCAATAACCTCTTTGGCTGCTGTAAGAAGAATGAATTTTCTGAAGTTCCTACTAACATTTGGATTATTTCAGCCAGTTTGATGAGAAAGCATAGGTAGATAATTACAAATTCCTTATTTTTTGTGAAGTAAATTTATGCGCTATGGCCAAGAACCTAACATTTATGAGTACCATTTTGATAGTTCAACTTATATTTGAAGTGTTGAATTCCTTGATTAAAGGTAAATACAATAACAAAAGGTTACCATAAAAAAGATAAATTTAGAATAATCACTCTATAAATAATGGTCATAAAACAAAACACACAATTGTAAATTTTAAAACATAATAACACCACCACCGAGCAACAAAATTACTTCCAATCTATCAATTAATATTGACAATCCACTTTTGTGATGATAGTCAATCAAAGCAAGGTAAATATCAGTGTTGGTGAATCAAACTTCCACAACAAGGAGGATTAAATTTCTCTGAAACTCTATAAAAAAAGTTCCTCAAAATTGTCTGTTGATATACTCTTCTGTTTGAAAGAACACACATTGCAAAACAAACCATTATTGAACAAAAATGAATAACAATCAATAGAAATTCTTCTCTAATAGAATTTTTTTCTTACTTATTTCCATTAAAACCCAAATAAGTTAATTAGTTTATGTTATTGTTAAACCTTATTTTCTGAATATGCACACAATTGAAACACTATTTAAACTAGTAAATGGTATCAATAATACATGCTAGAGAAGGTCTACTTGCCATCTCCAGTTTATATTTGCTTAATGAGCAATTTGGGATCATTCTAAGAATGATAAGACAATTTCCTCATAGATTGTAATTCATTAGTACTAAAAACAAATTATTTTGTAACCAAGTACACTAATAATTAACGTTTTACTTCAAGTGTATTTAGCTTTTCTTCTCCCAAATGCTACTAGTTTTTTACTACACAAAGTGGCTCTTATTTAAATTAAAGCATAGTTTATCTACAAACCCTTTGCAGTTCATCTCTAACTAATCCAAAATACAACATCACTAAACAATTTCAATTGAAAATCTGCCTATGTTCTTATTTAATCTTTTCAAAATCATTCAAATCTAGTTGAAGTCATGAAAATTTTGGGATTAGAAATTCCTTAAATCAGATATCTTTCTTTGGAAGAGAAGAAAACCACACTGTTCCATGTCATACATTTATGAAACATAAAGGAACATCAAGCACATAAGAAGCCTCTAAGAAAAATTTTAATTCGCCTCGCCTGTTTATACTCAGGAAATTCATATCCTAAGAGCACTGACAATGAGATGACAGTCTTGTCCATTGTCATCCTGTATTTAATTCCACAAAATGCTTAATAAAATTATTTAATCGTAATATGGGGGGATGGTAAGATGTTGTCAGAACAGGTTTACAACCATTTATTTTATAATGATAAATATTGCATTAGGAAATAAAACAATCCTCCATAAAACAATCAAATATTACACACATTAGCACATGAGAACTCTAAGCTATTAAGAGTTGAGTAATTTGTCAAATGTTGCAAGTAGGGAGTGGATAGTCAAAGAGCGAGAGGACACACAAAACCACAGATTTCTTTTTTCTTTCTGCTCATACTAGGAAAATTCGTCCAGTCAAAATTGAAAATGATTAACTGAAGACATCAATTTTATCATCATATGTGATCAAATCTTACTATCAATATTGTCAAAAGATTTCACAGCTGATAATTAACTATTCTATAACTACTTGTCTTTCTTTGAACTTCACAAGTCAATAGTGAATATGAAGACCCCAGGCTAGGATTAGATTTTCATACATTTTTCCTGTTTTTAAACACCTAAGCAATCCAATCTCTTTCTTTGTCTATTCTCAATCAAATGCTACTAAGCAATGAATGTTTTTTATATTTTTACTGCAAATTAATTTCTTGTTACTGAACTTGTAGCCAGTATAACTAAAATATATTAAATTACAATAAAATCAAAACCATTAAACAATACATTCTGTTTCATATTTTTTTCAAAGAATCAGAACAATGAAAATAATCCATTTTAATAATATAACATAATTATTTTTTTTGTAATGTGATTAATACAATAACTAAGAAAAACAGTGAGAAACGATATAATTAAGAATCATTTGAACTCAACAAATGCATTAATGTGCACAGACTAAAAAAACACGAGGGGGAGTAACTACTTTTCTGGACCCCCCTTTGTAATTATCTTTTTATATTTATCTATCTTATTTTACAAGTAAAAAATAAAATATTCCACACCATGTATGAAACTAAAACTTCAACACTGATACAGTTAATAAATAAAATTGATTTTATATTAAATCCCTTACAAAGTTGCCAGAATACTTGGAGAGCCTCTTCTCCAACTAATTTCCCAAATTGTCACATTAAAAAGGGGAAAATCATGGATTAAACAAATTTAAGGAAATAAAATGTCTTACTACAGGCTACATGGTCCCTCTCAAAATTTTCAGAGGTTTACAGCATCTCTGCCCCCTACATGACAACTCTCGGATTCAAACTGCACAATACTATTCAAAATTAATAATAAAGAATGATGTGTATTTCATTTATAACAAACATTTCATTAATACAGTTATAGAACATGCTAAAGAAACCTTGAGTACAATTAGAGTACTCAGACAGTATTACTGATTTAAAGTGGTAATCTCTACCTTTCACACAGTGTAGTTAGTATATGTGTTAATGTCAAAGATGGGTGAAATTTCCAGTCTTTTCCACATAAAATCAAACATGTAACTTACTGCTTTCAGGATCGTATTCTCCATCATGGGTGGCTGGGTGTTGTCGCCACATCTGAAGAATTTCACCACCTGTGAGTAAACGTGTTCCTTCCAAATTCCAAGACAATGAGCTAATATGTGACTCTGTTTGTAAGCTTCCAGTTTGCACCCAACGATAATCTAGATGCTGTTAACACATCAAACACGTGTATTAAAATAAAGTATTATTACATTTTGTTTAGTAAAATTTTGCACAGAGAACATATGAATTCATGAAAATTAAATTAACTATATTTCATATATAACAAAGATTAAAAACATTTTATTAATACAATTATAAAATATGCAAAATTACACTGAGTAATATGTAAAGTAAGCATGAGAATAAAAACATGTCATCGTTTTCAAGTGCCATAGGTCATACTTAACATTTAGTACTTTGTACAATTGAGAAAGTAAGAAAAAAGTCAAATAGGGAAATTATACAAACAATGGTGATGTAAGAACAATACCAACAAATATGGTTCCAGACAGTCAATTAATGTAAATGTCCAACCTCTTATAAACTTGACCTTAAGTAAACAAACAGCATTGATTAATATTACAAAATACATATTACAAGAAAAAAATCAGAGAAAAACATGTTTTTATCAACCCTATTTTTTCAGAATATCTAAAGAACCGAAAATTACAAAATGGTCTCTTCTCACTAGCATATTGACATAAATGAAATACAACTAAAAATGAATGATTCATTACAATGTTAGAAATACTTAGCAATTGATTTGGATTGACCAAAACCATATGTGGGCCAAATTAACTTGTTTATTCCCATTTAACTTACTGAATTCAATTTTGCAAACATGCTTGTATATTATCTATTCAGGAGTGTGAGCATATACAATCATTTTTATTGTAATTTCTTGTCAGACTTACCCGTATTTTTATTGGTTTTTGTTTTGGGAACAATATGTTTTCTCATTCTGAATTTACGGTAAAGTTCTTTGACTCAAATTAAATGAAAAAATGTTTTGACTATAATATTAAAAAACTAAATCTTTTAGTGGCAGCCTTAACATTTTTTTAACTACTGAACAATGTGAACTTATTATATACACTTACATGTGTACTTGAGGTATGTATCAGTGGGGTTGGTTCAAATATGCACACTTGATTTTCATAGGCTGCAGCAATTTTTCCAGTATCTGTTGAACAGTCCAAACAACTAATTCGAATGTAATTATGCCATGCTCCAGGAATGATTTGCACTCTCTCAAAGCTGCTCGCCAAAATGACAATATTACAACCGGCTGCATATGCCTGCAATAGATTTGATACTATCAAACACTTCACTCTTCACTTACATGTAGCAAAGACAACTTTTTACTTTCAAATTTATTATTTCTTTTTATTCACAGATGATTCATATCAAATGATGCTTCTGTACTGTCAAAACATGACAGCAATCAAGGAACAGCAGTTTTTTGTCCAACATGTCCAATACAAGATCAATACATTATTGGCTTCAAAAAAAAAAATTTTTTTTCATACGGCAAATATTATGGAGTGACTTCAACACTTCATTTCTTACCGTGAAAGGTACTCCTTCCACACTACCGACAGCATAACAGTGGTCACCTGCATTGCAGGCACCACTTAAGATTTGATGGCAATTCATATCGAGGCCTCTCTACTGGCACTGCGGGGCCGAAATTGCAGAACCAGTCAGTTACAATATTTTTGCATATCCTATAAACGTATCGATCATCACAACGTAAAGTTCCATGACATTTCCCAAAGCAAAAGACGAATAACCATTTCCTCGATCGTGTTCACGGCCTCTCTTGTTATGAAACCGTACAGCAGCTCATAGAAAAATTGAGGCCACTTCATCTAAACCCGGTGGGTGCTGGGAGCATTCCTTTGTTTTAAAGCGTAGTTGTTTCGATTTCCTCTACATGCATCAAGATAAGAAACATCCATGCATCATGAAAACTTTCCTCACACGTTCGTTTAACTTAAGTTCATCCTGTTGTACATATAGGCAAACATTTCCCCCTTTTTTAATTAAAAGATTTTTCAGAAGATAAGATATTCTTAAATACAATTTATCAACAATCAAATTCAAAACAATTGATGATATACATATTTTCACACAATGGCTTATACGATGGAATATTCCAAATAAAATGCACGGAAACATCGGTCACAAATTTACTCTCATTTCCACCATGCTCTAATTTTCGGAACGGCTTCGATAGTAAACATGTGTCGATCTGGAAAATAAATCGATCTGTGAATGACACCCGGTTCTTTAGAATGGATTTCATGAACGAACAAATTATTGTATCCAAATTATCATTCACTAGTAGAAATTTGTACGACGATATTTTTAAAATTTATACTGTTTAACCGGTATCAATGGAAGAACAATCTTAATAAGATAATAGATTGTTCAAATTCCATTTAAATTTTATTTTAAAATGGTTTGCGTGGCAAATTGAAACTTCCTCGCTTTAATCTTGTGAACATTTTCTTTAGTTTTAAAAACATTCATCCTCTCACTCAATAATAAACAAATTTCTCGATATAAGCAAACTACATAAATTGTTGTGTGTAGTATATAATATTTAGAAATCTTTTCACCACACGATAATTTAGTTTCTTCTCTGCTTTATTTCTATGGTAGAAATTGTGTTTTAATGAAAGTTTCCTAAATTTTGTAATTCACGAATACTGAATAATGCGTACATCTCTAGGGTATCTTTCTAACGAATATTTACACTGAATCGACCGCCCTCGTATTTGCGACGACTCCGGCCATGGTGGAAACCCTGGAGCTATTAACAGCGTCCAGCGCCATGGTGGAAACCATGACCACCATAACTCCGGCATAATCACACCGAGAGAAGAGATGAAACGGGAATCTCGAAAGGAAAGGCAAAGGATATTGAAGGATGTAGTGGAAAGCGTGTTCTTAGACGAAAAGTCGATTGGTCCCCGGATTTTTTCAAGAATTTAGACATTTAGATTTGTGCCAGTATAATCCAATAAAACAGTTTCGATAATTTAGTTTTGATACCTAATAATGACGTCTTAGCAGAAAAAAAAACAATACAATCTGAAAACTAATCGAATGGCCCACGATGATCTGGCCCGACTCGTAGCACTGCGATTTTGAAAAACATTCTTTAAAATTTCGAGGGACTTTACCCATGGAACATTTTTAAAATTCTCTCAAAATGGATCCAATTTTTATCTTTACGTTTCTTGTAAGATTAGAGGGAAATTCTGTTATAAATGAGGCGTATGTTCGATTTTCACTGCTAACTCTGAATTTTCGAAAATTGTGAAAGTATGAATTTTATTTTGGTGTCTTCCAACAATTATAATATTGAAGTTAGCAATGCTCTACAAATGAAAATTATTCTTTACAAATGCCGTAAGTCGGGGTGGCTTTGTGCCGCTTTGGAAATATTTGAGTAAAAAACTTGTTTATTATTCATGTAACAAAGTTAAAGCTGTATACGAAATTTAAAAACATGCTTTGTCTATTTTATGTGGAGATAATTCGCGACTTTAAGATAAAAGGGTCTAACTAAACTTTTATGGGAAAATGAGTTATCGACATGGTTGAATATATTAAAAGTATTTCTAGGGCTGTATTATTCCGAGATGTCAATTTCGTTTTATCTTTGACTTATGGGCATTGTAAATAAATCTACCTGCGCATGTTCATATTTTTACTTTCTCGCTACGGAGTAGAGAGAAAGTTATGTAATGCTGGCGAAAAAGCAGCAAATTTCCGTCAGAAAAACTCCTATTGCGGGGCTCTGGTAACGCAGAAGTGGATAAATCCAGTGGCTAAATTTAGGAGAAAATGCCATAGGACATGGTGTAGCCAGAATCCGAGTTTTGTGGGTCCTTGATAGCGAAAAATCGATTGACGGCAAAACGGCTGTCCGTCTGTCTGTCTGTTTCTATGGCTGTGTGTCCGTCAGTCTATAAACAACGCTATCGGCTAAACTGTTCAGCCGATTTTATCCAAAATTGATATTTCCCAAATGACCTAGCTGATTTCGCGGGGTTCTTGAATTTGAAACCGATATTTTAATTTTTGTGGATACTTTACATGAAGCCCCTGGGAAATTTTCCAAATTAAAAAATGGCTCTATCGTTTTTAATTAAATTCTGTTGTTGGTTAATATAAAGAACGTTCAAGAGAATGGTGCAGGTCTCATGCTCCATTGAAAACCCAAATTTTGCTTGAAAACCCTAATTTTTCGAAAAATGCAAAAACATTTTTTCGGCGTCTTCCTACAACTACAATTAGAAAGATAGATATTTTTTCTTCAATGAAATCTGTCTTTAAAGATAGAATTTGAAATAAGGTCATGTACAATTTTTCGAAAATTTGAGTACTTTTTGCGTAATGTTGCGTGAAAGTAGGACAAGAAAGTACGTACTGGTTTATCACCACTAGTTTTTTTAATAAAAAGGTTGTATCTGCAATAATTATACTACTACAACTAGTATATTGCAATGATGAATTTTTTGCTAATCATACACATATCGAGAGCGTAGAAATAAAATATTCCATTCTTACGACTTTCTAGCATCCAAGAAGTTGACAATATGCACTTACGAATATAAAAATCAATGTCTCTCTGTGAATGTTGGTCACCTATTTCCTTTCTTCGTATTCTGCTTGCTGTGAATAGAAAACGACCAATTCACGTCATATGGCTTCAGCCAAAACAAGATTTCAAATATTTCTATAATAATAGTACCATAAACTTACGATTTAACCAAATGCCATTTTACAAAGTCGCGCAATTTAATTTCACGCAGGAAATAGGTAAAATTCAGCCCAACTGAAGTACGGAGATTGATTTCTGCAAGTGTTCGGTCAATCCAAATCTCCAGACGTCCGGAAGTAAATGCTTGGCCACTGAGTCCTTCTCTACGCACCAGTAATACTTCAGTGACACTTTCAAAAGACAAAACATCAGATGTAAAATCAATGATGAAAGAGATGCCTGACGTCAGTGGCGGTTCGTGACATTGTTGCAGTGTTGCACAACAACCAGAAATTTTCGGCCAATGTCCTTTGACACTAAAACATTAAAAAGAAATCGGTTTAATAACGTAATTTAATAACGTACTTTAATAACGTACGAGTGATTTATCTTTGAATGAACTTATCTACAAGTGTTAACAGACGAAGAGAGACATCAGTGAGCATCTGAGAACTGATCTCATTGAAAGAGTTGGATTACAACCGGGTGTTTTGGTGTACGATATGAGCCAAACTTTTTCTTTGTGTTATCCCATACTCTTTCTAATGTGTTTCAAATGATTCCCAACACCGACACGTAGAGCAGCATCTCTCAAGCCCGTGATGGATTTGAGCCTCCGAGGTATATGAAATTACGATGGCACAGTTGCGAATACTGGTATGCCTCGTGGACGATTGTGTGAGCTGTTTTGAATGTGAAGTTAATAACAGTGATTAGAAGTAATCAATGTCATCTATTACGTTTTTGATGTGAAAAATATTAAATGTGAATATACTCAAAATATTAATTTATCCATATAATATTGTCCGAAATATGTAATAACATTTGTTTTGACGAAAATATTTATTTTTATGCAACTTAATCAAAATATTTATTTTTTGTTGATGTGCAATTTGGTATACGAAATCCATTGGACGCTTCTTGAATTTTCTCCGAACTTTAACCGCTCAATGGGAAAAATATGATTTTATGTGAAAGTCCGAGACCTAGGAATGACGTAATCTTCAGCAAACTAGTTCGTGCGGCACCAGCCGCCACTGTCTGATGTAGATAAATCATATTACAAAGACACGCATTGTTAATAATATATTGTAAACAATAAATAATTGAATCTGCATGAGGAAAGGGACATGTCAGAAATGCAATTTTTTTCATTTAATGGAAAGTTATTCTTTAAGGCAAGGCAAATTGTACTGTGAAGAAAGTAATCACGTCATAACAGTGTTATTACTGTGACTATTATTAGTGAATTCATCCAAAAAAATTGGACAGGATAATATAAGTATGTGATTATTATTTAATGTTTCCTTCTTCCTAAAAAGTGGAAAGAAATTACTTGTTCCCTTTCACCTCAGCGCGATTCAATTCCATAGTGAATATCTTCCTTACCAGCACTAAGAACTGCGTGAATCCGCAGCTCAGCTCATGCATGCACAAAGACCAAATATTGCCAACATTCAGACGCCAACTAGAGATCTGCATTCATTGCCATGAGACATTCAGAAATTGTAGCCTCGGACTCTGACGGAGTGTGAAATCTCCACCACCATACGGAGAGAATGTACAAAACCGCTCTAAGTTTCTGGCAATCCACGCATGATGAGGGAAGCAAAGTCTTGTGTACAGGTACGTTTGGATTTCTTGGGGAGGATTTGGGGAGGATTTTGAGGAGGATTTCTTAACGCAAGGGCAGAATGTGATGATATTTTCGAAAATTCGGAAAAAAATCGAAATGGAATTTCCCGTGCTTCGTTTGGCGCGTTGTTATTACACACTGTTCTCTGATTAGCAAGAAGATAAATTTCAGACACATAACTGTTATTTATGTAAAAAGGGAAATGATAAATAACTTAATTGTAAACCTATAATAATGCGCTTAAAGTTATTTTTTTCATTCGTTAGGATTAGCACTAAGCGTTAGCACAAAACGTCCTAAATGGTGTTATGGTGTGGTAGTGTTTTTCATGGAGGGGTCTTGCACACCTTGTTGTTTTGTGAGGCACTATCACGGCACAGGCCTACGTTGATGTTTTAAACACCTTCTTGCTTCCCACTCTTGAAGAGCAATTCGGGGATGGCGATAGCATCTTTCAACACGATCGAGTACCTGTTCATACTGCACGGCCTGTGGCAGAGTGGTTACACTATAATAACATCCCTGTAATGGACTGGCCTACACAGAGTCCTGGCTTGAATCATATCGAACACCTTTGGGTAGTTTTGGAACACCGACTTCGTTCCAGGCCTCACCGACCAGCATCGATACCTCTCCTCAGTGCAGCACTCCGTGAATAAAGGACTGCCCAAGACACCTTCCAGGACCTGATAGAAAGTAGGCCTGCGAGAGTGAAAACTGTCATCAAGGCTAAGTGTGGGCCAACACCCTATTGAATTCCAGCATAACCGATGGAGGGCACCACGAACTGGTAAGCAATTTTCAGCCACGTGTCCGGATACTTTTGATCACATAGTTTATAAGTGAGTAATATTTAACTGTCATATCTACAAATTTGTTTATAATAACATTTACCATTTCATATTATTTTAACTTTTTAAAAATCAAACTTACGAAATTGGAACAGTTTTTTTAAGACGAGTTGACAGAAAAATGAAACTTTGGAGCGGGCTTTACTGCTTTCCGGAGCATCTATAACAGTTTAATTTCTGTTTGAAGTCATTAATTATGAAGAGACCAATTATGGATTTGTTTGGTTGTAAGTCTTCATTTAAAAGAAAATGAAAAATGTAATAATGAGCTTAGAAGACTTGGAGACACTGCGAAAAATAAACTAAACTTATGTATTTGAAGCAGAAGGAATAGTGTTGAAGAATGAACGCCTTGTAAGAACTTTCATAAAAGCCACAACAATAAAAACTGAAGAGAAAAAAAAATAGTTCCATATATGACGTTCCGTTTTTGACAAGAATTTATAAGAAAATATGTGTCCATTGTTATAATCGCCCATTGAGTTGTGCTGAATGAACAGAAATTGCGGTATAATATTACGTAACCGTTACTAAGGGCGAGCAAGTATGTTCTGCTTTAGCAAAACTAGTTTTCCGCACCATTACAGTACTTTCTATATCTATATATCTATCTACATAAGCAATAGCGAGAAAGTTAATTTTTGTAGCCGTTTTTGAGAAATAATTGTTAAAAAAACAACTAGTGGTACAGAATGGCGCAGACTTTTCCGTATTTGTTTTCTATTTCCTTTGATCTCGGTTAGCTATTCAAACTTGCCACATATTCTTGCTTCCATCTATCACCGCCTAAATGTACATTTTCTTGACATTTTCTTAACTTTTAGGTTTTATAATTGTAGAGTGGAAATAGTAAAACCTCGTCCTAAATGGCAATTTTCTTTGAAAAATTTGGAACAGTTTTAAAAAACTGGCGTTTAAGTACTACGGTAAATTCAAAATTTAAAGTTCTTTTTCACAGAAAATTTTTGTGTTTTCGAAAAACTTAATTTGAAGTCATTTCAAGAGCTTCCAATCACAAATGCAACAGTGTTTACAATTTGCTGGAACTGTGCATATTAAAGGCATGAGACATATATCGAAAAATTACATTTGTGTAATTATTAAAAAAAAAAAAATCTCCGAAATGAACTTTATGTCATATTAAAGAGTAATATTAGCACTATCCTTTCGAAAAGTCTGAAGAAAAAATTTGGAGAGTTTTTGAGAAAATAGTTTGTATGATATTCAAGGTATTATGTGGTGGCTCGTGCTCAGGGTGCACGATTATACAATTCCAGAATATCCCAAAATACTTGTGTTTTAGAAATATAATTATATAATAAATACAATAAATAGAAGTATTGCACCAATATCGAATCATTTTGAAATCCAAGTGAGCGGTCTCGTTGGTTTCTAGTTGCAAGCTATGCAAGGCAACGATTTGTGACTTCACGCTCTTTTGAACGTTTAATATTGCGCGGCACGAATATATATATACATATATATATATATATATATATATATATATATATATATATATATATATAATAGTTATGTCGCTTACATTTTTCCAACCGTACTACACGCGCGTCTTACTTTGGTGTAGAGGAAAGAAATCATTGCACAATCACGCACGTGCCGTGCGAGCACCATTTTGTGCAGTGGTGCAGTTGTCGCATCAGGGACGCCCAGAGAAAACAACCGGTCTGGGGCAGTAGCTCCACGCAGGCAAGTTCATCAAACAAAAGTTCCCCTCAATACATTAACATAATTCATTAATTTAAAATAGAAGTAAAAACATTTTAATTTCTCTTATACGTACGTATATACGAAGCAATATACGTAGTATAGAGAAAGCTTTGTAATGTTGCGGAAAATCAATTTCGGGATTTCAGCGGAAATACGTTTTGGTGTCCCCTGAAAACGTATTTTTTTAAACGACCGTCCGTCCGCCTGTGAACAACACTAGCGCCTAAACTATTTGTACGATGGTTTTTGAAATGAATATCCTCGGTCGACATGAGTCGACTCAAAGCTCTCTGATTTTGAAAAATATTCTTTAAACTAGCGTACCCATGCGAGAATTCTGCATGTCAAATTCCATTCTCTCCCCTATCTTTGCTTTGCCATATTAAGAGGAGAAGTTGTGAGGAGAACGAGTTTATTTGTTTAAAAACATAAAAAGCTAACTTCCAATGTACTAATACAATTTAAAATAACACTAAAGAACAATGAAATTGATGTTTGAAACAAATTTTTGAATAAAGGTTTATTCAGTATTATAGACATGTTCTTGAAACAATTCACACTTACTTTAATAAAAATGAAGTAATTATACAATCTTCCATCACTTACCTTTTTCGCTCACAAAAATATTACAAAAGCTTTTTACTCTCGAGATAGCTACGTAAAGATGTCAATGCGGAAATACAGGATCAGGCAAACACAATCCTACTTTTTGGAATATTATTTAACTTTATTACCGAACTGAGAAGTACACCCGTGCAATTTAATAGACTAAAATATCAAGTAATTAGTTTTATTTCACATACAGCAGCAAATTCTGCACGTCTCTGAAAAGGTGCCGAAGTGCCGGAGCAGCGATGTGTAACAGAATGTCCAATAATATCTTATCCTGTATATTATGGTATGGTAAACGTTTCTTTGGAGCCTTTGGCCTCAAAATTCCAAGTTTTAAGACTCTAAAACGCTTATTTGAGAAGTTATTTAACTGTATACATTTGGACAATACTGTAGTGTGTTGCGAGTTGCATTTGGCCCAAATATTTCAATACTTTCTTTTTACCGAATCCTTCACATTTTTAAAGTCGAAAATGCAATTCATCACGTCTTCGTGAAATTCTCTTTATTTAGAGACTACATATATGAAGATTTGTTGGCTGTGAGAGTCCCAAAAGGTATCTATACTACTGAAATAATATAGGAGACGATTTTGGGGTTATTTTAGATGAAGCCCCTATGACTTTTCCAACATTTTCTCAAAAATGGCTCCATTTTCCCTCTTTAAATTTCTTTTAAGAATATAGTTAAATACACTTCTAAAGATGGCATCGGTCAGATTTTCACTGTTAACTCGGAATTTTTGGAAATTGGAAGAGTTGAATTTTTTTCGGTGTCTTCTTACAATTACAACATTGAAAATAGAGATTGTTTTCTTCAAATTAAATTTGTTCTCTATAATTAGTTTTTTTATTAACGTCATATACATTTTTTGAAGGTTGCAGTAGTTTGCGAAAAATTTTGTTTGAAATATGGGCAATATTAAAAAATATCAAAAACAAATTTCTCAAAAATAGCGTCAATTTTTTTAAGAACTTTTAGCAAAGGTAGTACTAAATATGCTGAGTAAGATGACATAGAGTAACCATTTTCTGTATTACTTTATTGTTTCTTGTTTAAAAAATGACCCCAGTGTATTTGTTTTTAACTATCTCTTAAGGTCTTAGTATGTACATTTCCACCAATTTGTTAACATTATTGCATTTGTCAGTCAAAGTGCATAAAATTATTTATAATTACGTTTTTTAAAACAAAAATTTTTTTGTAAAAAAGAGCTTCGCATTTAGAGTAACGCTTAACCCTCTCATGCATGAATTATGATAAATATCAATAATAAAAATATTTGTGCTTATTTTGCCATCAAATAATGTACCAAGATGATGTTGCAAAAGAGAATTTCAAAAATGATCCCCTGGAAGTTCAAAAATTCATTTGCCGACATATGAGGACCTCATGGAAATAAAGGACATGCAATTAGGTTTTTCGGCATTGCAGAAAGTGAAAAGACCAACTATATATTTATTTCAACGCTTGGATTTACAATTATTGAACAATATTTCTTATAATCTACATAATTAACGATGTTCAAGAACAATTTACTCATTCTACGTGGTAGGACCCAAAGCATTCTCGACACGGAGAGACAGATCTTCCACACACATTTAGTTTTGCACTTGAAATTTGCATCTTTGCATTGATTAGTATTTTCCTCTGTTGTCTTTTTGGTAGTGCACCACATCAAAATTCTCTTGTGATAAAAAACACGAGCTTTTTGTTTCTTTAGACCAGGAGAGGTGGCTCAGAGCATCAACTGATGTCACTGCAGTGCCTCTGAGCGGGAGGTCCTGAAGTTCGATTCCCGACGGTGGCACGATATTCGGCACTAGTTAGATAGCTAGGTCGAGTTCTAAATATGCTGTTCTAAATATGCTAAAATCGCTGTCTGGAGGAGAATTCTAGTGGTCGGATGCTCTGGTAGTTTTTCGTGATTTTTCTGATAAACACCAGGCGAATGCTGAATAACTACCCAAGCAAAAGGGCCACGGACCGCGCGCGATATTTCCCTCCCATTCCTTGTCCTATCCTACCTCTTACACACACTTACACTTACATGCTCTACCCTACCTCACATGCCGGGAGACCGGTCGGGCGCTTCTTAAAGTTTGACCCGGCTGGAGCGGTGCCCAGATGATGGGAGATACCTGGTTGAGGAAAATCTCGCTGGCTGACGGTATGTCGGCGCCGGACCTCGCCATTTAGCGGGACAACATCACCAACATATCACGAGCAAAAAATACACACTACACTAACGGGACTAATGACCTTAGAAGTTCACTGGCCCGGAATCACTAGTAATCAATAATCATTTCTTTAATAGTGGTGGTGTCGCAGATGAAGGGCCTCCTCGCTTCTTTAGACGTTGTTGAGCGAAACCTTGATATGCGATTGCCACCTTAGATTTGAATTCTAACAAAACATTTTTTTTCTTTTTCCTCCCATCTATAAACGATCCATACATTGCAGACAAGAAAATTTAGCATATAAAAAATATCATTCACCATTCTCAAACACAACCAGTAATAGTCTACAGGGCTCTGAATGAATGTTTACTACATGCGTGTTTCCCTGTAAACTGAGATTCATTATTTGCAAGTAGGACACCTCTTTCAGTAAACCACATTCGTTGCATTTGTGTTTTCATACGAGCAGCAACTACAGCAGAGTCGCAATAAGGCTCTGTTCATTGCTTGTTTGCGCAATGGAATTTTGGTCATTACTTTCATCATCACTATCACTCGAGTCACTGATTCCACTGCTCTGATATCGGATCGTTATTGGAATCATCTTCAGATTCTTCAAATATCTGTGCAATAATCATGTCATCGGAAAGACTTACACATTTGTTCCTTTTGTGACTAGCCCCATAGGATAGCCTAGGCTGTTGGTTATTCATCTATAAACAAAATTATCTAGTAAACAAACAATGTAGATGATAATGTCTGCAAATAATGCATAATGTACATGTAAACAAACCTGGACCTGGTCTAGTGATTTTACCTTTTGTTCATGATGTCTTCATATGAGGACAGATAATTTTCAGGGAAATGTTATGCATTAAAAAATAATTTTAAACAAATTACTCCGTCACACCTCGTCTACATCGTTCAAAACGACACAAAAATTTTCAAGCAGCTACAAAAGTCACACAGTGTCACCAAATCAAAACAAAGATTCCCAATTTTTCTACTGGAACTTCGTATCAAGCACAACAACAAGACGGTATTTCTGGGGTATTCTTGTAACTTCTGACATCTAGTAGTGTTTTGTTGAACTGTTTGGAGTCTTTACAAAATCGTAAATCTTCGAAATTGACAAGCTGAAATTCTTATATATTATAAACGGGAAATAATAAGTGTCCTCATATGAGGCCAATATGCTTGAGAAGGTTAAACGAAATTTTCTCAAAAACGACTCCAAACAGCTTCAACGAAAATTTCCATTAGGACAAGGTTGAACCACGAGTACGTACCATTACAGTAGCGCAGCTCAGCCCACTTTTTGGCTAGTTAGGAATGCGCGCGCATACAGCTAGCGAACCTGACGGAGACCAAGTAAAACTACGGATAGCTATTACTGAAGTACAGTGTACGTATTTTATGTGAAAATGCATTTATTAACAGCTGGTTAAAAAATTAAAAAAAAAGAATTCATATTGTTCCTCGATCTTGTGGTTTTAAATTCCTAGGATTTTAAGGTCAAGTCATTAAATAACACGTAAATTTACAAAGAACTAACGTTTTAACCTTACATTTGATATGCATCAGAACATATTTCATATGCAATTGGTGAATTCCTATGTTTCCAGTAACACATTAATTACACTGTGTATGTGGAAAGGGGTGCACTGTTCTGCAATTAAGAACAGCAATAATGAAGGAAAAAACTGAGTTATGGAGCTTTTTACTTGTCCAATAAATGTAGAAAGGAAAGTTGGAAATGTGTTATTACCTCTTAGATACCATTATTTACTACTTATATTACTTACATTTCTAGACGATTTCATTAAAAGTACAGAAATACTTGTTCTTCCTCATGGTTCCACTCTTTTCTTTCAATGAATAATATTAATTTGATATAAATTATTTCTTTCCTTAAAAAAATGTTCCAAATTTCTACTTCTCATGTTGTTTTAGTTACATGCGTAAGGAAATTAAAACATATTAAAACGTTAATTTTTTGATCGTGTTTAGCAGATCGAAGCTGAAGTACGAATGTAGAATCGAATGTAATCGGTCTAGTATTCGTTGCTCGCCGCGCGGATCGTGAGTCGCTGACCAACACGTCGCCATAGGGCATTTAGGGAAGAGGATGGGACAAGGCCAAAAGGCTAGCCGAGATCAAAGAAATTAGAAAACCATATAGTAGGAAAAAGTCTATGCCATTCTGTGGCAGCACTAGTTTCAATTGTTTTGAATGAAACAAAAGTTTAGTTCCCCTAATTAAACCGGGGCCTGACGAAGTTTTTTCCAGCTAACCTTCCGCTTCAGGTATTTTTTCTACAAATTCATTATAGAGATATTGCTTTTTTTATAGACCAATCTTTTCGAACCAACAGCTTTTGTGTAACGTGAACTTGGGCTCAAAGCCCCAAGCCCTTGCGCTATCCACCCTATCCAGGAATTGAAAGAATTGGGTTGAAAGGTGAGGTGTTTTGGAGCGCCTCACCCTCACCTACCCTCGCCGAAACAACGGTGCGACGGTTCACAATCTCGGCTACTCTACTCGTCAATGAATTTTATTACGATTTGTAACACAGTCGTTACAGATGAAAGAAAACTGGGAGGCCGGCCTGGATGGCTTCGGTGCGAACGATCGCGCGTTCCAGTCCCGCCTTGACTACGGTGGTTGTCCCTGTCCCTCGTGTGTGCGATGGAGTGGAGGACTTCGCGTTCTGCTGACCCAGAGCAAAGGAGCCCGTCAGTGCGTTTGTGTCTAGTGTATGGACGATTATACGCCCCGTCGGGAAGTAAAGAGTAACCGGCTGTCGGCTGAATAAAAGCCGCCCCCCCTCAAAAAAATAAGAATGGACAAAACTCAGGAGTAAGGTCATAAATCATCTTATATAGTTTTATGTGCATTGAGAAAAAAAACTTTCTATATCAATATTTTTATTATCTTATATACATTACTTACAAAATGTAAAGCTAATTCGTCACTCTTTCAAAAATACTGCAAACATTTACAAATTTACAAGAATATTATTTAATATATTATCTCAATACTAAAAGAGAAATATTTTCACATAAAATATGATTATGACGTAGAAATGAAATTCGGCAAGAATGAACAAAATTTTAAGATAACTCTTAAGGACATTGTAAAAGAAGTGAAAGCACGATTAAACATGAAAAGAATAAAAAGTTTCGGAAACAAGGAACATACCATCACCTCTTGCAAGAATAATATTTCAATAAATAAATTAATAAATAGATAGTTAAAATTAAAGAATCCATAAACGTGACTTATCTACAAATTAAAAATATTGAATCATACTTTTCAGTATTACTTTAAATCAATGACTTAGAGAAAAATATTAAGTGGTCTTCAAATATTTGAGCAAAACTTCCATGAACAATACAATAAATTCATGAAATGTCAATTGAAAAATATTTTATTCCAGTATTCTGTTCTAGTAAAAACCAAAAATGAAGAAGACATTCCTGAGAAATTTATATTACAAAATAAATTCCAAAGTGTAGTGATTATTTAGAAAAGTAAATTTTTCAATGAAAATTGTTCGTTTTATGAAACAGCATTGCTTTTTAAAGCAATTCTATAATAATCTAGTAATTAACATTATTTTTAAGTGTAAATTATCCAAAAAAATTATATTTAATTGAGAAAAATTTAAATAAACAATTAATAATACTATCAGAGCTCAAATAATTGTAAAACACACTTTTTTCTCTACTTCAAATGCCATTTCATTGTCAAAGCTTTCACTTCATAACTACGGATAAGACACAGCACCAATCGGTTAATACTTTTTTAAGATAACACAGTCATGCATTTTTAGTCTCTCAAGTAAGAAAATTTCAATTATGAATCTAAAAAATATAGAGTTAATTACACATTTTCCCAAAATTCTTGTAGTTCTTCAGAAAGATAAATTCAATGCTTAATAATCTTTGCACATAATACACAGATATTGTGAACACAATTAGTTTAAAAAGTGGTATGTCAATCTCCCTCATCTTCAGAAACCACATTTTTAATTTTTATCTCTGTTTGTGTAGACTTGTTGCATTCAATAGGAATACTATTGAATTTTGAAATGAAAAAATAAATATAAATAACACTAAGAAATCAATGAGCATGCACTAGCAAGACACTTTTCTGTTTTCCGTACATTTTATTTTATACTGACTGACAAATCTTTTAAAAGAAATACTTTTGTATTGGAGATACACTATTTACCTATTCGAATACAATTTCTGATTAACTGAGAAATATTTTTATTCTGACACACATGTGTAAATATCATTATCAAAAGTGATTCACTGTCTCATTTCAAAACACCTCTTCCATTGTTTACGTTATCACGCAGTCACGTTGTAGGTTTCATGTCCACGGAGAGTAAATGTGATACCTCAAGTCTCACTTTCACGTTATTTATTTTCTAATTTTATGAGCAAAAATGCATGAATGTTTAATCTAACTTTAAAAATTATAATGAATGGCGCGTGGTAAATTAATGATTAATAGCCGTACATCTGTTAGCTAAATTCAATTGTTCTTCGTCGAATTTCATTCAAGACATTACAAAACATTTTTACTACTTACACAACATTTTTCAGATAAAATAAACATATTCAAACGTTTTATTAAATGTTAATGAAAGTCTCCCCCCTAGGAAATTAATTTATGCTTGTGTTTTTATTTGTGATGATTCTAGATTTTCGTTGTGTACGTAATATTTGAGGATAAACATTGAGGAAGTTCGGAAATTGGAGGGTGGTGAAATTTCAATTGAAAATATAAATAAAAAATGGCGTTTGACAGAAATATCTAATAAATGAGGCAAGATTTTGCAAAAAAAAAGGGGGGGGTAGCGTGGAATGCTTATTGCAAGCACTCTCAAATCGCGTAGAATGGGGCTTCTATGGAGATGATAACTCCATTTTCACAAAAAAATGTTTTATGCCTTATAAAACGTTGCAAAGTAAGCTTTGCAACACATTTATCAGAATGAAAATAAATAGCTTCATTCCTTATAAAAAAAGAAAATGACCTGAATTCCCATTAGAAAAATGGAGATCAGTCCAGCTTTAAACTGCTCTCTTGAAATAATACTATAAAAAGTGGACTTAAACCCCTTTATTCTCCTATCGTTATCTATGTTAGTGGTGGGAAGGTTATGAACACACATTATTACAAGGAGATTTAACATCAAGTGTCGCACTTCTATAAAACTATCAGTATTCAATTCAAATTCAAAGTAACAGGGGTCTAACACACCGACATAGACGAACACAGGTCTAACACCGACGTAGACGAAATGCACCATCACTCTCCAAGTGATCACTGTTCACAAACCGTTAACAGAAGTGTTATAGATACAGTGCTATTTTGTAGATCTCGATCTAAGAAACAGTTCCAGATGATGCCATTTTGTATTGAAGAACCTTAAATGCATAAGTAATTATTTATAAAGGAAGGAAGAGGTTATTTTTGAGAACAAAATGTCAACTGTTCGATGCATCCGCGTTTATCCTGAACTATCTATCCCGTCTTTCACAAGTTAAATGGACTTAACAGATGAAGCGAGAATCCATGGACACACATGACGTTTAGGTTGCCATTCAAACAATATTTTTATTAGTTTTTTAATCTTGTAACAAAGTATGTACTGGAGAGATTTGTAATTTTTTTATTATATTTCTTCGACAGTTAACTTTAGTGTTCAGCCCCTCTTTTCTAAAAAAATAAAGAATGTATCACGGATATATCAAGGTATTGTACATATATATCAAATGAAGCACCATCTCAAAAAAGGTATATTTTTCTTTCAAATTGATCACGAAGACACTCAAGATTCAACTCTAAAATTCAGAGGAAATCCACATCTTCCAAGGAGAGACTCATCACACAGGTTAAAGGCACTAAATAAAATCTAATTGGGACTGAGAATTGTACGACAGAAATTCGTTGTCAGAAAGCAGCGTGATTTTCTCTGTTTGCTTGAAAAGAATGGTAAGAACATTATCATATCAACAAACGACTAAAAATTCTGCTAGTGAAAATCGTGCGATAATTTCTGCGTATGAAAAGAGGCACGATTACCAGAACATGTAATCACGAACATGTATCACGACATATTTAGTTCCTATTATAGCGACATTTCCAAACTGGAGGACGTCTTTCTGAACAATGCTACTTCGGGAACATCATCACCTCAGTCAAGAGAAGACAAGTCTCCTAAACTCATACTCCTAATTCACAACAAGCGCCGTATGCCTACTGACTTGATTTGGGGTTGGATCCTCCTCTTTTGAAACTTTAATTTACCACTGATCTCACGGTACAGACCATAACAAATTTATTACTACTCGTGCAGTATGAACCAATAATGTTTGAGAATTTCCAAGATACTAACCGAATCTAAATTAATTTTTTATATGGTATTTTTTGCCAATTTAGGATTAAAATATTTTGTTGTGTGGTCTGGAAGTGCACTGACATGTTCTTTATGTGTTTGTTTAATGAGTAGCGTGTGTGTGTGTGTGTGTGTGTGTGTGTGTGTGTGTGTGTGTATGTATGTATGTATGTATGTACGTATAGAGTGCTTCAAGCTGGAAAAAACATTTTTTTAATGTAAAAAGCCCCTATTTGAGGTTATAGTATACGAGTATCTTTTTTTACTCGCGTAGGTTCTAGTAACATTATACTTTAATATGGTTGATTTCTTTAAAGGGGTAAAATGCATTTATTGAGGGAAGAGAAGACAAAGAGAGGGACACATGTCATCCTCGCTATCTTCCCTGGACCCACGTCTAAGAATGAATGAGAGTACAGAATGTTTGCACAGAGTGAAGAAAAATATCGTATACGATAATTGGGCCACTTCGAAGCCTGTGCAAACGTGCGATTTCTAACATTACGTTCGAGAAATACCGAAATACGGTATTTCACATTATTTACGAGATTCTAAAGCGTGTACGATAAATATTCTGACAAAGTAAGTCGTTGCAATCAAGAGTGCTCTGATATCCCCAAAGCAGTCGCACAAGCAAACAAGAGTAAAACGAAACACGTACCTAATTCAAATAAATAGGATGTGCAATCCTTGGAATTTAGTGAAAGCAAACACATTGCCGCCACAATTTGGAACAATTTTCATTAACTTAATGTATTAGAAAGAAAGTTGTATGCAAAAAGCCGCCGTCGAAAATCGTTAAATGGCCCCGGGATTAGCTCTTTACGATATGTCACACGCTGTGCAAAATCTCTTATTTTTAAAGGGTATGGGTGGAAAAACATGTTAATCCTTTTAAAATTGCTTTTAAAGAACAATCAAGTTAACCTTTTATTTTAAGAATTTTAATTGAGTTTAAAAAAATTAAACAACGAGGGTCACCTATGGGCCATAAATTAAACAACCCGAGTAGGTATCATACGGGATGGATATCAGATGACAATAGAAAAATACAATTCAGACTGTCTAGGGATAAATGTTCCCAATCAACGTTTGGTGGAAAAACTCACGTGATAAATTCACCCGTGAGACATTCGCCCCTGACTTGTAGGCAACGTCGACAGGTGTTGGGCAGGTACACGTTCTGACACAGTCAAAGAGATTTCGCGGACCCGCAAAACATCTATGTAACATGAGTTGCGGAGGAATCAAGGGCAAATTCCACAAGTATAACTTCTTTGTATGAGATTTCCCACCACAAGTGTATTGGCAACAAGACATCTTCGAGACCCATCTACCCTAGAAGATTGTAATACAGATTCCGAGACACCTTGTAGTATCACAATAACTACAACTTTGTTATGGATTGTAATATCTGTTAAGAGTGATATAACATATTGATCGAAGTGCCAAAAGTTCAGATTTTTTTTTTTGTATCTCAAAGTGACGTAATTGCCAAGGCCAATGCAGTGCTATTGGCTCTGAAACTCAAAGCCTTTCCATTTAGTTACAATCTTCTACAAAGCGCGGCACTTCCTGTATTCACCGCCTGTGTACCTCAGACAGTCTTTTCCTGTTTCCCTCAATTTTTGTTTTCTGTACTTCGATCAATTCGCTCGATCACGCTACAATTATAGACAGTCAATTCAAAATAAATGTTTTTATTAATTATTTTGAATATTACTTTGTCGATAATTAAGTCAACTGTCGATAAGTAATTGACTGTCGATAATTAACAGATATTATAATCCATAACATTTGACAGACGATCACAAAATATAACATAACTACAATTTTCCTTTTACACCCGACCCCTTCATTACGAAACGGGACGACCAGCGGCGGTTTGTCTCCTTTCAGGTGCGCCCTGAGCACCGGGGCTGCGCCGCTGGCAGCAACGCGCTCAGTAGTACCAGAGCGGGTTCCGCGCGCGGGCGCCCCGTCGCCGCCCGCCCGCGCCTCCGCCACCGCTGCTGCGCCGCCGCGGGCGCATGTTGGGCCAGCGGTAGAAGGGCGACTCGGGGCGCGCGCTGCCCAGCAGGTCGGCGGCCAGCCCCGACGCCTCGCGCCCGCGCTCGTAGCGCAGCAGGGCCTCCGCGTGCGGGAAGCCGCTGAAGAAGATGGGCGACGCCAGCACGCGCGCCAGCACCTCCGGCGCCACCGGCAGCGCCAGCAGCGCCTCGTCTTGCTCCACTTGCGTCGGCGCCGACGCGGCCTGGGGGCACGCGCGAGGCGTTAGCAGGCGTTAGTGGAGTGAGTGAGGTGGGTGGATGGGAGCGTCGCATTTTAGTAATTTAATAATAATAATAATAATAATAATAATAATAATAATAAACTTCAATATTACTAAAATGCGACTCTCCCGTCCCATCTCCCATCAATAATTTTTATAATTATTATTATTATTAATAATAATAATAATAATAATAATAATAATAATAATAATAATAATAATAATAATAATAAGTCGGTTGAGACAGCTGCCGTCTGTGCCAAGAAGGATGCAGGTTCGAGTTCTGCGTAGACATAGTCGTATTTGTGAATTCCCTTACCCCTCATCATCATATCATTTCGTAATTTACACTTGAAGGCGTAACAACCTTGTCGTACTGAGGGATACAGCTGAAAAGCTGATCCTGGAAAAAATTACACACGCTAATCGTGTAGCGTGGTCAGTAATGGCCTATATGCCAATTATAAATAATAATAATAATAATATTAACAATAATAATAATAATAATAATAATAATAATAATAATAATAATAATAATAATAATAATAATAATTCAATTCATGGTCTCATTGTTATCTAGATCGAAAAACGAAAGATGCATTGCGAGATGTTTTCGTTTTTACTAATATTCACGATAATGTCGCTGTAGTGGACTTATCACGGAAACGTTCGAGAACATGTGCAAAGGGATGCTGAAATTACGCGTCAAAATTACTGACGCCGTTATAGTCATACACGAATTTTTACAGTACTATTTATGATAATATGTTCAGTGGATTTGAAGTTGCTGTCTTGAGAGAGCTGTGAGGCAAAACTCCCTTTATTTATGAGCGTAAGTGAAAACTTACCAGTTCCAGGAAACACGTTCTCTAGAAATAAGTCGATACGGTATGTCCTTAGCGCGAGCCGGTTAATTGGTGTGGTCTAAACAGTGTGAACATACAGATGTGTTTTTAATGTATTTGACTTATTCATCCATACTGGGTTGCCTATTTTTCAGGGATCTTTGCAATATTTTTAGTCGGTTCCTCAGCGTTCAGAACCCCAGGTCCCATAACTAAAAATTATTAATCCAATAGAGATCTTATCCGTTTTAGCCTTGAAACTGAAACAAGAGCTATGCGTTGAAAATCATTATTTACCTAGCATTATGCGTTTTTTAGACTTTGTGTCTGATACATTCGTAATTTTTATCTTCAATACAAAGTGCGGAACTAAGGAATGTTGTAAATCATTTACGCAAGTCGAGGTCTCTGCATCTGCAGATGTGGCTTTCGTACAAATTAATCTACCGAATAAAATGAATGGTCATCGTACCCTGTGACACTTACGCATTCATATTCCTTCCTTTCATTTTTTCGATCATTAAGTAGGTGCTGACATTCATTGAATATCGTTATGGCATGTGTTAGAAATTTCAGTGTTGTTTTCAAAATAAGAATTAATATAATATGAATATCGTCAAGTGGTTAGACATAAATTATTCCCTTTTTGAGTGTTTCACGCTAGTTATGCACGTTACAAGGATATGCTGAGACCAAATTGTATTTTTCTCAGTTCCGGTCATTAAAAGTTCTCAGATATTATTGAGAGTATCTATCAATAAAGTACGTAGATGTTTTGAAGGGTGGCCTAATACTATATATATATATATATATATATATATATATATATATATATATATATATATATATATTGAAACCCATAATATGTGTTTCATTACACTAATTAAATCATTAGTGTAAGAAATCAACAGCTATTTTGGACTGCGCGGTGAGCGCGCCGAGCGCGGCGCGCCGGGCGCTGCGAGCAGCGGGCAGCCAGCGACGGTTGCCACCGCCTCCGGTGCCTCCATCGCGAGCAGCGTGAGAATTTCGGTTAGAAGCGGGGAGCGAGCACGTGTAAGCAGCCGTTTGGGGCAGTCGAGCCGTGCCGCCCGTCGATGTAGGACGTGGCCGGCGTGCTCCCGGTCAGGAAAAAGTTCGTTAGGAGAATCAAGAGAGACGTTAGGAGAGCGGTGACGAGTGCGGACGTGCGGCGAGAGTTCTCCGCCGGTGTATGGACGCATATAACATTGCGACGTATTTTGTGTATTATTAGGAACCGCAAAGTGATTGACGTGTAAATAGAACATTAGAAGTATCAGTATAGTGAAAGATTAGTGTTGGTAGAATAATTGATGTTGTTCTTATTAGTTGGCGCGGTGGAAACATTCTTGAAATTGCGCGGTACAAAACTGTGACCAGTAAACAGAGTAGGCGCGGGTTGTGTAATTAAACCCACTGACGGACAGTGATTCGAGGAAGGTGCGAAGCCGAGGTGTCAAGATCCTGATCGGGGAAGAATTGTTGGAGCATCAGCCGTGGGCGATTACCACGCCATCCGACGCTGACGGCCCGCAGCAGTAGCAGAGGTCGACAATCCTGTCGGCACGAGCGGTTCTACGAACATCATAGGTATTCGTTCGGGGCCCCGCAGGTATGAGGAATGCATTTCACTCTTAATCTTGGTACCAAGGCAGAGTGTAAAAACGTTGTCTAATGATGTAAATAACGAATTTGATTTAAAATAAATCTTGTTTATAATTGTATTTCAATTTATGATTAACCACCCCAACGTTGCACCAACTTATCCAGGGATCCATTCACGTAAAAGATACCCTCTCTTAGTGTTGTATTGCAGTGAAAATACCCGGCACCACCAGGTACGTCACAGCTGGCGCCCGAACAAGTGGATAACGTATAGTTAAGAAATGTGGCCTTAGGGAAGTTGGTGAAATGTTGGAAAATAATGTGCATGTAATTGATGTATAGTAGTGCAGGGTACAGATGAGAAGCAGGCAGTGAAGTGTATTATTGTAGACAACAAAAAGTAACAATACATGTGTTAGCAAAACATGCATAAGTCAAGTAAGCATAATGAAATGTTGATAATTACAAAAATGTTGTTGCATAATTAATTACGGGCTGACATAGGCAATTATTTGTGAGCATCCAATATATAGTTAATATTGTAGTTACTGAGGTTATGAAGGCTATACATGTACATGTTACAAATAATATAATGTAATAGAATTCCAAATTTTGTAAGACATATTAATAATATTTGAATGGCTTGGCAATTTTTTTATAACATGGAAATCAAAGAAATGGGGAAGTAGTAATAATTCTTATGAGAATATAAAGGTGGTTAATAGTGTTGTACAAATTATGCACAAAATTGTTTTTTTTTGCTGGGAACATTCACGCAGTAGTGCATTATTTATTGGTGATGGTAAAGTGTGGGGAATTTATTAGAAAAGATACCAGGTTGGGAAATATATACCAGCAGTGTGAATGTTTGTTGTGAATATCTATATGATATTATTGAGGAAAATTCAGGGAGGAGATATGACATGCAAATGTGAATGATGATTATGTACATAATATAGCAATAAGTGCGTTGAAAAGTAATTTCAATTAACAAGGGATTTATTATAATCTGAAAGCATTTTTGTGTAATAGTATTAACGAGTCTATTAGCAGTGTATATGTGTTTCAATGGTAATAATATTATGTATTGTAAGGAGTATGTTTATGCATTGGTAGGTGAGTGGAGATTTATATGGCTACTGACCTAGTGTTATTGTGTTTTGGTGGTGAGTGAGGGTTGTTCGTCATTAATTAGCAATTGAAATAGGAGTGAATGAAACTATTCACGAAGTATATACAGTGTTGTGGCGGGTATAGTTAATCCATAGGATAACTGTGGTATCGTTAGTAGGTGAGGCAAGAGGAAAATTTGTGCGGTATTTTAGTGTAGTGAGAATCGATCGGACAGCTCAAAGCAACAGAATGGAGGCGCAAAATATAGCGCTGGACCGGGAAGAGAAGGCGGATGAAGTAGGGGAGATAAATGTAGGAATCGACAATAGCATGTCATCGGAAAGCAGGGATAGTGGTATCGGAAGTCGGTTGGATGATACGTCAGGGGACAGCTTCAATAAAGATGTACAAGTTACATCAACACCGATGATTCAGGCAGCAGGAAATCCAAGTCAGGGGGGTGGAAAAGTTACCGATTTAGATATAATGCAGATGTTGATGAAATATTGGGAAGATCAGAAAAGAATAAACGAAGAACAGAAAAGGCATTGGGAAGAAATGAGAAGAATATGGGAAAAACCGTACGGGAAGGCGGATGAACAGAGCAGGAAATTAGACGAACAGAAAAAATCTGAGGAGGAACAGAACAGGATCGCGGAAGAACGGAGCGAGAAGGCGGAGGAACAAATGAGGATCGCAGAAGAACGAAATAGAAAACTAGATGAGCAGAGTAGGAAATCAGACGAATATAAAATAGTTACGGAGAAGCAGATCGAGAAGTTTGCGGAAGAACAGAGCATAGAATTAGGTAAACAGAAAAGATCCGAGGAGGAACAGAATAGGAAAGAGGAGGAACGGAATAGAAAACTAATAGAAGAACAGAACGGGAAGGTGGTTGAACAGATTAAGAAGCCGGCAGAAGAAATGAGAAGAATCACAGAAGAACGGAATAGGAAGCTCATCGAAATATGCGAAAAACCGTATGGGAAAGCGGAGGAACTGGATAGGAAAGATGAGGTGCTAAAATTTCAATCATACCATCAAGTAGATGCTAGGGTTGCGGTAGCAGATAGAAGCGAGGGGATGACGAACCAAATTCATGAAGAAATCAAGACAGCGGAGGGCAAAACGGTGGAGGTCCAAATCGAGGCCGAGGAGGATGTTTATAAAGTGGAGGTGAAAACGGAAGAATTGAAGTTAATAATGGAAGAAGAAGTGGAAATGAAAATAGAAGAAACGGAGCGTATAATAGAAGAAGAAATCGAGGAAAAGATACAAGGGTGCGAAGAGAAAATAGTACAAGAAGAGTTTAAACAGGAAGAAGACGGGAAAATGTCGCCAAGTGTCAAGAGTGGGGTGACACCAATTATGCCTCCAAAGTCGATGAAATCTCTGGGAGATGGGACGGAAAACCCTAAGGTAGTTATGCGAGCAGAAGAACGGCACCTAGCATCAAACAACATATTGGAAGGATACAAGATCCAGTTATCACACCTAATTTCAGAAGAGAACGCCAGGACATGGGCAGAGAATTCTGGTATATGTCCGAAATTTTTGAAGGAATTTGAAAACAAGATTTCTGTACGAAAGTGGAATGAAGAAACCCAAATAAACATCAAGAGCGACCAGAGGAATAGCCATTACAACTACATCACGGGAAGTCGTAGTGAATACAGAACGAAGAGCGTTATGGAGCCAAAAACATTATTCGCTCCTATAAAATATCAAGGAATTATTTGCATGTCAACGCGACAGTATTCTGTCACCGTGCAAAGCCTACTGAGCAGAGCAGATCATACCGATTTAGGAAAGGGTTTGAAGATATTGGAGGGGTACAACTTCATGTTTGCAGACGCCCCAACGAATGGGAGTGAAGGAGATGTAGGCAGGTCAAGAATGGAGCGAAGTCAGGGGCGAGGGAAGAGCGATGGTATGGTCAACCATTGGTACAAACGTAGAAGAGGTCGTAGCTGGAAATGGGATGATACCTATCAAGATGTGTTCAACACGCTGGAAGCTATGTCCTACAACTGTGAGTTAGGAAATCACTGTCAGCGAAATGGGGATGAACTGTCGCACAAGAGACAAGACATAGTAGGACATTACAAGCTTCAAATCGGAAACCTGGTTCAACATGGATGGAAAATAGTGAAGTGTAAATAAGTGCAAGATTAGTGTTAATATAAGTAATCACATGTTAATTCGATTTTAGGTTATAAGTGTATATAGGGCGTCGAGCAATATGCAAACGAGTGCAACCATCGGCAGTGACGATGTTACTAGTGTGAATTTTTCCAGAAGTGGAAAAAATTCAAAAAAAGAAAGGGGGGGTGATGAAACCCAGAATATGTGTTTCATTACACTAATTAAATCATTAGTGTAAGAAATTAATCGCTAGTTTGGACTGAGCGGTGCGAGCGCCGGGCGCTGCGAGCAGCGGGCAGCCAGCAACGGTCGCCGCCGCCACCGGTGCCCACCGGGAGGCGAGCGTGAGAACGGCGGGTACAAGCGTGGCAGCGCGCACGTGCAAAAGTTAGTTAGTTGGATTGAGGCGGCCGCCGCCGAAGGATGTGCCGACGTGCGGCCGGCGAAAGAAAGACGTTAGCAGAGCGGCGACCAGTGCGGACGTGTAGCGAGGGCTCTCCGCTAGTGAATGGACGCATGTAATACGCGACATAGTTATGTGATTAGGAATCGCAAAGTAATGGACATGTAAACAGAACATTAGAAGTATCAGTATAGTAAAAGATTAGTGTTGGTAAAGTAATTGACGTCGCCCTTATTAGTTGGTGCGGAGGGAACATTCTTGAAAGCGTGCGGTACAGAACTGTGACCAGTATACGGAGTAGGCGGGGGTCGTGTAATTAAACCCACTAATGGACAGTGATTCGAGGAAGGTGCGCAGCCGAGGTATCAAGATCCTGTTCGGGGAAGAATTGTTGGAGCATCAGCCGTGGATGATCACCACGCCATCTGCTGCCGACGGCCCACAGCAGTAGCAGAGGTCGACAACCCTGTCGGCACGAGCGGCTCGACGAACCTCATAGGTATTCAAACGGGGCCCCGAAGGTATGAAAGTTGTATGTTACTCTTAATCTTGGTACCAAGGCGGAGTATAAAAACGGTGTCTGATTATGTAAATAGTAACTTTGATTTAAAATAAATCCTGTCATAATTGTATTTCTATGTATGAATAATTTCCCCAACGTTGCACCGACTTATCCTAGGACCCATTCACGTAAAAGACACCCTCTCTTAGTGTTATATTGCAGTGAAGATACCCGGCACAACCAGGTACGTCACAATATATATATATATATATATATATATATATATATATATATATATATATATATATATATAAAGTAGAATATCAAAACGTGTTTTTCAAAAATATCTAACGAAGTTAGCTACGTGATCGAAACAATCATTAGCAAAATACATTTTTGATACCAGACAACACCTTTAACTTTCCATATTTAATTATTAGAAGGAATTTACTTCACAAGCGATCTAATTAAAAAAGTTAGATATTTTTTGAATATTCGCATGAATTACAATGTAATTATTACCATATTTACCTTGTATCGACAGCGATACTCTGAGTCTTTTCGGGTGCCGATTCTTACGCGTCTCTTTATTTGCAATTGAAATTTTAGAGTGTCAACACAAACCAAATTTATTGAGAATCCACACACCAACGGATTTCTTGCGCTCTTGGTAAATTGGCACTGCAGTTCCCCACATTACACATTATTTTGATTAATGCTTATTTAAAAAAAATAGTGTTTAAATAAGGAATTCACAGTTCAATTTTATTTATTTTTTATTTTATTTATTTTTTTATTTATTTATTTTTTTATTTATTTTTTATTTTTTATTTATTTTTATTTTTTATTCATTTATTTATTTTTTATTTATTTTTTATTTTTTATTTATTTATTTATTTATTTATTTATTTATTTATTTATTTATTTATTTATTTATTTATTTATTTATTTATTTATTTATTTATTTATTTATTTATTTATTTATTTATTTATTTATTTATTTATTTATTTATTTATTTATTTATTTATTTATTTATTTATTTATTTATTTATTTATTTATTTATTTCGGCTGAGGGGAACCATGAAGTTCATGGTACATTCATAGTACTTTCGTCATCAGGGGCCATGAATTATGAGTAGACGATAGCGATAGCGAGGTTAATGATGATACATCATTATTCATATTTCTCTAAAGAGAACATTATATATGATATATTCGCTCACTTTGTGCACAACACGTTCCACAAAGGTTAGTCGAGGCTCAAACCTGTGCCCGAACGGTGAAAGACGAATCCGCTAGTCATTGCATTACGAGCCTCCCCCCCCCCCCCCACCCACCAAGACATTTCAAGAGTTGAAAATAAAAAACGCGAGAAGCTTACGTGCCTCTCAACATCATCATGGGTTGGCAGTGAGAGACTCGCGGCGCGCAATGACCCTACTGAACAGCGAGTACCTGCAGTGTGAGGGCCGCGATGGCTGTGGGCAGGTGGGACTCGTCAGGCGCCAGCACGAACTGCACCAGGCGGCCGCGTCGCACGTGCGTCTGCAAACACAAGCAGAGGTGGATGGTTATAGCAGGCGATTGGTCCACAGGTAAACGTCCACTGCAAAAATGTCCACTCGTGGAATTGTCCCTTAGTATAAATAGCTACTTCTTTGTAAGTCCAATACTGTTTCGTCCAAATTATTTATTTCTGCATTTCAGGAATGGACAGTTCCTACTTGTAAATGTCCAGTAGTATATAATGTCCGCTATAATTAACGCTCAGAGGAATGATACGGACAAATAATATTCTTTTGCACAAAACCCTATAGCAATTTTATTTAATGATTCAAATATTACATGTGAAAAACAGTAAATTAATTTCAATTTTCTTTTACCACAGAATCAATATGCGTTTGCATGTGATGTAAAAGGGCACATACTTATTGTTTCATACGGTTTTGTCCTTGTAATATTGGTATCTGCTTACTGTTTCTTCAATTCGCTTTTGATTTCTGACATATCTCTTACTTTTGAGATGGCGAACATTAATGTGCTCGATTTCTCCTCCTCTGTTGTGCGTTCCAGCTTGTTTACTGGAAAATTTGGAAATGTGGAAATTCTGTTTATGAAGAATCCGGGTCAATGACCGCCATCTCGATCAGGTTTTTGTCCAGTTTCCCTGATCCATTGAGCAAATGCTGAGATGGCCCCTTGTTTTGCTTCTGGACGTAAATGTAGCTTCACTATGCGCACGTTTTGTTGAACTCTCCTTTTACTTGTAATGGTAAGAGTAGAGGTAAGGGCGAGTTGCTATTTTGTTAGCAATGCAGAAAAATCATACTTGCAATTCATGTACCGATGCAAATAAGTTTTCTATAACTCAGAAACAAAAATGACTATTTTCAAATAATGCTAATCTAACGATTTTTAAAATTTATTTATTTATTTATGTTAAACTTTTACTCACCTTTCAACAATTTACATTTAAAATGACGGGAAGGGATTCTGTAACTCAAGAAAACTTGCGCAGATAATCTTTTCCCCCTACGTCACATAAAGTTTTTACTGTTTTTTGACTGAATAAATCTAAATCTTTTGTTAATTGGACATTGTTCTGTGCACCGACTGACCTGGAACCAGGTGGATTAATGCTTTGGGAGACTTGGTACTTGCTTAGGGTGCCCATTGTGTAGGAACTCCAAACATTGCTAAATAGTTCACATTAAAAAATAATTATTTTTTAATTGAAAATGTTATACTTTTCTTTAATGATTTGTATTACATATCTTCAATATTACCATTTTATTAGGAGGCCCCATTATTTAGTCAAATGGAAACAATGAAAGTCAAGTAGAAACAATGGAAAATTATCTATCAGAGCAGTCGATAGATAGAATTCTTCTCCAGTCATCGTATTCGATCTGATTAGCAAGTGACGAAAATCCGTCAGCATCATATTACTAATTTCCAATGCGGGCAGAAATTGAAAGGGAACTATAGAACATCCGCCATGTGAGAGATGTCTATAGTTTCGTTAAATGCACATGGGACAGCCGACTTTACTTCCCCTCCGAAGGAAGGGGTACGAAAGATTTTTTCGCCCTTAAAAATCCATGGCTTTGATCGGGTTTGAACCCGCCAACTTGGGTATAACAGTCCGATACGCTAACCTTTACATCATCGCCGCTCGCAAAGTTCGCTGAGTTCGCCATTGCTTACGACATAGTGCACGTCATGTGACTGGAGAGCTCCAAGGAAGAGGCTACCGCCATTAAACATTTGCTATTTACAGGTCGCGCAACGAGACAATTTTGTTTTATATTCTTGATATGTAAAGAACTCTTGTACTGAATTCGACGATTCTTTGTTTTAGAAATATTCTTGAAGACTGCTTTTGTTAAAATATTTATTTAATTGCAATTTTATTCTAGAATACTTAATTTGTTTCTGCTGCAGCCGGTAAGGAACTAAAACCTCAGGACCTCCGGTCAACGATCTGCAGATTGATTCATTAGTGATTCTGAGCGCATCAACAGATAAGGTCATTATTCCCATACGTGTAGTGTATCATTAGTGCTTATACGTGTAAGTGAATGTGTATTTAAGTAAAACATGAAGATAGCACAAGGAAGAGGAAGGGAAGATCGCGTGGTCCGTGGCCCGTTGGTTAGGGTGCTCCTCCGTCATTCGCCTGGTGTTGGTTGGAAAACACACGAAAAACTACCGATCAGAGCAACCAGCCGCTAGAATTCTCCCCCAGGCAGTGGCTGAATTCGACCTACGTAGCTAGGGTCGAAACTTTTGCAGCTGTAGGGACTCGGTCCCTGACACGTAGCATGCCCTCAGACACGTAAATCGGTAACGAAATTGCAGAGGGCAGCGGTGTGCTTACCTGTGGTGGCGTCGGCGTGGGTGCGGGCGGCGGGGGCGGGGGCGGTGGTGGGGACGGCAGCCCCGTGCGGGAGCCGTGCTCGTACGACAGCCGGGGCGACGAGAAGCGCACGCGCACCTCCGATTGCGCGGCGGGGGCGGGGGCGGGGGCGGGCGCGGCGCGCGCGGCCGCAAGGGCGGCCAATGCCAGCGCCACGCGTAGAAACACCTGCGAGTACAACAAAACAGCATTTAGCGCACGGTCCTAAAAACATACATACATAAAAAGGTGGGCACACACACTGTTCCGTCCACGACACAAAGCCCTCACGCTAAGGCGAGTGGTCGCTCCCTCCCTCCCTCCGGAGGCGGCGCTCCCGCAGGGTGCGCCCGCCGCACCCATGCCGCACCCGCGCCGCCGGCCCCTCCCCCGAACGGCGCCCCCCCCTGCTTTCCCGAAGGGCTGCTGCCTTCTGGCTGGCAACGCCACTTTCACTTGTGCGAAGGGAGTCTTGCGAGAGCCACCGCGAGAGGCACAAGCCACACCGCCTATCCTTGGCCGTTTCGCTGAGCAGTCTCCGCGCTCACGAACGCATCTTCATGTTTTGCGCTTCGCGCATGTAAACACGCTGCCCTCGGCACGTGTACCAGTGGGTTGAGTGCGCTGCTCGATCATCGACGAGCAGCCAATACACAGGTGTACGGACGCCACCTGACTCACAAACCTTCGGTTGCCTGCTGGCGAGAGACCGTGTGTGCCGCGCGCACATTCTTGCAGTCACGGCCCACCTAGGGCCCGGTCCGTATTCAAGCTGCGGGACATACTCTCCCCACAACCAGAGAACTGTGTGGGACGCCTGCGTTCCAGCTTCGCCCGGGAGAGGAGCACCGCGGGTCCACGCATGCCGCAGCCACCCAGCAGCAGGTATTCGGCAACACCGTGTGCCCATGGACGTGTAGTGCGACCAAGTTCCCGACGTCACCTTCACGGTGATAATTAAAGACGAACATCCATTTTATACAATTCATTTGCTTTCATTACTGTAAATTAACATTTCATTTATCATATCATCCCATTCACATAGACTAGAAATCTAATATCAATAAAACGTATGTGCAATGAAATTCTTATAAATTAGTCATCCTCCGCCTCCCTCCTTAACCACCGCCATCCCTCTCCCCCCCGGGCACCTCACGGCCCGGTGCGGTGTAAAAATTTACTTTGTATAGAGAAGGGCCTTTCAGTCCGCTAACGCCCCCCTCCCCGTTCCAGGTATTCTTCCCCTTCTCTGTACACACACACACATATACACACGCGCACACACGCACACACACACACATTATATATATATATATATATATATATATATATATATATATATTGTAACACTCCCGGTTACCTGGGGAACCGGATAGCGGCCCCGATGCTAGCTCAAGTCGGTGATGGAAGGAATTGTTACACAGTACGGTGGAAACACAAAATAAACACTTGTTCACTGGTAAAAATTCACATTTATTCCTGGGCAATATGATTAACATGCCCCAGGGAAGTTACACTCTTAAATTGAATAAAAAGAATAGTGGGAAAATTAGATGAAGAGAGAAAAAAAATTGAAAAGTTAATTTTAGGAGTTAAGCTTAAAAAACTAAGAAGAATTATTACTAACAATTACAATGGGTGAAATTGCTACTGGTCAGTGTGTCAGAGCGTGACACCGCTTTACGAAAATTTATACAATAGGGGCGGTAGCCCTAAACAATACCGCTTGGAGAAGGGTCTTTGTGCAGCCGAGAATGGCCGTGGCTCGGTCGAGGGCGGCGGCTGGGCGTCCTTCAAAAAAAATGCGGCGGAGGTCAGTAACCCTCCGGGCTACAGCTGACGGTCGGTTGTGACGTCACCAAAAGGCTGCGGTGCGTAGCCGCGTAGGCGGTGTCTAGAAGTTCTGGTTGATCTAGAAGTTATGGTTGAAACTGGTAGTACTAGCTGAGCTGGCCGGATGATCTCAGGAACGGAGTTACCAACTATGCGTCTCTCTCTGACTTTTCTGATAATTATTGAACACAACTTCGGACAGTTTTAGAACTTGATCGGAGAAACATTCGCCTCTCTTTACGACGTAAACCCCACCCCAGAGAAAATTCTCTCTCCACTGCAGTCGGCTCACAGCTCAAAACTCGCAGTAAAATAACATAAGTCCCCACATAGGCATATTCGCCCGAATAATTCCCACCCCCATATAAATTCTTCTCTCAAATGTCCTCAGTCCAATATTCAAGCTCAAACAATAAGAAGTTTCCCAGAGACGCACTAGTCCTTTCCCCGATGCCTAATACTCTGGCCCCGTCTGATTGATGAAAAATTTCTAAGTCCGGCAGAGGCGAACTTTGCCTCTGGCCGACGACTGTCCCCCCCCCGTCTAATGATCTGGCCCCGTCTAATGCCCCAGCTCTTCTGATTTTCTCTCCGTCGAAATCTTATAAGGTAAACTTTTCCCCCCACCCAATATTCTCGTATGTGCCCCAGATCCTTGTAATAGACGTGTAGCTATTGGCCTAAATTTGTGGCGCAGTGAACTATTTCCAGCCAATCGCCACGCATGAAGCCACAGAACTTTCCGCTCCCCGCGTCAGCTGAAAGCGTCCAGAATTTTCCAATTCCTTCTAGAACATCGCCCCATGTTTGCGTAAACGGGGGGGCGCGTTTGCGTGAAAGAAATTTATGAGTTTGGGATTCCCCGAAACGAGCGGGCGATGTCGGAATTGCGTAGCCGGCGCAGTGAACACGTGTGTCCATTGAATCTGTCGTCGCCAGCCCTCTAAACGGCTTCGTTAATGCGCCGGGGGCGTAAGGGACTCTCGCGATAAGTGGAGTCGCGCACGTGTGACCGTTTGCGTAATCTCTCGGCAGAAATCCTGGGTGGCCGAATCTATTTGTTTAAATTTTGATCCGGTGAATTTCGTTTATAAAATTATGATGAAATCGGTTTCGCCACAATATATATATATATATATATATATATATATATATATATATATATATATATTGATAGAGATACACAAATAGTAAAATGTATGTGTGTAAATGGCATCAAGGATGGTTCATGGACAGCGTACTAGCTTACCGAGGGGCGGCCCAGGATTCGATTTCAGGTCGAGGAAAAAATAGAGTTGTAGCTTTCCTTTAAAGCCTTATCTGTTCCTGTAGCTGTGTTACGAAGAAAATCTCACTTGGTGGATCTTTCGGTGAAGGCAATACGCCATGTTCGCCACATGTCGCTCTTACCCCCAAATCATGGGAATTTAACTAGGCCTAGGTATGGAGAAGACCATTAGCTGACCGGGAAAGTCGGACTGTCGTCTCAAAAAGTGCCAAATACATATTAATAATTCGGCACATAGGTAGATTGATGTTTCCGGGCACATCAAACTGGTGTGGCCAATAGTCCTGTTAGTGTAGTCAATTTTTTAACCCGGGAAGTAGAAGTATTCCTTCCCAACTAGATCGCGAAATTCGTAGTCAACCTACACGTCGGCTTGAGGGGGATCTTCCCTCAGTGGGGCACCGTCCCATCCGGGACAAGCTCTAAGCTTCCGTCTGGTTTCCCGATAATTTCTTGATGTATTAGAGTAGTGTGTGTGTGTGTGTGTGTGTGTATGTAAGGGGAGACTTAGGACAAGAAAGATGGAGAAAAGATCGCGCGCGGTCCATTTGTAGGGGCCTGCTCCAGCATTCGTCTGGTATTGATGGGAAAGAACACCGAAACTTCCGATCAGAGCAGCTGCCGATAGAGTTCTTCGCCAGTTAACAGCTGAATTCGACCTAGTTATGTGCTGAGTCGAATGTTCGCTATGCGCAAGGCTAATGTAAGTGTCGAAAAGTAGCCACCGTGGGGCACGAACCCTAGGACCTCCTGGTCAGAGCCGCTGCAGAGAAGGCGGCAGCGCTGGGTCTGGTCTAAACTCAGCCAGTGATAGATAGTTGGTTAAGTGTATAAAAGGATTGAACAAAGAATACACAGAAAGGTAGATAGATAAATAAATAAATACAAAGATAGATGGGTGAATAAATAAATACATCAATAGATTTAGAAATAGATGGATAGATAGTGGATTAACACTAGAAAGACGACCTGAGAACTAGCTCGCGAAACATCGGGCGATATTCGAATATTTATCGAAGTAGATGCCGGTGAGTATGAAGGAAGGGAAGTTCGACAGGGACACGGTCGGACGAGCCTAGTGATGCATGAAGTATTCATGCATCACGGGTCAAGAGCACTCAAGCATCATCTGGTCCTTTGTGCAAGATGATCATCGGCTAAGGAATTCAGAGTGAACGCCTTGGATAATATGGCTCACAAACATCACCTTCCTCTTTCTTCCACAATTTCTCTGTTTTCGCCCCAGTTGTCCGTAATTTCTTTTTCTTTACGTAAAGAACGACACTGGTGAGTTGAGCAAATTAACTCTTTTTTTATCAAGTAATCAGTAAGAACACGATCAATTATCAGATCAACGACATCCCTACGTGAATCACGAGAGACGGGCAAGAGATATGTCTGTATTCGCCTGGCGAGAACAGTATACAAGGTCAGAAATAAGACATTTATACTAGAAAACAATACACTTTAAAGACACATTTTTAACTCGCAACTTCACTTTTTCAAATTTCGAGACATTCATTTCGCTGTGAAAAAGAAACAATCTTAGAGCTAAAAATACAATATAACTATATTTTATACTACTGATTTTTAAGTATTTCCATTGAATTAGCGACCAACAAAAAGCTCTACGATAATTTTCCATAAATAAGAAAATTATCGTGATTTACAACAAATTTCTCTTCTTTTACTAATTATACACTAATTACTCCATCAATAGACATACGGAATACTTATATGCCATCAAAATTCTTATGTTCTTATTAATATAATTGCCTTTACCATAACATTCCTCTCACGAGAGATATAATGTATTAGGCCTGTTCCTTCTCGGTAGCTAAATTTATTCTCTCTAGCAATTTATTCATAGGAATTTATCGATCGTTAACAGAAAATGACGGTCTCAGGGGCAAAAGAACAAGTTCTCTTCCGCACTCGCCACTCACAAGAGACGACGGGGATATGGACTGCCAACCTTTGTGTCGTATAACTATTTGTTCTTGAAAAGATTGCAACTATAATGAAACGAATATAATGATTAGTCATCCATCAATACCCGACAGAATTTAATACGTCGAGGAGGAGAAAGACAAAGATGAAAATAAGAAAATATCAAACATGTAATCTTCTTTTTTCACGTCAGAAAACAATTGGAAGCAAACTTCAATCGTGTAGAAAACTGTACAGCCGTTGAAACAACATTGCGGAATCAGAACATATAAAAACACAAATTCACAAAAAAATAACATTATTTGACGCAATCTAAGCCTTGAAGTGCAATCTTATGACAGTTTAAGGATAATTCACGCATGGAATATTCAGAGCATTGATTATTTCTAAACGGTTATCTCAATACTTTCAAATATCTATTCTGACAAGATGATCAACATAGTCTTTTATTGCCTAAGAATTTTTATAGACAATCTGAAAACCTCGAGCGAATGAAAACGGGATATAACATTATCATGCAGTATTAAAGATTCATGACATTGCTAGATTTTCTTCTGATGTACATTTTGTGTAACAAAGATGCATTCGATTCCATATATAATTTCTTCCTTTTCTGAAAACTTATGATACATTTTTGATTACGAGTGATTGTAATCAAATGTAAAAAATATCAAACTTCGTTTATTCCCCAAGTACAGGGATTAAGATAATATATAGAAGTCAGAGATGTCAGCTCGATTAAATTCTTAAATTGCAATACTTTTCAATTTTGAAAAAATGAGAGACCTGCGATGCGATTTTCACTTCTGTCCAGACTTTAAAGGAATAAAGCAACGATTTTAGATCGTGAAATTAAATAAATACGAATACGTTGGTCCCAAAAATACAGAAAAAGTCAAGAAATTGAATGATCAATCATGTCTTTTTACTCAGATCAATACATGTCGATTGAATTACATAGAGTATTAAATCATGGCAATTAACATACAAACATATCACATATGGAAACTGAGATCAAGTTGGCATAAGTGATAACAATTGCAGAACTATTTGATTTTACTTCACTACTTAAAACGGTGAAGTAAAATTATTGCGTGGGTAAGACCCATTCAGTGAATGTCTCGCAATTAATTCCTAGTTAATAATAACAAAAACTGAACTAATAAATTGGACAAAGGAAGTGTACAATACTACGGAATGACTTACTAAAAAATATATCTTTAAATATCGGTTTGTTTGTTCCTTTGAATTTCAAGAAAAAATATCATCGCTAACTTCGAATGTACATGGAGTGTGACTAATCTCCAAAACTCCAATACTCTCACTTTTTCCAGCTTCCCAGTTGTTTTCTTTTTATCTTCATCTTCACGTTAGTACCCAGTGTAGGTGCTTGTCAGTAGTCGACCGCCTTCACTTCCATTACTGGCAACCTTACTAACTAATGTAGTCTCACTTTCACGACCCTGTGGTCGACACTGGCCTACTCTTTCTGCGAGATCCTTTTTAATTGTGAAAGGTATGCTCCTGAATGGTACGCATTACAATGTGTGATTGACACAAAGCCAAAGATGGCAGACTATCAAGAAAGATGAGACGAAAATTACTTGTATACTTCTAGTGCGCAACCCTTGAGAGAAATGAGGATTCAAAACATAATATATTGCTAAAGTGTTCCTTTGTATTCTCTTAAAATCGAGAATGCTGATGTAGGTTAAAGATATCAGCCAAGGTAACAATTTCAAGGGCCATCAGTTCTCATTACTTATGTAACTCAAATTAAATACAATACTGGATAAGGTATATGATTCAAAATTATTGCAGGTTCTACTGAATAGACCTGTGAAGTATTTCTTAATTAATATATAAAAGCAATAACACACGCTATGAACAGATTAGAATACAATGTACGAGACCTATTGACTCAGCGATTCATATTGAATTCCAATTCAAAGCGAAATGTCAGCTATCCGGAAGTAATTTCTAGAAACCTATAGCTGATTTCGGTTGTTTCTATGGAGTTCTCCCTTTTTATTGTAAACAAATATAAGAGCAGTACCTCGCCTACTGATGACTGACGATAGATTTTTAATTCCTCTCCTATTTCCTAGCCCTCCAAACATCACTGTAATCCCCACCTCTTTTTTGTCATCAACCCACATTCCTAGAACATATATAGGTTTCCCATTATATATACCCGTTTTATGGATTCTAACAATTCGACATTTCTCTCTATCTCAGAGTCGGCTTTCATAACAAACCTGATCCAGCGCATCGTAACCCGAAAAATGTCTGTCCAACGTGGAGCCCGCGGGCGCCTTGGTGCCTGTGGTGTATTCTTTGGCACCTTCCATATGCGAATTTTATTATGCCTATTTAGAGGGAAGGTATTTTGCAGTCTTCTTGGCGAGATCAGAAACTTCCTGAAAACACCTCTAGTTCCATATCAACATCATACATTTTCATACCCGATACTTAACCGTACGTGTACATTACCGATAATTAAAAAAAAAAACTTGACACACTGGACGCACGGTCGTCTTGGCAAAACTGCCATCTACAAATCCAGTTTTCCGCCATGTCAGCGGTGACCCTAGGGCCAGTCTTTTGAGCAGGGATGACCTAGAGCATAACTACCAGTACACGGTTATCCCAAATCAATGATGTAAGAGAACAGAGGAAACTAGTGGTGCATCAAAAGCACATACGTTCTCGCATTATTAATAACTTTTGCAATTTTGGAAAGTTCAGAATTTAATGAAAATGGGACCTTCATTTTTTATAAACGTACTTTTTCTAGTCGAGAAAAAATTAAAACATTGAACAGTTGTTTAGAAAATATTGTCTTTAAATTGCCTGAATTTCACATAAAGTTACGCGAAACCAGTAATATTTTTTAAAAAATTGTACACTAGTTTATTTAAAGATCTTTGAAGAACAGATTTTATTAAGAAAAAAGATCTTATCTTCCATGTCATAAACTAGCTATAGTAAAATGCGGAAAATTTATGAATTTTTGCAATTTTCAAAATTTAGAGAAAATTAGACCAGGGCCATTTTTAAGCTTGCCTTCCTATCTATCCAAGAAAAATTCAATCAAAACATTTGGAGCGACTTTTTAGAAAATTTTGAAAATTTTAAGTCAGTGTATAAAGTACTTCAAAAATTAAAATATGTGTTTCAATTTCGCAGGGTGTCAAGATCAGCCAGATGTATCGAGGAATATTAATTTTGGAGAAATTCATCTGAACGGTAGGAGCCAGTGTTGATTACAGACGTTCGGAAATCATGGACATGGAGTACACAATGTGATAGGAGTACTAATTTACTACATAAAGGAACAAGAAATATCCGATTCTTCGACATCAGGTTCGCAAATACGAGTTTTCTGATGATAAATCGTCATTATCTTTAGCATTACAATAGTTTCTCTATCTACTTCGTAAGTAGTAGGCGAGAAAACGAAAGTACGAAGAAGAATGTTTAGGTTATTAATTATTTAGATATTTTGAGTTTTATGGATATAAAGAAAATTTAGGGGCGCCAACATATTTTATATACCTTTTTACAGTAAGCGTTTAACACTTGCAATTTGAAATCTATATAAATTGCGGAAATATTGAGGAATGGGAAACTAATACATGAAGTGAATGAGTACATTATATGTATGAGTGCATGAATGTGTGAATTTGTTTATATATTTGTATGTATGTATAAGCATGATGATACAGGTATATGTCTTTACAGGTGTTGTGTGTGTGTGTGTGTATTCGAAACTTTTGAACCCTCGGAGATATGGTTACCAAATTTCTCTTCAGTGACGTGACAGAGATGAGAAACGAGCATGGATGGGGATGTTGCGATTGAGATGCATAATGGTATCCTGAAATGTGTGATTTTAAATTTGATTTAATCCAAAGTCTGTTGGAGGGGAATTGCCGGGCGGCTGAATGCGGAGAAGTGAGAGGGTCCACAGAGCGTGCGGGGTGAATGGAGGCAGGTCGGGTAGAGGCCGGCCGGACGAGTTGGACGACAAGAGCAGAGCGGCTGAGGGCTAGGGCGAAGGACGAAGCGAGCAGGACGGGCAGTATTAACGGGGCGGTAAATACCCGAGCAATGACAAATAAATAGCTACTAATGCAATAATGTTCAGATAAAACAAAAAAGAGAAATATTTAATTTTTTTGAATTTCGTGGGAAACGTTTACATTTCTCAATTAAACAATTTCAATTCTTACACAATTTGTTCAACGATCAGATTGAAGACACGAATAAAGAGATGGTGACACATCAGTGTCATTTCTGATCGCGTCATCGTCCATGCCCTCACTTGACCTTTATCAGTAGTAGAATATTGCTATCTGGACATATGTTCTCGAGAGGCTGCGTATTTCTTTAGTTCGTTTGCCTTTCGCAAAGTACAGTAATCAGATGACTCCACTCAGTGGATAGCGCGAGAAGTTTCCATTAATGCGGAGGTGCAAATTGCAATTCATTGCGCGCGACCTGCTTTTCTACATCGGTTTACGTTTGTTGTACGATTCATTTCGATGAGCAGTGTAATCCACGGGCTCATTGACACACAAACTTATCCCTATATAATTAACAATTTAGTAATACGAAACCAAGACAGAAGTATTATTTGCTTACAAGACAGAACAGTAAGAGACAAGCGTGTCTCATTGGTTCGTTTTCTGTAGAGAAACGCTTGGTTATAAATCAACTAGCAGTGCTTCAACAGCACATACGTTCTGGTATTTTTAACTTTTGTAATTATCGAAAATTCGAGAATTTAACGATTTTTAAGTAACCAATTTTAAGCGCTCATTGCTCTATTCGAGGGGGAAAATGAAAGAAAAATTAGGACCAAAATTTGAGAAAACGTTGCTGAGACTTCTTGTAAAGAACCCCCGAAATCAGAATATCCGTTTAAAACTCTTGAGCGTCAAGTCCAGACAGATCGGTAGAGAAATATCGATTTTAGAAAAATATCGTCTGAAGGATTTAGGCGCTAGTGTTGGAGGTGCCTACAGTCAGACAGACGTTCCAACAGACGTACAGACGGACCTACAGGCAGACCTACAGACCTAGAGTGACCGGACAGACGAAAGGACAGACAGACGAAAGGACAGACAGACGAAAGGACAGACAGACGAAAGGACAGGCAGACGAAAGGACAGGCAGACGAAAGGACAGGCAGACGAAAGGACAGGCAGACGAAAGGACAGGCAGACGAAAGGACAGGCAGACGAAAGGACAGGCAGACGAAAGGACAGGCAGACGAAAGGACAGGCAGACGAAAGGACAGGCAGACGAAAGGACAGGCAGACGAAAGGACAGGCAGACGAAAGGACAGGCAGACGAAAGGACAGGCAGACGAAAGGACAGGCAGACGAAAGGACAGGCAGACGAAAGGACAGGCAGACGAAAGGACAGGCAGACGAAAGGACAGGCAGACGAAAGGACAGGCAGACGAAAGGACAGGCAGACGAAAGGACAGGCAGACGAAAGGACAGGCAGACGAAAGGACAGGCAGACGAAAGGACAGGCAGACGAAAGGACAGGCAGACGAAAGGACAGGCAGACGAAAGGACAGGCAGACGAAAGGACAGGCAGACGAAAGGACAGGCAGACGAAAGGACAGGCAGACGAAAGGACAGGCAGACGAAAGGACAGGCAGACGAAAGGACAGGCAGACGAAAGGACAGGCAGACGAAAGGACAGGCAGACGAAAGGACAGGCAGACGAAAGGACAGGCAGACGAAAGGACAGGCAGACGAAAGGACAGGCAGACGAAAGGACAGGCAGACGAAAGGACAGGCAGACGAAAGGACAGGCAGACGAAAGGACAGGCAGACGAAAGGACAGGCAGACGAAAGGACAGGCAGTCGAAAGGACAGGCAGACGAAAGGACAGGCAGACGAAAGGACAGGCAGACGAAAGGACAGGCAGACGAAAGGACAGGCAGACGAAAGGACAGGCAGACGAAAGGACAGGCAGACGAAAGGACAGGCAGACGAAAGGACAGGCAGACGAAAGGACAGGCAGACGAAAGGACAGGCAGACGAAAGGACAGGCAGACGAAAGGACAGGCAGACGAAAGGACAGGCAGACGAAAGGACAGGCAGACGAAAGGACAGGCAGACGAAAGGACAGGCAGACGAAAGGACAGGCAGACGAAAGGACAGGCAGACGAAAGGACAGGCAGACGAAAGGACAGGCAGACGAAAGGACAGGCAGACGAAAGGACAGGCAGACGAAAGGACAGACAGACGAAAGGACAGACAGACGAAAGGACAGACAGACGAAAGGACAGACAGACGAAAGGACAGACAGACGAAAGGACAGACAGACGAAAGGACAGACAGACGAAAGGACAGACAGACGAAAGGACAGGCAGACGAAAGGACAGGCAGACGAAAGGACAGGCAGACGAAAGGACAGGCAGACGAAAGGACAGGCAGACGAAAGGACAGACAGACGAAAGGACAGACAGACGAAAGGACAGACAGACGAAAGGACAGACAGACGAAAGGACAGACAGACGAAAGGACAGACAGACGAAAGGACAGACGAAAGGACAGACAGACGAAAGGACAGACAGACGAAAGGACAGACAGACGAAAGGACAGACAGACGAAAGGACAGACAGACGAAAGGACAGACAGACGAAAGGACAGACAGACGAAAGGACAGACAGACGAAAGGACAGACAGACGAAAGGACAGACAGACGAAAGGACAGACAGACGAAAGGACAGACAGACGAAAGGACAGACAGACGAAAGGACAGACAGACGAAAGGACAGACAGACGAAAGGACAGACAGACGAAAGGACAGACAGACGAAAGGACAGACAGACGAAAGGACAGACAGACGAAAGGACAGACAGACGAAAGGACAGACAGACGAAAGGACAGACAGACGAAAGGACAGACAGACGAAAGGACAGACAGACGAAAGGACAGACAGACGAAAGGACAGACAGACGAAAGGACAGACAGACGAAAGGACAGACAGACGAAAGGACAGACAGACGAAAGGACAGGCAGACGAAAGGACAGGCAGACGAAAGGACAGGCAGACGAAAGGACAGGCAGACGAAAAGACAGACAGACGAAAGGACAGACAGACGAAAGGACAGACAGACGAAAGGACAGACAGACGAAAGGACAGACAGACGAAAGGACAGACAGACGAAAGGACAGACAGACGAAAGGACAGGCAGACGAAAGGACAGACAGACGAAAAAACAGGCAGACGAAAGGACAGACAGACGAAAGGACAGACAGACGAAAGGACAGACAGACGAAAGGACAGACAGACGAAAGGACAGACAGACGAAAGGACAGACAGACGAAAGGACAGACAGACGAAAGGACAGACAGACGAAAGGACAGACAGACGAAAGGACAGACAGACGAAAGGACAGACGGGCGGGCGGGTGCACAGATGGACACGGACGGAAAATCGCCATTTCTAACAACAGGATTACAATACTTTCTCTATGAGACTTACGCGGTATGCAAGAAAGTAAAAAAGTATCTATTGGAATTTGGAGCACTAATGAATGAACAATCACAGCGGTGTATCACATATTTACCAGATTTGTCTGGAAAGTCGATTAATATTCTTCACGCATCCACGCGCCCGTCAGCGCCGCTGAACAAGGCCGGGAAAGGGCTGTGGCCTACGCGCGCTCCGGGCGTCAGCAGAAGGCAAACAACCGGCTATTGACGAGTGTTGGCACGTTACGCAAGCAGAGCACACACACAGACATGCGTTGCTGCGGAACGGCGCGCCAAAGGAGCGGCGGAGGCGGAAGCAGAATCGGGGAAGCCGCCAAGACCGCGCAGGCAGCGGGAGACACGAAGATCCCCGATCACATTCGGAATAGAAATTTGTTCATAGCACGTTCGTCTGCGTTATAATGAGCTTCGTGAAGATGTTCCTTTTATTTTTCGCATTCCAGGCCGTACCTTTATTGAAGTCTAGTTATGTTTTCATTATTCTCCACACATATTATCTGCCCCATAGAACAACCTAAAATTTACACGTAGGCTTCTTTGTTAGTAGATTCGTGGTTGTCCAAGATTCGCCACGACCTACGCACAGTTGAAGTTTCAGCCGTCATACTGCGACCTGCCTCAGTGCAAAATGCCCTGAGCAATGCATTTCGCTGCAAAGCCCCAGAAATCGTTCTGAGGAAGGTCACAATATGACGGCCGAAACCTTGGCAACTACGCATAGGGTGGGGAGTCTTCCAGACAGTCAAATATCGACTAAAAGTCACAGTTTGTAGAATTACAAAAATTGGAGAATTCGAATTTAATCAAATTTACGCTGAGTTTGAGCTTATTTCGTAATGCAACAGCTATTTTTTGAAATATACCTTTGGAAATCACCAATAACAGTAACTACATTGCACTTGGAATGCAGGAATTTCTATAAATCGAAGACTTGAAGTGATTAAGATGATATGAATACAAATGAATAACATGTGACTCTAGAGGAGAGATATGGAAGTAAAAACATATAGCTAAGATTTTAGAAATCAAAAATCCAAATTCCATTATTAAACAAAGGTTCGTTCACAGTGATAATACAACGATTCTACTGATTGCTGGCCGCCAGTACAAAAACAAATTAAGCGTAGATAATATGGAAGTAAAATTGTTTCCAAAGAATGATTAAACATCAACACTAATCATAAAATTGTTATAATGGGGTTTTGTTCGTAGATCTTATCCAGGAGTCCAACCATTAAAAGGAACAATACTTTTAAAAAGACAGAAGAAGCAAACTATGTATGTTGTAGCTGGCATGCAGCACAATTCACAGGCAGCAGAGCAGATGGGCACGAGCACCACCGTCCCTGGCGATGTCTATAAAACCGACTGAGTCACTTTACACGAATGTTGGTAGATCGAAGATGGTCATGAGTTTAAGTCACACACGAATGCTCCGAAAAACATGAAAAGCGACGATATAGGAATTTTATTTAATTTATTTGTATTTATGTTATTACGTAACACTGCAATTAAAACTATATATAACGTAGGGGAAGAAGCATAAGAAAAATATGGAGGAATAACTAAGCGGAGAGGTACAAATGGAATATTGCCTTCACGCCAGTACTGAGAAAATAGTGGAGGAGGGAGTCGTGGAATTGAATGCATTTTTGACGGAGACGGAACGCAACGAAAGCATGCAATAAGAGGGATCGAGGTGACGACCGTCATAACTGCACTTGAAGTGGAGCTGGCGTCGGGAAGAGCAAAGCCATAATACGGATCTTGCAGCAAAAGTGTGACACCGAGCGGAGTGAATGGTGACGCAGTGTTGGAAGAGTCCCAGCGCGGAATGGTGGAGGCAGTGCGCTGGTTGGCGGAAAGCGGCCCCCAGTCGCAGCCGCGCCCTACATTCAGGGTCGCCCACGCGTCTAGGCGTTGCCCTCGGCGAACGGGTTCAAAATAGACGAATCTACGGCGGAAAGCAGTTCGCCTTACTAGATTACACTAGATCACCCTCGGACACTCGTCAATGACGCTCTCGGTTGACCGTCACGTGTATGACCTCCCAGCACTTACAATGCATACCCTTCACACCTCATTCTATTCCAGAGCATATGTGGAAACAATTTGTAGCAGAAAATTCACCTATGAAAGATATGTACATAGTAGATGTAAGTAGAAGCGGTTATCGTTTTGACTATGAGCGCACGCAAATAATTGCGGAAATAACGGAAATGTGAGAAAGATTTGCGTATACCTCTTTAGTAGAAAGTTATATATTGCAAAGTAGTAGTGCTACAACAGCACATTTATTCTCGCATTCTTTCTAATTTTTCAAATTTTCGAAAATTCAGAGAGAATTCAACAAAAATTATATATGAGCCATTTTAAGCGTCCTTTACTCTGTCTGTGGAAAAATTTAAGAAAAAAATGTCAAGCAATCTAAAAATAGAAAATTTTCTGTGCACAATATTTTCCCTTCTTACGAAGTAAAGCGAGAAAATAAAAATGGATGTCAACTTTTTTACGAAAGTACAGGTTTGGGAGGGCTCAGAAACCGAAAAACTTGTATCTTTAAAAACGTTGGTCCGCTGCATGCCTCTCCATCCAATTGGCTACCTGCTTGCCTGAATTTCCGTCCGTGCGTCTTATAGTCAGCCTGCCTGGCTGTCCGTTCGTCGTCCTATTGCCTGCATGTTCAACCGATTGCATCCCTGCCCGCCCGTCCCTCTGCCTCCCTGCCTGTCCCTACGCCTGTCCAATCGTTTGTCGGTACGTCCGTGAACAACCTTAACGCCTAAACCATTCACATATACCACCCAAACAGTTTGCCTCAATTGATCTGGCAGATGCAGTATGGATTAAAAAAAAAAAAGATTTATTTCGAGTTTTATATGAATCCTCATCAAAAATTTCAAAATTATATTTTAGTTGAATACTTACGCCATTTATTATCTTGAATGGTCACATCGCCTGAATTTCATTACGACTTCACTTCAGGAAAGGGATCAAATCCCACGAAGTGAAAGTTACTCAACATGAAACCTCTGGTAGCGATCCTCCTCTCTGGTAGCGATATGAGACAAGCTAGATCTTAGATAAATCTTTTACACAATGCGTGAATATTATTCAACAGGGACACTATGATTTTTCGCGAGGGATGCCCTATCTCACGTGTTGCTGGTTGATGTAATCTTGCAAACTATCATGAATGTTTGCTTATCACACCCGCTCCGTGGCCGAACTTTGTCGCAAGGTCGTGGGCCAGTTATCACTCCACTGTGAATGAACAGCGGCGAAAAGTCGAACAACAGACGGAATATTATAGTCAGATTTTTTCTAATACTTATGAAATTTGTACAATGTACTAACATAATATGTAGAATAATGTTGGGGCTATGTCATTATTTCTTTTCACAAATTTTGTATTATTTTCTATTTTTTATTACACATCTGGAAATATTTAGATTCTATTAGTGTATTTCTATAACGCTATATTGAATAAATATTACTTACATAAATATTTTCTTACCTACCTACTCCAGACATTATAATGTGACGTACGCGATGCGTCAAATAGAAAAGAAAACAGAGGGATTAAAGGGAATAAAAACACAGATTCTTTCTGCATAAAGAGTTTCTCAAAATCAGTCGCAAATTGTAACTGGCAGTGCTACAGAATGGCAGGCTTTCTCGAAATAGTTTCCTATATCCTTGATTCTGAGCAAGCTTCCGAGATTTTCTAACCCTCTTTCTAGCGGCAATGAATCGGCGCCTAGAGAACCTACCAGAACATCCCTGGGACCTTTCCCCGTGAAAAGCAAACTCTCCACACATCGCAGAATCCTATCACGGTCCTGAAGTCTTACACATTTGCCTCTGTTATGCTTTGGCCCCATCTCCGAGCTTGCGCGAAACCATTGATCCAGGGTAGGGATCCAGACCCGCATTTACACACACATCTCGTACAGAGTTACCGGTCATGACAAGAGATATGGAACGGTGAGGGTATAGATGCAATACAGAAAGGACTCGGAATTCCCCCATGGCAAGAAATGTACATAAAACATTTTTGCCTTACGCGGGGTTCAAACAACAGGCTTAGTAACCACGAAATTGGGCTCACATCCCCCGAGATCCTGTCTCACGACGCCGAATCACAAGACCAAACTATTAATAATGTACCAAAATAATGTAATTAAACTAATAATATGACTAATACTGAGTCTTTTATATACGCGCAACCTTCAGTATGTTTTAAGCACTGAATGCATGTATTTGAATGACACCATTCGTTTCCTTAGTAACAATGAACTTTTATTTAAAACGCGACAATTTGGGTTCCCCACTACCTTCAAAAAATAAGGAAACATTTTCCTTCTAATCGTAATTTAAGTACAAATAAATATGGTATATCCAACTGATTGTTGCACGCATGCAAGAGTTCTATAAGATTCCCCACTATCTGCCACCCTATTTAAAATATTTCTTTCTGCCATTCTATGCTCCTAAACTCGGAGATACCTTTATTTGCAGACGATATCACAATATTTCCTGCATTTAAAGATTTCAAAATAGCGCGCGATTATTTACAATAAGACTTAAACATTTTATCTAATAGATTCAATGAATGGAAGTTTAATACATATTTTCGAAATGTCAAGCAAAAATGTTTCATTTTTTAAAAATAACGATAACCAAACTTGCTGAAACCAAAAAAAAATCCCCAGTCCAATGGTTTCCTTCTTACACACTTGTAAAATATTTTGGCCTGCAGATTCACCTCACCTCACTTCAAAAGACAATAAAACATTTATAAAAATGCTAAAGTTATATACCTTCTTTAATAAATATCAAGTACAAGTATAGAAAATCACTAATAATTTTCAAGTTCGTTATTCGAACTTCTCTAACTCACGCATGCCAGATTTGGTCAGGTATTGATAAAACTAATTTTTCATAACACTGAAGTAATTAAAAACAAATGTCTTCGCTGGTCATTAAAAGTTGCGTGGTTTATTCTAAATGGACAAATTCAAAACGAACTTTCCATTCGATTCTTAAAAAATAATTACAAACTTATCTTTAATATTTTATTACGCTCTACATTCCAGCCTTTGTACTAGAATATAGTATAATATTGGAAAAAAGCAAATCCTTTTCCAAGAATCTAAACTCGTAATTCCAAAGATGTTCTTTACCTTCATAATTTGCCGTTAATTATGTTTTTAAATCTAAAAGAATTTACATTCAAACTAAACTTTTGTTTTACTAGCATTATTAACACCTAGACATTAATTAAAAATGTAAAAAGTTTCTTATCGTTTCCTTCCTGGATAATCCTCCATTTGTTAAATTTATATATTATGTTTGTTTTTATATTATATGTTAAAATGTAATTATTAAGGCATTAAAACCTAAGGCATTAACTCCCGATTAAGGAAAATAAATTATTAACAAAAGCTACCACGCAAACCAAGTTACTTCGGCGTCAAAATGAATCAACAACGGACTGTGTAATGAACAATTTTCTCAAAAGTAAACTAACTTTACAGAAATGTATAACATAATGTTTATGGTACTAATAACAGAGTTGTTTAGATTACTTTTGTAAAATTTTGATATTGAGGAAACTTTGATTTATCAAAAACCACGTAAACGTTTTTGATATTTCCTTATTTTTTTATCTTCAAATATGAAAAATAATATCATAGATCATTTACATCTTGTTTTCTATGCACATTGTCATTGATACATTTGGAACCATTCTTGAGAACATATCATTTGAGCACTTCCTAGAAGGCAAAAAATTTGCACTGATATTGACAAGAATACTTGAGTTTTTAAAAAATTGCATAAGAAAAAATTCGAAGCAGACAGCAGCACAGTCAGACAGCCCTTCAGACAAACCGACAGCCGTACAGACAGTACACGTAAGATTCCGCAAGTTGAGTTCATGACTTCTTGGCTGTCCGGGTGACGCTACCCTGACGAAGCCAATGCTCATGACAAGCGAAACGTCGGCCTCTCAGGCAACGACGCGGCGTCACTCGGATAGCCAAGAAGTCAGCCGTTCAGACAGACACACAGTCATTCGGACAGACGGTTGAACAGACAGGCACACACTCTGACAGATACCCGCTCGGACAGACAGATACCCGCTCGGACAGTCCGACAGTCCGACAGTCCGACAGTCCGACAGTCCGACAGTCCGACAGTCCGACAGTCCGACAGTCCGACAGTCCGACAGTCCGACAGTCCGACAGTCCGACAGTCCGACAGTCCGACAGTCCGACAGTCCGACAGTCCGACAGTCCGACAGTCCGACAGTCCGACAGTCCGACAGTCCGACAGTCCGACAGTCCGACAGTCCGACAGTCCGACAGTCCGACGGCCCGACGGCCCGACGGTCCGACGGTCCGGTCGGTCGGACAGACAGGCACCCGTTCGAAATTGGTTTCCTATTTTCTTGAGTCTGTTACCTTCGTTTTTGCCCTATTATCTTCCTAGTTGCTATCTAAAGGCATCTAAAAAACCTACATTCAAATCAAACTAGTTCATATTCAATTTTTTAGTGATTCCGAGACCGTCAACGGCTAAGATCATTAGTTCCGTAAGTGTAGTGCACGTTCACCCCCGCTGGATGACGAGTTCTGACGCCGACCTTCCGCTAGCGAGGTTTTCCTCAGACAGGTACCTCCCACCAGCGGGGCATCGTCCCAGCTGTGACAAGCTCTAAACTCCCGACCGGTTTCCCGGAATGTGTGATAGTGTACTGCATATATTGTAAGAGTGTAAGTAAGGGGTGTGAATAGGACACGGCAGAGGAAGGAAAAATCACGCGCGGTCTATTTTTGATCGTAGGAACCATGGAAAACTACCTATCAGAGCAGTCGCACACTAGAGTCTTCTCCAGATAGCGACTGATTTCGACCTAGTTGACAAGCCAGTGTCGAAAATCCTGCCACATCAGTTGATGCACTGACCCACCTCTCCCGGTTTCATTACATTTAAGAGCCTCACTCACCAGCGATATTGTTAACTTACCTAACCAGCTATGTTATTAATAATAAAATATTAGGTTCAGAAGAGCTAATTTTATTGAAAGAAAAAAACTTTTCTTTACAATAGTTGTACAAAGGTAACCAAAAATTTGATAGTTTTGTAATTTTTGAAATTTAAGAGTTAACCGTGATAATCGGACCTCTGTATTTCCTTTATATGTGTTTTTTACTCTATTCTGGCAAGTAATTTAAAGAAAAAAATGAAGCAACGTTTGAGAAATTTTTTGAAAACGTCTAAGAGCTTCATGCAAAGTGGAAAGAATTCGTTTCAAATCGCAGATGCTCATGTCGGACCTTATCCATCCTGTAATATTTGTTTCGGAAACAATCCTTACTGGTTTAGGCGCTAGTGTTGTACTGATCGACGGGCTGACGGTCGTTTAAACATAACACATTTTTGGTATCAGGGAACCCCAAACACGTAATCCATTGAATTCTCGAAAACGATTTTCCACTGCATTACTCTCTCTCTCTCTCTCTCTCTCTCTCTCTCTCTCTCTCTCTCTCTCTCTCTCTCTCTCTCTACATACTACGTACGTAGTACGCGAGAAAGTAAATAAAAACATTATTTTCGTTAGCGGGGGTCCCAAGAAATAATTAAATTACTATCAAACTGGTAGAATGCAATAATTGCACAGATATGCAGTATTTGCCTAAGTTTCTGCAACATTTTGGTGAGCGTATATAATCTTTGGTACGTTTCTAAGAAAGCATTGAAAATAACCATTTAGATACTCCATTTAAATCTGTTACAAAATTAATCTTTATTTTATTACATGTAGAGAATGTGAAGAAATTATTTGAATTCTCAATTCGTCACCGTACTACGTAAAAATACTGTGAGTTGAAAGTAATTCGCATTAACTCACTGTTTTTTTCCTTACTTGGAGCAGAGGCGCCCAGTTCGCTTTGTGTGCCTCAGTGCTGTACTAGGCGTCTTAAGAGAGATAAGGGTATGTGCTTCTGCACTTACCCAACCTGACGATCCACGCGAGGAATTTATGGATCGTTGTTATCGAGGACGCTCCAGATATTACCCTCTCAGCATTCTCGCGCTTCTGGTGTATTACGCAGTAAAGTGAGATGTACCGAGTGGAATGTAGAATACACTAGAACCCCTTAGTGCTATAATTGGAGTGACGAATTTTTATTGCTTTCAATAAAATTCTCTGCATGTCGACACATTGATATTCTCAATAATACAGCAATACATAATAATAGTCATAATATTAATAAAATATTAACAGTCATAAAAATCGAATCGTCATCGAATCGAATCAGTCATCGAATTACGCGGAATAAATATTTTTTCACATTTACTGACAATGTTTATTAAACACATTACAACAATAACTAGCGCAAAATTTACAAATTTAAGTCCTAATATTTTAAAATAATGTTCCCATCCTTAAATTCCTATTTTACGCGGGATAATTATTTCAAGGTTGTGATATCATGTAGGGAAACATATCACGTTTCTTCTATCTTCGTTATGAACTCTTCATCCGAGTTCTACAGAGCAGGCTTCAGCAAGGGGAGGAAAGAACTGGTTCGTGGGTAGTTTTAGTTCTGACGCAACCACAAGATAGCGCGCCGGTCGCGAAGCGCGCGACTGCTGCTCGGAGAGGTCAGTGGCCGATCTACGATCACTGCGCAAACGCAATTGTCAACTATCGTTCCCTCACGCTGTCCTCACCCACGACCTTGCAGCGTCTAGCCGCTCGCACCCTGCATTGTCGATTCTTCGCTTTTAAGTATTTCCCTCTTTTTAACCCTTGCGTTTGGAGATCGCATTATCTGGAGGCTACAGGACGAATAAAGTGAAGATATTTCTAATCGTCCAAAATATCTATTAGAGATTTAATTTATTCTTCAAGCTGTTAAATTTTACATAAAATTGTTTGGAAGATGATATATTATACGTATTGCCCTAGGTGGCTCGTTAGTTAGCGGAAGATTTCCACGGCGCAACCCCGGGTTCGATTCCTGGTCGGGGCAAAAATTAATTGTGTGCTTTCCTTGCAATGTCCCAGAATCCCATTACTGTGTGGCGATGAGAAAGCAGTAAGCTCACTTCTCAGGTTGAGAAGACCAGAAAAGTGTAGAGATGGCTATGAGCTTACCATAGGGATACCACACGTACCCCTTATACCACGGCGGCAAGGCGGGGACGCTGCTGGTAGGCCTTAACTCGTAAAGAGCTGTTATGCCAAAGTACATACATATATTATACGTTATTCCTCTCCATGAAAAATTGCCGCATTATTTAATATCACATTATTTCTTTTACAACAAAAATATGAATATAAGAATGAACGGATTATTTCTGAATGGACGACAATTCTATTGTAAGATGTACGGGCCGAAAACGCTTAAAAGTGAAAGTAATACTGCAAAGTTAGCGTAGTTGTCAACTTTAAGCAGGTACTATATTGGCGAAATTAAAATATTTATCATTAATGATTTAATCTCTGAAATAAATAGAAAATTATATACTGTGGCCTCTTCAATAACTGACGAAGATCATTTTTTATTTTGCTTGGTTTTGCTCAGTAGCCTTTTTGTTGCTCCATGCTTGTTCTAAGAAGTAATGCGATGTATAATGGAGTATAATGTGCATAATGTGTTATTCTCATATTGATAATGTGTTATTGTCCTTCTTTGAGCATGCAATACTTTAAAGCATTGCTTATAAATTCTGCGTTCCTTTTTACACTGAAGAAACGTCTTTCAACAATCACGATAATATTTTCAAGAAAACTTATATAAAATGATTTTTTCGTTTTTATGTAAAAGTAGTAATTTAGTATTTTCAAATCAATTGCATTGAGAAGAAAGACACTAGCTTCAATATTGAGTGTAGTACCGGTTCGAAACAATTTGAAATTTGCGAATTTCAAAATTGAATATTACGCGAAAACTATTAATATTTTGAAAGTGAAGTTAATGAAATAATTTAAACATCTAAAATTGAAAAATAAATTCCATTCAGAATTGATTCTCTCTCATCAATATTGTAGGTGTAGTACAGGTCCCAAAAATTTGGATTTTATAATATTTTGAAAATAATGTACACTCAATTATTTAAAGATTTAATGCACAGGAATAGATTGCATGTATGCAAAACCTCTAGCTTTAATATTACCGGTGTAGAAGGATATTAGAGAAAATTGGTTTTTCACATGTCATACAGCTTTTATCATATTATTAAGGACGCAGATACACCATAAAACCTTAAAAAAATAGATTTTAGGAAACATTTTTTTCAACAATTTAGAAATACTTTGCTAAAAATATTTCAATATTTTCAATAGTTTTCGAGTTACGATTTGAAAGGCATGCCACTGCATCATGCACCTATTACAGTAGTAAGGTAAGCAAAACTAATGAATCAAACTTCGTCGCTTGTTTTCCAGAACAGTTTTTACAGTTTTTATGAATAGATTCCCTTATAACTAAAAACATAATCATATTAAAGCTATGAAATTTTTAGAATGCATGAAACCAAGTATTATCTACAAAACCTGGCAAAATCATACACTTCAGTGCAATAGATTTTGTGATAAAAAATTATAAAACTTATAAAAAACTTTTAATAATCAGTATATTAATTTTGGATTTAAATTAAAAACCTTATTTATTCAGAGATCTATTTCAAAAATCTATTAAAAATTGTATCTATCAAATGAATTAAAAATTGGTTGAATTTTTATTTAAAAAATTAAGTAAAAGCAATTTTTTTTCTTGCAGAAGAAAGATATTTCTATATCTCAGCTCATTTTAGCTGCTGTGGTGTATGATTTTAATGAAGAAAAAAGTGGAAAAGTAGAAAACATTTAACGCTGTATCTACAAGGAAACTTTACTCCACGTCACAAAAAATATAAAAAATAATACGTAATTTGAAAGAAGATCTTGTTTTTAAAATTGTCTGTATTTCACTTAAAATTGCGCAAAAATTACTGATATTTTGAAAAAATTAATGGTCTAATTTTGAGAAACAAATTACATTAAGAAAAAATATTATATTCTCAAAAACGTACTTGGAGTGAGTGTGAAAATAATTGAATATTTTGCAAGTTTTGAAAATTTAGAGGTATCAGTGAACATCGATTTTTGTGCCATTTTTATAAGCACAAATGTCTCTCATGGAGCAAGAAATTTAATCCAAAAATTTGGAGAAAGTTTTGGAAATTTTCAAAATGTCCTTGGAGGTTCATGATAAATACTCCCCAATACGAAATATGGTTTCAAATTCGAGGGCCGACGACATCAGTCAGATGTATCGGGAAATATCAATTTTTAGGAAAATTATATGATCGGTTTAGGAACTAGTGTTTAGACGATCGAATGGTCGGAAGGTCACGATATGTGAGGAAGGGAGCCGTGTAAATGGCTTAACATAAAATCAATTTTAGTTATTAATTGTATCACTGAAGTTATCCTTTCATTCTCATAGTACAAAAGTTTAATCATGCACAAGCAAAATATGTCATACGTAAATTTAAAAACGTTCAGTGAAAAAGATGGCCCAGAAATGTAGTTAACCCCTTCTCTTCTTTCACTCTGCGCATCACTCTGTCAGTAGGCGCTTTTCTAGATGGTTAAAGCATGGAATGGCGAACTACTTGCACTTCGACCTAATTACCTAATGCTACTAGTCTCGTTCAATGAGGGACTAACCGGCACGGAGGGCTGTGACAATACAGACACACACAATTCAGCCCCTTTCCCGGCCTCAAAGCATGGCTGAAAATGCACGAGATGTATCGGTGCCGTTTGTGCCCACTGGGCGGCGAAGAGAGAGGCGAGCGCCGGTCGCCCGCGAGTCGGAAGCGCCGAGCCCGTCCCCGTCCAGACGGCCGTAACGCGATCGGCGCCGGCGACGACAAGGCGACGCGGTGCGAGTATTGATTCCGGTCGTCTCAACTTCTGAGCTCATCAGTCCTGTAAGTGCAGAGAATTGCTTTATCACAGGAGATGCCTAGAGAGCTAGGTCGACTTCTGTCGCTACCTCGAGGAGAATTCTAGAAGCATTGCATCGATGACTACGAATAAACATGCTGGAGACTTGGTCTTCTGAACATATGAATGCCAAACAAGTAGAACTTTATTTCATTAAAGATCCCAAAGGATACAAGATTTTTATATACCGCTCTAGATCATTTTTTCCTTCGCGTCTCCGCTTAGTCAATTGCGCGTTTTCGGGAAGATTCACGAAAATTGGAAATGCCAATTAGAACGATTGTTCTGTCTCCTTGACGCTGCTTTCCCGTAGAGCGGAATTACTTTCTATTATGAATCATACTACATCCTCGTGGGAAGGAGTGGAAGATGACGAGATTCAAAAGAACAATGGACGTGTCAATACTAAGCAGGCGAGTGGTCGTGAAAACCGATAGAGAAGACAAGGCAACAATGGGGAAGACTGCGTTCGGTCGAAGGCGACGTCTCGGCATTGTGCGCCTGGCTCAAAAGGGACAGGGGTGGGGTTGGGGTGGAAGCGATGAAGCGACGAGATGGGCGTGCCGCAGCGAGCCATAGGAGCACAGAGGACGTTTCAGAATGCAAGCGGCGACAGCCGAGCACGGTGCTGAATCCAGGGCAGAGAAGGACCAGGCTGATCGATTTCGGAGTTATTCTTCTTTTGTGTCTAAGTCACCAAAATACACAAAACTTAAAAGGCATCTTAAAAAAAATTTAAAAAATGCCAAAAAGAAAACAAATTCCAAAAGTTAGCAATAATTACATCGTCAGTTAAGGTAGAGCTTGATAGAAAAGTCACTATCTTAGTGTACTTCTCGCTTACAAAACATCATCAGTGATATATTTTCGCTTTCGAAAGGTACCTCGAATATGCTTACATATCGTTGGTGGGCAATGATAAGATAACAAATATTCATTAGGAGGATGGCGTGGCAGAGGAATGTCGAAATGAAGAAAACCGACACAAACTGATATATGTTTTTATATTTGTAATTTATTAAAATATAATGGTTCCAAAATTCCACGAACACATCCCACTACCCCGTCTAACATCTCCTACCACCATCGATAGTCCTTACACCCCTCCCTCCTCATCAACCTATAATAATAATCATTAATACAAAACGTGTACAATTATTTCATCTCTAAAACTAAAATATTGCCCTAAGATGTTCAAACATTACTGCGAAATTCGTTAATTTTGTTTTTGTTAATTATGCTTCAATGCTTTGGATAAGTATAATATTTACCCCTCTCTGAATCGCTCTTCCATCCGCTATTGACACTAATTATATTGCAATGTGGCAGCACAGTGAAGAGTACACATCAGAGTTGCTTGAAATTCGGGTAAGGGTGTCTACATCATGAGGCCATGGGAATTTTCTCAGATTTCAATAGATTCTCGTCCTTCCAGAAATGTTTTTATCAAAAAATCTTCAACTTTTAAAATCACTTAAGTTTCCGATTTCTATTTTTCTGAAAGATTAAATGATTTCACCGCAATCTATCATTCGATATTTTGGATGACAATAAATGGCGAGAATCTGCGATGAACGAACCAGAAGTCTGGGAAAATGACTGGAAGTGGTGGTGAACGATGGGAAGTCACAGGTGAATCCGACGTGTAGCACGCAGCCGGATCTCCCATTTCGGTGGACAAGCAACATCGCTGTCTTCCAGGATGCACTACACATTTGACAGTCGTTCCTTAGCGTTTTCACACCCAGAATCTGGCTATGGTTAATGTGTTTTGCCATTTCATCTACACTCGTTCACTCACAATCAGGACACGGTCTTGCTCAATGTTGGATCAGCGGGATTCCGCGGGGAGCAACTAGGAGTCGCACGTCGACATAGGATGTATCACGAACAAGAAAAGGGTTACGAAATGTCGCAGGTCTCGGGAAGTGGCAGAGGGTTGCGGACAGTCGCTTGATTGATTGTTAGATGGATTACTTCGTGTGCGTTCCAAGCGCGTCAACTACAATGGCCATTCGTCCTGTAAATGCAGTGCATGTTTTTATTACGAGAGGTCCCGGTGACCTTCCCCCGCTGGATGGCGAGATACAGCGCGACCTACATGTCAGCATGCGGGGTTTTATCCATCCACGTATCTCCCACCAGCCAGGCACCGCCCAGCCGGAACAAGCTCGAAGCCCCGACTGGTGTCCCGATATGTGAGTACATGTAAGTGTTAGTGAGTGTAAGTAATGGGTGAGGATGAGACGAAGAGAAAGGAAAGATCGCGCGCAATGTGTGGCCCATTTGTTAGGGTACTGTTCCGTTATTGATCGGACGGAAAACTCACTTAGATCAGCCGGCCGCTAGAATTCTTCTTCAAATCGTGGCTGAATTCGACTTTTCTGCCACCGTCGGAACTCGATCACAAGGATCCTGACCGAGAGACTACAGTGACTGCACTTGATGCGGCTAGTCGTGAGGAGCGTTAGAGTGTCGCGAGAACGCACTGAAATGCACGGCTGGTCAATCGCGGAAATGACAGAGACCCCGATGCCGGGGAGTTACGGGGAGCTGCGTGAAGTTGTGGGAGGTCACGGGGCGTAGCGGGAGCCGCAGGGAGGAGCGGAGAGCTGCGGGGAGCAGCGGCGGTGCGCGCCAGGGTGCGGCGAATGCATCGACAGACGTGGATTTGCTTTCATTTGGTTGATTAGTGATTGCGGGCGCGTCAACTGCTAAGGTCATTGGCCCCATGGGTGTGGTACATGCTATTTATCATGGGAGGTGGCGATGATCTTTGCCTGTTGACAGGCGAGATCCGGCGCCAACCTACGTCGGCTTACCGGGATTTTCCCAGACCAGGTATTATCCACCAGCGGTACGCCGCCTCGGCCGGGACAAGCTCCCGACTGGTCTCCTTACTAGTGTGGTAGTGCAGTGCAAGTGAGCCGTAAGTGTGTGTAGGTACGGTGTGAGAAAAACACAACGAAGAGGAAGGGAGATCGCGCACGATCCGTGGCTCATTTGTTAGGGCGCAGCTACTGCATTCGCCTGGTGTTGATCGGAGACTACCGATCAGAGCAGCCGACCGCTAGAATTCTCCTAAAGAGCGCAGCTAAAATCGACCATCGTCGGGTATGGATCCCTCGGACCTTCCTGTCATAGCCACTGCACTTTCATCAGCCGTGAGGAGTCTCCGAGTGTCGTGAGAATTCGCTGAAATGCACGGCCAATCACGGAAATGACAGCTCTACCCCGATGGCGCGGAGTGACACGGAGCTACGTGAGGTTGTCGGAGGTCACGGGGCGTAGCGGGGCCGCAGGGAGGAGCCGAGAGATGCGGGGAGCGGCGGGGGTGCGCGCCAGGGTGCGGCGAATGCAGCGGCGCGGCGCTGTCCTCAAAGGCGGGATCGACCGGACCGGAGGAGCGCGCGCAAAGGCGCCTGCAGCGGGGAGGAGGAAAGGGGTGATAGGAGACGGTAGGAGAGGGTAGGAGAGGGGGGGGCGGCGCGGTGCAGGCGCAACACACCCACTTGGCCCGCCAAGTAGAGCAGCATCCCGAGACCCGCACCGCGCGACGCTCACTTGTTGCTCAACCGTCTTTTCCACGGTCCATTTCGCTCCTTTCCCTCCGACGTCAATATCCCACGATACAGGGCCCGCCCTGGATCGTCTCGTTACGAAATACTTTTCCGTAAAAAAAAAAGGATGTTCATCGAGCAGGGAAAATGCCAGCACACAATTATTTGTGCCCTCTTTTTCAACGATTTTTTGCTGTTCATCTAGATATCTGTAGTGATGTGGAGTTTCGGAAATAAAAGATCATCAAGAAACCACAGTTAGGGAAAATTATTGCACTAAGGAAAAAAAGATAATCAATAAAGAATATGGAGATCGCATTCATACAGAGGTTTAAGTGAAGTGTTTTTACATATCACGTATTTTAGATTAAATAAGAATCTGCAGACCAGCCCTGAGGAACACCACTACAAGATGGTGGAAACGGCGGCATCACAGCCTTCGCAGTTGCATCACCCACTTAGACAAGAACATTTGTAGGCAGAGGTTTTACATCATTTTTTTCTTTTATATGTATAGCTAATAAAATAATTATGACTTATTTATAAGGCTTACTTTGTAGATAAATACACATCATTTCGAACATTCTCATTAAAAACTCTATTACACTCTTACACATTCCTCTCCATTTATTTCACTTTTCCTTATTTTATATCATTCTCTTATACCATCTTTGTTGCATAAACATCCAACTTCTATCAATTACTAATCATTCCTCACTCCTCCCTCTTCCTCCAGATTCATCTGTAAATCTTCCTTTTCCCCAGCTTCAGCCATTACATTCTTCTAGCACTTCCTGTATCTCCTCTCGTTTCTTTCTGTATCCCCTGATTGCACTCACCCCTTACTCTTTTCTAATCCGTACGACATATTTTATAATTATTAATTTCGTTTGCTTCCCCCTGCTTTCCCTACGAACCTCATTACAGATCACTTATTGCAGATTAAATAAGAGTCTGCAATATCAGATCTTTTTGTGAAATAGAAGCTGTCTCAAAAACACTTTCGAGTAAGATAACTACTTCTGAAAATGACTTGTTGATTGTCTACGATTAAAAAAATATTCCTCTTAGTTTTAAGAAAACAGATTCGTCGTTATAAATTTTCATGCACATTTTCGATAGCTTTTTTCATTTAATTTACTATAAATATAAGCATTTGGCATCTTCCGAAAACTCCCGAAAATTCGAAAGTCAGTGCCTAAGAAATTTCTAGTAATTGACCTAGACAACGTGATGTAGTGTAACATTTACTGTCTTTTAGGTTAAATAAGTAAAAATGAACTAAACGCAGCCTTAAATCTTGGCCACAGGTCTGTCAACGGTTTCATCTTGTGTAGAGGAGGTTTTGTGTCGGTGGCTTAAAAATATTATTAGAGAGAAAGAGAGATTAGGACAACTTCAGAAGCAACTGCCACAAAGCATTGTTAAAATATTTTTAAAATAGCATTAAAATTAATATGCGATGAACGGCAACACAAAATATATATCACTGACTTTTTCAGGATTAAGACTTCCACAATGACAATATTCTTTTGTTGTTACAAGAATACTAAAATGCTAGCAATATCAAAAGCAAAGAAGTCTTTCTTAACATTTATATTGTCAATACTACTTTGATGTTCTCCGTGTCATCTTATCATTACTGAGGTGACTTCTATTAGGAAATACCAACGTAATTTCTTGATATAGGAAGAGATCAGAAACATCATGTTGCTTAAGGCATAACAAATTATTGAATTTAACATGTCACATAACCGTCTATTTATGTAAATGACACGAAGGAAAGCATTACGACCATTCGAAAACATTTTTTTTTTTTTTTTGGATATCTAAAATATTGTGGATCTTGTAGATGATTGACGATAATTGGAGATTTATACGAGAACAAAAAATAAGAAGAAAACGGAGTTTTTAAAGAGAACTTCTCCCGTAGCTACGGCTCTTCAGCGTTAGCGACCTGGCCTATCCAGGCCGGCATCGCTAACTTTGCTCATAGCAAGATTCAGCGTTATCAAATAATGTTCACTTGAACTGTTGCGGCATAAATGCCTTTTGAACGGCCTTTTGTAATCCGTTTTTCTGCGATCTAAATGAGTATCAGAAACTGAAATCCGCAGAACACTTTCAACACAATGCAGGCGCAGCTTTTTACCTTGGAGTGGGGTTTATCAGTTGATTAAACCCTTCAAAAGCGGTTGAACAAGGGCTCAGGATGAGAAAAGGTGACCTCCAGTCTCGTGCACTACTGTTCACAACATTGAGCAAGTCCGTGCCGTGAATCTCAATACCCAACGTGCGACTTTTGATGAAATGGCAGAACAAATGCTCATTGGTTGGGTTATCCTTTCGAGATTACCGAGATGGATGGCCTAAATACGTTATTTTGACAGTTCGCATCCACATACCGCCGCTGTATCGTTAAAACTTTTCAAAATCTGCATTTCGAAGTGCTAGAGCGTTCTGGATACAGTTCCGATCTCGACTTGTCTGGATACCATCTGTTTGGTCCACTTAAAGATGCTTTAGGAGGTTGAAGTTTCGCCTCTAGCATTCAGGAGTAGGAAGCGGTACATACGTGGCTTGCTGCTTCGCCAAAAATCCTTTTCTTTTTCTGAGGGTATCGGAAAGCTTGTACTATGATGAACAAAGTACTCTGAAAAGCAGGGCGACTGTGTAGGAAAATGATCTTGTCTTTCTTTGTGTTGTTGCATTTTGAATACCTGACAAATTTAACTCGCTTATAATTAAACTCGCTCTCTTAACTCGCTATAAAAGTTATATTCCTTGCTAGTATTTCCCACCCAATTACGGTCTACAAACGTCACCACAACTATGAAAGGTAACCATTTATTACAATGAAACACACCATGATTGTAAACAGAATGTAACCAGAAAAAAATGAAGAGACATATACTCATTCACTCTAAAAGGTTTCAAACATCATTAAATTTGTTTGGTCCCTAGAAACTTGTGTCAAAACCTTTGACCCCTGTGAATAAACTGATAACTCATAAAAAACTAACTTGTACGGAGAACAACATATCTATTACCCTGTGATGTTTCTGGCGTGAATAATCAGACTTCACTTATCTCTTAAATTTATGTGATATTTGTACCCATTATTTAACAACCCATTATTCATGCACCCTGTACTCAACTTCTAGAAGTAATTTGACTTTTCCGATTATATACAAATGTAGAGAATAATTAGAAGAATTCAGTACACTCCCCAATTTTCAGAAAAAAAAGATGACCGAAAGTCTTAATCATCAGGATCAAGAATCTATGGATCCATACAGCAAATTACCGATGTAAAAAAAATAAAACCTGAGATTGAATATCGCGTTAGATTAGTAAACCAACATCCTTTCATAGCTACAACCTATTGCTGCCGTTTCCCAGACGACCATAAACATTAGACATTTGATGAGTGTAAGGCGGGAATTAGCTCATCCCTTCACTAAACCTTTCAACGGCGCCATCTATAGCTCCAGCGGGAGCGCGCCTCTGCAGTTTGATGCAAATCGACGGAGCAGGAGCGCGTAAAGCGAAAGTCCCCGGCGCTGCTCTTTCATTTAGCGGCAGCGAGAGACCGCGGATGCGTGGTGCGGCGCCAGGGAAAAAGCAGAGCAGCGATCGCCCGCTCACTGGCAGCTCACTTGCGACATTCGCTTTGCATCGCCTTGTCGTGAGATTTGAGCGAAAGGATCCCTACAATCAAAAGTTATCTGTTCCTGGATGGCTTCTATTACAATCATCTTTACCCTCTTCCGGACTCGAAGATATAATGCTACAAGATTTTGAAGTTATGGCTCCCTGTAATACCAACAACATTAAGATATTACGCTAGGTTTACAATAGGTCTTTGAGAACAGACTCTCCAGATCACTCGATTGTGTGGCACTGTAAAGAATTTAGGTAATTGAAGGCAGCAAGGCCATTGAAAATGATTTGTAGGAGTATCTAGGTTGGGCTTAATCTGGAAAAATTGAAAATGAGCGTTTATAACTTGCAAAGATAAACAACAAATATATTAAATATAGTCTGAATCAATTTATATGAAAATGAAAAAAAATTATTTCTAAAGGTTAAAAACACCAATCTCCATAGACCATTGATATCTTTTTTTCCTTCCTGGGGATTCTTCCAGCTTCAGGGGATGCTGATTTCCACCATGGGGACACATTCACCTTTACCTTCGATTCGACACAGACACTCTTGCGGGCTCCTCAGTCGGTGGTCAGCAGCTCCAGGTAGGCTCCCAACGTGTGTAGTAATGTAATACATCTAAGGGTAAATGTTTGTTTGGGTAAGATAGGAGGTTAAGGTGAGGAAGAGGAAGAAAAGATCGCGCGCGATTCGTGGGGGGGGGGTTAGGGTACTGATCCGGCATTCGCCTGGTATTGATCGGAGAAACCACGGAAAACTACCGATCAAGCTACTCGCCACCAGAATTCTCTTCTTCCCACCAGTGGAATCTTTCGTCCATTGAAGGTTCTCACCAGGTTCCACCTAAGAAATTTTAACGCAATTTCCTCTCTTCCCTTCTCTCTCCCTCTCTTCCCTTCTCTCTCCCTCTCTTCCCTTCTCTCTCCCTCTCTTCCCTTCTCTCTCCCTCTCTTCCCTTCTCTCTCCCTCTCTTCCCTTCTCTCTCCCTCTCTTCTTTTTCCCTATATTTCTTTCTCCTTTTTATTTTAAATCTCGGCTGTGCATTACGCAGTATCATGATCCAATTGCGTGAAACAATTTCTTAGCAGCACAGATAAACATCAAACGCATTTATTTCACCGCAGTGGCGTATGGATGTGGATCATACCACCTCGCTCCAGTACTGCTTCCCCCTTTCTCATGTCTCTGAACTCGCTCGCATCGGTTGCTGCCAGATCGCGTAGGCCTCTGAGTAAACTCAAGGTCTGGGGTGTTACATACGGTCGCCATCCCGGTGTAAAGAACAAGACGCCCCATAAAAACTAATGAGGTAAGTGGTTAAATGGCGTACTAATGACGGACATCGCCGCGACCGCCCAAGTGGAAATTATCTGGACCAGATTCGCTTATAGGCCAGTAGAGATACACCAGATAAAAACGTGAATTACCCTTTAAGCCAAGATAACAGCTTAAACTTTGTATCTAATTAATGGCATACAATCATCAACATTTACAATTTCTAAGTATATAGAGGGTTAAAAATTCACTCATTGAATAACAAGTACTATTTTTACCTTATTTTATTTTATAAGTTGTTTGGTAATTAAGTCAAATTTTCTTCCTTTTAAAAATTGTAGGAACTATACAACATCCAATTTTATTGCATCAAATATAATATTTCAAATATACTTCAATGGAACAGTATGAAATAATACAGATTGCAAAACTAGTGGTGTAAGAAGCACATACTTTCTCGCATTATTTTTAAGTTTTGCAATTTTCAAAATTGCACAATTCAGCTAAACGTTTTTAGAGACCAGCGCCAAATTTTAACCACTTTCTGTTATTAATTAGTTTTTGAGAAAAAAATTAATTGCTATAACTTTCAGCAAAGATTATGTAAAAACTGCTAGTTTTTTTCAACAATTGTATTGAGATTTTCTATTTGACTTTGAAACCTTGAGACTTGAAAGACCTAATTTTGTACAACAAATTTCATTTAATGCAAAAATCTTTATCATCATTATTGTACTTTTGCGTCTGCGACTATTGTACTTTATATTCAGTATTGTTAAGTTTCTGCGGATGTCGAAAATAGGCCGTTATTTTACTGTTATTTGATAATACGAGGAGAAAATTTAAAGAAAGAAATTGGAGTTCGTTTTAAAGAAATATTTGTTTAAAAATGCCTGTATGTCACTGAAAAATACGCTAAAACTGCTCGTATTTTCAAAAAACCGTAAATCGTTTTTTTTTCAACATCTGTCTTTGAAAAATTAATTTCAATAAAAAAATATCTACAATATTATTGTTGTAGAAAGATGCCGAAGAAAGTTTGACCTTCGAAATTTCCGAGAAAACACGTATTTCAACGCAAATGACGTTTGCGCAATATTTTTACCCGAGGAATATAAATGTTGGAGAAAATGGTCTAAATGGTTTTAGGCGCTAGCGTTGACCACCTACGGAGAGGCGTTTTTCCGTCATTCGATGTTTCGGTATCAAATGCCCACAAAACGTGGATTCTGACTACACATCCTGGTAGAGGAAGTAATTTTTCTACACGCATGAACACTATTTAACCACTTTCTCGTTATGAGGGCCCGCTAATAAGTTTTCCTATCGAAAAATTGTACATTTTCAGGGTACGATTACCATACCTTTCTTCCCTACGTAGTAAAGCAAGAAAGTAAAATTACTTGGTGAAAACATTTAGTTTTCAAATGTATAAATTGTACATTTAAGTACGTATTTAATATTCATAACGTGAACATAAGGAAACTAAAACGGATTCCTTTTTGGCCCCGGAAACCACTTTTTCAAATATAGCCTCCGTGCCCGGTATTTTGCATCCTGAAGCTCTCACCAGGTTGTTTTCTCCTCTTTCGTTACTCATCATAATGCAATGCCATGCAGATTCAATATGCACATAATTCAAGACATTTGCCATATCTGATGGAAAATATTTTAAAAAAAGATACGTAAAACTGATGTAAATATTGCACAATAACTATAATTTCCAAATCCATGTAGATTGGAGAGGCAAGTAACGTTGGAAGAGACCCATCTTCCACGATAGTAATCAAATGATGCCGTAAACTAGTCCACGTTGCCTTATTTCTGGGCTTGCCTGGGCGTCTTCTCAGACCGCACTCGGGGACAGGTTCCTGATCCAAACGCTGATAGCGAGTGGGCAGCGCGGATTATGCGGCAAGCCTTCCGGCGCCAGGCCGTTTCGCTCCGAGCGCCTTCGCCGCCGTCGCAAGCGAGTTCTTGCGCCGGCCGACTGAGTTTGCGAATAAACTTTTATGGCATGCACAAGGAGAGTGCTATTGACCTTTCCGAGTAAATCAGGGAATAGAGAGTTATTATGCGCAATGATACTGCCATAAATTTACATTCTACGCATATTTGTCCCCGTTTGCAACCTTGGTAATTACGTCGAAAGTACTCGTAAACTTAAGATATTCAATCTAGTTGTATTGGGTAGGTTCCCCAAAGGCAACCTCTAAAGCCCGTTCTTACGCAGTCATTTTTTCGTCAGTTTTCTGTACAGAAAATGCGTGGAAAAGAGGCGTTCGTTCCTATGCGGTATTCTTTCAGTACCTAAACTGGATTCAGCGATTTACACTGCCATTTCGTTTTCTACACGTAATCATGATGAAAACATTTCTTCTAGAGGCTGCAAAAAGCGCTGAAGATCAAGAGTTGAACGTGTCTATGGTAACAATTTTTTTTAAAGTATTTATAGGACTGATTGAGACACTTTAACACTACATATCTTATTTCTCACCACAGTAATCACATCGCATTACAATTTAACACTCAGAACTCTCTCAACACTGCACAAAAGGAACAAATCACACCACACGCATTGCAAATAAGAAAAAGCTCCGGAAATAAACACGAGAAGTGCGGTAGATTAACTGGATAAAATGAATACAGAATAAATGAAGCACGTGTTATATTTTCTACGAATTATTACATCCCGTCTGCTCTGTCACCTTTCTGTAGCGATCAAAAATCATGAAAAAATGACTTAAAACGGGCTTTAGAACTAGTCTTTCAGGAACCTCTATTTAGTTACGATTAATAATACGAAAGAAAGAACTTGATAAATAAGAACCATGTGTCGACCATTCGACCAGTGGTCGAAATCTTCAAATAGCAGCATGTGTATTTCTTAGCGATTCTAAAGGAAAACTGGAGAGATTTATCTGGATAAGAATTATCAAAACTTGGCATATAGCCCGTCAATTTTATGCTTCTGTAATTATTTCAATGCTATAAAAGCATTTAATGAAAAGTTAGCAGAAACAATTCTAAAAACCTTCAGATAGATATTGTCATAATACATGGGCCAAGGAGGTCAAGGGACCTTTGGAACTGAAAGGGTCAATGAAGGAAACGCGTCCCACAATCTATATTTTCACCCGAACATTTATTATACCATTTAATTTTTATCGAACCATTTCTTTTTCAGTTTTGCAAGATAATATATTTTCAAAACTATAAAAGTCACGCTCTGGTCACATTGTGAATTTCGTCACGTTCTGAACCACCGTAAATTGGGGAAAAGCGGGTAACAGCCGATATGAATAGACGAGTTCCGGATATACTTATCTAAATTTATCAATACAATTGACTATAAAAAGTAATAATTACACATATAGAAATCTTTCGACTTAATGAGTTTTTTATCTTAATTATCGATATTTGAACTCTTCAGCTCGGGAAATAATAAGAATTAATTCATTATGTACATCTCTTCACAGTGAAAACAATTACTGGTTCTACATTTCACGGACCAATACAGCAGCTCTCCCAGGTACACATAGAGAAATGCAATATTTCAAATCAATATTTTGTACATTAAATATACATCATTAAATTTATACATTCGATCAGTAGAAAACTTATTTACTGAAGTCATAGATAGTATCCGTTAATGCCAATGTGCGAAGAGTCCGGTAAAGTGTTCAAGAAAACAGGCACACATCTTTTATCAAACAATAGGCCCTTAATTCAACATATTTTGAAAAATTGGCTTTCTCTATATATACATGAGGAAGCGAACTTATTGGTCTGTGAATCGTTGTACCTGCAATTGTTTTCTCTGTAAAGAGAAGTGCATAATGGAACTAATTATATTTTGCCCTAAACTGTAAAGTATAACCATCTACAATTAACCTTTGTTCTACAACGTACGGTTCAAAATGACCCGAAGCACAGTGTGTAATTTTGGCTATCTAGGCGGACGTAAGTCCATTTTCCAAAGTATTAATATTGGTTAGTTTGGGTATTTGTTTGATTATAGAAGGTCCAAAGTATACAAAATGGGTATTGTTCTTATTCTGCGTCGCATGAAGCGGCAGTAGAACAAGTTCAAACATGCACAATCGTGTGCTAGCACCGCACGTCTGTATCAGTCGCATTTCAGTACAGCTCCTGTTGGAGATCAGTGTGCATCCCCTGGAACGCATATCAAGGCAGTGATTAAACATTTGTGTTTTTGAGTATATTGCCTTTTTATTAGTGCCTAAGAATAAGCAAAAAGTGCCTGTGATTGTTCGTGGGTGGCTTTTGAAAAAGTAAGTAATTTTAGTTTTACTTTCGCGCCATTTTACAAATATCTGTAGATTTTTAAATTGAGTTTACGATAGTTGACGTTTGTGACTACATTGTCGTTAAGCCTTGTTCTTTTGGCTATTTAAATTACAAAAGATCAGCTGCGCATATCTGCGCACTTATGAGCTTTTCATTTTTTTTCACAGTGGAGCGCTCAATTTCTCGAAAGACGCTATTTGATGTATGGTGTGTAAGCTCCCCGGAATCAAGGTATGACGCTGTATTTTCGTACATGTTACACGAATTAGGTGAAGAAACTATTGCTCACATTTCAATAAGGTCCATAAAAACTCAAATTAAAAATTTTTGTCAGTTCATTATCAAAAAATGGAAAAAATGTGGGAGGCATAAACAGAGATTTATAGATAATTACACATCGAGGCTGCAGGAAGACATCAATTTTTCTATAAATTTAATGAAAATTGATCCAAGCTCTTCAAAATCTGATGATGCTAATGGAGGAATTGGTCGCCAACTTAAGCCTTTTGGTTCATGTGGCCCTAAAGCTAAAAGACAGTGTAAAACAGCTGTTACGTTCATCCACAGAATAATTAGAAACAGCTACTGAAATAAAATTAAGGAAAGAAGGAAAAAGAGATTCAGCGAATATAGTAAAGAAACTTACACTTGCTTCTCCTAATAGAGGCACAACAATTAAGAAAGTTCGCATCAAATTGTTGCATCAAGAACCATCTTTACTCTCTCCAGATCAAGCACTCGCATTAATGGTGGGTACGCATTTGTCTACTCGGCAATGTTTACGAATCCGAGAACAAGCCGAGAAAATAAATTGTAAATTATATCCACCATTCTACAGAGTTAAAGAGGCAAAAACTATGTGTTATCCAAGAGATGTGAAAGTGACAGAAATATCGGCTGAAGTACCTTTACAGTCAGTTATTGACCACACAATTCGTCGTTTGTGCCAAATTGAAGATGTCAAAAAGAAATTTCAACTTCAATTTAATACTGTTTTTGAAATTATTATAAAATGGGTTGCGATGGATCAGAACAAAACAAATACAAACAAAAGTTCACTGAAGAAAATTGCACAGACGAAAATTTGTTTAGTGTGTCTATGGTGCCAATACAAATGCATTGTATGGGGAGTCAAAATGTTATTTGGAAAAATTCCACACCGTCTTCAACTAAACACTGTCGCCCTATAAAATTTATTTTTGCAAAAGAAACGTCAAGTTTGATAAATACTGAAGTAAGCAAAATAAAATGCCAGATAGAATTACTAACTCCCACCAATATACGATTTCTAGATTCAGAAATATACATTACACCAAGAATGATCTTTTGTATGGTGGACGGTAAAGTCATCAATGCCATTTCATCGTGTTCTTCCACTCAGAATTGCTACCTATGTGGAGCGAAACCGACTGAAATGAACAATTTTGAAGTTCTAAGCACAAAAAATGTGAAGGAAGAATATCTTTGCTTTGGAATATCTCCTCTTCATGCCTGGATAAGGCTATTTGAGTGTCTTCTGCACATTTCGTATCGACTGGAAATTCGTACAACTCAGATACGAGGAGCTGTAAATAAAGAAAAAATGTCTCAAAGGAAGAAAAGCATCCAAGATAAATTCAGGCAGAAGTTAGGGCTGCTAGTTGATGTGCCTAAAGCGCAAAGTGGCAATCATAATGATGGAAATACTGCTCGAAAGTTCTTCAGAAACCCTGAGATATCTTGAGAAATAACTGGAATAAAAATATAATAAAGCGTTTTGGGGTCATATTAGAATGCCTAAACAGTGGGGAAAAATCAATTTACATAATTTTGAAAAATTTATTAATTGCACACGAGACTTGTACCTCCAACATTACTACTGGTATCGCATGCCTGTAACTCTACATAAGATTCTCTTTCATGGAAGGGACATAATTGAAAGTTGCATTCTGTCTATTGGACAATTTTCTGAGGAAGCTCAAGAAGCTAGAAATAAGGACAACAGAAAGTTCAGGGAACTATTTACAAGGAAAACGTCAAGAGTAGACACCACTGATCTCATGAACAGGCTTCTCATAACATCTGATCCATACATTGCAAGTTTACAGCGATCTTTGAAACCTAAAAAGAAGAAATACAATGAAGAAATGATCAATTTGATCGACATTGATCAACAAGACATTGAAGAAGTAGATGTCATCACCTCATCTGAGGATTCATCGGATGAAGACTGATTATGTAGTGCTTCGTAATAATTATTTTCCTCTCTAATTATTAAATTTGTTTTCGTTTTAGTTTATCTATATTATTATTCATTTGTTAGTAATTCACAATTATAATATAAGAATTAGCTACTTTTATTTATTATATATACACTTTATTTTCTTTTCTATTGGCGTTTTTCAATCTCAATTCGTATGATTACAGTAGTTGCCCGATTATTTTATTATTTAAAAAAAATAGTTTCCTTTAAAATATTTCAACGAATCTTGTTCCATGTATGAGATTTATCATGTATTTTCTATATATGTTTTGTAGAAAAATAAAAAATTCATAGTTTTGTAGATTCTGAATTTATTCCACCTAGATTGCCAAAATTGCCAAAAGCTTCGCGAAGCTTCGAAAAACGCCCCTGCGTGGTAGGGTACTGATGGGCATTTATTTGGAAAAAAATGAGAATTTATCTTTCATTGAAATGATGAAAAGGATGTATTTTGAAAAAAAAATTGTTTCCTAGAATGTTAAAATTGACTAATTTCACACAAAATGTGAGTTGTAGTCGTTGTAGTACATGTTCCAGCGTTTCACGTTGTAGACCAAAGGTTAAGATAAAAAATCCCATCAATTTTATACAGACTATCAGTAGAAAACTTTCATTGTGATTTTTTATGAGTCCCCCACACATTCCCCGTACTATTTGCAGGGGGGCGGGGCCCTGATTTTTCGCAGCGCCCCAATTGCAAATGCGCGCCGCCACATTATCCCCGGCGCACTTTCCGTCGTTTAGGCGGGTCGAGCAGCGCCGTCGCCGCGAGGCCCGGGGCCTTGATCCGCGGCGCGATGCCGGAGGGTGGGCGTTCCCCAACCCGCCGCTGGAGAGGGAGGGGGAGGGGGAGGGGAGGGGGGACGAAGGGCAATGCACTCCGCGCGCGGCGGCCGCAGACGCCTCGGTCGCTGCAACTGCGCTCCGTCTTCGGACGGCGCCGTTCGCCGCCAAGCAGCTCGCCACTTGCACCAGGGCTGAGATTAGCTCAGATCCAGCATTGCCTCTCTCCCCGCAGCACCTCTGACCGGGAAGTCATTGGGTTCCAGCCTCGACGGAGGTGGTAGTATTTTCGACACTAGGTAGACTGCTAGGTCGAATACAGCGGCTGCCTGGAGGAGAATTCTAGCGACCTGTTGCTCTGAGCGGTAGTTTTCCGTCGTTCGGTAGGTTTCCGATCAACACAGGTAAATGAAGCGAGCAGCCCGTAACAACCAGACCGTGGACCGCACCCGATCTTTCCTTCCTCTTCCTTGTCCTATTCTCACACACACCTACGTGCACTACACCACCACACATGTCGGGAGCTTAGAGCTTGTCCCGTCTGGAGCGCTGCAACGCTGGGGTAGTTACCAGGAGAGGGAAATCACTTGCAGCCGACGTAAAGGCCGTCGTCGCCGGTCTCACCATACAGGTAGGAGGAACGTCGCTATTTCCGTGATAAAACTTTAACTACACTAACTGAACTAATGATCGTAGCCGGAAAGATCAATAAATCTACTTACCCTTCCCTGCAGAAACATAGAGCTTTGAATATTAATGCCTCGTTTATTTCCTTACAAATTCACTTTTTAAAAGTCATGTAGCAATGAAAAACAACAATCAAATATAAGATCTCTTTTCTACACAAACGAAAACATAGATAATAAAACCCACTTGCTTTTCTACAACACAGCCTGAAAATGCTATTTCCCAACCAGAGTAAATAGCAGATATTCTTTCGACACATTCCTAAACATACGCGTACATTCCAATAATTGTTAACAGAGATACCTACATCAATGATGCAGCATTAGAAGATAGATTAGGTGAAATGTAAGAGAATAAAACATGACAGAGTGTAAAACTAAACTAATAAAAGCAAACAATTCATAAATTATAGAATGTAAATTACGTTATGTCTAAAAAACAGAAAGGGGGGTAGTTCCCAGGAAAGTATTTTCTTCTTTTTTTTACATAAAATGTTATGTTCTATCTTTTGGAACTTTTATTATTAGAACCTTTCTTAACAAGTGACAGTTTCGTCTTTCAACGCATACCGAATGTTAACAAAACAATTCCAAATCGTCGCTATGCTATTCGTTTTGTAGTAATTCCTGCACTTTCTTACTGCCAGACCTGCCCATAAGCACGTTATCATTTTATTTTGATATCTCTCGAGTGCATTTAGAACAACATTTTGAATGTTGAATTAAGTAAAAATAGTGGTCATTTGTGTCTCTGCAGAAAGGACCACACACAAGTGCAGAAAATGTTGAAAATATTATTGTCCTTGAACTACCTCAAGAACTGAAAATATTTGAAAACAAATTTTGCGAAAAATGATTGTACTATATTGTTAAATAGATGTAGCATCTACATAAATAGATGAATTAATTATATTTAAAAACTTCCAGTTACTGACTCGGCGGGACCATCGAATTTGCTGTGAAAGTCTCTCCACATCAAGCCTTGATTCAGTCATGCGCTCCTGAAGGAAGAACAAAAAGGAATAGCTTTCTTTAATTTTCTTTTCTCCACAACCGGAAACCATTAACTCGCGGAGGCGCAGCGCACACTCAGCCTATCGATTGCATTTGCGCGTCTCGTTTTCCTGCCGGGCAGCTCCGGTGACAGGGACTGGCGGCGCGGCAGACGCGGGGTCGTGGGCGAAATTGGGTGGGAGGAGGGGCGCGGGCGGGTTTGGAGATGCACAGGGGACGATTGCATGGGCGCGGAGAGGCACGGGGCTTGAGAAGAGGCTAGAGCTGTGCAAGGGGCCGAGGGCGGGAGCGGGGTCTTGGTTGGGTGGGGTGAGAGGGGGATTATTTCGCGATTGATTGAGGATTATACAGCGTTTCCAGGCACATCTACAGATGTACAGGTATGGTCATTTGCCTCACTACATGTTATATCGCGGGAGAAGTCGTTGTTCTTCCTTCTCTAGAATGTGACAACCGGCGCGGGTCAGCACGTCGACTGTGAGATGTTTGCCTCCTTCAGGTATCTCCACCAGCGGGCCACCTCCTTAATCGGAACCATCTCTAAGCTCCCAATAAATGTGACAGCGTACTGTGTGTAGGCATGTGTGTAAGGGGAGAAGAGGAGGCAAGTATCAAGGAAATGTTGGTCGCTGCGCATGCCCCATTTGCTAAGGTTCTGCTCCGGCATTTGCCTGGTGTTGATAAGAGAAACCACGAAACACTACCGATCAGAACAGCCGGCCGCTAGAATTCTCCTTCATTCAGCGGCAGAATTAGACCTAGCTACCTAACTAGAGTCGAAAATCAGCCACCATCAGGACTCCAATGCTAGGACCTCCCGGTCAGAGTTCCTGGTGAGATACCACTTGTGACCCTGTGCCCACTCAGCCAGAGCGAGGGGCGAGGGCAGGGGAAGGGGAAGGGTCTCGGGTGGCGCGATGTGTAAGGGCGTTGGCAGAGGCGGCGCTGGGAGGATGACGTGGGTAACGTATGGAGGAGGGGGTGAAAGTGTGAGGTGGGAGCAGTGCGGCGGTGTGAATGGGACGGAAATGGAGATTGAGGCGGCAACATAACACGAGACGCTCCGGCGGGAGAGCGGGAGCCGATGCGGCGGTGGTGGAAAAGAAAGGCGGCACCGACCGCTGTTCTTCGCTCTACCTTCGGAGGCAGCCTGACGGTACTGTATTGTGGCATAACCATTATATCCCAGACTGTCCGATGGAAACGCATTGAATTTCATTCATTCCGGAGAGGTGACTTAGTGTATCAACTGATGTCACTGCAGTGCCTCTGACCGGGAGGTCCTAGATTCGAGTCCCGTCAGTGGCAGGATTTTCGACACTAGCCTGTCTGCTAGGTCAAATCGCGTCGCTGTCTGGACGAGAACTCTAGAGGCCGTGTTTTCTCCGATCAACACCAGGTAAATGCCGGGACAGTACAGTAACAAACGGGCTACGGACTGCACGCGAGATATTTCCTTCTCATTTCCTCACCCTCTTACTTACACACACTTACACTTGTGTGCACTACACTAACACACTTACCGGAAGACCGGGAGCTTGTCCTGGCTGGGGTGGTGCTCCGCTGGTGGAAGATACCTGGTTGAAGGAAACCCCGCTAGCAGACAATATGTCGGCGCCGGACCTCGCCATTCAGTGGGGGGAAGCTCATCGCCATCTCCCGAGAGAAAGCATGCGCTACATTTACGGAACTAAGGGCCTCAGTAGTTGACGCGTGCGGAATTACTACCAACCAAAATTTAATTGCCCCGAGTGTCTCAATATCAACGTGTATGGTAAGCTTACATTCATTCACAACCGATCTTAGTTTGATTTAATTTACGATTTTAGAGACAGGAAAAATGCTATCTTCACGTAAAAAATGATAATAGATTTGATACAATACATATTCAGATTCAAATTTCATGCAACAAACAGAAAAATGCAAATTTGATTGGTGTGTTTTACAAAGAGTAAGAAGGTTTAAAGAGTAAGATTATTTATATAATTCTAGCCAGCCTTTCTTTACGTCACAAATGTTGTCTCATCCATTTTTTAACCCTGAAGGTCATCGTGATTCTAACTCAGGCGGAGGATTGGAAACGTTCACTCGGTTCACGAATTTCTCGTCGATATCCACACCGTTAGTGCAAGGGAATGTAGCGGGGAGACGAGCGAGTGACTTAAATTTCCGTGTCATCAAAGATGCGGTTTGTCGAAAAGGTAATTTTCATCCAGACATCGAGAAGGGAATGGTTGGACAGATCAGTAGTCCTGAAATCAGGGGAAATTGGGAATGCATTTACCCCGAGGGATTACTTCAGGTCAGCCCAACAAGCTCAATTCAGGTTCTCGTGGACTGGAAACTGCCCTGCCCATCGCACGGAAAGCCTATGGTACCCTGATGCTGCATGGTAGAATAGCGACACCCACAAGCATTTTTTACAAGAAGCATGGTTTTAGAATCACTGAGACGTTGGGTGGCCACTATCCCACGAACTTGACCTAACTGTAATTTTTCGAGATTTTGAAGTTTACCTTCGGGTTCGTTTTGCATTCAAAATATAAAGCCGTTACCGCTACCACTCACTCTTTTATTATCACTCACGTCATTATTATAAGAATTTATCATTGTCTTGGTCCTCCGTGTTAGCTGATTACAGCCACAACTCTTTGAATGATAACCACCCACATCATTTATTATTCGATTTAAATATAGTGAATTGTAATAGATCATGAGCTAGTCGCGGCTATCCGATCAGAAGGTTCGCTACGACTTTAAGTTTTAGTAATCTCCCGATTGGATAACTGCGTCACTGCTCATGATCTGTCACAAGCCACTTATTCTTAAATCGGACAATAGTTGTTATCGACCGCTAGAGAAGTAATCCTCATCATCTCAATTGACTGTCGCCATTAACGTCAGAGTCATTACGAAGGCGGCTGCAGCGGTCCCGGTCCTCGTACCCGTCGCCGCCGCCGCCGCCGCCGCCCCGGCGAGTGAAAGGCGGGAGGCAGGGCACGGGGCCTTGAGAGACTCCGGTCTGCGCAGCCTCCGCCACCGCCATCGCCGCCGCCCTGCACGCGACCCCGCCGCTGTCAGTCAGCGCCCCGCCGCGCCGCCGCCGCCTCCTCACGCAACGCGCCCCGCCGCCGCCGCCGCCGCCGCCGCCGCCGCCGCCGCCGCCGCCGCCCCGGACGCTCCGCCGCCCAGAGCGAATCCAGGCCAAAGTAAAAGGCACCGCCCGATGCGGGGAGACTTGAGAGCAGCAGCCACACACGCCCTCCTACGACTCAATGGCACGCGTCGGCACGGGGCACGGCCGACGGCCACCGACGCCGCCCACGTCACAGCCGCACCCTGAGCTTGATCTCCGACGCAGAGCCTTTAACCGGCAGGTCTTAGGGTTCCAGTCCTGGTAATGATGGTTTTGTGGCACTAGCTGAAAAGCTAGGTCGAATTTCGTTGGAGGAGCATTTTAGATGTCGACTGCTCTAAACGGTAGTTTTTCATGGTTTTCACCGGTCAACAACAGGCGAATGCCGGCAGTACGGTATCCTAACAAACGGGCCGCGCACGATCTTTCCTTCTTCTTCCCTGTCCTAAATTTTCTCCTTACACCTACACGCACTACACTATCGCACATGTCAGGAGAGCAGCCGGGAGCTCAGAGCCTGCCCCGGCAGGGAATGTGCCCCGATGCCAGGAAATACCTGGTTGGGGAAAACCTCTCAAGCTGACGTACAGTCCAGCATAGGATCTCATCAACCATCGGAGGAAGTACACAGCATAGGAAGATAAAGCAAGTACTACGCTTACGAACTACGCTACGCCCCATTTACTAGGGATGCCACCATTGACTCTGTAATAATTATAAACGTTGTTATTGCCAACAATAGTATACTATTGTTGACAATGACAAAGTTTATAATTATTTCATGAAAAATACCAACGATAACGCACCACAACACCTACATTGACTCTGTAACCAAACTCTTCTCCTCTTCCCTCTTAAGAAATTTCACCTCCACACCCAAAGTCCCTGCGCAGTCACATATGACTGTTTGTCTTGCATTGTACGTTTGACTAATGCGCTGTTTATTCCGGACCTTACAAGCATAGTCTTGCGAAGGCACGAGTGTACACAAGAGAATACAGTGCATGTACGCTCTCGCCGAACCATAACCCGTTCCAACACCTAATTCAGACCGCCTTTTCTTTATAGTCAGCACCATCATTGAGTCTACAGAGCAATGAAAAGGAATGTTTTGAATAGGGAGGTCACACACGAGTTGCCCCATACCCCTGTACTTCGTCTTTTCTTCCGCAGTCCTTAGCCAATCTCAGCGGACCTCATGGGTTTCCGCCTTCAAAAAACACAATGTGCATATTGTAAGGCTACTAAGGTAACACGAGAAAGAGTTTTTTATTGTGAAATTATAGCTGAACAAAGCAAAATTAAATCGAAAAATTAACAAAGCCATTAATGTAGTAAAAGCTTTGGTAATGTTTTTCCGTAAATACCATTGCTCTCCAAGAACGCTTAAATGTGCAAAGACAATTTAAATTAATGCAAACTTAAATTAAAATGTGATTTAAATTTCAAATGAGTATTGAAATGGGAAAACAAAACATCAAACGTTTAAGCCGACAGCACAATTTGCATTTCAAAGAATAAAGAACTGTTCATTAAGGAAAAGAAAACAAATTCAGTAAGGCAAACGACAGATATTAGTTGTGAAAAACACATTCAGTCAAAAGGGCGATGTGGAATTCTCATAGATGAAACAATTCATTGTTCTATGAATTTACCTCAAGAATGTAAAAAGTATTTCTTTCAATACTTTATTATTGTTCGTTCATTTTTGTTACAGTGAAACGTAATGTAAAGGAAATGGCAAGTCCCACAAAAACGAGTAGTTGTCTGAGCGTGATTAACGTTATTGAATACACTGGAATTGCAATTATGCAATAATTGTCTGAAACCGGCTTTACTTAAAATCTCAAGTACACAATACTAGATCAGCACTTCTTAAACAGTTTTACGGGAAGCCTAATATTTAATATGAGTAACGTTTTCGCGTCCACACTTTTATATTTATACCAGCACAAATTTAGGGATCCCAAACTACACAAACTACACACTGATATGCTACGTCAACGTCCGTTAAATGTTATGGCCAATGTCAGAATCTCTAAACTCCCAAAATGTGTCGTAAAGAAGGCATGTGTGTGTGTACGTAAGGGAAGAAGAGGGGAGAAGACAGAGGAAGCTGACTGACGGAAGACTGATAGCAAACGAGCCACTGAACGCGCGCGATCTAAGGCTTTGTTCCGCCATTCGCCTGATATTGATGGGGTAACTTTGAACGAAACAATGGAGCAGCCATCTGATTGAGTTATCCTCTAGAGAGTGGCTGAATTTGCCCTATTTATCCGCCTACTGCCAAAAATCTGCCACCATCGACTCGACTTCCAGTCAGAAACGTTGCAGTGGAGACAACTGATTGGATGAGCTATTTCAGCCAATCGCGCGTTCAAGAAAAAAACTGAAGTGAATGTACTGTACTCAATAAAACACTAGGGTGTATATGTAAAACAAATAAACATTATTGTACTTTAATTGATAAGTGGCTTTTGGGTCGAAAATTAATTCAACCCTGATAACAGAGCTACGGAAAGACGACAAAAATATTATCAAGTTATGTTGAGATTCACAATAAAATGTTTCGTCCTTACATGAAGCAGCGCAATATAGAAGTCGATTGGTGATTTGGTGTAAGTGATGCAAAGCAACATCAGCTGGGCATACACAAAGCAACTTTATCAAATACGATTGTCTATTGCTGTCACTTAGAAGCCAAGACACTAAATCAAGATATGTGTGCATGAATTGCTAGGTTTATAGTAAATCGTATTAAATACAATAGGTGAGGTCGAGGATTACAATGTTTCTCAGCACGTGTTCCATCTAAAATTCAATGCAATATTTCCAAAATATTTCCCTTTGCCTGCACCACTACTCGCAATGACCCATTGATTGATTGATTACTGATTCCAGTGGCGTCAACTGATAAGGTCATTAGTCCTTTTTTATTTTTATTTTTTTATTTCTTTTTTTTTTCCTTAGGAAGGTGGTAGTGATCTTCTTTGGATGGTGAGACCCGGTGCCAACCTAGTAGTAGGTTTCCGGGCTTTTCATCAATCAGACATGTTCCACCAGCGGGGAACCGCCCCAGATGAGACAAATCTAAGTTTCCGACCGGTCTTCTGGTACGTGTGTTAGTGCATTGCACGTAAGTGTAAGTGTGAGTAAGTAAGGGAGTGATGATAAGACAAGGAAGGAGAAGGAAATATCTCGCGTGCGGTCCATGGTCCGTTTGTTAGGGTACTATTCCGGCATACGCCTGATATTGATCGGAGAAACCATGAAAAACTATAGGTCAGAGCAACCGACTGCTGGAATTCTCCTTGACAGCGACTGAATCCGACCTAGCTATCTAGCAAACTAGCTACCTAACGACCCGGTCAGACGCATTGCAGTGACATCAGTTGATATCCCGAGACACCTCCCCAATGGTCCATCATTCAGACGCTTTTACCATAATTACATTTTCTCCACTCCCCGGATTCAATTACAAGGGACGACGCAGAGGTCCCTACCCCAAGGTAAGAAACCATTTGGCGGAGTAGTATACCCCGCGAGCCCCGAGGCCCTTCCAATTAGGAGGCGGAGGCCCTGATTTGGGAGTGGCGTGCGGGATCAGATGCGACCTGCAAGGCGCAAGTGCCGCTCCACCATCAATCTTGGGGCCCAGCTCGGCCTCCGCGTCTTCATCAAACGTCGACATCGCGGATCAAGCAGCCCGTCCACAAAGCAAATTGCTCTCAAGCACAGCCGAGACCTATCCATCATACGCCAAATCTCTTGCGTATCACTCGCTCCACGTGCAATGGACTGGGTGCAGGATTCTGTTATAGGTGATCGTTTTACTTAATGATTATGCATTAGAGTAAGCTTGGTAATCGAGTTTCAATTCTTCTAAACTAATAAAGGAGTTATACATTCAATATCTATAGATTGTTATTGACGTAAGGCTTAAAAATAATAAATCTTGAATCAAAAGTACATGGAATACATTACAATATCATAATTCCCGTATTTGTAATTATTGCAAAAATACTATTTAAATGAAAAAAAGTAATTGTGTGTGTTTTTACTGTCAAAGAAAATGTAAGTTTTGTCTTTCTAGAATTAAAATTACGGAAAATATATTTTATATATACTTGCTCTTCGAGAGAATGTATTCACGAGTTGACAACCGTATAATTTTAAGACATAGTATTTTTCTTCATGTTTTTCTACGAACGTATTGGTTGAGCCTGTGATTTCATGTAAAGATATGATTTGAATATTTCCCAATACTATCTTGGTACCGCAAGCATATATACATATTTCATGAGTTCGATGAGCAAACATGTTATTAGGCGATATGCGGATTTATTAACCCAAATGTTTTACCATCCGAGAATTTCGCTCCCTTATTTCGTTATAAAATGATCATGAGCAAATTGAAATTCGAAAATTATAAAACAAGGTCGGGTTAAGTAAATTTATAGTACGAAAGTACTGACCACCAGTAAATGTATAGTACAAAAGTATGACCACATTCCAAATCTTCAAATTGTAAGTAATTAAAACATGGAATGAATGGCTAACGACTGAAGTATTTTGAATATAGATTAAAAAATACGTTTGGATGTCTAATTAGCTTAAGGTTAGTGCTACAATGAACAACTGAAAATATATCCTTCCTGAGCTGTATCATTTGGGGGTCACTGTATAATTAAAGAGAAGCAAACTCAGAGTCATTTATTTGCATTTAGAGAAATAATGCAAAGGATCCTTTTAAACGAATATTTACGTCAATGTAAATAAAGTGATCTGTAGTGTTCAGATTTCATATTGTAGTATTATCAGAAGCGCCTGCATTATGGACAGGTAATACCTCAGCACAACTGAAGTCTTGTCTTTCTCCAGTTGCTGATTAATACCATGTTGCTAAATGCAATTATCCTTAAAAACGATCCATCGAAAGATAATTAATTATTTGATACATTTTTGCACATTTTGCTCATAATTATTCAGTACATTGAATTATTTTGAAAATATGAGACTTGTAACTCCAACAATATAGTAACAATGTTTTTGTTTCAACAAGAAAAATTCGGGAGCTAACTTTGCGAACATAATTATGATTCAGGGACGCATTCTCCACTTCTTTTACAAAATTTCGATGTCAACAATTACGATAATTAAATCAGGTCTGAGTCAAGAATTTCATTGACAAACACGTCTGTAGATCAACTTACGCAGATTAAAACATTTCAAAATAATTACTAACAAAACAACATGGAATGAACCAGTCATACCTGACAACACCCATACACACTGTAGTCCTGGCAACACCCACGAGCTCCCTAATCTGGAAGCTCGAACCCAATCACAACTCACTGATCAAGATTAGCAATCTCGAGTGCAATCGACGCATTTCGCCTTTATGTTTCCTCAATACGCCTCGCGCAGCGCGAGGCGGAAATCGTCAAAGCAGAGGTCGCACGGTAGCGCCCCGCCCCGGGCCTGGCACGCGATTCAGGCCAAGTAAAAGCGATTGAATATTAGCGCAAGGCGTCGGGCGCGGCGGGAGCGGCCGCCCTCGACGGCTGATTGACGGATCTGCTCCGAAGCGATTCACCGCCAGCGCCTTGCCCAATGAGCAGCGACAGGTCCGCAGTCACGCTGCGCGGAGCGGGCAAAGCGGAGTCAGCTTCTCCCGGCCCTTCACCGACCTCGCGCCCACGGCCTGGGGGAGCGCTGGGAATGAAAAAACACCGCGCCCCGGGGAACGGAATCTCGCTTCTTTGCTTTGTGTTTTATGACTCGCTCGAATTCTAATAAATGGTCTTTCAAGGTTGTTCTAGGAATCGTATTTCTCCTGGTATTAATTTTCTTGTTTCTAGGAATGTGAGTTTCATTTTTATAACTTAGAACAGGGTTTCCCAACGCTTTTTCTTTTGAATCCACCCCTTTTAAAAGAATTGTTTGTTTCGTCGAGCTCCCTTACGTTTTTCTGTGTAAGATAAGCATACATAATCATACCACAAACAGTTGCACATAAATGGCTTAAAAATGTCAATTTCGGTTTACAAATATATTCATAAAATACTGATTTCCAATAGTTGAATGCGTTTCATTATTGTGAGATGGTTACAAAATGTTGACCTTTTTTCGAACCGAACATAACATTTCTACTGTGAGCGGAGAAAATGTTGTTGCACGGCAGAACAACATTGTGAATACCTAGCTATAATTTATTGACTTTTCCACGCATCGTAATAACGGATGATTAATAAAACAGAAAAGGAGCGTATTTGTAATTTATGATTAATAGTTTTGTAGCATTATGACAGAAAACATTATTCATTAATTCCTTCATTTTCTTTGTAAATAATGGAATCTTGATCTTGAAGTACAGTACATTCAGGTAATGACTCCCCCCTCCCCATCAACTCTTAAAATTGCATCAATCCCCAAGGGTGACCTGATACGGACCTGATACGTTGGAAACGTGTGAACCAGAGTATCGTTACTTCGTAAGCAGTCCAAGTTTCTTCTTACGTTGAGGCAGAAACAATGAAAAATACCGCTTACTTTCATTAATAATAATTGTAAATTTCTTAAATATAACAGTGTGATTGAAAGACGTCCTGTAATAATTCTACATTTTGAATATACTATTACTTTATTTATTCTGTTTTTTTTATTTTCTTTCTTTATTACATTACTTTAATACTTCTATTTATTTATGGATTTTGAGCATCAAGCAAGTTGATTATATCTGTTAAGTAAGTTTCAAACCGTTGCATTTAGACGAAGAAACCGAGTTATACTTCGAAAAGATATACACAATTCTCAACGAATAATAAGTTTAATGAAAACAAAAATATGAAATAGCACTTCAAGATTTTTTTAGCGTTCTTAAAATAAGACTTTAAGATATTTGTCAATAAGAAAAACGGCTAACATAGAATGAATCAACTCTGAGGCATACATTTCCATTATTTTACGAAAATTTCAATGACCTATATTTCACTCTCGATTTTTGAACTATCGTATACGTCACTGATAGTGGGAAATGACACATTAAGTAGATCTCTTTAATCTCAATAGTTTCCTTTTCAACTTCAGCGTTTTGATGTGTTCTGTCCCTTACTGTTTCAAAAATAGCGAGTAGTGGGGATGAGATACTTGCTCTTTGCAGAGCGCCAAACTGTCGGTGCTCACCCTATTCGCAAAGTGTCGGAAATAAGTGACACATCAAAGAAAGCGATAATTCGCAGAGCACCACGGTTCCTCGGGATTGGGCGAGAGTCGCTCAGATCGATCAGCTGGACCGCGGTTATCCAATCTGGAGCTTTGTTACGACTAAGTTAAAGTTCCCGATTGGATAACCGCTTCCCAGCAAATCCATCGGATTGAACGTCAGAAGTCACTGTACTTAAATAGGAGATTAGAATATTCAAAAAACGTCGCAAATCACCAGTGTTTTAATAAGCCACCCCGAGTCTGCATTGAAAGTTATTACGGCATGAAGAGAAGTGATTGAAACGTAGGCAATACTGGGTCAGTACATAGTCTCCCAGGCGCAAGCATTTTTGATTGTTCACAAACAACTCACTCACACGAAGAATAATTTCCGCGAATTATAGAAATACTCAACGCAATAGAACACGAATACCCAATGAATAATTCCAAATAAATAGCAGTCGATCAGGTAACTGTCATTGTACCGACTGACAACCGGTAAAATGATTGATATCTACAGGATACCTTTTAATTATAATTGACGATGATTCAAAGGTGTTTTGTATTTAAAAAATCATGTCTGTTTTTGCAATTATATGCACAGTAATTTCTGCGATGCTTAGGGTGAAAGATATATTCTAATCGTGGAAAAGGAAGACCGAAGTCTACCCGTTGCTTACGCAATCCATCTCCTGCCCTTAACAATTTTGATACAAATTACTGTGCACATTGTATGTGTAACTGATATGCGCGGGGCACAGCGTTACCGAAATTAAAGGAATATACAATGATATAAAAATGCAGTGGCTAAAAGCCGAATCACTGTCTTTTGATTGACTGAATATATTGAGTTTTAGCCGGAGTTAAAAAAATTTGCCTCTCAAACAGTCCAGATTTCTTGGGGGCCTGTCGCAGAAGCCTTTAAGAATTCATATCGACCAACCTTCACTGCGACTCGTCCTCCTTGTGTCATTGAATACGTTTGATGTAATTGGCTAGATCACTTCATTTGCCACACCATTCGCCTGTTCATTCAAAGCCATGCTGGCAGCAGAAAGTAATCTCTGTTTTAGTTACACAAATACATTCTCTCCTTTATTGTCTCCAATCCATTGTGTCGCAGAGCGAGCTCGCGGTTGTTTCGCAGCGAGCACGGAATCACTATCACGGGCGTTGAGGCCGACGGCATCGCCAGCGGCACCGCGTGATTCGACGATCGCTACGAATATAACAAGTCACATCCAACGCTCTCGCGAACCCAGCGCAGTGCAGCCACGTTCGAATAAACCGGTTTAATTAACTCTTGATTGCGGTAGTTCGACGCACGCTGACCGCTGCACTCGTTAAATGAATTCCTTTCCCCTGTCTTTACGCCGCCAATTTCAAGTTTTTGTCGCCACCTTCCTCGAGCGCAGCGGCACGGCGTTCGTTCCAAGGGCAATTTGACGCTCGACGATCCAGGGCGATGCGCCGCAGGACGAATTGCATCGGAGGGCGAGGGCTTCATGGGGCGGCGCCAACGGGCGCAGATGGCGAAGCGAGCGGCTGCTGGGCAGCGATAGCGATTCGGGCAGGATGTGGCTGGCAGAACTGGCGCGTGGTGCTTCCGGTGGCACGCCCCAACTGGCCGGCCGCGTTGCGAGAGCGGCAGCGCAGGTGCCAGGGCGACGCGTGTCACCAGACGCAATCGCCGGAGGCTGCTGTCAATGAGGGCGGGGCGCACATGGCCCGCAGAGGGAAGGGGCAACGGAGATCAGACCACTCCGCCCGGTTATTAAGTACAGTGAGTGCTATCCGTGCGACTCTTATTTATTCGGGATTATTCATGGCACAGACATTTTTCTTCTAATTGATTGATTAATTAGTGATTCCAGGCGCATCAACTTCTAAAGTCTTTGGCCCCGTAAGAGTAGTGAATTTGTTTCTTTTTCGGGAGGTGGTGGTGATCTTGCCTTGCTGGATGGCGAGATCCGGCGCCGACTACCGTCGGCTAGCGGGGTTTTCCTCAACCAGGTATCTCCTACCAGCGAGGCACCACTCCAACCGGGAAGCTCCCGACCGGTCTCCCGGCATGTGTGTTAGTGCAGTGCATGTAAGAATACGTGTGTGTGAGCAAGGAGCGAGGATAGAACAAGGGAGGGGAAGGAAAGTGCGCAGTCCATGGCTCGTTAGAACACTGCTCCCGCATTCGCCTCGTATTTATCGGAGAAACCAGGAAAACTTCCGATCAGAGCAGCTGGCCACTAGAGTTTTTCTCCAGACAGCGACTGAATTCGACCTCGCTATCTAGCTGGTGTCGAATCCTGCCACTGCCGGGACTCGAATCTAGGACCTCCCGGTCAGAGGAATTGCAGTGATATTAGATGATGCCCTGAGCCACCTGCCCCGTTAATCGTTGGGTCATTATATTGCTTTGGGTATTTTTATTCTTCGTGGGTATTACCCATTGAGTGTTTGAGTTTTTGTGAAAAATCAAAAATACTTGTACCTGGAAATCGCGGCGTTTTGATCCACTGTCGCCTACGTTTCGCTCTCTTCTCTTCAGGTTTTCATATTTTTCAACGCGGACTCATGTTGGTGAAACATGCGTAGAAATTTTAAACACAAGAAAACATGTTTAAAACTGTTTAAAGCGACACCACATTCAGTTAAGTTACTAGTAAAGTGAGTGATAAACAACTTGGATGCATTCGTTTTTCTTTACATACATTGATTTATCATGTTACCATTTCACAAAAGTGCAAGAAATTAAAAAGTGTACATGGCGAGAGTATGAAGATCAGAGAAGAAATCTATCCCGGGCATCTGCGAGACGATAATGAGTTACATGTTACAGAATCTGCAAGTGAGTCAAATAAAGATCAAATTCACGGTGATACGTATGATATTCATATACGTAACGTTAAAATGTTAACATTTGAATTTGGAGGCGGTCTATGTATAAGAGCTGCTGGTAGCATTCAACAACAAAGGAAAATTAAGACTGACGTCAGTAGTGTATTAGGAAACTAGCATATGAGGATCTTACGTTCGAATCTGCGAAGGCGTCGGGATCCAAAAAGGTGAGGTTACTCACGTAGCTTTAGCAAGTGTTGACATGATGACCTTTCAGATTCAAAAGCGTCACAGCAAAAGCTGACACGAACATTGTGTAATCAGAAGCTCGACTGCATGCCAAAGACAATGAGATCAGTCGTGGGGGCTCATGGTAAAATTCATTGTGTTTCAGAGTATTCATGGATAATATTTTAATTATTATGCATTGAGACAATTGACGGTAAAAGAATTCGTAAAAAACAAATCTAGTGGGGCTAAAGAATGACACAGACTTTCCCGTATTAGTTTCCATTTTCCTTTGGTCTCGATTAGGTATTAGACCTTGCCACATATTCTTGCCTGCTACCATCTATCGCCGCTCGAAGTGCTTTTTTTTTCTTCTTTTTTTCTTTTCTTCTTTTTTCTTTTTTTTCTTTTCTTCTTTTTTTCTTTTCTTCTTTTTTTTCATTTTCCTAATTTTTTGGCTTCCTAATTGTAGAGCGGAAATATTATTTTAAGATTATTAAAGAACAGTAAAGTCTCGTCGTAAATGGCAATTTTCTTTGAAAAATTGAGAGCCGTTTTTAGAAAACTGGCGTTTAAGCGCCACTGTAAATTCGAAATTTGAAGCTCTCTTTCACAGAAAATTTTTGAGTTTCCGAAAAACTTAATTTAAAGTAATTTTAAGTACTTTAACTCACAAATACAATAGTGTTTAAAATTGCTGGAAATGTGCAAATCACCGGCGTGAGAGATCTTTCAAAAAATTTACATTTGTGTAATTTTTGAAAATTCAAAATAATACACCGAAATTAACTTTAATTCATATTAAAAAGTGCAATTACCTCTGTCTGTTCGAAATGTTTGAAGAAAACATTTGCACCCGTTTTTGAGAAAATGGCGTTTGGACGTTTCTGAAAATGCGGAGTTTAGAGCAAGTTTTCACAGAAAACAGAGTTTTCGACAAACTTTATGACATTACTTAAAGCACATGTACTCATAAATACAATAATGTGAGCAAATTGCCGCTAATATAAATATTAACGACATGAGAGGCAAGTCAAAAAAATACATTTTTGTAAGTTTTGAAAAAACGGAAGAATTTAGCGATATGGTGATTATGTAAACTTACAGAGAATATTTAGCACTGTCCCTGATAAAACTATTAAGAAAAAAAATTGAAGTTGTTTTTGAGAAAATCTTGTTTTTGTAATTTTTTAAAATTCCACATATTGCACGCATTGTGCATCCACGTATTGCATATTGTGCGATAACTACTAAATTTTTCAACAAAAATTATATGATCTTAATGAAAGAACTCACAATGGATAACAAATTTAATTTGAAGGAAACCTCTTAATTTTATAGTTGTAGGAAGACCCCGAATAAATTCAAAATTTTGAAATTTTTGAAAATTCAGAGATAACTGGGAAAATTGGAACTATGCCACCTTTATAAGTGTATGTTACACTATTCTTATATGAAATTTAAAGAAAAATTTGGAGCCGTTTTTAAAAAAAAATTAAAATATCTGGGGACTTCACGTAATGTACCCCCAAATTTTAAAAAGATGTTTTTCAAAATCTCAAATATTCGACTAGAGCTAGAGGGACAGGGGTTTCTTTAATTTGGAAAAAATCCTACGCATGGTTTAGACGCTAGTAATGTTCACAGACAGACGGACGGATAGATGTGCCGGCGGATGGGCTGACAGACGGACAGAGAGACATTTTGAAAGAAAGAAAAAAACTCTTTCAAAATGGAATGGGAAAAAATGGGGAAAAACACATGGGATGTTGATGACTCGCGAGCGAGTATCTGAACAGGAAGATGCTAATGATGCTTATATCATTTGAAAAATAAGCGCACTATACCTCCAATACTGTAAACGTTCTGTTGAAAGGTGTCTCAATGACACTAGAGGCAAATGAGTGAAATTCGAGATGAGGTAAAGAGAAAGTGCAGCAAGCAAAAAGCGGGTTAACGTGAGCTCAATGACAGTGGACTGGAGACCGTAAGCTGCATGCATCAGTCCTTATTGCGCCATTATTATTGAATATCCCATTCTATACAATACCGTACAGCACAGTACAAGGAGCCTCAACAAAATGTGAATTTTTCTCTATGTAATACCATAATGTTTTGGCTTGACACTTCGGATGGTGCCGTCAGTGGTTTCCTAGTCACACAGTAGCAGCAGCTTTACCAGTGACGCACTCTGCCCTTGTGGACACCCGGAATGAAGAACCGACAAAGGTAGCTCAGGGAATCGACTGGTTTCACTGCAGTGCCTCTGACCGGGAAGTCCTAGGATTCGACTCGGTTCGAACGGTGTCAGGATTTAGGCGTCAGGGGGTCAAGACGTTATTAGTCAGGTCAAATTCAGTCGCTGTCTGTAGGAGAATTCTAGCGGCAGACTGCTCTGATCGGTAGATTTCCGTGGTTTCGCCAATTAACACAGGCGAATGCCTGGTTAGGATAGGAGAAAGAAGAGAAAGGAAAGATCGCGGCCGGTCCTTGGCCCGTTTGTTAGGGTACTGCTCCTGGGTCCGACTTGTGTTAATCGAAGAAACCAAGGAAAACTACCGATCAGAGCAGTCGTCCGCTAGGATTCTCCTACAGGCAGAGGATGAACTCGACCTCGCTATTTAACTAGTGTCCATCTGTCGAAAATCGTGCTACCGTAGGGACTAACTTTAGAACCTCCCAGTCAGAAGAACTGCAAAGACGCATACGTACAGAGTGTGAATCGATGAATGTAATGAATCCATTGACGCACAGGGCCACCTAAGCCCGTAATAAGCTTTAAAAGTAAACGTACTTTTTGTTTCTTTGCGGCCCGAGACACGTAACGGCAAGTGCGTGTGTCATCATCGCCTCCAACGCGTGGCGGCCGGTTAAAGCGGAGACCGGTTAAGAGGGAGTGCAGTGGGCCTGTGGACGTCGCCTGCGGTTTGCTGCGGAACCGGTCCTTCGTTGGCGCCGCGCCGCCAGACCGCCCCGGCTTCTATTTACTAATCTGGACGACGACCTACAGCAAGCAGGAAGCGTAGGCACCCTGCAGTGTGCTCATATTACTCGTTTCAATTGGGCGTAGAAAGCGTTACAGATCTTCAGTTTTCAGGAATCTTCTGCTTCACTTTTGGAGCTGGTCTTTCCCCATCTAATCGAGTTGGTCGCCTGGTGGCTGGAAGATTCATTGCAGTAACCGCCGAATTTATAATGAAGTAAAACGATTTGATGCATCCTCTTGCAGTTCAAAGGAATATCTTATACATAACTAAGTGGTAACTAAATATAACTGTGATTATGAGATATTAAAAACGTGGTGTAAGGAAATTATTGTTTGAAGTGAATTTATTGATGATTAAAAATTACTGCGTTTCTCAGAGAAACATGACCGGTAGAACCCCGGGCAACGAGATTAAACTTCTTAAGAAATCTGTATATTCAGTGGGGATAGCTGAGATGTTGTACTCCACAATGACAAGGTCTAAAGAGATATTAACAAAAAAATTTAAGTTATTAAATATTTTAATTAATTATCTAGTTATGTTTCGGGAAAATTATTCCGTATTCACGGGGGAATACAGGATATTTTTTTGCAATGTGTATGTGTGTAAGAAACCAAAAATATATTTATTTTCTTAATTATTAACTTGGTGATTACAAATGGAATTTCATTACAAATGATAGTTACATTTGTTTTGCCAAAAATGTTCTCGGCGGTGCCACTGAAGAGGAGATAAAATTCCCAAAACATGCGTGGATAATTAATTAAAAATATCAAATAACTTCAAAACTTTCGTGGATAATATCTCTTTGGTTCTTTATCTATATCTGTGTATGCCACATATGATAGTTGTTCAAAGTGCGCAGCCTGCGGGCGGTGCATTCAAGGAGCTTCTGGAACTTTTTCCAGACGCCATTGACACAATCACTAATATAGTTTTGCCCAATTTTCTGTATCAACAAAATATTTCAATTAAATAAATGTTTAAAATAACCGCAAATCTGCAGTAAAATACACTTTAAATTCAACATAAATGAAAACTTCTTTGTAAACAAAGTCGGCCAGACTAATCCCCCTAACAAAATTCTAATTGTGTCCCTGCTGTTCTTGAATTTCAATCGCGTAGCAAAACCGAATAGTCCATTTTTCTACGCCCGGATAACAATACAGAAAACTTCAGCGCTACTTTATTCTAGACTGCGCCTGTACTTCCAGCTTCGGAGCGCGCGAACATCCGGTTGCCCTGACCATTCCACTCCTGTTGACATTAGTCTTGTGACCAACGCGCCAGGCACGCCTCCTTGAAATGCTCCGCCGGTCTTTGGGCGGCGCGACTCGCCCGGCCATGGCCGAGCCGCGACCCGCGAACCTGCGGGCGGGGCCGCGGCGCGGGCAGTGAGCAGCCGCGGAGGTGGTGGCGGCAGCGGGGGCCGGGCGTGCGCGGGGGTGAGCGGGCGAGGTGGCGTGCGCGCGGGGGGGGGAGCAATAGCAGGAGAGGTGGCTGCGCGGCGGCAGATAGCTGGCGGGAGTGCGAACTGGGTCGGGGCGTGGGATGGGGCGGAGCGTATTTCGTCGCGTGCAGGGTGACGTGGCGGGGCTAGGCGAAGAATGACACGTGGCGGAGCGGGGCGGGACGTGAGCCGGGCGGGGCAAAATGTGAGACGTGGCGGGGTGGGATGGGACGTACGATGTTAGGGGCAGGACGTAAGACGTTGCGGGGTGGGACGTGGCGGGAAGGGACGTGGGACGTGGCGGGCGGGACGGGAGACGCGGTGGGATGGGGTGTGACGTGGCGGGGCGTGACGTAAGACGTGGTGGAGCGTGAGACACGGTGCGGCATTGGGGAGAGCAAGCTGAGCAGAGCAGAGCAGAGCAGAGCAGAGGTGACGAGGGGCGGTGTCGGGGCAGTGGCTGAGAAGTGGCGAGGCGGTGGACGATCGGGGGTTATGGTGCTGACGGGGCGGCGGCGGAAGGGAATGGGGGCGGGGCATGAGTACAGGCTGTAGCGGGGTGGGGCAGGGCGGGGCGGGGAGGGGCGGGACTGGGGCGGGGATGGGGCGGGGCGGGGCGGGGATGGGGCGGGGATGGGGCGGGGCGGGGCGGGGATGGGGCGGGGCGGGGCGGGGATGGGGCGGGGCGGGGCGGGGATGGGGCGGGGCGGGGATGGGACGGGACTGGGGCGGGGCTGGGGCGGGGCTGGGGCGGGGATAGGGCGGGGCTAGGGCGGGGCTGGGCGGAGCTGGAGCGGGGCGGTGGGCACGGGCGGCGACGGGCGCGGCGCCGCAGGTGCGCACCGTAATGAGAGTGGCTTCGGACCGGCTCCGCAGCGGTCGCCGACTCCCAGAGCAGGCCTACGTAAGTTTCAAGGTATACCGACCACTCCAGATATTTATGGATTCATTGAGTATGAAAAGTCCACCAGAATGTAGGCAAGCTGTTAGGAAACGTGCACTCTCAAAATTATTATCATTTAATCACTAGCAAAATCATTAGCACAGTTCAAAATTATTAAAAATTTTGAAGAATCGCTGCCGATCTTTTTCCTACGATAGTTATGAAACTGTTACGAGCAGATGGGTTCACTCAAAGATCTTTTGTTTTCATCGTTCTCTCATCGAAGGCGCCTTTTCTTATTTTCATGTAAAATTCGTTCTCAAGTCTCTCTTCACTCTGCTATGCGTCTGTTTTCCGGCAAAAGATGTTAAAATATATAAATATTGGCTTCGATTATATTTGAGAAAGAAAAACAGGTAGTCGTAGGCGTTATTTTATGGATCACAAGTCATGTTCTAAACTAACATCATTCCTTATTAAATACAGAACGAAGAAATTAATAATTAAAAGACAGGGACATGAAACTATTTCATCAAAAAGTACTTTGAATGTAATGAAGTGATGATGCTAACTTTATTGTGAGTGGGTTGGTAAACTGATAAATTTGTAGAGTTTCCTTTAATGAGTAGGATATTTACTATCACACGGATCAATGAATATAGGAAAACACTGGGTATCGATTTTATGTATCATTATACGAGTTTTCATTGACATACAGTATACATGAGTATATATTCCGGTTTAAAAGCTGAAAAAGTCAAATTGAAGATGGAAATCTCATGTCTTGATAATGTTACCCGCAGCTTTTCCAATTTCATTCTGCCGGATATGTTGCACATAGCAACTTATTTCTTAAATATTATATTTTTATTATATTTATAAATTTCGCTGGCGCAGAACATCCCAAATCCGCCGACTAACACTCTTCATAAATTTCTAAACCTGCATCTGAACTCCTCACTTGTCTCTAATAACGCGTTAAAGCGAGTAGGTGACAATATCTTGCAAGAGTGGAATGGATCTAATAAATGAAATGTACAGGTAATTTCAATAACCTTAACCTTTAGAACCCTTCAGAACCTTGAGCACTGTCCCAAGCACTGCAACAAGCATGCACCGCTCTCTGCGAGTAAAATGCACCGGCGCAAGCACAAACGTTTACAAATAAAGTGCATTCGTCACCTCAGGGACATCAACAAAACCGAAGGACACTCCGAACTGTCTCTCAGAACCAGTGGTATACATGTGGGCTTTATTTTAAGGGTCATACCGAGACGGGAATAGTAGAACATTTCTTCGAGGTAAGAGGACCCTAGCACAGAAATTCAAAGCTGTTTTCCTATTATAGCCCAAAAATCCTAAGACACATGAGAAGAGATTAAAATATCAAGAGAGAAAGTACTTAACAAAATGTGTATTTGGCGCTAAAATACAAAAAAACTACAGAAAAGTACATACAAATTGATAATTTTTGTAAATAAACCAAATAACCTATTGTAATATGTGTGCAAATGCGTGTATATCTTTCACGATTTATTTTCTTAAGAAATGAGAAGTAGCCAGAGGAGAAGCAAAATGAAGGGAACACGTTTTGAGTTATCGACATCAAACAACTTGGACGACTCGAAGGTTTAGAACAGTACGACACCAATAAAGAAGGAAGCCAGGAGCTTTCGATTGTTTTCCGAGAAAAGTAGGTTGGCCTAATTGACAAGAAATTGGATGACTAATAGAATTTATCGGGTTCAGATTTGCGATCATTTTAGTTCCACATCAAACCAAAGGTACTCCCAGAATCATTTTCGGAGGAGATACACAACATCGAGTACTTTTTATTCTTCAGATTGTTCTACCTATTTTATGATAGGAGGTAGAAAACGAATCGACGTGTTTTTCCGAAATTACTAAATATTTTATAATCGTGAATTGTTCAAATACAAGCAGCTACAAACTCAATTGTAGAAATATTATTTTTTGACATCTCGCACTGAATTTTTAAATGAGGATATGAAGCTGTAGAAACAATAATGAAAAAAATTCTTTGTTTTGTTCTGAAACTTGAATAAATTCCACCTCAATAATTGGACTTTCAAGATATACGAATTTTAACCATTCCCATTTACCTTTGCATAGAATAAATTAGGGAGTGGATTATTGTAAAATCGAAACAGTTTTGATAACTCGCATACTTCACTTTTATTCTCCGCCATCAAGATATCGCAACTCAAGATTGGGGGATTCGCATCAGGTCAACCACAGCAGAGGGTTCTCAGAGCGCTGCATCCCACGAGACTTCTGCAGCAGAGGTCGTGCTTCCGGTTCCCGTCGTTATCACCGCGTGCATCGCTTCGTCGGTCTCGCGACCGTTACGCCGCTCTGAATTATTCATAGCCCTCCCCCCCCGCCAGCGCCGCATGCCACTCAAGGTGAGCCGTCCGCGGAGACACGCGTAGCGCCGTCTCGGCGAGCGAGTTAGCAGTCCGCTCACGCTACACGAGGACTGTCACCCAAACGGCGTTAACGATAAGCAGCTGTAGTGAAGAAAATATGATGATGATGATGATGATGATGATGATGATGATGATGGTGATGGTGGTGATGGTGATGGTGATGGTGATGCGCGATAAGCAGCGTTACGAAGGGGTAGGGGTAATACTTTAATATCACGTAACGTTGATAATTCGTTTTTTACTTTTTCAATATTTGCTAAAATAATTCCTTTTACTAAAATTTTATTTTCGGTAAAAAGTTTTGTAGCATTGTGGTCAAAAGGTTTATAGCATTTGGGTAAAAAGTTTTATTACCAACTTCCGAGAAGAAATCGGAAAAATTAAACCCAATCTTTGGGATGATTTCGGTATCTGCCTTGGTTACACATTTCAGTGTGTAATACACTAATTTAATTGCAGTGTGTATTTCAGAAAGTTCGAAGCTACAGTGTTTAAGAAGCGAGTCTTCCCTAAATGTTCAATTTTATTAAAGTACTAGTTCAACCTGCTCTCTAAGAAGTCAAATCCGCAAATATTTAAAACAACACGAACGTTATTAAATAAATATTAAGATAATTTGGAATTAAGCTGTTTACAGGGTACAACGCCACAGTCACCTAATTTTGAAGCAGACCAGTTTAAAGGCGTTAGAATCAATACAAATAAATGGGCGTGATGTGGCTGACACTGCTTCTAAAATCCTGAATAATGTCTTTTGGACATGGTTCACTATACTTCCAGAATGAGCATATGAAATTATAACAAGGGTGATAAAATTTTAGTTGAAAATGAACATAGTGCCATTTATCACCGGGGTAGAAAGAATCGGCTGTTTCTAAGAAGTCAATCCCATCACCAACTACTCGTGCATTTGTAGCAACTAAAGGAAAATTAAGGATACATCCGACATTAGCATGCTAAACAATTTGTGCTTTACATACATTGCATAAACATTTTCAAGAATTTCTCAGTAAATTGGGATACATAGAACAAGGTATTTTTCTCCAACTTGCAGAACGTATAACGTTTTCGAATTATTTCGGTAATATCTCAGCTCGGATTCTCCGGCCTCGGATATTCTCGGAGGTCACACTGCTTCTGCAACTGGCGTCATCCGTCAATTGTCAGAGAGTTTCTCGATCAGGGAGGGTTGGACGATCAACCTTTATCTCCTCTTTGTTGCAAGTATAGAGTAAAAGGGAACATCCTGGGAAAGGAAAGTTCACGCGCGTTCAGAGGCCCATTGTTTAAGGTTTTTGTTCTGGATCCGACACGCTGTTCTGCGTGAAAATGATCAGAGAAAACCTCGAACACGAGAGAACAGAGCAAACGGCACCTACAATTTGCAACAGGTCGAAATTTTCGTAAGGTTTGAACCAGCTACCGGAAGAGATGACTCAGGGCATCAAGTGATGTCACTGCAGTCCCTCTGACCGGGAGGTTCTAGGTTCGGGACCGGACGGTGGATTTTCGACACTAGATTGTCAGTTAGGTCGAATTCAGACGCTGTCTGGGGGAGAATTCTAGCGGTTGGCTGCTCTGATCGCTAGGTTTTCGTGGTTTCGTCGATCAACACCAGGCGAATGTCGGAGCAGTACCTTAACAAACGGGCCACGGACCGCGCGCGATCTTTCCTTCCTCTTCCTTGTTCTATCCTCACCCCTCACACACACATACACTAACACGCCCTGCACTACCACACACGCCGGGATTCCGGTTGGGAGCTTAGAGCTTGTCCCTTCTGGTGCAGTGAATCGCTGGTGGGAGATACCTGGTTGGGCTAAACCATACTAGCCCATAATCCTCGAAATGTTGTTTTTTGATGTCGTGAAATCTTCTAAATAACTTTCGGCTATAGAGGAAAATAACCTAAAAGTACCGTTTCATCAACGCAATTCACATCCAACTCTCAAATACACGCTACTTAAAGTCCATATATTTCTCAAGATTTTACTGGAAACATCGTTCTCCTGGTGGACAAGTGATGATTTCTTTGCGGATCCATCCAGAAGATTCTAACGTGCGCCAGGAAAGTCACTCCACGCCAATCCGAATAAGAGGCTCGTATGTTCGCAGAAACCAGATTAGCGGGAAACAAGTGAAGGAGACAACACTTCCTGCATCTGCTATGATTGTGATGACTACACATTTTAAGTTTTCATTTTTTACAAGCTGCAGTTCGTACTACAACATAATTTGTGTTGCGATCATTTTCGGCAGCCACTGGTACCACTGCGGTGAGACTTTACTGGTGCACTGTACGAAATGGCCAAAAATGTTTTGTTTTTTAAAACTTATTTTTAGCGCTGTGATCTAGCGGTGGCCGCGTGCGAACCATGCGCCTGAGCGCCTCTGCACCCAGGCAATTCGCTAGTTGCGGTATCACTGGACGCCGCGGTTTACAGAATGCGTGGGAGGGCTGAATCATTCGGAAGGGAAAGGTTTTGTCGTCAGTGTTGCCGCCCCAGGTTAACTATTATTTCGTACGATAGTTTTTTTTCATGTTTATCATACACGTTAGTGCTATTGGGATTAACCCCTTTTGTAGGTTAATTTCAACTACAAAATTATATTCGAATCTATAAGAATGCGATGGTGTTTTCTAGAATAGGAGCTCGCCAATCTATAAATTTTCTTTCATAATCCGCCTGATAATACATTGGAAGAATGTATTCTTCAAAACATCACTTCTGGGAGCGTTCGGCTAAGGTTCTGCAACGCCGTACTCTGAGAGGGGTTGAGGTCGTAACCTGAAAGAATATCCGACAAGAGTTGCGATCACACATTACTTCCTTTAATTCCTAATAGATATTTTTTTACTTCCTACTACCGAGGATGAAAGTGCCAGACCACTGTATATTTTAAATTCTCTTTTTATTAATAACTGGGATAATATAAATTTTTTAACACGTGAAAATATTTTTAAAAGTTTAAAACGTCGGCGACCCCACATTCAGCTAGTTATATAGTGCACTTTGAAAGAAAATCAAAACCAATGATTGAAACGTTATGAACAAATAAAATATACAATTGCCTGTTCATCTGGTCATTCTTCAATATTTTTGAAAATGCATAATTTTCTCTATTTCCTTTTTATTCAGTTTTTAATAATTTTTACTAAAACTTTTGAGCACTTTCGTCCATATTTATTTACATATTTAAGATACTTATTATTCCGTTTAAATCCTAGCACTGATGATTATGTAACATAAAGAGTTGTGTGAAAATGTGTATAATAGTGTGACTAAGAAAAAATGTTTGTACGAAGTTCAATTATCTTTCTCGCCAAGCGTGTTGAGTTCATCTGAATGAGCGAGGAACCTGTTACCCGACTATTTAACCTTAACAAAGAGCGTACATGATGCGACTATACGACCGTTACAGATTACTGTAATCTTCGCTGTCGCTATAAAAATTACACACAACTGCTGAAGACCTAGAAGATAAACGACGATTTAGGGTCTTTACTTAATATGCATGTTCAATCGGCCATAATGCTTATGCCTTCCTAACAAATGTTTTCACTTTAGAACATTGTTTAAGTATCGTGTTAAGGAGGTACAGACTAGATAATACTGCATTATTGAGAATTAATGAAAGTGTACCGCTCGTATGGGCGGTTAACGAGTATGAAAAATTGCTCATCGGGCTTTTCAATGAACACTTCCAACTTACGAACTCTGTAGTCCATGAATCCACTTTAACTCGGTATAATAAGCTCATTATTCAGCTTCTGTCACTTCTGTCTTCTGCTCATTATTCAACTTCTGCTGGTAACATTTATTCTAATTTAATTGTACAACTCGAGGGTAAAAAAAGCACATGTAACGCACAATAACTAAATTAATTTAACCAATTTCAATATATTAAAGGGAACACAAATGTACATCTATACTACAAATAAAGAGATTTAACGGTTTCGTATGATTTATATGACCATGAACACAAATAATTAATGAAAGGTAAAGAAGTGCTATGGAAATGATTTTTTGAAGACGGTGTTGTCAGTAGTTTGATAGAATATCTAATGAAGACATAGGCAGATAATGCAGATCAAAAGACAAGATAATGAGAACGCAGAACTCGAAAACATCAATGGCATGGCCAGTTGCCATCCAATGAGAACTCATTCTGATAAAATACCAAAAATAGTCTGTGAATGAACCTCCAGAGAACCTTCCAAAGAAGAAAATGAGGACGGCCGGAGATATCTTCGAAAGCCCTCTTCAATATGTCAACGAAGAATAGAAGATGTCTGGCGGAATAAAAAGCATGGGCGTGTAGTGTGCGAGAAACGGTCAATAGAGCAGAAAAAAATCCCTTAATAAAATTATAATAATAATAATAATAATAATAATAATAATAATAATAATAATAATAGTTAGCACGTAGACGTCCCCACGCCGTATTCCGGTCTTCTCAACCTAAGAAGTGAATTTTCTCATCGCCACACATCATATACTGGGACATTTCAAGGAAAACGTACACTTAGTCTTGGCTCAACCGGGAATCGAACCCTGTGCCGCGTAGTGGAAGCGAGCACGCTGAACAAGAGCTAGTCACGAGACAATAATAATAATAATAATAATAATAATAATAATAATAATAATTGTTGTGACCAACACAGTTTCTTAAAATCGTGTTTTATTCCGCAATCCAAAAGCAAATCCAACAACAAAAGCCAAGTCAAACCAAAATTCCTGAAGATAGTCCGTATACGTCGCGTTGTTCACTAGTTCACCGTGGGGCAGTCCAAATCCGTATGCACTTCGACGTATCACTGTATCACTCACTATCAACTCGCTGGCGCTCGCTTATCAACTGCCGGCTGCTTGCCCGAGCGGTGCTTTTATACCCCGCTCGGGGCGAAGGTCCGCCGGCCAACCCCGCGATACGGGTGAGTTCTTCCGCGCCGATGTTTGCCCGAGCGTGACGGAGCTGCCGAGTTGTCGATCAGCGCTCTCTCTTGAGCGGTGTTGGTACTGTCCTCTGGCGGCGACTTCAAAGGTGCCTGTTCGGCCATGGCACCCTCCGCGCCCAAATGCGTCGTGTACGGCGCAAATCGCACCGAACGGGTAGTCCTCTTGGGCCGTAGCTCCGACCTGGTCGAACAGGCACGCTCGCCGCTGCTGCTGGCGGCTGTTTCCGCCTGCGTGTCTGCTGCAGCTGCTGATGCTCCTCCGATCGTGGGCTCCTGTGGGGGATAAATCATTTCTTTCATTACTTTCTTGCGAAACTCCTCTGATGAGATCCACGGCCGGGTGTCTACTTCACTCTCGTTAGCTCTAGGCCTAACTTGCCCCTGGTGGCGCGTGACCAGCCTCTCCAGGGTTCGCACTGCATATACCCTGCTACCCCGAACCTCCTGTACCACCCCTGGCACCCACACTGGCTCTTTTTTTAGGGACTATATGTAGACTTTGTCACCTACCTTAAATTTTGAGCCAATACCTCCTGCTCTATGTGGGTCGTTAGGGCTCAGGAGTGATAGCAGGGTTCGGGGCTGCCTGCCGTGAAGAACTTCCGCTGGACTTCTGCCCGTTGTGCCTGGCAGGACCCTGTATGTTGCCAGGACCCTCAGGAGTGCTCGGGACTTGGGTGTTCCCGCTGCACGCGCTTTCCCCATAGCTGTCTTAAAAGTTCTGACGAACCTCTCCGCCTCTCCGTTTGACTGCGGATGAAACGGAGGTGCACAAATATGTTGAATGCCGTTGCTCCCACAAAATCTCGCGAACTCCTGGGATGTAAACTGAGGACCATTATCTGAAACTAAGACAGCAGGTAAACCTTCCGTAACGAAAATTCTCTCTAGCATTTCTATAGTCTGCGTCGACGTGGTGTTTCCCATCCCCAACTACGTAGGGGTAGTTGGACTTTGCGTCCACTACCACTAGCCACATGGACCCCCAAAAGGGGCCGGCGAAGTCTATATGTACTCTCTCCCACGGCTCCGCTGGTTCTGGCCAAGGTGTCAAGTCTCTGGGGGGGGGGGGCACTCTGATTAAGTTGGCACGCTTCGCATTTTTTTAACATCTGCTCGATGTCGGCGTTCATTCCTGTCCACGTGCAATGCCGCCGCGCCAGTTGCTTAGTGCGTACTACCCCCCAGTGCCCCTGATGCAGAAGTTTGAGCACCGTTTGTCTTAGACTTCTAGGTATGACTACCTTCGTAAATTCGTCTCCCGTTAACAATAGTACCCCCGCTTTGCACGAAAGCCTGTCTTTTTTGTTGAACCACCCGGCGTTGCTTCTTAGTATCCTTGGTGGCCAACCTTCCCTGACGAAACGCCGTACCTGATTTAGCTCCGGGTCTTTGTCTGTCTCCCTCGCTATGGTTCGTGCTTCCAGTGGAAAGTCCACTAGACTTTCCAGATCTTCCAGGTCCAACTGGAAGCATTCCTCTTCGGATGTGTCAAATTCTAGGTCTGGGCCGGCGGGGAGTCTTGACAACGCATCCGCGTTTGCGTGCTGCGACGTGCTCCTAAAATGTACCTGATAGTCGTAGTCTGATAAAAACAAGGCCCATCTCTGCAGCTTCTTGGCCGTACATTCCGGGATTTTCTTCCCCGGGTGAAACAGTTGAACCAACGGTTTGTGGTCGGTGATGATATGAAACTTGGTACCATAAAGGAAGTCGTTAAATTTCCTTACTGCAAAGATAATCGCCAATGCTTCTTTCTCGATCTGCGAGTAGTTTCTCTGATGTTTGTTGAGGGTCTTTGATATGAAGGCGATCGGTCTCTCGACCCCTTTTTCATCCTTCTGAGATAGTACTGCTCCCAATCCGTAATCTGAAGCGTCTGCTGCCACTGTTGTAATTCTTCCTGGGATGAAATGGTTCAGTTTCACTGTGCGCAGTAACTCTTTCTTTAACCTGTCTAATGCTTTGCTGCACTCCTCTGACCAGACGAATTTGACCCCCTTTTTTCTAAGTTGATTTAAAGGAGCTGCTATCGCTGAGAAATTCTTAATGAATTTGTTATAGTAATTCATCTTGCCTAAAAGCGCTTGTAGTTGTTTCAAATCTGTTGGCGGGGGCATCTGTATAATTGCTTGCACGTGCTGCTGGGTTGGGGCTATCCCGGTGCGGTCTAAGACGTGCCCTAGAAAAACCACTCGTTCTTTGAAGAACTCACATTTGTCCTGGTTAACTTTAAAACCGTTGTCCCGCAAAACCGCGAACAGCTTCCTCAGGTTTTGCTTGTGCTCTTCCAAACTGCGGCCCGTGACGATGATGTCATCCAGGTAGTTGCAGCAACCATCCAGGGACGCGGTGATTTGTTCCAGACAGCGCTGGAAGATTGCTGCCGCTGAGTTCACCCCAAAAGGCAACCTATTATAACTAAACAAGCCAAACGGTGTGTTAATTACCAACACTTCTTTGGCCGCGGGATCCAGAGGTATTTGGAGATAAGCATCTCTGAGATCGATTTTGGAGAACCGTTGTCCACCCGACAGCTTGAAGAAAAGGTCCTCTGGTTTAGGTATCGGGTATTGTTCTACTTCTACCTGTTGATTCACAGTGCTCTTAAAATCTCCGCACAATCTAATCTTCCCATTAGATTTTTTAACCAAAACTAAAGGTGTGGCCCACTGACTCACAGCCACCAGTGTTATCACACCCTCTTCCTGTAGCCTTGTCAGTTCCTCCTTAACCTTGTCCCTCAGCGCCCACGGCACCGGTCTCGCTTTGTAAAAACGCGGTTTATGGCCCTCCTTTAGCTGAATCTTTGCCTGAAAGTTTTTACACTTTCCTAGCCCGGGCGAAAACACTTCCGCGAACTCAGACCCCAAATCCTTAATGATCTGGACTTCCTCCTGGTCTGATATTTGGTTTATCTCATCGACAACTCCAAATCCCAATTTATCGAATGAGTCCAGCCCCAGAATATTTGTCACATCATAACGGTCAACTACTAACACCTCTATTACTGCCTGTTTACTCTTGTACGATGCCTGCACACACACGCTTCCTAGCACCTTAATGGGCGTTTTCCCAAAACTGGTCAGTCTCTTTTGCACCTTTGAATAACTGGGAGCTCCTAATCGGTGGTACGTGTCTAAATTGATTAGCGTAACCGCCGCTCCCGTATCTAATAAGAACTTTACTGGTTGATTGCTTAACTTAACTCGCACCGTTAATCTTTTTTGCCCTTCTCCACTAATGACTTCACTTATCATGGCTACCTCCATCTCTTCTTCCTGTCTTCCGCTCCGTGCCGACTGCCGTTTTTTTCTCACACACTTCTTGGATGTGACCCACTTTCTTACACCAAAAACACTGTGCTTCCCTGAACCTGCACATGGCTCTATTGTGATATTTTCCACAGCCCCTACAAGACTTCTTTCTCTCGAAACTGTTCACACTTGCTCTTTCCCTTAAGTTGCTGCCCCGCTTTGCCGACCTTGCCCCGATCTGGGTATTCTGTCTATCTTTTCTCACTCTGTCTCTTCTCTCTCGTACAGTTCTCATGCTGAAACTACTCCCTAAGCTGTTAACACTGTCTGAGCTACTATCTTTCACTGAATCCTTAGTGCTAACACTACACACGCACGATCCGGCCGTGATTTGGCGGGCCGTCTCGCACGTGGTCTCGTACGTCTTGCACAAATTTTTTACTTCTTCTAACGAAGGATCTCCGCTCTGCAATGCCAAAAACCTGACTTTATCTTCCGGCGTGTGCAAAACTACCATGTCCCTAATCAGTGTTTCGGCGTACGATGTCTCTCCTTCCGATGGCGGGCATTTGAATTGACAATGCCGCGCCAGGCCTGCTAACTCTGTAATCCACTCACTATGTGTTTGTCCTTCACTTTTCCTACACTGGAAGAACTTATATCTGGCCGCGACTACATGTGGCACTTTGTTAAAATATGCGTCCAATTTTTGTTTTATCTCTTCCCAGCTCCACTCTGCTGAGTCTTTTTCCGGGAGTAACTTTCCTAACAAACTAGTCACTTTGCTTCCTACGCAGCTCAGGAAAAACGCTTTCTTTGTTCTTGCGTCTCCTACCTGATGACATAGTAAATGCTGCTCGAACCTCTCCAAGTACTCCGACCAATCCTCCGAGTCGGGCTGGAAACAGTGGAATTGGGGCGGGGGGCGTCTATTGATTGCCTCTAATAGAACCGCCAACTGCTGTGCATGCGCCTCCGCTTGTTGCCGTTGCTGCTGCGCATGCGCCTCCGCCTGTTGCCGCTGAGCCTCTGCTTGTTGGCGCTGAGCCTCTGCTTGTTGCCGTTGCTGCTGCGCAAACGCCTCCTGTTGCAGTTGCATCTGCTGCTGCATGAGTGCCAACATCTGCACTATTGGGTCGCCGGCCTCCATCTTACTTTTCCTCGTCGCCAGTTTTGTTGTGACCAAAACAACAAAGAATAACACAGTTTCTTAAAATCGTGTTTTATTCCGCAATCCAAAAGCAAATCCAACAACAAAAGCCAAGTCAAACCAAAATTCCTGAAGATAGTCCGTATACGTCGCGTTGTTCACTAGTTCACCGTGGGGCAGTCCAAATCCGTATGCACTTCGACGTATCACTGTATCACTCACTATCAACTCGCTGGCGCTCGCTTATCAACTGCCGGCTGCTTGCCCGAGCGGTGCTTTTATACCCCGCTCGGGGCGAAGGTCCGCCGGCCAACCCCGCGATACGGGTGAGTTCTTCCGCGCCGATGTTTGCCCGAGCGTGACGGAGCTGCCGAGTTGTCGATCAGCGCTCTCTCTTGAGCGGTGTTGGTACTGTCCTCTGGCGGCGACTTCAAAGGTGCCTGTTCGGCCATGGCAATAATAATAATAATAATAATAATAATAATAATAATAATAATAATAATAATAATAATAATAATATAAAAACTGACTGATTCACAAAACATTAAATTACCTTAAGCAAAAGAAACTTCTATAATATAACTCCGCATTGAATGTTTGTTTAATCAAAACCACACTGCACTGGCACTGCATTGCACTGCACTATTATCCTTAAATTGCTTACTTCATTATTTCACAGCTCTATAGTGCACGATATCTCACTTTACAATATATCACTTATGCATCGCTCTATAACGTACTATACTCGTACTTAGGTAAGTCCCTCATTTACTTAGTAATACCCTACATTAATTTCCTAAACTGTTGAATGAGGAAAGGGTTCAAACGTTTTGCAGGCAATCTATTCCATTCTTTTACCGTTCGATTTGTGAAAGAAAAGTTCCCGACATTTGTTCTCTGCGGTCTTAAATTTATTTCGTGTTTGGAATCCCCCCTACGGATGTATGTAGGAATACATAGTCGCCGATTAATTTCTTTCCAAGCTGAATGACCGCTGTAAGCTTTATAAGCGCAAAGTCATGCTACTAATCGCCTGTTTTCGAGTTAATCCCATCCTGCCATTTTCTTGCCCCTGAAATTAAATTTAGCTGCCCTACTTTGAATCCGTTCCGAATTTTTATACTGCATAATTTTGTGCGGATTCCTACAAATTGTTCCATATTCTATTTTCGGACGAACAAGCGATAAATAAGCAACTTCCTTCGCGTTTTCCGTACCCTTTTTCAAGTTGCTCCTTACAAAGCGAAGAAATCTCCAGGATTTCCTTACAACATCTACGTGACTTTTCCAGCTTAATTTACTATCGAAATGGATTCCTAGGTACTTGCATGAGGAAACTCTCGGAATAATGTTATTTAAACGGTAATTTGTCTCTCTGTAATTATGACCCTTGCTAAAAGTGGTGAGATTTTCATTTAGAGCTACTTATGGTCATTCCATTCTTTTCCCGACCGGTAATAAACCGCATCAAGATCCCATTACAGCATTTCATCTTCTTTCGAATTCACACTACGATATATTATGCAAATCTAGCTGCAAATAGCAAATAATAAAGTCTGCAAATAGCCGAATATTTGAGATTAAGTGCGCTGGCAGATTATTGACTCGCTGCACGGTGTTCTATTTCTCGCTTGTATTCACTCAAGATTTTCTTTCTGGAGCGCCGTAATTTCGACTTTCCTGCTGGTGATGAGATTCAGAGCTGGGGAGATTCAAAGGACAGAACAACGGCCCTGACGACTTAGATTCGTCTCTTGATGAAGTATTATTTATTTGCGTTAATATATTTAATAGTGTAGTTACTTTACATTTCAACGAACTGAACATCTGTGGAAAAGTAAATAATTAATAAATGTCACACAAGTTTCTTTGGTATGGATCAGAAGGTTGTAATTATTTCCGAATGAATGATGGCATTGTTGTCTAAAATAAGATTTATCACCTGCACTTAAGATTCTTTTAGTTGCTAAATTTGCACCTAAAATTCAAACAGTCTTGCTATTTCATCCAGAGTAAAGTAAACTGGATTTTTCATTCCCATAATTTGAATCCCTTGTTTACACGTTACACGCGTCATCTAATGGATTCGTTTCAATATTCATATTTCTGTATAATTATAATTTTGTTGTTTACACTTAAAAACGTGAATCAACAGTCGGAGTGCGATGTAAGATATATTTCTTACGCCATGCAAGTGCCGAGCGTCAGGTGATCGTTTTTTGTAGTTTTTTTCTCGCCCGAGCGCTTTACGTTTAGGACGTCCAGACAAGCGAAAACTTTTCTGGAGGATTTTGTGTTGACTGCCGTAACGCTCCAGCGAAAGCATCTGTTGTTTCTCTCTTAGACCAATGTATTTACGGTCGAATGCCTAATATAGTACCCCCATGTGTATATTAATGTGGACACAGACCAATATACATAAAATACATTTATGTACCAAACAAGAGAAAAATTAATATACATACATTATTCATATTTAGCGTGCCCTCCTCGGACATTTCTTAAGGCTATGACTCAATCAACTTGTTGGATATATTTTTATAAAATCATCATTAGACCAGCCGATCTGCATGGCTGAGAGCGTGTACCGACTCAGCGCTTCAGTCCGAAGGTTCGCGGGTTCGAGTTCGCATAGGTCCTCGCATTCTGCTGACTCAAGATCAGAGGAGCCCGCAATTGTGTTGCTGTCTAGTGTATTCTCGAATATGAGTCTCATCGGAACGTAAAGGTTAACGGCTCTTGGCTGAATAAAAACCCTAGGAAAAAATCTTTTGATTAAACAGAAGATATTTTCGCCGTGCTCACATTAACACACACAAGGAAGTATTTATCATGACGGATGCTGACTGCTTGCTTTCGAGTCGTGCTTGAACTTGCGACCTTTCCCCTGCCAGCTTACTCCCCTCTGGAGGGCGCTTCCGCCAGCGGCTGATTGCTGCGTGCCACCCCGCCCTTCCGCCGCTGGGCGCCGGCCCTGGGCGCGGAGCAGGGTGGCGCCCGCAATGCGGAACATTCATAATGGGCCTCCCTCCGAACCGGGCTGGGCTGGGCTCGCGAATGGACACCGGGGAACGCAAGGCCACTGCTACCGTGCCACTGCCAGTCCATCAGGCGGAATTCGGTCTACGTTTTGTGGGAGTGCATATGGATTAAGGATTAGTTTATGGATCACGTTTGTGTTGTGATCGAAACGAAATTGTGTCAGGATAACTGTGTTTTTTTTGTTTAGATTGCTGTGCACTTTTTTGTGTGACGAAGACTAAGCATTTTAACGAGGTGAACAGTTTTACGGTTATGAGTCGCACCGCTAAAACTGTAAAGAAAAAAAGGTAATGATTATTTAGATGTAAGTAATATCCGTTCTATATTGATAGATATTTGTTACTTATTGATTGGCATTTCCAACTTGGTCGTTTGTAATAAAGTTGAAGTGGAAGTACATCCTTAATTACATAATTTCCTGACACAGTTTTTAAACAGTTAACTTTAAGATGACAACTTGTCGCATCTTTTAAAACGAATATGAATATTGTGTAAATAAATATTTTATAATATGCACACTTTTAACAATTTTAGTGTAACTGTAGAAGGCCACTATCGTATAAGCATTAATAGGCCTCCTTCAGTCTCAGTCGTGAATAATTTAAAGCTATTAACATCCGTTCACTAGATATCCCCGCACATTTTCGTTTTTCTGTCGTCATGAAACATAATCATAAAATACTGTGAACGTTCCATATTCACCACCACAAAAACGAACTTGCGTTCATCAAAATACCGAATGCACAATCTCATTTATATGCAAAATGACTACAAATAATTTGCGTAGCCAGATTTTGAATACCAGTTTATAGTTAGGGAATTCTGCAATTAACAGCAATCTGCACACCTGCTTGTGGGGAGTTTGTGCCAACTGTTCACAGTTTTAAGTGCTGCAAAGAATGCCATAACTTCAATCTCCTAACAGGTCAACAAGCCCCATATCCCAACTACAGCGATCTGGTTAAATTGGGCCACGGGCAGGTGTAGAATGCCGTTCTCACATACAAGTTGTGTGAAATTACTACAATAATTCCCCGGTTCTCTGTAATAATTTCACATCTATATTTGTGAAACCGTAATTTTTCAACAGAATTTTCCCTTAGGAGCTGAAAAATACAGAAGTAGTAATTTTTCAACTGCATTTTGAAAAGGAAGTATCCTTTGATGCTTTCATTAAGCCGCAAATTGTATTGTACATTCACAGTTAACATAAACATTTTGAATGAAGAAATAGTTAAAATATTTGCCTGAGGAAGAATACAAGTAAATTCGCTTTCTGTACGTAATGAAACATGGACAAAATTCGAAAGATAAATTTTCTTGAAATTTATTTTAAGTTCACATTATCACATTAAAGTAGGAAGGAAGTACCGTGTATATATACATGTTAGATCGAATTTTTCAGATTATTAAAATTTACTTACTGAATCAATCCCTTAAATTTCATATTTCTCACATCAAATGTAAATATCATTCAAAATAACCCCTATACATGAAATCTTGATTGCGTCATAACGTGACATGCCGAGCATCTGTGCATACCGATTTGCATACATATTAGGGTCAAATGCCACCTGTTTAAATGCGTATAAATCCTTTGCATGAAATTTCACATTACATGTTCATTACAAGTTTTCAATTTAAATACCTCTATACACCTTAGACGTCCGTAACATTTATTCCGAGGTATTCTATATAATATGCCAAAAGGATGTGACGGATTATTCACTTTTATAAAAAAAGGGAAACAAAACATCTTAAATGTATTTCTGCTGGATAGATAATTACTCCCGAAGGGATCATAAAAGAAATTTAAGACGAAATACAGAAATTCATAGATTATGGAGTATTCGGATTACACGGCACGCGGGCATCCCGCAAGGTGAGGTAAAGGTTATAAAATTATTTCGTAAAGAAACCTAAATTCTTTATTTTTTATTTTTTATTATTATTTATTTTATTATTTATTTTATTATTTATTTATTTTTATTATTATTTATTTATTTTTATTATTATTTATTTTTATTATTATTTATTTATTTTTATTATTATTTAATTATTTATTTATTATTATTTATTTATTTTGAAATTTCAGTTTAATTTACAGATCAATAAATGCAAGAACTTACGGTGAACATTTGGGGGGACATTTGAGGTAACTTGGGAACATCGTTGAGGTGAGTGTTTTTGGGAGCGTGTTGAGGTGAATATCGGAGAGCATTTGGGGAAACATACAAGTTGGAAACATAATTGTAGGGGAATATGTGATGAATATTTGAGGGAACATATGGAATTATTCGCGAAACGTAAGGACGTACATACAGGAAGTTCATGGAGGCAACATTAAGTGAACATGAGAGTGTACGTTGGGGCGAAGAATTAAGAAACGTTTTAGCTCTTCTGATAACCCCGTAGCAGAGTGTTTAGAAACGAGCAGAAAGTATAAATCTACGTAATATTAAATTGACGCGTTTAAACACTCGTGAAGACGAGACTACAGTGCTTAAATGTACAGTTAAGATTCAGGCCTAAGTTGAGATTTATTACGAAGGTATTTTCAACAAATTATTTACAAAGTATGGAATATTCGCACGGGTCCAGCTTGTTTGAATTCCACTCTATTAATATACAAGACAAAGTGTTTTGATATAGCTCATAAATTTGATTTTTTTCAATAAGTTAATTTGACGATACAATAAATGTAAATAATAATAATAATAATAATAATAATAATAATAATATAATAATTATTATTATTATAACAAGTTTCGTTAATTTTCCATTTCTCATTTTCAATCTATTTCTAATCATATAAGTGAATGTGTATTAGTGTAAAATCTTTGATTGTGCTGTAAATATTTTAAATTGTTTTGAATGCATTCGTGCCCATCTCAAATTGCACGTTGTTGATTTCCTTGCACTTCTGCTGCGTAAAATGGAGTAAACTGTACGAAGTACCCCAGGCACCGGGCAGCGGACAAGCGCAAGATATGACTAGGTTACACATATGATCACGTTCTTCCCCAACCACAGCGGCTATGGTTTCCAGGCGGCCGTTTCCCCGGCGGCTGTGGGTGCAGCGCTGCTCTGCAAGCGTATCAGTTGCGCACTTGTTTGGCTGGTGTTCGCAGTCAGCGCCCCGCATTGCTGTGGTCAGAGCTGCACAGAGCAACGTTCCGATCTTTCCAATTCTCTACGGCTATTGCACCCCACGTCTTCCGCTTTATAAGGGATTAGAGCGGTAGCTAAACGTTATAAATGTCTTTATTTGCATACACTTGTTTTAACACGAGACCCCCAAACAATACGAAATCGTGATGTGGATATTATGAGAGATCTATCACAGAGATAACAAGATACAAGTAATGGTTTTATGTAAATTATATAGAAGAAATTTCGTACGTGTTACTCTATCGATCTTACAAAGAAAGCATATGACCAGAGAAAGCACATGTGTCCATGAGCTCAGAATTAAGACGTGCTTCACAATTTTTTAGCGTAAAAGACTTGTCCCAAATTGTATCTAGAAAACTACAAGTAGCTAGAAGTGTCCAGAAAATGTATACGAAACGAAAAATGAAGGGTTTTTTGATGATTCGGAGAATTCATATAAAAGCTGTAGCTTTTGACACAAATACTCCAATATTTTTAATACATTTAAAAAATATATATTCGACAGCGTTGATCTACTACTGATGGTGAACGACTTTTCGTCAGACTTATAACGCTAGAGCTCTTCGTTCGAAATTTGTATTTTCAACTGAGTCAACATTATTGACTTTATCTTTAAATGAATGGTAGAGTGACCCAGATGTGTTATCATTTGCTATTATTAACTGATTTTTATTAACAAAATTTTATTATCTTAAAATTAAAAGACAGCACACCTGTATTGCCGTCATTCGTTCAACGTTCTGTTGTGCAAATGCAATTGACATATTGAAAGGAATTGACATTACGTTATGAAGCCAGGTGGGGTTAGTTGCTTGGCGCCAGGAGGTTATAGTAAGCGAAGCAAAGGCGCGAGATTTTTTTAAGGTGGAGAGAAGAGAATTCGAAGGTAAAGTGTTTTGTAGGCAAAGATTAGTGCGAGTATATAATTGGAATTTTCTGCAATCGTTTAACACGCATGCCCCTATAAGAATCGAAAGTATAATTATATATGTAATCTTCAACGTTTTTAAGTTAAGTTGAATAGAAAGGTTTCCTACTATTGCCAACATTTATGTACATCTCTTGGTAAACATAAAACAATTTTAATTACATATTCAGAAACATGTAACTACATGTTCACAGCGAATAGTGATTGTATTGTTACAGATTGTGTAAAGCTCCCTATTTCATCAATCTTCGAGAACCATTACAGAACAACCAGGAACAATATTTTTGGAGTTTTCGATTTTACGTACGTGTATGTTGTTCTTTCTGTTCTAATTTTTCTGTAGTTCTTCCTTTTTCCTTTCGTGTAATGTAATCGCCAAGGTTCAGATAATTATATTAAAGTTTCTGTGTATTTACTTAGGCCATCATGAACTAAATACGTGCGTTCTGCTCGTGTCGCTCATAAAAGAACTATCGTCGATATCATTCGCTGTATCTGTAAGGTTATTTGTAGGCCGGCAGGTGAATTCGCCGGCAACTCATATTACAGCAGCAGACAACAAATTTAGCGAAAACTAGCCGAAACGTATTGGCAGACACTATACATGTGCATTACACTACAGAAAGAATACCTGGCCTATAATATTCACAAACTTGTGAAAAAGGCATAATTAAAATTACACTAGCTGGCAAATATATATTACAAAGTCTGTCAAGAGAAAATATCGCGATAATGCAGAGTAGAACTGAAAGCAGTTGCAAAACCCGGTAGACTCGAATGCAACTTGCGTCCATATCAGATCTAAATGCCCGAGGGGGAAAAAACGAAGAAAGAAGCTTTTTGCATCACCTAACTATTCCCAAGAAGTAGTCGGCAAACAACACAGTCTGCAAGCATCACAGAGCATTCCGCCTTCAATTGTTCAAAACGTGAGCTCGACGGTCTGCATGCCTCATTACAGTAATCGCTCACATCGTGATCAACGAGTAAAAAGGAGATCCCGGAACACCACCAGAGACTCCGAGTGGCAGCCTTGTGCTTACTTGGCGTTTTGCTGTTTCCTGCGTAGTTAGGTTTTCAATGCCCAACCGGATTTTCTACTGGGGCCATGGTCATTACCTTTCCAATTAGCTATTGCTAACTACCATTTTTCCATTCTCCCCATTTACCCGCTGTACTTTCCTCTCACTTTTGCCATCTCCCTGTTTTTCTTTCTCCCTACATTACTTTCCACTGTTCATTAATTTTTCACTCTCCGTTTCTTTCTCCATTTATTTTCCACCTCATGCTGTGTCTATCTTTTTTTTTTCGTTAATCGGCCGACTAGGACCATGCATGCAAGCATCCTGCCTTTACCGTGGCTCAGTTTTTATTTATTATCGCGGTGGCAGGTGCTTGCGACAATTCTTTGGGGGGACCAGCATTTTAGCTGGATCCGATTTTTTATCCCCCACGGTTGTTAGCCCTGGGGGTATGGAAGATGAAATGATGATACGATGATAATGGGGGTGAAAGGACAACACATACAGACATACACAAATACATCCATGCCCGAGGCGGGACTCGAACCCGCGATCTTCTGGTCCGAAATCACTCCGGCACTACTGCCTTAGCGATCTCGGCCATCTGATCGGCTGTGTCTATCTTTATTCTTTATGTCTCTCTTCTCGTTCTCACTCAATGTTTATCCTAATCTCTGACTGATATCGTTTCTCTTCCTTTATTCAGTTCTTTCCTCTTGCATTCCTCTCCCTCTTGTCAGTTTCCGCCCCCCGCCTTCGTGACTCACAACTCTCTTTCCACAGCACTGGTGCAGAAACCGCCGCACGGTAGAACATCCATTCTCCGCCGCCACCGTTAGCATCACAATAGATAATTACCCGGTCGCCATTAAACAAACAAAGCAAAACGACCGCGAAACATAGAGCCGTTAGTGCGGTACTTAGTCGCCATTAAATGCTCGTGCGACAAACACGCTCCTGAATGTCATCTGATCATTACCCTCTCTATATTTCGGCGAAGCCTTGGGTGCCAATGACGAAACATTGCCAAACGCGCGTGCAGCTGTCAGTTATTTATTCCGGTCACGAACCGATTCGCAGAAACTGCAATAATGATTGTGTTAGTAATGAAATTATCGCAATCTGATATTTTGTAAACTTGTACTTAACACGCCTTCCAAAAGAGGTCACCTTTTCATGTGCTGCGATGCACGTGCTGACAGAGGGGCAATAAATTATCCTGTGTTAACTCGAGCGATAAAATGTTTCATTTCGAAGATAACAATTACTCGTGCAGCAATTGTTGAGAAATCTTGCTTTCATTTTTAGCTTCGACACAAGGGAAAATACTAAAACGTTATTTACAGAGACCAATTCACGGGTCTAATTAAAAGAATAAAACAGTAATCTAAAATTGCATTCAATTTTGGTAAGATTTTCTGAAGAATTAAACCGTGCCATTTAGCAGCAAATCACGTAAATGTTTCTATTCAGCACTCCTGCATGGAAAGTAGTTGTTGACTTCACTGTTACGGGATTGGAAATTACTTTGCGGAATGCGTAGGGCAAAATAGACTTTGACGTACGCGTACCGCTAAGACCGTACCATAGCCATGGCAAAACCATGGCCACATGTAAAACAATTGGGTTCTGCATAGTAAAACATTGGAGTTACATAAATCAACATGGCTAGCACCTCGTATATTGAGAATTATTTCAAGAATTAAGGTTCTAAAACAAATCTATAAGAGCTCTACCTGGGCATTTTCATGAATTCGTACAAAAACGTACGCAACACGTACGAAAGTGTATTTGGCGTACTCATTTCAAAATGCCGGATTCGGCTCTTAGCGTCGCCTAGCCCTTCAACATTTCATTCGTACGCCAAAGACGCACTTTATGAACTAGTTACATAATAACTATTTTAGTATATCCCACACTTATAATGACTAATCAGAATTTGTTAAGTTCCTTTTCATTGGTAAGAATGGATCCAGGACATAAACAAGTTTTACTTCGCGCACTCTAGCATATGGAACTCCAGTTGTTTGTAGGAGGTGAAGAGAAATTAAAGACAATATGTGAGAAAAATACAATGTGATTGTGATGCCAGACTTTCAGTTATACGGAATGAAACTGTTTAAAATCTTCCACTTCTTCGGACGTCAGGTTTGTGACGCATTTATATACTTTAAATATTTTTTTCATCGCCCCAGAGATTTCCTAACGTCCTATCTTTGTTACCCAATACATTTCTAATTTCCTTTACGTTGTTGAGTTCATTACTTTTAATTCCTTTATTACGGGAACAAATCTATAAAATGAATGAATACTTCGTGGTTTCTTTATATCATTGTCTTTTACTCGATCAAGATTTTATCAATCAATTAAGTTACTAAATATTTTTTGAGTTTCAACTATCTATTAATAACAATCTTTACCACAAGTGATTAAGAAATTATTTTGAAGAGAAGTTTTGGAATTTTGTAAGGAAATGCTGTATTATTTCAATTGGGTTCAATTCCTTTTCTCTGACAGAATCTTCAGGAAAGTAATTTTAGAAGCGATTAAATCCTTTAAAACTTCACGAACAGTTTTTGACGGGAGAAGGTCATCACAATAAATTCCCACGAGCAGCGAACAAAGAATCACCAATATTTGAAAGTACTCAATAATCTAGATTCGTCAGAGCAGTAGATTCTCTTGGCCGAAGAGTCACGTTTTCATGAAGTTCCGGGGTTATTTCATCTATTGAAAAGTAATACTGTAGTGAACTATTGATAAATTGAATATCTTCTCAAATCTCAAGGCATTCCTCAATCAACAACAATCACGAATTAGCAAACCAAGGAAAAGCAGAAGTAAAATTAAAATTGAGAAGATACAATGTATATCGAGAGTAATGTCAAACAGGTAAACTCTCTTGAGGTAAATGTAAAATTTTATTCACATTTAAATATAAAATCTTTCAAAACTAATATTTAGAATTCTAGCTGTCATCCTTAGGGTAAAATGAAGGTACATGGACATTTGCATGATCCAACTTTACAATATATGAAAACTGGATGTTCATAATTTTGTATTCACACATTGTACTGACGTGATCTATAAAGTGCATTTTAAGTAGTTTAGTGACAATCGTATTTTCTTTGGAAGTTAAAATTTACAGAAAAAATCTTAGACATATGATTCTACATTCCTTCGTTTTTAATATACCTAGAACGTGGAGTGAACCTCCTTTATTCTAGAAAGAGTTTCCCAGCTAGAGCTGGCTGCTGACCAAGAGATCAATGCAAAATACCTCTCAAAGTGCGTGCGTAAGTGGAGTAGGTGTAGCTCAGCGCCCCTGGCAAGTCATGCCCTTGGGACAGTCACCGCGATCTGATCTTGCAAGTCTCAACGACGCCTATGAGCCTCGTGCTTGCTCGCCGCACCCTTTGAAATCCAGACCATTAGAGACCGGCTATTTGAATCCAGGGCACGCACACTGTCGTCACAGCCCTCTCTATCAGTACGTTTTAATTGAACAGAGCGAACACTTGGTCATTCAGAGAATTTAAGAATGAGTTCATGTCGGATGTGATTTTTGGACTATGAAAGAACAAATGAAAGTCCACTAGCTGAAAAGGAATTATAGCTTTAAAATACCTTTCACCAATGAGTTAAAAAAACAAAATCGGATATACTTTAAGAGCAATAGTTGATTGGGGCAATCGTGATTAGATTACAAAACGTTATTTATCAACAAAACAAACAAAAATCTATATACACAATCAAAATATTAAAAAGAATGGGCATCGTATCTATTTATACTATGCGATGTTGTTTCTATTCTGAAAGTAAACTAAAGATGATTACAACATTCAGAGAGACATGTACTCAATTATTAGTTAATAACTGAAGCGTTGAGTAGGAAAAATTCATTTAGCAATTTGGATTTTTGAATTGTGGGAATCACAGAAGACATATTCTGCGCCACTTGGAAAAAGCACAACTGGAGGCTTGAGCGTAATCTAAATAATCAAAGACCTCACTGTTCAGAGAATCTCAAGAAAAAACACACAAATACGAGTATAAGCGAGACCAATGTCATTGCCCCTGACAAGAGGTTGGGAAAACATTGGTAATTTGAAAGATAATGGAATGCCTTATTATAGTGTTCTCATGAATGAACTCTTCTCTAGGGTAGTCAAGAAGGATTCGCTTGAAAAAGCTCAGTTAATAAAGAAACAAAACATTTTGGTAACTAGTGAAAATGCTCGTCACACAATTATGTTTCACCGACTTACAATTTGTATTATAATAATGACAGATCACTTCTATGAAAACTAAAACTAAAAACGTACTGTAATACACCAGAAATACAGTTCAATAAAAATAGTTCGTCAATAATAATTTATGTTTAAGAAATTGTGAGCAATTTAAATTGCTTAGTTGCCTGTTTGTGAACTCTCCCTAGAATTACAAACACTACGTACAAGGGTAAGAGTATCGTGTGACAGTCGCCCTATAAGTAAATGATCCTTGCGATAGGACATCAAAACGAGTTCCAAAAAGGAGTTCGTGTGTGCAGTCGTGCTATCCGTGGAGAGTAATATGGTAACTCTTGTGTTTACTGCACGCCAGCGATAGGTCTCAAGTCAAAGAGAACATTCACTAGAGAGTTAGTAATCTTAATATGCAGTTCATTCGGTCCAGGTGTATTAGTTTGGACACTTGACACAACAGGTATTGTAATCTAGTGGTTAATAACAAAGTATCTTTATATGCTGCAAGACCCGGTTGATCTCATATGAAGGTGGTTAATGTTGGGTGGAGGTTCAACAGGGTGCTGGCGTGATCTACCTTGTTAATATTATAACAAATAATGTTATAATATGAAAATTTATTATTATTATAATTATTATTATGACTGTCATTATTATTATTATTATTATTATTATTATTATTATTATTATTATTATTATTATTATAGGTCATTTAATGCCTTGCGGGCAAAGGCCTCCAGAAGATTCGGGGACAACGGTAGAGTGAACAACAGTACATTCGGTAGAGCATGCATCAGATCAGCCACTTTTCAAACTAGGAGTTGCTAACATTTCATTAAACCCTTAAACACAGTTTACACGCATTTACACTTATACACATGAAGTTCATTTCTTTCACAGTTCGCACAAGTTCTTTACATATTTCAGTCTGTTACAGTTGCAGTAATCCTACTACTTTTATTTATCAGATCACAGACTACAAACTACTAACCTTCAATATGAGCCTAATAATGTATTTTTAAAGGTCACACCTTCTTTCAGAATAAATGCATTGGAAATAACACTTAGTCATCATGATCGATTTTGTAGTTATAATTCTTCTCCTTTTCTCTTCCATCGTAACCTCTCTTGAGCTACTCAAATCCATTTTGTTCCTGCTATGCACTGTATCTCATTGCACCATTTTGTCTTCTGTCTTCCAATGGTTCTTTTTCCTATATGTGGGTCCCAAGTACTGGGATCAATAGATACTCATATTCAATTGAAGTATAAGTGAAATGTGTGATAATATTAACAGGAAAACAGACTAATACTGTTAAAGATATAAATTGTATTGATTTAATTGAACATCAACTGGCTGCATATCATGTGAACAAAAATTTTCTTGGTCTGTATTTCATTTACATGAAACCGCAAAAGTGTCGTTTAAAGATTTCTAAAGATGTGTGAAATTCAAAATTATTTTGTTTATAAATAGAGTTTAAGTAATTTTAACCTGATGTTATTTTACGCATACGACTATTATAATAGTGTATTTATAAAGCACGAATACTTGTAAGTTAAATTTATTCAAGTTTTATATGCGCGTTGTGAATTATTTTTGAATTTCGGGGGGGGGGGTACTTCCTGGGACTTCGAGACGTCCCTGCAACATTTACAAAATGTTCTCAAAAGGCTCCACTTTTTTCTTTGTTAATTTTTTGCAAGGTAAATGCACGTAAGCATTCTAGAATGGGTTGGTTTTCTTTAATGTATTAACACTTACTAGCTCCAGGATCTTTCCAGGGGATAAAGGCAACCGGAGCGTTGTGCTCACCACACAACCTCCTTGTGCCGACAGCGACGAATAGGTGGAGCAGTACCTTCACCACATCGGCCTGTTTACAATTGCACAGGGGTACCTTTGGCTTTACTTTTTAGTTAAGTACTTATCTTTCAAATTATGCAGTTGGATTACGCAGTTTACATATGAATTTTCAAAAGCTGAACAAAGAACAAGTCAAGAACCCCCTTCAGTTATAATATTTAGCCCCAATGTTCGTCCTTGCTTCTTTTACAAGCATACAAACCCCTCTGAGAAGTTATGCCATCATATTAGAAAGTAGATCCGCTCCTTCGAACATTCACGTTGTTGGAATGCCGATTGCTTAACACAGAACCAATGAAGAATAATAAATTATGTTATTTTCACGTCTACCGTTTACAAGAACAAACTAATATATTATGTACAACTATCTGCTAGGCACAACCTCCAACACTTTAGCTCTACCTTTCCTGCCTCTGACATGATTAGCTTTGATTTATGAAAGGTCAGAAAACCTCTTGTCTCACAAGCAACAGTTAATAACTACCAAGCTAGAGAAGATATCTCTGAGTGGTTACACGGCCTGAGGGATGCAGAAGCAACGTGATGATAGATTCATAACTCGCTGCAATGATCTCAGAGTAAACGTGTTCATTTTTGTGACATCTATACTTCGTCACAAATATCCTTCCCCTTTTACATTCATTGCAACTGCTGTAAGACATTTTTTAGCTATTTCTTTCACCATTTTTCATGATTTGAGCGTTGCTTCCATCTAGTAGGTCCATACATTTTCTATGCGCCCTTTTCCCCTGTACCTACTCAATTAACGATATATTTCTGAAAAACGAACAGTAATACTCCCAAATCGAAACCATCAAGGTACATTTTTATTATACTAGTTTGTTTATATATAATCTTCATCGCCGGTCGTCCAAGGTTCATATTACTTGTCTTATCATTTCAAGTGCTTAACACTGCCCTCGTTATGCTAGTCAGACGAAAACTTATCTTTAGAAAGAGCCGGACAGATTTCACAGATTTCACCCAAGAAAATAACGCTGGAGTGACGACGGAACAGGCTGGACGCCTAATCCTTGATAGTGAAAAGGGACTATCATTACAACATACTCTCACTTTATCAGAGTATTTTTCAGAGCTGACGTTTAATGAATTTGGAAGAGCATTTTTTAGGATTTGTATGAGATACGAAGAATTTGATCATTGTCCCTTAGCACACTGAGTATCGTCACGACTATTCTCTGTACTATACTCGATGTAGCAATGTAAAGGTATATGCAGGTTATTTCTTGGCGATCAGGAATCAACTCATTCTCTTTACAAAGCAGTACACAGAAATTAGAGTGAGAAACAATATTGTCACGATAACAGTACATTTAATAACACTAGATCGCAGATATAGAAGTTGTATAATGTGGTGTGCGCACGTGCATTTATATATGAGTTCAAGAGGAAAGCAATTATAATTCGAGTAAGAACTACAGCTCGGGAGAGAGAATCAACGCTACACACAATTCAATCTGAAACAAGTACACTTATAGTTTATCAACAATCAGGTCCCCTACATCGGTCCCGGGATTCATAAATCTCAAGAAGGATCTTAGAGCTCAAAGATGCCAAAGAAGCTCACTGAATCACAGGACTTTTATTATAATTTGAACAATTATTTTATTCATCTAAGCTTTATCGTACCTTATCTCTTTCAATTTCTCAAGTTACTTTTTTTTCAAAATTATAAGTCATGAGCGATTCACACTGTAATCTGAGGCACCGTTAATTGGGAATGCAGACGTGAGCGGAGAGCCGGTGCCTAGAGTCGAGCGCCGAAGGATACAAGTCTTTTAAATATATCATAATCGTTTGTAAGACATAATAACACACATTTACACATGTGAGCCCCTCCGGTGGCACATGGACAGCATGCTAGTTTTCCGTGGTTTATCCAAGATTCGATTCCCAGTCGAGACAAAATTAGAGCAGTAGTTTTCCAATAAAATCTACTCATATTCTGTAACTGTGTGACAAAGAAAAGCTCATTCAGGCCAATAATGCTAGATAATGAATACGTAATGCTCGTCACATTACTCCTTTACTCCCGGGGGTGAATAATAAATACAGAGTCCAGGCCTGGGAACTCCGCTAGGTAGCCAAAGTCGTATTAATTCGACTCTACGATGCCATATAATACATGAATACATTTACATGAGTGTGGATTGTTTATAAGCCTATATACTTCTTTGTACCCTGGCCCGCTTTGTGCCTCGGTGGGCCTGCCAACAGCATGCGGCGCTGGGAAAACCGCAGGGGCAGGAGCAACGCACGGGCTCAACCAGGTGTCTCGATCGGGCTGTGGGACGAGTGGGCAGGTCGCAAGAATCGTGACTTCGCTTATCGAGCCGCATTCCGGGGCGCGCTCCCCGAACGACTTCAGACGGCGTTGCTATTTGTAAATTACTTTGTTTAGTTCGTAACCGTCCAAGATTACAATCGCCCTGCCCCTAATTAATCGGGCAACGTATGAAATCATACTTCTCACTCCCTCGCTAGACTTGTTTTCCACTCAGCGAAGACGATCGGCCTGTTGGGGAGAAAATCAAATTGCTTATTCATTCTTCGAGATTGCTGTAATTAAATATGCTTATTCTTTACTATAAAGCTTCGTTTATTAAAATATTGAAAGGTAGTGCTATTGAATGATGTGAAAACATCAATCATGAATTGCAAATTTCAACAGAATTGATGCGAGATTGGCGTGCTAGTGATTTATAAATGTGCAGGTTCTGTAGTACTAATTGAAAAATGATTCATTAATAACATACATAAGAATCAAGATCATATATATATATATATATATATATATATATATATATATATCAAATTTTTATTCATTAAATGATAATATTCGTAGTATTTTCAGTTATTGTTCACAGTATTCACCTGAGTTCCTAATAAAAATAGCCTCTCGGTATATACTTTATTTTGATTACGAATGTCATTTAACTTTCGTTGAGTCATACATTCAACGTATTCAGTTTATCATTAGTGGATACTGTAAATGCATAAGAATGGATCAAACATAAGTGGAAACTTGTGATCATGATTGCAGGTATAGTACGTGTAGTTTCGGTTCCTTAAATCGACCATGACATAATATTGATACGAAGATCGCATTCTCTTAATCTCCAATAAGTGACCGTAAATAGAGACACTAAACCATTCCAGAAACCTATTACTACATTTAAGTTTCTAAGAATTGACACTCACGCCTTCTTGTGATGTGTTTTGTAGAATAAAAGTCGAAAGTAACTGAAGTTCCTAAAAAATAAGATACTATATTTAAGTTAATAACGCTAATTATCTGATAAAGACGAGACAAATAGCTGAATTATTTCCTAGAAGGTAATTTGAGAGACCTGCGGATTCATTCCATTGAAGTGCCGGAGCAGAAACTGAAAAACGAACTACTGACTTCGACCTCCTTCTTATATTTCCTTCCCATCACTAGGGCTGGTTTTCATTGACAGTCCCTTCAGGAAAGAATAAACTCGATATGTTCTCGATAAGTTGATTGATTGATTAGGTATTCCAGGCGCGTCAATTGTTGATGTCATGAGACTCGTAAGTGTAGTGCATTTTTTCTCGAAGGAGATGGCGGTAACCTTCCTCCACTGCATAACGAGATCCGTCACCGACCTAACCGTCGCTTGCAGATTTCTCTACAACATTGTAACACTATAACCCTAAGCCAGCCGCTAGAATTCTCTTCCAGACAACGGCTGGATTCGATCTACTTATGTAGCTAGCGTCAAAAATCTGCCTCCGTCGGGACTTGAACCCTAGGACCTCCCTTTGAAGCACTGAAGTGATGTCAGTTGATGCCCTGAACCAGTACGAACTCGATAAACTCGTTACACTCGTTACAACTCTGGCCACAATAACTATAGTGCTTTGAGATTTTTTTGCTTAATTAAGCTTCTGCCTAGGCTCTCCTCAACTTTCAAAATATTGAAAGTAAATTGCCCCGTTCCAGTCGATATTCTCCAAGAAACTAGGTTTTTGAAATACCTGCACAACAAATTTAAAATAGTTTCATTGTTAAATTGACGCGAAAGAATATTAAACGAAGGTACCCAGTCAGTACGAGATTATATGAAGATACTCGAATGGGGCAGAGACGTCGAAATGATATTTCAACATTACCAAATTATATATCTTCTCGATTTAAAGATATAGAGAATTACTCAATTTTTCAAATGCAGTTACCCTTAAAATTCAAACTAACCGTATTTTTAAATATTTATGGTTACATACATTAAATTTACATTATTATTCAAGTTGAAATAAGTTATTCATATTATTATATTAAATACACTTAAATACATTACGTCATTATCACAGATTTACATTATAAGATCCCTAATAAATTGTAATAGGTGGAGAATATTGAAGAAAATCAGTCGTGTCCTTCACCAAATATCAAAATATCAAGAGTGGGTCAAATTGGGTCGAAAGAACTAGGAAAGACCATTCACCTGATTACAGATTTGATCAACGAAAACTAGGGCTAAATTGATAAATGCGTCGATGTGATTTAAACCTGAGATGCAGAACTTGTTAATATTTCTGTCGTGACTTAGATACAACGAGTAGAATGTTCGCGGTATTTCAATTCCGAAACAATACTTTCGTAGAATTCAGGAGACAATTAATGGTAAACCTGGTGTGTCAGCGTTTGTTTTTAATGAATCACATCAATACAGTAGAAATGTCAAAAATTAAATATCGTGAAGAAATAATATAAATAGAATAAATATTGAATCATGTTCACCAAGACGGTTTCCATACTCACTGTTTCAAAGTTCCCTTTAGAGCCTCGTTTCACCTACCTGAAACAAAATACACTTATATTAGTTACTGGATACTTTAAAATTCAATTACGATATTTGGTATTGTTACACTCTATCCGTAAGACATGCAACTTGTAGTAATTGAGCCGGCAATTTGGATGTCCGGAGTTGTAAATGAATCAAGACGAAAAGGTATGCGATTTTCGGAATCGTAAATTTAAATTGGAGCGGTATAAAAATGTTGCCAGCATACCTACTTGTCTACAAAAATTTCTTAAAAGTGTTAACGTTCAAAATGAATAATGCAGTAAGTTAGGACGTATAAAAGTGTTGCTTTTCTATCAAACCATCTTTTGTAGTAACAAGGGAAATTATTCATGAAATTTGACGAAGACAATACGAAAAGTGTTGATAAAAATGCTTATTGTTTATTTTAGGTCAAAAATTATTTGATGTGGTTTGTAAAGAAATTAAATTACTTTAATTCTGATTAATAGAATCACCATCTTTTGATTAAATACAATCCGCCAATAAAACGAGAATTTGTCAGATCAAGGAAACGAGGATTGATCACTGCTATATTTGTAAAAACGATTTGAACAGACTCAACAATAACATATACGTATTTTACATCCTGACATGTTACATTGTGTTTCGGTTATATATTTTATGTGTATTGTATTTTCTTGTCCATTTCAAGTGTTCAAAAAACACTAAAAAGTTACACTTTAAGCAAAGGTATTTTATCAGGATATTACATGGATTCATTAAAGTCAAATTGATAGTTTGCAATAGAACAATTTGCTCTCATAAATTAGAATGTCTGGAAAATAGGTTTATCAAGGGTACGACGGCTTTCGTCATTCAGCGCGGACATGGGAAGGAACAGCTGAACATGGGAAGGGACCACTAGCTTCTCTCCGGCCTGTCAGACGACTGGGGCACCCCAAACCTCGAGCTAGCTGCACTTGTGGCCTGGTTGCGAGGTGGAGAAAACGACAACGAGAGTCCTGATGAACGAAGGTAGGGACAGAAGGCTCAGAGGGGGATCAAAGATATGAAGGTGGCAGGAAAAGGTAGGGTAAAGTTCTAAAAACGCGACCTAATGGCGGTACGCCGCATCAGACTAGCGTTTTCTTGAATTATCAACCCAATCTCTGAAAATTACCTTCCGAGGATATCTAGAACACTAAGCTGTACAAATAAGTAATCACGATGATCCAGCCAAATAGTCTAGAAGAGACGCAATACATGTTCACTCAAATTTACAAAACATGACTGAAAAGTAATAATGTAGAGTTGATGTAAAATATTTGTTATTTGCTTTTCTGTTAATGAATGTTGGTCGTTCAAACAAGCTTTTTTACGGCTATGTAACTAAGTAAAGTACAATATCACATATAATTTTCTCTCTAGTGTCTTGCAAATATTTTTCCTTCTTCATTTCTTCGATCTTCTAGGTTCTCTTCTTGGTGGATGGAATTTGAACAAGATGTTGCCTCGCTATTTTTATCAAAATTGACGCAAAACTGCTAATCACATCAAATAATCCTCAACCTGAACAATATTCTTCACAAAACGTTTCTTATTGTCCTCCGTTTCAGCAGCTTTGGCCCACTGCGACCGTAGAAGCGCCGACTCATCGCCCGCTGGCCCGGTCGATCCCATTAGGCGCGATCGGATCCCGGAGGATTAACGAGGGAACGGAAGAGGCGAAGGATGTTCGGCAGAGAAAGAAGGAAAAAGTTGGCTTGACGTGGAGATGCAAAGCGAGAAAAACCTTGACAAGTCACGTGAAGCAGAAGGAAATAAGTAAAATATTTAGAGAAAATTTGTAAATGTGAGGATTTCTGTGTTTGTTTCTGGGGTTGAAGAAGAGGCATGGCGAAACTGCGAGTAGTACCATTCGCAGGCTCTTAAAAAAGTATTAACATAGGCGTTAAATAATGTTTTTCGCTGTCTTTACCCTACTAGACAATTTTCAATAAGTTATTTAATCTGTCTTCCTGTTTCCTGAACAATAAGAGTGAACTAATTGTATTTCTAAAATACGATAACATAATCAGTTTAGTCATACGATTGCCCAATAGTGTAAACTCTTTATTAACTGGCTTAGCACTTCGCGTTGCGCTAGTCAAACCATCCCTTAAAGACACGAGCCAAACGTCATGTCCAATCTGATGCATCCATTGTACCCCAGGAATTGGTACGCGTTCCAAAAGCAATGTCAACGGGAGCCTTCATTAAAATTTAATAATCTTTTATTTTTCATTTTCTTTGTTATTCTTTTTTCTCCATTTTCATTCCTTTTAGTTTATGGACCATCCCTTTGAGTCCAATCTGAGTAGCAGATATCACAGCGGGGAGTTTCTCTTATGAAAGGGGGCTGCGGCGGACGCGCTATGTTTGCGCAATTCGAGACGCCGGTCTAACTGCCGCGCCCGGGAACCGCCACCGCCACCACCCGCTGGGGGCGACGCCCTGCGGTCAGTGCTCGAACCCGGCGCGCCGGATGTGACTAAGATCTTACACTACGCACACTGGCGGATTACTGTTATCAAGGATTGCAAATAAAACGCATTGAAATTAGGAGAAAGAAGGCGAATATTGCTGACGGCCAGATTGGGAATGGTGATTTGGGGTATGATTTGCTGGACGGGAAGCATCTTCAAAATTAATTCTAAAGAGAGGGGTCATCTTTTGGGTAAACGGCATGTAACGTTACATTTAACAAAATCTAGTAAAAATGATTATATATGAAACCATATAAAGACATATTTGCAGTAATTCTCTTTCGTATCGTTTTATAGAGGAAAGAAGCCATTACTAACTCCTGAAAGTTTCTCTTGCAGAGATGTCGCTTGATGCACGACTCTTGAAACTTACTTTTATCTTCATGCGGGGTAACAGTAGTGACAGAGTAGAACAGAGTGGTCAAAACAAAGAGGTTAACTACAAATAGAGAACAGAAATACAACGATTGCACTATTATGATAGTACACATAGTACATAGTACACAGTATTATGATTGTACTATTATGACAGTCTGTAAGTTCAGTAAGTAAGATTTGTAATACGTAAATGAATGCAAGTTGCACTTGTTAACGTTACTGTCGTTCCTTGGTGCTCATACATCCCTGCTGAATATTTTCAGTTAACAGTTCATTGTAAGGTTCTTCGTCGCTATGTGTCGAAACATTTAATAAAAGTAATTCCCCCATCTTGAATGATTCGCCGACAAATGTAGAACAAAACTGCTGAAGAAAACAAACACAAATGGTTTCCCCAAAAGTATTGCATACACTGGTGAAGAACACTAAAGGAAGCCATCTCGTATAAAACTGCAATAATTAGATATTTTAACAAAAACAGTTCACGAATAATGAAATAACACAGTATACATGAATACACAGAACAGACATACCGAGAATATAAAACGTTGCTGATCTAGAACTCAACGCGTGAATATTAGTCAGAAACAAAATAATGGGTCACCACAGTATTTGCTCAATTGAACGAGGAGAACTGGGCAGAAACCCCGTTCGCAATAGAAGTTATTGACCCAGAAACTTAAGTACGAGGGTAAGTAAATAAGTATCTGCAATCAATATTATAATTGATTACAACAACAGCACACAATGTACAATGAAACCATTTTTCAATATAGTGATAAAACCATTTTTCAACACTATGCTTTTCAATTTACTTGGTCCAACATACGTAGTGCCTGTTTTCAGAAACAAAAACTACTTTTGATTGAGCTGCGAGTACGTACTGCTTCCTCACCTGTGGGTTAAAGGAAAATCGGCTTTAAGTGGACCAAACTGATGGTTATTAGACGTGAGAATATCGAACTGAATCCGGGATGCTCCGACACCTCGAAATAAAGATTTTGAAGAGCTTGGGGGGCGGAATGTGGATGCGCGTTGTCTTGTAACAAAATAATGTCTTTTGAAAATCATCTCGAAATTCTCATTTGCAGTACTTGACTAAAGTGCAAATGGTGTGCCACTTCATCAATAGTCACTCATGCTTCGTACTTGTATTATCCTACGTTTACTTCTTAATGAGGAATGTTAATACTTACATTTAAAAATGATTCTTAGGACACGTATTCCAATTATAGATATCTCAAATGCAAGTTCGCTCCTTTAAGTAAGTCACATTCGAATAAACTACTAATTCGTAAGTGACGAGGCAAGCAATGGTAGTACAATAAACTACTAATTCGTGGCGAGGCAAGAAAATGGTAGTACTCCATGCTCGACGACAGGACGCCTGCAGGAATCCCCTGGATGGCGTTCTACGATGGGTGACATGGTGCGCACAGTATAAAGCATTTGAATGATTTCCAAAACTTCTGAGTGGGCTTATTGTAGAGAACTTTGTTTCGTCAAACGGGACCACACAAGTTTTTTCGTTGGAATCATTTTAAAATACCGTCAATGGAATCAATACATCGTATGTAGCTTTATTTGTACAATTTCTTCAATCGCTCCTACGTAATACATTACGTTTCGTCGAGTTAATAATTCTCCGGTGCCATTTGGGAAAACAAAGTTGTCAATACATGTCCGCAGCGAAAGTGTTAGAAATCAATTAATCAATTAAGATTTCTAGTACTTTCAAGTACTTAATCGTATGCGTCCCTACGTAACTTACCTAATAGTTAAAGCGTCTTTTCGATATCATACACAATATGAAAAATATTTGGAGTGCTAGTAGTTATTGAATCACGATTTAATGAAGACATATCTGTCAGGGAAAATCCTCTAGCAGAAATTGACATCGGATATCTGAAAGATTTGTATTTTTCTACATAATGCACAGTGACATATTATAAAATTCCACTCACGATCATGTCATTCCCTTGTTAGTTATTTCGTCAGCAATACTATCAAATCAAATATGTAGCAGATTTGCTTTTGCAAGTAGTTTCATGTCACATACAGTTTTTCCTTTTTTTACAATAAATCTCTTATTTGGTACTGGGTGTGTTATTTTAGTGTTTTATGGAAGAATTGTTAATTAAATTTCAATTTATAAGATAACGTTATTTAAGAACAAGAAACCTTGCAGAGTTGGATAAGTTGAATCGAGATATTTCGAATTATAAAATAAGTTTAATATCAACCTTCTTGGGTTTTACAATAAGACCAAACGCACACAATTCCTAACAAAATTTTATTTCCATTACTCGATAATAAGAAAATTGGTAATTGGTATGATGTTAAGCATTTACTTAAGTGCCATTTATGTTTCCATGCAGCGTAATTAAAGACTATCGTGATCAGAAGTAGTTGTATCGGCGAATATCTAGTTCGATAAATGGCAGCCGTACGTTGTACTATAATTAAAACTATTAGCTCCCATTATCGTAGCACCGGAACAGATGGGTTCATGGAAAACATAACGGTTTTGCAATTCAAGCGTTAACACAAAAAGTAGTCGTTCGAAAAAAATGGATATTATCGACCTCTTCATACACAATGAAAACTACTGGTGCCATAATAGGAAACACTTTCTCAATGAATAATTGTGAGTTATTTTACTATAATACGTATTAAATAAAATAATTGTCTATGTACTGGAGTAAGAAAATTCCATTTTTGGGGAATTAGTGACCCACAAAACGTGTTTCTCTGACAAAAAATCGGCACTTCTTCCTAAAGCATTACATTAGTTTCTCTGTATTAAGTGTACAAACACGTAAAATTATGCATTTGATATCTACAATAATGTAATAAAGGTAGAATCAACACAGACTGAAAAGGCAATATTAGAATATGTAGTGTTTAATAAAATTAATTTTTAGATCTCAACTATTAAACGTTGTACAATTAAACGTTTAATAGTTGAGATCTAAAAATTATTTTCAATCTCATATATATTATGTGTTTTGAGTTTTGTAATGGGCACGGGTAACATTGCCAACCCGAACTAATTAAATTCTCTTCAGATTCTAAGGGTGTCAAGATCATATTTTTATAAAATTGTTTCCCCCATCAATAGCGTAGCATTCAGCATTGGCAGGTGTAAACATTTGCCTGTCACCAATTACGCGTTAATATTAAGGAAAGAGGTATACGAAAAAGCAAGACCCTGCTCGCTTCTTCCGGTAAAGTTCGAGAATATCGTTTTCATCTTTCTATTAATAGTATTCACTATGTCTCAATTGTTGATCACTTCCATGCACTAAGAAAAAATATAAACTCGCAAAAAATTAATACACGTGTGTTCCATATCGATACTATAATAACTGAAAATGTGCTAAAAACAACGGTTGTAAAAAATGTCTAACTTAGAAGTCAAGTATCATGAAGATCAGAAATGGGATAGATCTACAAGGAGTCACGAGGAGTAAGTAGTTAGTTTGACGAGGCGCTACGGTGCGCTAAATGAAAATCGCACTCCATACGCAGAACGATTCTACACGTGAGAAATTGAGATCTGGATATCGATAAGATAAATAATTGAACATTGTATTCCGCGTGATGGCTTTTGAAAACATTACTATCTAGTAACTTGTATTTTTTATTACAATTCTACCAAATGCTACATTTTACTAATCGCATTCTTTAAATCTATTCTTCTCTTTCGTCTATGTATTCTATAGTCATAATGTTGTAGGTATGTTTAATGTTCAGTGAAGAGGAAAAAGAACTAGGCTGCTGTCACAAATAATTCCGTTCCACAGTTCATATGCAATATTTGTTGAAGAAATGTTTTGCGAGTTTCTTTGAACTTGTATTTTAATAACCCCTTTTCCACTGACACCAACATTACGATTATAAGCAATGTATTATGTAGAATAATATAGAACTATTATTCGACCTAGATATCTGTGCGTAACATACGAGTTATTTCAATTGGTTCAGTAATTAAACTGACAAACGGGGACAAACACAAACATGGCGCCTTAACACATTACCTTCCGCAGCGGGGTAAAAACCTAATAGTAAAAATGCAACTGCGGCGACCTGACGGTCGGTCAGCGATCAAAAATGGCCCCTACAGCGTAATCGCCCGCCAGCCCCCCCCCCCCCTGCCCCGCTCTAATCGCCCGCCAGCCCCCCCGCCCCCGCTCTAATCGCCCGCCAGCCCCCCGCCCACGCTCTAATCGCCCGCCAGGCCCTGCCGCCCCCACCCTAATCGCTGCAACACGCCCCGGCCCGCCCCGCCCTCCGCCCGCGCCCCTGCTCGCCACCCCGCCCCCGCAGCCGCGCCACAACTGGGTTAACGGCTCGGGGCCGACGAAGGCGACGGACGGCGCGAGGCACAGTCACCAGTGCCCCGCCTCGGGCGAACTGCCAAAGGCGTCGGGACAAGCGATCGCCCGACCGTAGCGACAGCAACGAACGAGAGGTAGATCATTGTGTAAATATGATTCAAAGTGTTGCAAGGTCATAATGGCGGGTCGGCACTGAAAAGGTTGAGAAATTGTAGGTATCTTAAATACTTTTATTTTAATGAAGCCTGATCAATATAAGAGGAAGTTTATTGCCTTATAAAGGTGAAACACTTCATGTGTCTGTAATAATTCTACTTTATTATTTATTTATGTTATTCCTGTAACTTAATAACTAGTTCATGTTTTTCTACTTTGTGATCAGTTGTTTACTCTCGGCAACGAAGACCGAGAAACATGGTATTCGCCTCAATAAAACTGACTGTAAGATCGACCACTTCTCGATGTAAACCAGTCAATAATGTCTAATTGCAACTGCCACTACGTTGTTCCTACGTATTTGTGCAGACTATACTGAATAAAAACACTTTTAGAAAAGTAACGGAACATGCATTAAAAATTACGGAAGAATTTTGGCCTAAAAACGTCGATAACTATATTGACTAGTAAACTCAGATTCTAAATTTAATTTACACAAGTAATTAATGTTAAAGGAAGTTCTGAAATAATTTTGGTTTGTAAGTTGAGTGTTGTACGAAAGAGAATGAAGATTAAAATTATATACAAATTTTGAAAGCGAAATTCCACAAAAAGTTGTTAATGCTCCACTGCTATATGAAGAAAGACAGTATTCACATAGAACTAGAAATACACTTCTGGCACAAAACTTTAAAACAAGTTGGGAAGCATGCACAGCGCTTCCTTTCACATAAATATTGAAATCTACACAACATCATGAACAGTATGTCAGCAGAAGTCCTGGTGCTTTTGTTTTGAGAATTGTTTCTCCTCTCTGTGAAAAAGTTGAGAAAAATTCTAATATTTAATCAACCTTATGAACATAGTTTATGTATGTTATGCTGAGTTATAAAAATATCAATTAGTCATTTTATATTTCAGGGTTAACTTTTATATCTATGTAATCTCACTTGCAATAAACATATTTGTTTAAAGTTCACAAATCAGAATCTTTCCAAATTAATAATTTATGGACCTCTTTATTAGTAACTTATTTATTTAATTATTTCATATCTCTTTATAACTTATCTTATTTTCGGATTGTAAAAATGGATATCACCCTCAGAGAGAAACCATTACAAATAGTTCGTTATAAAAAGTTATGTTCTATGGAATGAATCTTTTAGCGAACAAATTTCAGAACGTTATTGCTGTTTAAAAGTTGTTTGAAATTTATGTGTTGCATGGACGTTGTTTTGGTAAGTTATGGTGGTTAAGAAACAATATCAATATTTGTTATTTTAAATTTTAAACTGTTACATTAGTATACCATACAAACGTGAATATTACGAAGACGAATTATAAAAAAAGAGATACACGAGAAAAATCACTACAATCTTACAAACGCGATAATTGTATCTTGCGTGATTGCAGCGTAAATTTGTTCTCGGAGCAATTTTTGCCGACTTCTCCGGAACGATCGCAAATTGCAACCTGCCGCCAACAGGCCAAGGCTACACGATCACTCCTTGATTCTTAGAGCTCATGGAAACAGTGTTCGCATCCCAAGACCTCCCCTCTTGCTTCAGCTGTAAACTCACACCAAAAGCCCTTGTTCCAACTACCCATGTCTTCGCCGAACTGCCTCTGCTGAACTAATCTCTGTGAACTAATCTCTCAGTTTTGTTCACTGACTTGGCGCTCCAGCATTGCTCACAGACGCAGCTCAAAACCTCCTATCCTCATGGACGCTATCCCCGTGGCTGCTATTTGCACGGCCCCTATCCACGCCCCTACCACTTCCCCATACGCCTACCCCCTCTGCGCCCTTTCACACGCCCTACCTCCCACGCTCCTTCTCCCTCGCCCCTATTCGCATGCTCACTACCCGCACGCCTCTAACCCCGTCACTACTGCCCTATCGCCTACACTCTCATGTCTCCCGTCCTACGGCCCCTGCGCGCCTCGCCCCGCGCCAGCAAACGCTGTGGGCGCTTGCGCAACTGCAGCGCCTATTGTGGCTAGAAGTAGAGCGCGCAGCTAGAATCATGGGCGCGCCAACGATAGGGGGCGTACGCCGCGCCACGCTACATTCAGACAATTTGCCCACGGCTCCATAAATTACGCTATGAGAGAAAAAAAAAGATTTATGACATAAGCAGAGATAGCTGCGGAATACGAAATCTATCCCAGATAGTTTAGAAAGGAGCTACACTCAAGCGTCAAGTATTAGCGAGGATTGATTTATATTTTTGCGCCTAGGAGATTTACAATCTGAAAGTACCCTACTTCCTTAAGCTACTCTGAATTATCATGATATTTGTATCAAAACATTAATTACATTTCCCCATCGATCGGGACTAAGATTTTATTTATCACTTGTTATAATTATAATTTCTGTCTATAATGTTTATTCGATATCGCATCCATCTGAAGATAATTAATTTGCCTGATAAATTACAACAGATTCAAAATCGTCCAGAACTTCCAAAGAAAATAAACATATTTAAAAAAGAAATATAACAAACATTTACGGGTAAGAAGCGATGGACCTAAAATAATCACTAAAAACGTTCTAAAAACGTACATATATGTTGTTTCAAGGGAAAATTGTGTCTTTAAATCTGAGAGAGGTTTTGCATTTTTTCTCACTATAAATTTGAAGATTAATTATGCAAAACCTACATTATTTAAAAACAGAAAAAATCCCAAAACATAAAAGTAAATAACGTATAGTTACTGGTCCATAATATGTTCAGTATTCTATGAATTATCAGGAGACAATTACAGTTTCAGTAAACAATACAGTTCATTAATAACATACTATAGGATTATACCGTTAATTTACTACAATACATATCATACTCAAACGCTAGATCGAATGCAACTGCTGAATGGAGCAGAACACTGGCGGTCGGCTGTTGGCTGTCGGCGGTCGGTAGATTGGGGGAATTTCCCATAACACCAGGTGGATTCCAGACCAGCACCCTAACAAACGGGCTATAAACCTCGTGCGATCTTTCCTTCCTCTCCTTTGTCCTATCCTCACCCCTTATTTACACACACACACACACACACACTTTCATGCACTACACTACCACACACGTCGAGAGACAAGTCGGGAGCTTAGATCTTATCCCGGCTGAGTAGCTCCGTTGGTGGGATGTACCAGGCTGGGGAAAAACGCAAGCCGAGGTGTACGTAGGTACTGGATATCACCACCCAGCGACGGCAGATCACCGTCACCTCATGCGATAAAAAACATGCCCTACTGTTACGAGACTCATAACCGTATCAGTTGACGTATCTGAAAACATGAAATAATCAGTCAATTGTACTTAAACAAAAATAGTCAATGTATAAGACAAACAATAAATTTTATGGAAGCGTCTATTAGCTGATATTATGCTAATTTGAAGATATGTGTTACCGTGCAGAGCGATTGCAACGAGTTTGCAATGTGGTAACAATGCGCATTCGCTCCGCCGCGCCGTGCCGCCGCCGGGAGTCGATCGGAGGCCTGCCCCAGCGCCCGGAGCGACACAACCTCAGCTGCACTGTGCAACGCGCGCGGCGCGCCCCGCCTCGGAATGCACGCATTTGGCAAGCCATTTTCCGCGCAGCCCACCACGCAGTGTAGATAGTGGGTGTGTTTCAAATGGGCGGTGCAGGCGCGTGTTTAGTAATGCCTCGCCTGTAGATATGGTTTAACTATCGTGTCGGGTTGCAAGTGACCCAGTGGCCTTTCCTCCGCGGAAACAGGATTTTAAGGGTTGATTCCAGAAGTATGTGATATTAGGAATTAGAATGTTTGGTAAACCTCAATCATAAGAAAATAAAAAAATATGAATATTAACAAATTCTGAATCTCTTGTATTGACATGAATCCAAAAGGATTCAACTATTAGACAAAGCTTTTGGAGAATGGTCCTTTAAAAATACGTAATTCTGTATAAATAATTCGTGTATTTAAAAGAAATATTTTGTTTTATTTTTCTTCAATCAAAAACACGTTGGGTTTTGTGTGTGTGTGTGTGTGTGTGTAGAGTAAAAATTACAGTAATCCCTGAAATGTGTAAGCATTGCCACGCACAGTCGCACAGGCCCACTCATATACGACAATAAATCAATTAAACAAAACTTAATTAGGACAAGGTATTTTACTCATAAAAGCAGAGTGTGAATGAATCGTTTGTGTTCTAAGTACTCTTCAGCATAGTCGCTTCGCTTCTTTTGCTATCGAATGCATATTATACTTCTTCCAATGTTTTTTTCTGTATTATATCTCCATATATCTTCCACTTCAATATTCCCTCGTTCATTAAAATTTTGCGAGTTACGCTACACTGAATATAATTGTGTTTTTACAACATCTATGCTTCGCTGCACGAACTGCCAAATACCATACATTCAAACAAAAAAGTAGTTTTAAAGAGTATCATCGTGACTTCTCTCCTTATGCTTTACGGAAAGGGAACATTCATCCAGGGTCCTGACGAAATTCGCCCATTAGTAATTATTTCCAAGAAATGTTTCAACAAATAAATCATTGATTTTTCGTCCTCGTAATTTCAGTAAACATGCGAAATTCGTTGTTGAACAACCCCCCATTACAGGGAGATGGTAATCCGGTCAAAGGTGAACCGCGAAATAATCTGAAAATAGAATCGAAAAACGAACAATTCAACGAAACCATTGAAACGCCCACCATCTTGACATGGAATTTAAGAATAAAATGTCTTACACAAATGTCGCTATTAATGACTTCAAGAAATATTCACACCAAATGCCAAGAAATCAAATTTACAGACAAATATCGAACGGTCGAGTTCATACGGGAATCCTGAACTCTCAAAGAATAAAGTGAAACATATATCTTCCTTGAGAAAAGTTATTAATGGACTTGATTACTTGTAAATTCATTCTCCAAAAATTAACACGAATGAAAAATAACGTATTTTAAAAAGTAATCTCCCCACGTCTCTAATTTCCTCCGAAACGAAAAATTGGACATTCAGTAACTCCACGTTTCTACGCAGACACAGACATTCTCTACTACAATCCCCAAACTGGACACTATCGATCGCAAAGAGGTTAGCAACGTAAAGTATGCTCAGTAAACGGGACCGTACCGACGAAAATGAGAATTCTTCTTGAACTTTGCTAAATCATCGCAAGATCGCTCAGTAGACCCTTCGCGTTTCATTAACATCACGATAATACCAACAAGGAAAATTCTGGCAAAACCTCGCGTGTTTTTAGTTAGAGCGAACACGCAAATTTGAAACATCAGAACTTCCAATCTCTAATTAGATACCGCAATGGCAAACTTACAAGAAACCCAAATTCACAGAAGTTAGTGAGAATGTATTTTCTTAAACAAGAAATGGAGTTACTACTAAGTGAAAAAAAAGTATTCTGGAAATACGTGCGCCCTGAACATCGGATCAAATGAATTGGAATTCTAAGTTCTTTTCGAAAAACGTCTCACTCTTCCAGATATGCAAAAATGAAGACTGTCTCACTTGGCACTGATGGAGCAACCAAGAGACAAACTACATTATTAAAATTCAACCCTATGTTAAACAAACAGAATATCGTCTTACGTCACAAATAGTAAACAAATGATGAGTGCCCCAGCTATTCAATACAAATCATCTCACCGAATGAAATAATCCAGTCGGCAAGTACGATGTTCGCACAACACATATCTAATGTCTACGATATCAGATATTTGTCATCTATATAATTTCATGCGGCGCAGTTAGCAATATCGTCCTTTGCATTGAAACTGTACGTTTTCCTCTGTTATGGCCTTTATCGCGAGATGGAACGATGAAGTTTCCAACAAGGAAAATGATTTCTAATACAGGATTCAGTTTCTAAAAACTAAAACTAAAATATTCCGTTATTTTCATTAAACATCACATTTTCGTGCTTTCATCTACACACTCGTCCTGTAGACCTCAAATGTTTTGGCCCGGCGACTGTTATTCATTATTACAAGGTCGCACCATCGTTGAACTACCATTTTCTGGTGAATGATCGTGTATTTCCAAAACTGTGCCGTTTTAAAAATAGGATTTTCTGGTATGTCTACTAACGAAAAATTAGTGCTTCGTACCCTAGACCCAATGAACTTCGAGACCACTTTTATTTCAATATAGCCTGTGATGCAGTAGAGCGAGAACAAGCTTTGCCCCAGTATTAACCTATCACTAAGGCTACCTTGGATGACTCATATCCTCGTATTGACACATATCACTGAACAAAGTATTTTAAAACGAATAATTATAATTTGTATAAACACGCAGATTTTTAACCGTTGTGTTTGTGATACCAAGTTTATTGGCAGCAGATATATTTGTCATGACTTCCTCCTACAATAACATTTGCTCCCAGTCCATTCGAGGGGGATTGCACCTATCTCTTTCCCTTTCTTGTCCAGGTGAACAGGGAGGAGTGGTTTGCCTTTGATATTCACTTCCACTGAATGGCAGACGGAAAGGAAAATAACAACGAACGGTGAATAATGTGGACCGGCTTAGGTGGTTTAGAGCATCAATTGATGTCACTGCAGCGCCTCTGACCGGGAGGTCCTAGGACTCGAGTCGGTGGCAGGATTTTCAACACTAGCTACACAGCTATGTCGACACCGTCTGGAGGAGAAGCGACCGGGTGCTCAGATCGGTAGTGTTCCGAGGTTTGTCCGATCATCGCCAGGTGAATGCTGGAGCAGTACCCTAACAAACGGGCCACGGACCGCGCCCGATCTTTCCTTCCTCTTCCCTGTCCTTTCCTCACTCCTTACTTCCACCCACCCACACACACACACACACACACACACGCACACGCGCGCACACATGCTGGGAGCTTACGAGCTTGTCCCGACCGAAGCTGTATCCCATATGTGGGAGGCGGCCCTAATGACCATAGCAGTTGTTGTGCCCGGAAACACAAAAGAACCAATCCCCTGCGTTGTCGCAGGCCGTGCAAGGCCGCATAAACCGGAGCCTGCATCAGGCCCACGGAACGGCCTCTTCAAAGGCAAGCCACAGCACCCCCGTGCGGCGAGCGGTCGCTAATTAATTCGACGCATGCTGATCGCGTGCGATAGCGTCCGCCGGCGAGCACGCGAGCGATTTGCCCCCCCCCCCCTTCCCCCCCACCCCCGCGCGCTGCGGATCCGCAAAGCGGCCGCGCTCCAGGGAGGTTGCGATCTTGCGCTCATCCTCTGCACTTACGTCACGCTTCTAGGGACCGCTCCAGTTTCCTTCACATCCTGTAGAGGGGACTCTAAGGTAACATGTTCCCTCGAACGACCACGGTGAAGTATCCCCCGAAAATAGTTTATTTACGTTATGAAACAAGATTTTTACGGTTCTAATGGCCCTTTCTTGCACTCTACACGCCACTGCCTTTTATTTCGTCAGGCAGTTTCTTTTATTTTTGTTCTTCATTGCTGAATTGATGACGGGCTTCCTCGATTTCGTCTTTCGTAGGAGACCCACACAAATAGTAGCATTTTTATTTTTATTTTATTTATTTACGCCATAAACAGTTAAAAACTGGGTGTGACGTGCTATGAGAAGAAGTTAATTTGAAGTTACATTTATTTATTAATATAGTTTTGGTATTCTGTCAGCTTACATTCTCATTAGAGAATGATTATGAGAAACACTTTAAATGAAGGTAAACATCTCTGCTCTTCAATGTGACAAGAAAGTAATTGGCCCATACCGGCTTAAATTTTGAAGTAATTAAGTTTTCATTAGTACAGGTTTTAATAAAAAACAACGAAGGTATATGATTTTTTATGATAGTGAAGTTCTACTTGGTCAAACCACCAATTTCTTTATCCAATACGTGGTACGAGTACATTGTTTGCGTAATCAGATGATATTAAATGTAATATAGCGGGCATTCGCTGTAATTAATCTGAAACTGTCAAGAAATTTATGTCTATCTCAGGTGAACAATGAAACTATTTTCACGTCCATCAAATTGATATCCATCAAATTGGTATCATTGGTCCCTATGATACATATCAGCAACACAGACTGATGTTGCGGACAATTATTAGTTAATTCACAGTTGAAATGTATTTGATACAGATGTATAGGAAATTAGACACATTGAAAAATACTTTCTGGCGATATATGTCAGTCTTCAACATTAATATTATTTGGGTTAAGAAGCTTTACCCACGCATTTGTTTATATTCCTCATTGATTGTACGGATACTTCTTCAAACTGCGAGCTCTGACCCAAAAATGAATTTTAGTTTTAAGTTCTAATAACCAATGAGAGGCGAAAACATAGTCTACGTATATTACACGGTAAACAGTAATCGATTCCTTTATGTAAAGGTTTTAATTAGAATCATCTAGTTGGATTACGTGAAAATCGGCCTTCACTGCAAACTGTGCACGGAGAATAATTGCAATAGGCTGAAATTTGGAGCTTGATCCACCAGTGACCAATATAGAATATAGTAAAAACTTCGAAAACGCCAAGAAAGGAAAGAAACTTCTGACAACAGCCTACATTTATTTTACTTTCAAGACCTCGTTTGGGGCTCATGATGGTGATTATTGGCAAAAGCAGAACAGCGAGAGCGAGGTCTCCCGCACTCAGAGAGTATGGAATTTACAGCCGACGTTTACGCAAATGTAGTAGGCGGATAACCAATGGTTTGGGATCATTTTCTGTTAACGGAGCAAACTAATGCAATATTCTGTTCCACTAGTCGGAAACGTGGTGACGAAGTTAACGTTTTTTCCTATTTCCCAATTTTAGATAGTGTTTCTGAATGATATCAAAATGCAGTTGCAAGGAAGTGGCTAGAGATCGTTCGTTTATAACAATAAAAAACTTTAAAACCGCCGAAAATTAATCTTAAAATGCATTTGTATATAACATAATTCATAATTAAATAAATAACTGTTTTTAAATACATCATCTATGTTGCATGAAATTGCAACAGAATGTTTTGTATTACATTCAGAATGTTTCTGAAATAAATTTCCAAGCAAAATGAAAACAAATAATTTTTTATTAAGAACTTTGTAATTCGGAAACACGAGGGTAGAAGATATGAAAATTCTGGGGAATATTTATGGGAACTCGCAGAACGCAGTTTAACGCGTTTGGCGATAAATCAAATCGTCTTCCAGTAAACCCACTTGCATTCACTGATTTACGCCGTACTTTTGGAGCTCAAACATGACACTATTATTTCGTCTTCCCTACGTCAGTTCTTAAAGTGTTAATTTAATTTTGTAGCAGGTTTGAAGATGGAGCTACACCTTCTACAATAAAATGATGAAAATAACTTATGAAATACCTAAAAATGATCGTAAAGAGTATTATTTATTCAAACCATTGGAATACCAACACTTCGCAAATAAACTAGTCACTGTCAAGAGTACCGCATACGTCTCGAAAATACATTATGTAAATGGTTCATCAGGCATCGCCCATATAGTTTTATTCATCTCCATTAGCCTATTTCGATTGATTGATTAGTGATTCCTGGCGCGTCAACTGCTACTATCATTAACCCTGTAAGTGTAATGCGTGTTTTTATCGCGCGAGGTGGCGGTGAGAGACAACGAAACAGTTTCGATTGTCACTGAAAAATGTAAATATTTGATTTTTTCTGCCTATTTTCATACTGCGCGTACCGACTGAATTTTCACACTCATTGCGTCATTGATCACAACACAGGTGGCGTCATGCGACGTTAAGGCTCCAAGAAAGAGAGATCCCGCCATTTATTATTTAGTACGTGTAACGATGTGGAACAGCAATATTTTTTATAATCTTGGAATGCGCAGAACAGGTGTACTTTATATCCCTATACACTATTATACATCATTGTAGTATCCATGAAAACAGTTTTTGTTAAAATATTACATTCACTGCAGCTTTGTATTCGGGAGGCCCGCGTTCAATATCCCGCGCCAGACATCCTGACTGGTGTTTTCGTGGTTTCCCTCGGTCATCCAGGCGAATGCTGAGATAGTTCTACTGGAAGGCCACGACAGCAAAATCAGCGACGCTTCCCGAATTCGTTAACCACGTGATGCCACGAAGGTTAAGCATCACAGGTTCCTGGGTGAATGAACGACTAGGAATCCAAGGATTTAACGGCGCCGCGGCCAACTGCACTTCACGGAAAATATAATAGCTCAATAAAAATACAAATAAATGACAATTTCTTCTTGTCAATAGCTCGTCTATTCAGTTTACTAATTGCTTTCACTTTAATGCTCATGTATTATTTATCAACATCTTTGGTAAAACCGCTACCTCCACGTTAGTTTAGACTACATTTCTATCTCGAGCGGCGGAGTCTGCGTAGGCGACCGAGTCGACGAAGACTATGAAGGCGGCGGCGAGGGCGGCGGCGGCGGAGCAGCGTGGCGGCCAGGGGCGTCGAGAGCGGTGGCGGTGGCTGCAAACACGCGCTCTCCGAATCAGATAGGGCGGGTGGGCGGGCGCATTGCGCCACCGTCCCCGCCCCCGCCCGCGCCCCCGCCCGCGCCAGTGCTCGCTAATTCGTGAGGAGGCCTTCGGGATTGTTGGCCAGGGGCGCCACCGCCCTCCGCGCCGCACGCAAGCCTCTTCCCCCTTCCTTTCACGCGCCCTCTACTCCGGGCCGGCCGCCAGACGGCGCGCGCGGGCCCGGGTGCCGCCAAGGAGTAATTAGCAATGACGGGCGCCCGCCACCTTCGCGCCGCGCTGCTTATTCACCGGCCCCGAAAGGGAGCCCCGATGGAAAGGCGCCCACGCGCTGCTTGCCATTGACGAAGCCTTTTCAATGGCCGCTGGCGAACGGAGAAGGCCCTTCTAAACATAATAGACTAGTTGTGGAGGTCCTTGTAATTGCAAATACAGACCGACATGCGCGTAGCCAGCATGAAGCGGGTAAGGGCACTTGGCATGTCCTACATATTGGGTATGGACATAGGTTTGCGCACAGGAGGGGACAGGGGGGTCGTCGCACCTCTGCAACTTTCCAAAAGGGCTTCTAACCCTACAGTAAAGAAATGTTTCCGTAAATATGATTTATTTCAATATTTTTATATCAATTCCTTATTCCCCCCTCTTTTAAGCCTTACACTATATTTTAGAAAGAGGTACTCTAAACACCTGGCAAACCAGTAGATGGTCAAAATAAAAATAATAGTATTTGTATCATTCATTATTCGTAATTCTTAGAGTACGTTTTATTTATTTACTAGTTTCTACTATTTTCTTCTTTTATTTACTACTTTCCTTTTCCGCACGCGTATAGGTACGAAGCTTCAACAGGAAATACAAATTTTACAAACAATATCAGGTTTATAATTTAAAATCACTAAATTGAGAACAAAACTCTTAAATTATTTTTGGAAAATATATTGTCAAAAATTGATAACTTTTGTTGCACTACGTAACTTACACCTTGTCCTCTAATTTTCTTTTTAGAATTATTTAAGTGTAACTCCTTAAGGGATTCTAAACAATTGCTCTTGATTATCAAAGAAGTTTTTAAAGGTCTATTTTGGCTCGGTCATATCTTTACAAAGGGAAGCATATTTCATTACAAACCTCTCCTCCCCCGCAGTACAAACCCTGACAAACCCTAAGTAGGCGAACCTCGAGATCTCGAATCAGGAGAAAACAGAAAATGTAATTATTTAAAATAATTGGTTTTAATTCTTAAAAAGCTCCAACATACTCAAACGTTCGACACGAGAATTGTATTATTTTTTGGAAAGTTTACAATAAAAAAGGAAGATTTGGTGTTATTGGTGGAACATTATTCCATTCTCAACTACTGCAAAACTGACACGTGCTTTGGACCATTTTTAATGTCTTATAATTCCCAATATTTATTTTTCTAAGACGCAAAATTTCCATTGTAATCAAAACACATCATTCGATTGAAATACTCCAACTACCTTTTCACAACTGACACTCATGAAAGGTAACATTGTTTCTATGGAATGTCCATCGAATAACTTATTTTTCCCCTTGAAAATTAACTTTCGTGTGAGGTATTTTTCCTGCTTTATCGTCAGTACGTTTAATTTTTTCTTTCGTGGCTTGATAATGATTTCTCGATTTCGATGCTACCTTTCAAATGACTTTTGGAAACTATTTCCACAAAACTGAGCTTTGCCATGTTACATCTAATATTACAGGAAATGTACCAAGTAACTCACTTTCATAGTATGTATTCTCATATAAGAAAGTTATCACCCTATCAAAACATCAAGGATCGTTTTGGAAATGTAAATATACGAAATGAATCCCCTTTGCATTGGTTACGCAAATAGAAGATGACGGATTGTTTCTTTTTTATAAAACAAAACAATTTAATATTATATAGGAGTATTACGTATGGATATTAAATTACTCTCTAGTGATCGATCACGGAGATTTATGAAGAAAAACATGGAAATTTTCAAATTATGACATATTTGGATTATCAAATGAAAATGCAACCCGCCACACTACCATCATACATAGATACCTCGGAAAAGATGAATCTTAGAGCCTTAAAACAATTTTTACCTTTGTAAGAGACACATTTTCTAGAAGTAATCTACAAACAGAGACCATTTTGAACGTTTGGACATTTTTTGTGGTTCCGTCACTGCCTAGCGCAGATTGTTGATAATTGAGATCGAGTGGGAAGAATTTTCACTTTTAAAGCAATATCAAAAAAAAGTATTTTCTGGAGGTTGTCAATTTTTGCGAACATTCTTTGAGACCCTCCCAAAAAAATATTTTTGCTCTTCTGAGTATCGTATGTGGAAACTTTTACGAGAACATCTGGAAGAACATTTGAGAGAACATGTGTAACAACATTTGCGAGAACATTTTGAGAGAACGTTTTGAGGGTATTTGGATGAACATTTGGGGATATTTGGGGAAACATTCGGGGAAACATTTGAAGAAACATTTGGCAGACTATTTGTGGAAACATTTGCGAGAACATTTGTGGGGACATTTGAGGACATATTTGGGGAATCATTTGGGGAAACATTTAAGGACACATTTGGGGAAAGATTTAGGAAACATTTAGGGAAAATAAATATATAGAAAAGAAAGGGTGCATTAACAAAGTTGCCAAAGCATTTCTCTTTACATTGTCGCATCCATATGTGTTCACGTTTTGAGAGTTAATTTGACAATTTCAAAGAGTTTCTCTAATGTATGCAGCGATGTTTTTTGCACGAGGCTTTACGTCTGGTTTTGTAAGAACTCCCAAGGCTAACGCCGGTATCTATGCACTCGTATGAAACGGTTCAGTGCTCATTCTTACTTTCGCCTTGTTCCTCTTCCCCTGAAAGTGACCACGTTTTTACACCACAATTTTCTTAGCAAATTTATCTATAATTTTCTTAACGAAACACAAAACATTGGGTTGATTATTAAAATTGTTTGTAAATGATATATGTCAAGGTTGAATACTGTCGCTATTCCTAATTTTCATGAATCACTGTATCAATAACAGTATAAGTTAGTCGCAATACTTGAAAATGTTTCTTAAAGAACAATATATACATCTTATTTTCTATCGAAATATCCATTCTCTTTACGAAATTGTTGCCTTTTTATCAATACTCCAAATACATACTGTAGTTTTTAATATATATAAATTGTTAAAAAACTCTTTGGGGTCAAAGAAAAACGGATTGCATGGCATAGCTAGTTCCTTTTCCTTGTCCAGTGCATCTGGCGTTAGTTCGCGCGGAGAGCCGAGGAACTATTTCGTCACGGAGCGTTCATTAGAGCATGAGGGTGGGCGTGGCGCTAGCGTGAGGTGTCAGTCAGCCCATCGAATGGACAGCCAGCATTCTTCTATACGGAGAGAAGTAATTTCATGCTCTTGTTTCACTCAATAAGTTTATGCCTTGCGCTCACCATTATTTCCTAACTGGTCGGAAATAGTCGAGATTGAGCTCATACTTCGCTTCAAGTCTTCCATTAGTCGCGACCCTTCGTGTTTGGAATATGTAAATTAGGGCGCACGATTAAAGAGAGTTAATAATCAAATTTAGAAAGAATTTTAACATTTTTATGTATTCCCAACGTTCAGATTATGAATGCCTCGTGAATAAGAACATTTGTTTATATATTTGAACTTCACTTTTGGATGAGACAAACATTCTGAATAAAGTATCAGAAAAATAATTTGTTTAAAAGAAATACATGCCTATAAATTAATTTATTACTTAGACATGGTGATAGAATAAAAAGTAATACTGTGGATATTAATCACAAAAACAAAAATATTCATTTTAGAGGATATAATAAACCACTCGAAAATTCTACAAAAAAAAATTGGCGAAAAAATTATTTTATCGCCATTAATTATTTAACAATATATCCAAATACACGAGTGAATATAACAAGAATTTGGCTATCTCTTCTAGTTGAGTTCCTAAATTCTTATGTGGAATTCTGATTACATGTCTCCAGTAAAAGAATAAATTTGTATTATTTCTCACACTGAATTAAATTCTCGATTGGGGTTTATTGAAGTTGCGTATGCCTCATAGTTACGAGATGAAGTAGGACAACCTTTCTATAGTTGAGCCTTAGAGATACCAATCAATTGCGTATGTCGTACCGTGAGATCGTAAGAACAAAAATCGAGAAGCCCATACATGATGTAAGAAATAATTGACATATTTGTCATTAGCATATCACGTTGTGGGATCAAACCTCTGCGGGACCTTGGCACTCTTACTGCGGCAAAGTAACAATCTATTAAGATAGAATACTGCACGTGTCCTGTGCTCTGCCCTATTGTTACAATGAAGCATTTTCCTCCATGAATAATAACTTCTCATGAAATTTACATTTAAAAATCATTTGACCATTCATTTTCTCAATACCATATGTTTTATCAGCTATGGCTAAGTTTGAATATTATATTTGCGGCTTCAAAGAATTAAAAAATAGGATAACTTTTATGATTGCCTAGGTCATTATTATCATTTAGAAGAAATACATCCAGTAGAAGTTATGTTGGTAACGAGTAAATACTAGGTTTCTTGGGGAATCATGAACAATTCATTTGAAAGGGAAAAGGTCCAATCAATTAAAAACGAAAGATCTAATTATTAAAACCAGCCACTGTGACAAAAAGACTTTGAAAGTAAATTTTTACAATGACACGACATCCTGCCACTATTTTATTTTCCAATAATTAACGAGGTTGATATAAAAAGTAAAATAATAATAAGTTTAATAAAACAATTGAAGCTTGATGGAAAGTGTGGGGTTATTTCATAAGCAATAAAATAATAAATTAAAGTGTATAACTCCAGAATAGAATATCTCTATCTTTATTTCTCAACAATGTGTTCGTAAACCGGAGAGAATCTACACAGTTTGGAAGCAGATATCACAGTCGTGTGGTTTTAGGTAATAACAGATGAGATTAACATCGCCCATAACGGACGATGCAGCTGTATATTGGAAGAGATCGGCGAAATATAGTCAACAAACTCAATTTTTACGTTTTCACTTTGAGAGTACATCACTACAATGCTCTCTTAGCAAGATTCTTTCCCTTCATTATTACGTGTATCAATTACCTCTAATGCCAAGAGTGATTTTCTTGACCTCCATTGCTTTACACGAGTCTGACAAAAATGAAATTAACTGCATCTCAAACCCGCGTTGATCTCTCTCTGAGCATTCATTAAATACATTTCGTTAAATAATGATTATTACACGTTTGTTGTATTAAACCTTCTTCCACCCCTCCTTCCAACCATCCTTCTTTACTTCCTGGTACATTTAATTTTATTTAATTCAAAAATGAAAAAGCAGAGAAGAGATTTCATATGTGATATAAATGATAGTACATCGTTTATGAATAAATGTGAGGTATGTTAAGGGCGGCTCTCTCTAAAAAATAATTTTTTATTTTATTCACGAAATTTTAATTTACATACAATTTTGCTTTCTTGCACAATAATATCAATTTTAGAAAAGAATAATGGAAAGGGAAGTGTCCCCCCTCTAAAATCGCACCTGATCACAAATAATGATTATGGACAGAGGAAAGCCCGACCTCAGCAGAATTGCGTAAACAAAAGGAACACCAATGGACTAGAAGACCCTGAGCTCTTATTACCAGACAATTCCAGGAAATGTAGAGCAACTTACCACTCTCGGACGTACGTGTTCGAACAAAATGACGAGAGAGAAAACATGAAGGGGAAATTGTGGGTAGTGTGTGGTGAGCTAGACGGGTGGTTTGTAATCGGATGCCCATTAACTTCGCCTTAATTTCAGGGCCCAGATAAGATCGCGATCGATTATTTATGGAGGCACGACGTCGTGTAGTGATACTAAATGCACCGTTTTTTCTTAAAATTCACTTTTAGGGGCTGAAAAATATTGTACGGGTTTGTCCCTGACTCTCTTAGACAAGCTCCGTTTTGGGTATTACAAAAAAACGGGTATTTAAAACGCTTGTAAATCGACGAGTGAAATACGGAATGGTAATTGTATTTGTTGTTCTGACAGAATATTCATCTCGTATTTTTTCCATATAAACATGAATACTATTATAAATGTATTTTATTATTTGAGAATAAACATTTGCACTCAGAATAGAGATTTCTGGTTTTTATATTTTGCCCGAAATATTGCTTTCACTTTTCTCGTAATGTTATTCAGTAGCCTGTTATAATTATTTCAAACAAAATATTGAATTTATGACGAGTGGTGCTAAAAACAACTATGAAAATCAAATAAAAATAGTTCGTATTGTATGGCACGTAAAACAACTCTTGCATTATTCAGAATTCAGCAACAATTGTCATTTCTTGAATTTCAAATGAAGTGTTTAATTGTTAAATGGAATTCCCTATTTTTTTTTTTTTTGAAATAGAACATTTTTTCTAACAATAACGTGAGAACTGCAAAGAAATCTTTGGATGGAATTTCAACGGAGTCGAATGTCGCTGAGAGTCGCTGCCTTTCGATTCTTGTCGCCGGTTGTTCTTGAGAAACCTGATGCTTGAGAAGGTGACCCAGACCTGTGGGTCACCTTTTCATCCGCGCCGATCACAAAGCGGTGTCAGAGTCGCAATCCCGTGTCAAGTCTGGGTGGAGTTGGACGTTATCGTTTTGTACACCGGCTGTCATTTGTGGTAAAATGCTGACGCAATGGGCCTGTTCAACTGTTTGATGACAATCGCCACACAGCTATCACCTACGTCTTCGCCGTTCAAACAGAAGTGAACAACAATGCAAATCACAACAATGTTAACTTAGGCACAGATGTATGTAATAATTTATCTAAAAATAGAATTATCAGTGATCAAACAATTCTTTAAATTTTGTATTTACTCCATCTTCATTGCAACTCAATGCATCTCCTTGATATACCTTATCGCCTTATACAATGGAATAATAATAGTTTAAAATGCAATGGGTTTTATATTCAAGTAATACTTGTTGAAACGTCGTAAAATTGTAAGGTCAATAGAGAGTCCCGGAGATAATAACAGGAATAATTTTTCATCGCCTTCCCCCGCTAGGGACCTAGGGTAGACCTAGATACAATCCTCGGGCAAGCAATGGAGATTTAGTGGCGAGTGAAGAAAGATCTATCAGAATACTTTCGGGTGATCCCATACCCCTGCGTCTCAATTCACCATTTCTCATCATTTACCACATCATGATTGATTTATGTTTCCTGACACGTCAACTACTTCGGTCATTAGGATCTGAGCTTGTCTCCGCCGGTTATTCCTCTTCATCTATCCATTAAACCATCACTCATGGATCTCAGTTAATTCGTCTTCAGCAGTTGAATGGCACATAAATCAAAATAATTTGAATTTTCGTAGATATTAGAATTTTTGTAGCATAAATGTGGATTTTCATTGTGATTCCTTATTAATTCATTTCAGTTTTCAATTAATCAGACCTGAAATTGAATCAAAAGCTATTGTGAATTTATTTACATAACACGACTGATTTTGAATCGTATGTGTAGAGAAAAAAGTTGCATACGCTTCTAAACGTTACAAATTCATTGTCGATTGAGTCACAATTTTATCTAATGAATCCCCTCTAAAACGTGGTTCATTTGCAACGAGATGCTGTTAATACAAATGAGTTCAAACTCTATTTTGAGTCTCAGTGCACCTTTCTTATACAAGTAACCACCATTCACTCAAAATTATGATATCCGGCAGGAGTCTATTTGACTTTTTAATGAGAATGCGACCTGTTGACCATAACCAACTGGACGCAAACATAGTAAGGAGGGCGCACCGACAAACCAGGGCGAGGTCTGGTTATGACGCGAGGTTCGTCATGGGTGACTTAACAGCTCCGAGTTGCCTGCGGGAGCAGCCACCGCCCCGGCACACAATGCAACTGGCGGCCACCTCACAAAGGCGTATTTTCGACTTATTAAACATCATCGTGTTTGATTGATTCATTTAAATTTTAAATGAGCCTATAAACCCGTTCATTTCAGAGTCCAACTGAGTTTAGTTCAGAGTCGCTGTATCTGCTGTGACTCTGACCAGGACGTCGTAGGATTCGAGCCTCGACGTGGCAGATTTTCGATACTAGCTAGATTCGTAGTTAGATCGAATTCAGCCGCTATCCGAAGGAGAATTCTAGCTGCCGGCTACTCTGAACGGTAGTTTCCCGTATTTCCTCAGATCAATGTCAAGCGAATGCCGGAGCAGTTCCCTAACACATGGGCGCGCGATTTTTCCTTCCTGTTCCTCGACTTACCCTCTCCCCTTGCACACACACAGTGTTACACTTACATGCACTACACTAAAGCTGTGTCGGCTGTGTAGCTGTGTAACGCTAATGTCGGGAGCTTATAGCTGTCCAGGCTGGGGCGGTGCCCCACTGCAGAGGATGTACCTGCAGAAGGAAATGGCCCGCAAGAACACAAAACACAAAACAACATGAAATGAATCATAGTCACCTGCTGGGATAAAACATTTACTTTTTTGATTTTAAAATATTCACTATTCAGCGGTAATAAAAAGCAGTTGACGTGCACCCGTCGGGAAAGACCAAGTTCCTGATAAGCGTAGTTCAAAATTAAGTCCACGTGAGTGTCAAGGGCAGAGTAAGGGAGGAGGTTGAGGAAGGAAATCGAAAACGACCCGTTGCCTATTAGGCAAGTATCTACCCCGACATTTGCCTGGTACCGATTGGAGAAACCACGGAAAACTACCACTCGGCCGCTACAATTCTCTTCCAGACAGCGGCTGAATTAGACCTGGTTATCTAGCTGCAGTGGAGACTCACCACTGACGGGACTCGAACCCTAGGATCTCTCGGTCAGAGACTGCAGTGGCACGGATTGTTGCCTTGAGCCATCTCCGCCGATGATCTAGTAAATACTCCGGCAGTATGAGTGTGCTTAGGCGTCTGTCCATTCTTCCGCGTTATTGTTCCTGTTGCCAATATTAGTGCCGCGCGAACTCCATCCCAAAAGACGCATCCGCGTTTTTCACATTTTAAATATAACAAAAGTGCTGCCAGTACGCAGATCAAAACCCATAGAGGATTGTAGAGACAAAGAAGATAATACTTGCGGTTTAACCATTGCCGCTTGTTCTTCCTGACCGAATCCCCATACTATCAAATTGAAATAGTATGTACATAAACATTTCCTATTATTTTAAAATTCTTCAAAGGCTTATGGTTCCATTAAGTTAATGTTTATAAATGAATGCGTGTATAAAAATTATTCACGGTAAAATATCATGTAAAATCTTTTCAAACATTATGAAATTAAGTCAATACAAATTGTTCAAAGTAAAAATATAAGTCTATAGACAGTCAAAAGTATAAATAATCTACTTTCAATTGTGGCTAAGGTAATGTAATTGTTCAAGATGTTGTCAAGAATAGGAAGTAAAATTCTAGCCGTAAAGTTGTAAGTAATAGAAACGCATACCATCTTTATTCACAGAAGGAAAAGCAGTGAATTGAATGACTGTTTAATGTACCGTTATTTAACAATATTTCAGTGTCTTATACCACATTAAAGCAAATGTCACATTAGAAGCACATGCTGACGAATCAAGTCACAAGATTAAAACAATAAAGCAGTGTTAATATTTGTATCATTTACATTTAATGTAATTAACCAACTATTTCTTGACGTTAACATTTTCGGACAATTTACTGAACGTCTCCCCTTAGACATTCTAACTCCGGCACATTATGAAGGACAGTCCCGTGCGTCGTTAAGCGTTTAATCTGACCATTGCCTTTCATTATGAACATGTGCTTCTGGTTCATTAACTAAAAGCTAAAATTTTACAATCATAATTCAGACAGTGAAGCAATAATGGTCCTCTTACGGACGTTCTCCAAGACCACACGTGTCGGAGAGAAGTAAATCAACTAACTTTGACTTCAATATAAATTAGGTCTAAAATCTCCCTGACGTCTGTGCGAGAACTTTTATTAATTGATGCTAAATTTTAAAATGTGAAGCTGTCATATCTCAAAAGAAATGCAATGATTAATACACGTCAAATTCACCACAAGTTCAAACTATTATAAAGTACATGCGATTTCGCAAAAAGTGACGACCAACAATTTAACGCTTTTTTTACAATTATTCGGGTTCAATAATCCGTGAACTTTCCCCCAGGAGATTAGAATTACACTTCATCACAAAATAAAAACCTGTTTTTAAAGATCTATTCACTTCCACGCAGCATTAATCACGTACTACGTGTAAACTGAGATTCCTCCTCTAACTACAGGCCATTAAAACTTCACTGGAGGACCACCAAAGACTGAGCTTCCACACTTTTCTGTTTTTGCCAACCTTGTTTATGATACTAAACCCAACCAATTAACTACCTTTGACAATCCTTTTCATTTTATAAACAGAAATAAAATGTTAATTAGAAAAGTATATTTTAAAAAACTGCAACATAAAACCTGAGAGGGAATATGTATTTACATTTGATGTTTAAAAAGTAGCTGTTATTTCATTGTCTGGGCATTACAGTCCATCAGAAATTCATAAAATTCCTTATTGAAGGTTTTTGACATTAAAAATATCCATGTTTCACATGGCGCGATGGGTTCTTTCAATATGTTGTTGGCACAATTTTAATATTGTATACAAGCGATTGCCGAGTGAATCCACAATATATTATTTTTAGATCGGTTTCGGGGGTTCCTATCGATGATTAATGTTAGGTAAGTAGGAGAAGGATACGATATATCGCTGTCAATGTATTGTGCTTGATGCTTTTACGTTCTCGAGGTTTTTGTGAACGAAATTTCCCACAAACACAATTTTTCACAAGTTAAAAAAAAATTATGTTACTATCAATTTGTGTTCGACACAAATGAACGCTCTTTAATCTATCTTCATCGAGCGTTCCTTGTTTTTAATTATTATTTAACTTTAGCTTCAGTCAAATCTTAATTATACATTAATAAATACAGTCATAGGTGAAATCAATTTTCTTGCACTCGAATTTAATGTCCCAGGTTACTAAACCACTTTTAAAAAGTCGGTGGCTTTTGGTGGATGTATTATTAACATCGATGGTTTCATTTTGAACATCGATGTTTGGTAACAAAGTTCTGTTATTGATAACGCATCACAAAGTAGCAGTAGCCGAGCGATATTTGTCAGAACAGCACTTAACGAAAAGAACACTGGTCTGATTCTTCATTCCATTTCCAAGTTTGATACAACATTCTTGAGTACTCCGCTTGCTCCTGAATAGAGAACCAAACTCTCCGACAGCAATGCGAGTCGGCAGACGTCACAAACACAACGCTCAAACTGTTAAAAGGAGTGAGAAGAACTCTCGATCCCAATTAAAGGAGATAAATCGACATCAATTCCTTCTGGCCGGCGGCTCTCACCCCCCCCACCCGGGATTCATGCCCCAAATTAAAGCTCCACCCCACCAACACCTGCAGCGCAACGCCGCCTCTCAACTCACAGCCGCCGCAGCCTTGACCACAAATCAGCCCGCGGCAGTGTACCCGCGCGGCGTGGTGCGGCGTATCGCCGACCATCGCGGCCGCCCGGGCGGCGCTAATGAACCGCGCCCGATCGCATCATTACGTCGGGAGGGTGGGAGGGAGGGTGGGTAGGGCGGAGCCGGGTGGGACGGGGCGGGACGGGGAGGCACGGGACGGGGCGGGACGAGGCAGGACGGGGCGGGACGGGACGGGACGGGACGGGACGGGGCGGGACGGGACGGGACGGGACGGGACGGGGCGGGACGGGACGGGACGGGGCGGGACGGGGCGGGACGGGGCGGAGCGGGGAGGGGAGGGGAGGGGCGGGGCGGGAGGGGAGGGGAGGGGCGGGGCAGGGCGGGTGGGGCGGGGCGGGGCGGAGCGGGAGGGGCGGGGCGGGGCGGGCGGCACCCGTGGCCACAGCCGACCGGTTGAGGCGCGCGCCCCCGCGGCCCCTGGGGCGTTCCACAAGGCGGGGGCCGCCTCGTGCCACCGAGGGCAGTGATCGGTCAACAGTGGAGGAAGGTGATGTCGACGGATAGATGATGGATGGTAGAAAAAAACTGTATTGGATGTCAGTGCGTGAGAATTGATTTTGGGCGGGTCAACTATCGCCATTATTAGTCCTGTAGGTGGTTGATTGATTCGTGATTCTGAGCACGTCAACTGACTACTAAGATCATTATTTCCGTTAGCATAGTGCATGTTTTTACCGCCAGAGGTGGTGGTGGTGGTGGTGGTGGTGGTGATCTTCTCCCGCTGGATGACGAGATCCGGCGCCATGGAGAAGGGGGTCCACAAGCAGGTGTCTGCCAACAGCGGGGCACCATTCCAGCCGAGCAAACTCTAAACTTCCAACTCGCGTCCTACCGTGTATGGGTGTAAGGTAGTGTAGTGCCAGTAGGGGTAGATGTATGAAGGGAAGAGTGAGGAATGGACAAGGAAGAGGAAGGAAAGATCGCACGAGTACGTGGCCTATTTCTTAGACTCCGCCATACACCTGGTGTTTACCGGGGAAACCCTGAAGACTACCGAACAGAGCAACAGAGGCCGCTAGAATTGTCCTCCAGACAGCGGCTGAAGTCGACCCAGCTATGTAGCTAGTGACGAATATCTTGCCACTGTCGGAACTCAAACTCTAGGATAGCCCGATCAGAGACCCTGCAATGACATCAATTGACGCCTTAAGTCACTTAAGCCGATATAGATGATGGACTGAAAAAAAACTCTGGCTACGGGATGTGAGTGCAAGAGGGTTGATGTTGGGGGAACAACTACCTTGTTATTAGTCCTGTAAGTGAAAGGTATGTTTTTTATCGCGGAAGATGGCGGTGTACCTCCTCGCTTGAAGGTGAGGTCCGGCGCCTACCTACACGTCGGCCTGCGGGCTTCCCCCCGCCAGGAATCTTCCCCAGCGCGGCACCGCCTCAGCTCCCGACTGCTCTTTCGTCATGTATGGTAATGTAGTGCATGAACGTGTAAGGGTGTGTATATAGAGAGAGGAGAGAACAAGGATGAGGAAGGAAAGATCACACGAGGTCTGAGGCCCGTTTGCTACGGTATTACCCCGTCTCGTATTGATCAGAGAAACCATGAAAAATTGCCGTTGGGAGCAGTTAGCCGCTAGAATTTTCTTCCATATTGTGGTAATATCCGAACCAGCTATGTAGCAAGTATCGAAAATCTGCCACGAAAGTCGATCGATAATACCTTCCGGTATCCTTCCGGTATCGATAATACCTTCCAGTCGATCGATAATACCATACCACTGAGATAAATGTGATGCCATTGAGCTTTCGCAGCTGGTTTTCTTCGATTTGACAGACGTGGAAGTTTTGTCAAGCTCCGTTCAAAATATAAAGTTGGCTGGTCTTCTTGGCCACCAACAGATCAGTGTGGTTCATGTGTAATTAGTTGTCAAAAATGATTTTTTCCATCTAAATACACCAACAACGCTTCATCAATATCATCAAAATGATTGGTAATATAGATCATTTGAAAATGAGAACAAAAGAGCCACATCATCAATGTGGATTCGTTACGAGACGGAACCGACGCCGTGTTTGAAGAGGTGTCATCGAAGTTCCGAGATTATGCTAGGACATTTTGGGGGCAAAGGTTTTCAACGTATCTCTATAGGAGATAATTGGTCGCCGTCTTCGTCAGCTGAACATGGTGTTGGCTCAATTCACGTTTCATTGGCTGAATTTTCGTGGTGTTACAGAATTTAAATGACCAAAAAAATTCACTTCTCTGGTGGAGAAGACCGCAATACGGCGTGGGGATGTCTACGTGCTAACCGCACGTACCCCCTTAATCCATGGCCGCGAAGCAGGGACGTCGCCACTAGACCTGAGCCCGTTCACGAACTGTCGCGCCGTATACATACTACAATCATTATCGCGAAGGCTACGTGCATTCTCAATAGAGAGGCACTAATGGGGAGGCTAGAGGGATAATGGAGCCTTTCCTCCCCCTGTCAGAAAGCATCGAAGCACCTGTACTCGAACCAGCCCTACGAGAAGTAGTTTTAAAAGAACAATTGCCATTACTCAGGATTTCCCAAATCCGCAGACATTCTTGCGAAAGTTTCTTGGAGGAAGATTTCTTGCCTCCACCAGGAATTAAACCTAGGTTCCACGTAAAAATACTAACCTTGAGTCATTCTGGGTTTGTATGATGTGAACATAAAAGCAAATATAAGGAAGCTAATGTTTTAAATACAATATGTAATTGAATGTTTAAATACAATAAAAATAATAATAATAATAATAATAATAATAATAATAATAATATATAATGGTATAAATTATTATTCGTAATAATACATAATATAATAATACAAACAAGTGTTCTATTTTAATACGTAAATATGCATTATTTGTAGATGAAATATAAATATCCATCAACGCGCAGGCAGTCGATACGTTCCGCACATCGTGACTTAACGGTTCTTTCGCAGAACCTCCTCCAGCGCAGGCTCCGTAATACCCGACGGCAAGGCGGCGCCTGCGCAGGATCTAACGGGAGAAACAACACTTCGCCATAAATTTCAGCGCGATCGACCGATCGATCGATAGATCCTCGCGATCGCCGCCACCTCAAGGCCTGCAACGCCTACTGCACGCACGAACGGGGCACTTCGAGGAGGTCGTGACCCTTGCAGAGCAGCGGCCTGTCGCTTCGTTACCCAGCGAAAGTAACACACACCCGCCTGCCATGTCTCCGGTCACCACATTCCGTGGCGGGAATTTGTGCCCTCCTAATTGCTCAGCGGATGTGGGATGTGGGTTCATGGCATAAGAGCCACAGCTCAACCTACGTTATCGGCACTCAAATTGCCCAATAAAACGAACTTCACATTCACCACAAGAGTTAATTACCTCTCGCAGGGGGGAGGGTCATGCGGAGGTGCCAAGGAGAAATTTTGAATTGATATTACTCATAATTTATTATTTTTCATTTGAAATTTTGGTTCACGTTTATGTGCTATTGTTCATTAAACCTATTTATTTAAAAATAAATGTAAAAATCGCTTCGTGCACGACACTCATTCCAATAACTTGCAATTAGAAAGCTACCAAAAATATTATAAACTTTAACGGGATTGGCAAACAAACGATCACGTAACTCAGTGACCCAAATAGCGCTGAAGCCCAGACAACCTATATACAATACATAATCTCTCGAATCATGCACGGCGGGGAATCCATAAATAATCTAGAAATAAATGGCTTCTACAGAAGTCTCCATGAGTAGAATTACGATTATAACGAGTTGGTTATGGACATGAATTACACATCAAGAAAGAGGAAGACACGAGAACAAACACTGATTTTCAAGGTAGATCTCGAACTAACGTCACTTTGAACTGAAGTTCTTCTTTCCCTTTGCGAAATTCCTTCGTAAGTTGATTTTATGTTTATTATTCGAAGGCGCTAGCGAGATGTTTAAGCTGCAGTCATACAGATTTGAAAAAACAGTTACTATATTATAGGATTAACGTAATTTTTGCAGTGACACAACAAAATAAAGTAATAGAAGAATATTTCTGACAGAATTGTGCTACTATTCTGTGCCATTGGCAATGCTCGGTGTATTACATCATCTTTTTCTTCTTGTTCTTAGTGTTTTCTTGTAATAATATCCGAATATCTAACACTAACATATATATTTATACAGTGTTATTCAAAATAATTGTCGAAGTTTCGTTATTTTTTTTGGAGACAATGGAAGTAAATACTATTATTGTATTTGCTGCGGCTGATAGACAAACTCTTGTAGTTACCTCAGGAAATGTCAGACACCAGTTACAGCAGTGTTTAAAAAATGGCGCTGAGCGGTAAGGAGGAAGTCTTTTGTACTCTTGAGTATCACAAACATCAATCCATTACCATAGTCCAGCACCATTTTCGAACGAAATACGGAAATGACCCTCCATCCAACAACTCAATACAGTTGGTACGCTCAATTTGAGCATACGGGCTGTTTGTGTAAAGGGCGAAGCAGCGGGCGTCCCGGTGTGCCAGAAGCGAAAGTGAATCGGATCAGGGAAACTTACCTCCATAGTCCTAAATAATCGACAACAAGGGGCAGCCGGGAACTGATTACAGCATAAATTCTCGGCTATCCGGGAGATGCCTCAGTTCCTCACTGCCCTGAGGAAGCCTGCGACTTGTCAGGCGAAACGTCGGTCTCCCAGCCAATGACGCGGCGTCTCCCGGATTGCCGAGAATTTATGGATTCGAGCCGCGGAAGCTTACGTGTACAACTGATTACAGCATCGGAGTGATCGGACGCGGGACGGACCGCGATCAGATGGTCTTACCCTGGCCATCACGATCACTAGAACTCACGCCGTGTAATTTTTTCCTGCGGGGATATGTTACAGATCGAGTCTTTATCCCTCTTCTGCTGACGAATATTATGGAACTGAAGCAGTGCATCAGAGACAGATTCCTAAGCATCAATCCTGAGATGTTTGAGACTGTTTGGGAAGAAATGGTCTATCACTTGGTTGTGCGTACAGTGACTAAGGGCACCCATATTAAGCATTTGTAATTCAAGTAAAAAACTTTCTAAGTTCCAGTGGCAAAATGCAAAAAAAAAAAAAAAAAGATTCATATTTAGTCAAGTTTTAGTAGTAAGTCAATTACTCCGTGTATTATATTTTTTGAAGCCTGTACAATCATTTTAAATAACCCTGTACTTGCTGCTGAAACTCCGAACCACCTGAAAGAGAAAACTTGAATATCGCACGGGTTCGAGTTCGAGAGCGTGGCGAATGGTAATGGTTTTGATCAGCGACGAGTCCTCAAGGCTCGGGCGGTCGCGTCCGCTCGCGCCGCCACGCACCGGCCCGACAAACGAGCGGATCGCGGAGGCGGGGGCGGGGGCGGGGGCGGGGCAGAAGGTCGCGACCCGCGGGCCGGCCTTCAGGCCGAGCGCCGTGGGAAGGCCGCGCCGCACGCCACCTCCGGGTCCTTAAGGCGCATTAGGCGGAGCGGACTCCCAAATCTCGATCGGCTCGGCACACCTCCCTGGGAACCCGTGCGGACGGAGGGGCGACGTGAACGGGACTTGTTCAAGAGATTTACGGTCCGTGTTCGTTAAGGCCATTTGTGCCTAGTGATGCGAACAAAGTCAAGGAATGGCAAAATGCATGCAATAGAGTTACGTCACCATTATGAGGCGTAGCCAATGATTGTTTCACCTTTCTCCTGCCACCTTTTCTTGTTTCTGTTTACTTTATCCTTTTCTTGTTTCTGGTTTCTAGGCCTAAATCATGCTCGCAACTAACTGATAAATTATTTAAAATTTCTCACATTATTGATGGCAATGAGGTCACAACTGCAGGGGAATGATGCCACCGAAATCATTTTCGCTATTGAGATTGGCCATGATCGTTTCAGATACCTAAAATATTATTATTCCCATTTAGTTTACTCCTTTAACCCATACCGTTAGATATCGCGTAATAATCCCAATGCATGACTTGCTCGAAGGTTCTAAGTGGTAATCAAACTTACGACAGACTGTTGGAAAAGAAAAGGAGGTGAAGTCGGGATTGGATCACGCTCGCTGTATGGGGAGTAGTACTCTTCTGGCATTTGCTAGGCTACAAAAACAATTATGAATATAGTTTCCTACCTGCGACTTACTTCAATACAGCCATTTTAAGTGGTACTTTTATCTACCAATTCTGAGACTCATTTCATAAACGTTATCATGAGACGTTCAGTTATGCTCGACGTCTCCATCTACATTAATTCGATTCACGTTTTCCAGAACACAGTTCTTACTCCTTAAGGAATTTATAGGAATATGACAAATATCTACAGTACGATTGGCGATGGCGCGTGTAGTGACTTAAGCCATATTGTTTTCAGGACCGGTTTAGTATCTTCAGAGCTTGTGACCAAACTATAGGCCCTTAAAATCTTTAAAATGTATGTGTATTTTACCAATCACACAGCGCCGCTCTCGTGAGCCAGGCACCATGAAATTAGAATGCCAGCGCGAGTGCCGCCTAGAGGTGGACAACGCCACCTGGGCTAGTGACTTCTGAACTCACGCCGGTCGCTGACTCCAAGGAAGAAGCACAGAGTCGGTTGAGGTGGCGAGTGCGTGCAAAGAGAAGGATTCGGCTAGTGAGATTGGAAGTGAACGGACGGCGGTGTGTGAGGCTGGGGGACTGAACTGAGCCCAAGCGTGAGGTGTCGACGCAGAAGCCACGCAAGGAAGCCGGTCCCTTCACTGAAACCCCACCCGTGACCTTACGCGGGAGGAGGTAAACGTTTCTTTTTCGGATTCTGCTGCGGGGCAGAATCCTCGGCAAGTTATCACATAGCCGTGCCTATCGACTGCGCTGAGGGAAAGATGCCCGGCTTTCGGGAGTTGGACTCGTGCGCACATCCAATAACTGAGAAGTAAATTCCGTGAGTGACTTGAAATCAGTTACTGCAAATCTTTTGTGTGTGCAAGACAGATAGGCAGGTGGCTCTTGCCACTTCACAACCCTATTTTTCTTGCATTGCAAGATATTGGGTATTTGATACTTCTGTAAGATTATGTTGCTGTTTGCTTTTTTTTTAGTAAAGTATCACCAGTAAAGGTAGACTGGAATACTGTACTGGATTTTGTAGCATGTGCTTTTTAAAATTATATTAAGTATGTAGGGAATGAGCTTGTGTTTTTTGGGTAATTCCTCAAAAATTTCATTCAAAGAGCCCCGAACACATTAATATCCCGTTTGATGCTCGCCTTCTGTACCAAGTTTTCCATGCGTGCTAGGAACGTATGATCTCAGAAATAGAGATTGGCCTCAAAAGTTAAATTAAAATGAACTGCAGGCTTTGCAATTAAAAATTTTTAATTCATTTTGAACATTTATTAACGGATATAACATTTGCTTAATCATTGAGGGTTTTCTCTTTCTAAGGAGAGCCCTAAGCTTCTGCTTATGTATTGATTCACCCCTGATTGTAACCGAACATCAACACCTCATCACGTTCAATGCGAACTAATCAAGCGCGTACCTGAACATTTACAGGTCCTTGTCCTTGTGACTAGGTGACAATGTTTTAAGACCATTTTCATTATCTTCATACAAACGAGACATGTAAAAGACCAATGGTATATTTCATCAGATCATGCATAGTATTGTAAAGGAAATAATCTCCACAAAAGTTTTCAACAGTTTTATTAACAATTTTTCATAGTTAACTTTCGGGAATGAATTTTCCCATCCTCAGTGGATCTCTAGCAAAATGGAGAAATGAATTCATTTTCTCCATTTTGCTAGAGATCCACAACAATTTTTCATAGTTAACTTGAGGCTAACTTTTCATAGTCCACTGAGGATGGGAAAATTCATTCCCGAAAGTTAACTATGAAAAATTGTTAATAAAACTATTAAAAACTTTTGTGGAGATTATTTCCTTTACAATACCATGGATTACCACAAGATATCTGCAACCACCACGGAATTTAGATCATGCATAGGTTCTTTGGACCTCAAGTTTGAGAATATGGACGTTCTAGCGAACGATCCTTAATAAATTCAATCGAGGAGGAGATCCACTTCACTCGATATGACAATTTATTCCTTCAGTAAGGTTACAGGCATCGTTATTAGCCTCCATTAAGATTTTTGTGGTTCTCTTAATATTCTTGGGATGGAGAAGTACTAAATTTTCTTAGTGAAACTCAATGGGCATTTAGCGCATCTCGTTTTGAGTAGATCCTTTGACTAAAAATTGCCACTTTTTATTTCGTTATATTTTATTAATTTATTTCTAAAATTCAACTTTGTTTCAATAGTGGCGACTTCAAGATTGCAAATATGTTGGCAGTAGTTAGACACTCTACTCAGTAGTAATTACCAATCGATATTCTACCCTCTGAAGGAATATGAAACAAAAAAGTTAAAAAAAGAACTGGTTTATGTTACATTATTGCAATTTCAATATTAATACATTGATTCAGGTATTCTTTAAATATAAAACAAGGAGAAATAAATAATTTTTAATCTAATCCTCACCACTAGAAAACAAAAAGCTCCACGTTCTTCAAGTTGTTCAAAAAGCTCCACGTTCTTCAGTTAGAAACAAGTGGAAAGCCTCCAATTCTTAGTTTTTAAATGTGCTTGAAGTGGCGACAGTGGGCGCCATTAACCAAATCAATCAATTTCTACATTTGAGATGTCACGATTGGAAGACACATTTCCATTCTGAAATACCGCTAATCAATAAGTGCACTTCTGGGGAAGATCCACCTCCAACAACATTTTAATTCCTCCTCCCCCACAACAGTAACATCGCACAGCGTTTACCTCATTTCCGAGCGGTGCACGCACTTGGTTTGTTTGCACTGCCAACTACAACGCTGACAGTTACGATCGTGCCGTCACCGCCGCGCCGCCGCCGTCGTGGGCGCGGAGGCGGAGGCGGGCCCGTGGGAAGGCCGCGCGCGCAGCGTGTTCCGCGCCACGAGGCACGCCTCCGGCCGCCCGTCTGCGCTGCGCAGCACCGCGCCTCCACCACGGCCACGCGCCTGCCCGCGCCCCTGCCCCTCGACTGCGCCCGCCATCCACGCAGCCCCAGAGGTGGATCCGTCCCACAAAGCCTTCGTTTTACGAGTTCAGCCGCTGTCTGGAGAAGAATACTAGCGGCAGGATGCTGTGATTGCTGTTTTTCTGCGGTTTCTCCGATCAACTAATGTCACTGAAGTTCTTCTGACCGGGTGGTCCTAGGGTTCGAGTTCCGACGGTTACAGAATTTTCGACACTAGCAAGATAGCTAGGTCGAAGTCAGTCTGGAGGAGAATTCTAGCGGCCTGTTGCTCTGATAGGTAGTTTTCTGTTGTTTCTCCGATCAACATCAGACCAAGCCAGGTCAGTACCGTAACAAACGGGCCACGGACCGCGCGCGATCTTTCCTTCCTATTCCTTGTTCTATCCTCATCATTCCTGGGCCCCAGCATTCGCCTGGAACTGATCGAATGAACCGCGATCGCTGCCTTCTCCACCAGGCAGTGGTCGGATTTGACTGAGATATGTGTCATAGTATGTAGTTATGTATGTTAGTATAACAACAATAAAGCAAATTATTACCAACCGTGTGTTTTCACCCTGCGTAAACTAGTAGATCTTAGCCTTTAACAGGGTCTGTACAGGCTTCAATGAATAAATGTTCGATAGCGGCCGCATTGTGTAGTGGGTGCCACGATAATCGAGGCTTCCTATTTTCTTGTCTACACTTCCACTATTTCCTATGTAAGCCGGGAGCATTATGATAGGGTTTGCCCTCGTCCCCTCGATTTAGATGAACAGTAAACCGTTAGTGGAGACCGGAAACCGTATATGATCTGGCACTACGCCTTGTCACCTACTAAGCCTATGCCCATGCCATAGCGACCCAGCCTGACGACCATGGACTCGGGAGACCTGTAGTAAGTAGGACACAACCTCTTACGTCATCTGGCATTCTCTACCTGCGAGAAGATCTGATAATGTCAACCATCTGCAGGAACTGGGATACGACAGTCAAAAGCGACAGTTCGATGTTTCCCCATCCGGAAATCAAACTCGGAGTCGACGGTACGGAAAGCTAGCTTGCTAGCCCCGAGCCACCGGGATCCACCAGAGCCCATGGCTGTCAGGCTCAGACGCCACGGCGTAATCATAGTCTGAAGAAGCTGTAGTCGGATGAGTTTTAGGCCTTTAAAACTGATGCGTCACGTTTCGTTATGGTCTGCTGTAATCTAAAAAGCATGTGTTTATGGTCGTTCTATTACATTTTGGGAGATACTCCCACCTCGTAGCACGAGTTATCAGAAATATTCCAAGATGGGTTACAATGCGAAGCATTTTACCCCTTTAAAAACAATAATAATTTACAGAGTACAGAATGTTCGCAAGAGTTAATCTAGTTCAACATAAACGGAGGAAGCAACCAACAAAGAAAAATAATCATGTAAACGTACAAATCAAATGTAAATACACATTCATCGAAAATAATAATTGCCGCAAACCTATAAACGAAACCTATGTAAATAACCATTAAAACATCCGTGAAATACATTCGCAATATCCGTGAACAGTGCAACGGCTTCAAAACAAGACTCCACACAGTATGAAGCGTTCGAGTAAACACATTTGCGTGTTCTTCCCTGTACTTGACTTTCTATCTTCGTTCCTCCTCGGTGTTTAAGTGTTGGTCCACAACTTAAGCTGCTCTGTTTTGCCGCCGCGCGCTGCAACCATTCAGCCATTGCACCAAGGTCTCCCAGTGCGAAAGGCGGCGCGGCGTGAGCGTGAAGCCAGCTCTCGCCTGGAGTGGAACGAACGGGATACGTCGAAACAAGAGCCTTCGGCGAATGACTCACCGCAGAGGATCCTTGCGCACACCTCGATTTTAAAACAATCAAAGAATAAAGAAACAAATTTTAATTCAGGATAAAATTAATGGAGGGAAATCATGTTGATTTCGATTACCCCCCCCCCCCCCTCTGACTGGAGTTCCAAGTGTTCTACTCCCATGCTAGGTAGAGTTCAGCCGCTGTCTGAAGGGGAATTCTACTGGCCGGCTGCTTTGATATTTTTTCGTGGTTTCTCCGATGAACTCCAGGCGAATGCCGGAACAGTATTCTAACAAACGGGCCAGGGACCGCGCGCGATCTTTCCTTCCTTTTCCTTGCCCTATCCTTACCCTCGCATATATTACGCTACCACACTTGTCGAGAGGCTAATCGCGAGCTTGAAGCTTATCCCGGCTGAGGCGGTGCCACGCTGGAGGAAGATACGTGGTTACGTGGCGTGATGCGTAGGGGAAAAGTTCCCGCTAGCCGACGTAGGTGGGCGTCGGATATCGCCGTCCAGTGGGGGGAAGATCGCCACCACCTCCCACGACAAAACACTTGAAGTCACTAAACAATCAATCAACTCGATGGCCCGGTCTCAAAATACTGAACATTGCGTTTACGGAAAGTAAGGTCTAGGGAATAATGGGAAGGCTATTTTCTGTGGATAAAAAAATTAACAGCTTTATTTCACTTCAAAACCCTAACACCATACCGTCGCGTTTACTCAAAAAAATAACACTGAGGGAGTTTCCACATCGGACCGGAATACAAACTTCCCGATATTAGGCCTCTCTAAAATCTGCATCCATAAAAGCCAAATTTTTATTACGAATATATTAGAAGAGGACAGGCCGAAGAGAATACTCTCAGGTCTTCACAAAGCGATTAGGAAAAAGGAGCAAAGAGGGTATGAATTGGCAACAAGGTCAATCCAAAAAAACGATTGCAATTGCCACAATATCTGTGGAGAGGATTGACGATCTTCCAGCAGTTTCAAGAAAGCTCAGAACCTTACAGAATGAAAGGTGCGGATAGTACTTATTCGTACAAAATTCGAAACATATAGTATACGTAGGCCATATTCCATTGCAATACAGATCACAAATATAAGATTGCTTGTATTTACTTAACTATTATAGTTTTAAAAAACACTATGATTAATAGTATAAGTTTGCCAACTTTTTAAAACAATTAAGTTAAATTTTAAATCACTATTAATTGGAATCACAGATGTGTGATTTTCGAGTCGAATTTGACAATGAGTCGCATATTAGGAGCTGCGTGATAACGAACCGTGAGATTGTAAGTCTTTGTATGATGACTGGCCTAAAGGGAAACTGGTTATTCCACTTGTCCTCTACGTGCACGACAGAGATTACTCACCAATTTCTATACTGAACAACGATTAGTGCAATGTATTTACTTTCTTTATTACGCTAGAGAAATGATCGCTCACGGAGATCGAGAGCGATGATTGCGTAAAGCTCACCCTCTTAATGTATTCAGTTCCACGTCAGACGCCAGAGATAACTGTCTAATCTCTAAGTATGAATAATCCACTTCGATTGCTTCTCGAGAAAATTTTTCTGATAGTTGTAGAGAGCTCTGAAGTCCTCAACTTTGTAGTTTGGAATAATCATTCAAGTAGAATAAGAGTATCTCTAAGATACGTATGGTTGAAACTACCCAACAAATAAAAATCAAATAAATAATAATTCACATAAATGGATTAAAACGTGATGTGTAGCTAGAGTTCTACAGAAAATATCACACTTGCGGCCTACAGCAGCCAAATTCTGCTAAAAACCACCCAGAATGATTTTACAAAAAGTAACCACGAACCACTGCTCAAAGACAAAAACATACGTTCGTATAATCTGCATTTAGTTGAATATTTTCACAAGAAAGAGGCTTCACTAATACTACAATAACAACGCATAGTACGGATACACATGGTTACACAGTATAATAGATCTTTACCCACCCACAATATCAAAAAAATATGATGTTCCATAACGCGACACGTGAATGGCAAATATTTAATGTTGAGGTGTCTTGCTGTTGTAAGACGTCAGCAGTGTCGCAATTATGATAATTAAGTATTTTCACTTTGCAGTCGAAATCGAAACTGGTTCATTCTTTGTGGATTGTTTTCGAGTTCCTGGGTATTAAAGAAAACCATAGACACCCCACAAGTGGTCGGATGCTGCCTAGTTTCCTCACAATTCCTGTGCGCATGGCAAATTAGTAATATAGATGCTCCAAAATTGAGTATTTGTTTCAAAAATACTGTTTCAGAAAGTAAATGGCTCCTATAACAGATCAGACCACACGAACAGGATATATATATATATATATATATATATATATATATATATATATATATATATATATATATATATATATATATATATATATATTCTTGTTTCAATCGGAAGTGGGTCTTTAAAGCCGCAGGGTAGCATCCTGTTAATTTAGCGACAGTGAAATGTAAGTTGTGGTAAAGCGTATCACAAATACTGTAGTTTAAGGCTTTTCTGAATCCGATCTGAATCGAATTTTTCTGTTCACTGCATTATTGACATAAATTCTAAATGTCATCATGTTCTAAATGCTAAAGCAGATGTTTTCAGTGATACCCAACGTAAATTATCAAAGTGTTTACAAAATCCTTAAAATATTACTCGTATTTAAATTCACCCCAGAACGGGTTTTTAAGGCTTTTTGCTTAATACGTTATTAATGTTTAAAGGACAGAAACGTTTTTTTAGTATTTTAAGTATTTTAGTATTTTTCTACGATGTATTTTTACCAATCGAAGGACCTGGTTCCGAAGGCAAATCTTGAACAGAACAACCCTGACCAACGCGCACTGGAGGCGAGGCGCTGGGAAGCCATTGATTGATTAGCGTTTCCGAGCACGTCAATTCCTAAGGTTATTAGTCCCGTAACTGCAGCGCATGTTCTCGTCACGGGAGGTGGCAGTGATCCCCCGCTGGTAAGATCCGACGCCAACCTACACGTCGGCATGGGGATATTTTTGCAAGTCAGGAATTATGCACCGGCGGGGCACCTCCCCACCAGGTACAAGCTCCAAGCTTCCGACTCGCCTCCCGACAAGATTGTGTGTAAGTAAGGGATGAGAATAGGGCAAGGGAGAGGAATGCAAGATCGCGCGCTGCTCGTGGCCCGTTTGATAGAGTCCTCCTGCAGAGATTGCTCCTGCATTCGCCAGAAGTTGCTCAGAAAAACCAATGGCAACTACCGATCAGACCGCTAGAAGTTTCGACTTAAGTGTCAAAAATCCTGCCACCGCCGAGCGTCGAACCCTAGGACCCCCGATCAGCGCCACTCCACTGCCAGGCCCTAAACCGCTCGGGGAAGCGGACACAACGGTTGCACGCAATCGGGGGCCGGGGGGGGGGGCAGCCGACACCAGCAGCCCTCGCCGTGCGCCCGCCCCGTCGACATGGAAGAGTACTTAGTGCGCTGACAGGAATCCCAGGCATTCCCTTCGATTGCCTCCTGGACCAGCCCCGGCCGTGGGCCTCGCCGGAATGTCAGTGGGTCACCCTGAGAAACGTCGAGGATGTTAAAATCGCAGCGACGGAACAGAAATGCAGCGCCGACGGGGCAATGAGTACAGGCTGTCACAGCCACACGGCACCGCGCCGCGCCGCGCCGCTCGGGCAGCAAAGCAGCCCTGAGAGCAAGTGGTATTTAACTCGCAGATGTTTCCAGATTGTGGCCTCAGGGGAACGGAATTTCCACGATGGGGATCGTAAAGAATCGAATTGTGACCTTAAGTTCGACAGATAGATTCAAAATGTTTGTTACGTAATTGCTGTGACGTAATAAACACGAGAAATTTACTTAGGACGCGTATCGGAAGGTCTTCACTAGCAATATTACTCAATATTAAAATATTAATAATACTGACTATGGTTGCTGCACTTTTTTAACATTACTCCTTGATTATATCTGTATACTAATAACTTCTAATATGGTATTAGATTATTTTCAATATACAATAATAAAACGTTCTTTAAAATTGATGAAAACAATTAACTAATGTGCATTGCAATACTATTCTTTTAACTACCTATAAAAGCAATATTTCAGTAATTATGGGACTACGTTAAGTACCTAGTAAATGATTTATAAACTTAAAATATTCTCTAAAGGTACATTGTTTCTACGAGACTTGCAAAACATTTTTATTGCGCGGCATTGGGTAAGACTGCGGTATGCCAATCTCCCTGTAGAGAGAGCAGCGTATGCAATCAGGTATTGTTTCTACATTCAATCAATTTCTAATATCCTCCATTTTTTATCGACGATCGCCGCGACGTGCACAATCTCAGTAAATATCTCGTGCAATTAGAAATAGGGATACTCAGTGTTCGTATGCCAACAGCAGCAATATGTCAAGTGCAAATGTGAATTTCGTAACGTGAATATATTGTACTCATATCGATACACAATGGCCAGTAAGAATAACTTCGAAGCTGAAATAATAAATTTCAGTGTAGCAATTATTGAATGTTAAGAAGTCTTATTTCATTCAAGTCGTTGACCAATGTTATATGTTGAATTGGTTATTTGTCGACTCATAACTTTCATTAATTTATTTTTTATATTTGAATATATAATATATTTTTTCACAATTGAAATCAAACAACTGATATCAATAAAATGAAAGGAGTTGATAACAAATGTTCTATTTGAACTGTATAAAGACATCCAAAACAGACTTTGTGCTATGTGCTTTATACTTTGTGCCCTGTACTTTATACATCAGTTAGTACACAAATTGCGAGTACTTCATAGAATATACTGTCGACGGAGATACAGCATCACTTCCTAGGGGGGCCGTAATTTTGCGTCCAGCGGGCCGCATAATTTAACGGGTAGGACATATGTGGCCCACGGGTCGCGGTTTGGCCAGGCATGGTCTGTAGAGTTCGTTAAAAAAGTATATTTGAAAATAAACTACAATCAAGATAATTGTTAATATTCACAATTCGTGTACGTTATTACACTTTTTCTCATAAACTGATTCAATAAAATGCAATAAAAATTAATTTCAATGCAATAAAAATTCGTTTCAATGAATATATCCCATTACAAAATTTTGAAAAGTTAGAATGTAATATTTCGTGGGATTTGGTAATATTTCCTAACGTAAAATTATGCTACAGGATTAAAGAAAATGTGTTCTCACAAATTATTATGTAATTACTAGTTCTCGTCTTCAAAATTCAAAGTTTTAGTTCTGGGCGAAGAAGTAGTATAACATAAAAAGCAGAATTACATCTGTAAGATACTGTTACTCACTGTAAGATAAATAAATGCTACTATCTGAAAAAAGTAGTACTAAAATCAAGAATGACCGTTAACAATGAGTTGACGTTTTAAAACCATACGAGTGAATTCTCTGTACTTCGAATCGTGGAAAATTTAGGTTGATTAGAGACCAGACGGAGATAGGTCATGGCCTCATGCGCAGTAGCTTAAGCCTCTCCACCGCCACCCCTTAGCGTTAGACATCAGTACAATGGAGATAATACATTTGCATCGTACACAATGCGGGCGCGGTCACGAGTTTTCATGCGGAGTAATGTATGCAGTGTGACAAATTGCAAGAGACTTAGTATTCAACCTCGGAACGCACGACTCGCGGTAATTGCGACCTCGTAATTGGTGCGGATAAATCGGCAGATCCCATCGCATTTAAATGGAATAGTACAGACTACAATGAGGACAAGGTCTAATATCAGAAAAACAATGATTAATCATTGACGGAGGACCTTGTTAAAGGGGAGCATTGTTACAGTTTTTGTATAAACTACTGATCCAGTAGTATTGTGGTTTCCGGGCATTTCAGCTGCTATGGTCATTCGTCCCATTAACGTAGCGAATGCTTTACTCCGGAAGGTGGCGGTGTTCCTCCACGATGGATGTTGAAATTCGGCGCCAACCTACACGATGACTTGCAGGGGATTTCGCCTCCAGGAATCTCTCCCAGCAGGGCCCCTCCCGGTCTACGCCCTAAGCTCTCGACATTTGTGAAAGTTAAGAGCTGTGCATTGTGTGTAAAAGCAACCGCCCGCGACCGACCATCTGCCGCCTGGCAGAAGACTCGCGAAATGTTCGTAAAGTTAGCATACCCACTTACCACAAAATTGAAAAACAGAATCCCAGAATTTTGTTATAATTTTGAACTAATTTATACCCAAATTTAAAAACTTTCTACCGATGCACAACATCAAAATATTCAATACTAAAGGTGGGTACGCTAACTTAACGTTAAGTTAGCATACCCACACAAGAAAAACGCATGAAACTAAAAAACTGAATATACCAGAAATTTGTTCTGAAATTTTGTTCTGGTATACAATAATGTTTGCAAATTAATTTTAGATTCCCAGCCAGAGGGCCGGTTTCTTCAATACAGTCAGTTAGGCAATAAATTGGTAATTAAACACTGCCAACTTTGCCCCAAAAGTCGAAGAGGTACAGCATATGTATCCTTCACGACAATAAACGACCGCTTCAGAAGGGCTACTAGCGAATGTAAGTTAAAAATTATATTTAGATGTTCTGCATCGGTTCAAAATGTTCAAATTTCGGTATCAAATAGTTCTTAATTAGAATACGATTTTTGGTTCATGCGTTTTTCTTGTGTGGGTATGCTTAATTAACGTTAAGTTAGCGTACCCACCTTTAGTGTTGAATATTTTGATGTTGTGTATAGGTAGAAAATTTTTAAATTTGGATATAAATTTGTTAAAACGGTAGTCTACATCGTCTAAAAATTAAAACAAATTGCAAAAAAACAACTCTGATATTTCGATAAGATTAACAATAAAATAACGCTGAAATAATTACATCAAAAAATAATGAATTTAAAGGATGTCGTCAAATTATAAATTGATATCTTAAAACACTATAGCTAAACAATAAAGTCACATTCACAAAAGCACTTATTACCTATATCTACAAATATTCTACTGCAAGTAAAAGCTCATGAACTCCAGGACGAGATGAAGGGTAATCATCAACCACCAACCTTGCCTCACGTCAACCTGCCCTGGTCGGAGTCGGAGTAACTGGTGTTGGCACGGGAAGTGTGAGGAGAATAGGCCGCGTCACTGGTCGTGAGAAATACTGAAGTAATACGGAAGTTGAGAGGAGTTCAGATTGATACGGATGCTTATCTTGTCTCCCTGGATGTCGTCTAAATGTTTTCGTCTACCCTTCACGAGCTTGTTTTTGAAGCTATAGAACAGTTAATGGGAAACATGATTCTCATCAGATCCCCACATCCGAGGTTGACATCGGTTAGAATTCATCTGAATAATGTGTACTCTCAGGTCGATGGCAAGGTTTTGAAGCAACTCAGCGGCTGCCCAATAGGCAGCGCGACTAGAGCACTTTTCGCTGAAAGTGGTATGCCGAAGTTAGAGCAATGTCTGCTTCAAAAGATTCGTTGTAAGTTGTATTTGAGGTATGTTGATGACAGAGTTTAAATCAAAATAATTACGCGAAATGTCATCTATCACTTGTAATCTGAAATATACAATGCCAGTACATAGTTGTTATGAGCTTACGTATATATTCTTACATTCTGATTCATATTTGCAAAATAGTCATATTTTTAATGAAAAAATCTTAGTAATGAATATTTTTTGCTTATTCATGAGAGTGTAATAAGAACACATATTTTCCGTATCATCCTCTTCATTATAATTTCCTCATTTCTTCTGATGCTGAATGGTTTCAATGCTATTTTCACACTGTTAATTTTATTATAAATTTATGTATAATATGAGTGGCGAACGTGATGCTTGAAAGAGTAGCTTAGTGGATTCGAAAGATTTCTGGATTTGCAGAATCCGTTAAAAGAGCTACGGGCGAGTGACCAACCTTGCGCAAGCTGGGCGCTATGTGACCGATAGCTCTCTCAACATATTTCCAGCATCTCAGAAAAGTTCGAAACTACTTAGTTTTCTTGACCAAAACATTTTTCAAACGGGTAAAACTTTTAACCCTCTACAAATAAATATCAACTCCAGACTTCCCAACTATAAATTTCGGGTGTTTCCAGTCTCACTCCGAGCGCTCGGCAGGTAGGTTCCAGAACGGCTGTCGGCGGTTTTTCGCAGAATGTAGAACTCAAGTGGTAACGCAGCGTAAGCGAAAATGTGAGTAAAGGAGGAGGATAGAAGAAAAAAAGAGACAGGAAAGATTGCACGCAGCCCGTAGCCTGTTTGTTCAGGTACTGCTCTGGTATTGGCCTGGTGTTGATCGGACAAACTATGGAAAACCGCCGATCAGAGCTGTTGGCCGCTAGAATTCTCCTCCAAACACTGAATTCGACCTCTCTATAAAGGTAAAGTAAAAATCAACCAGCAGCCGGGAATCGAAACTTAGGACCTCCCGCTCGGAGTTGCTAAACAGTCCACGGCAATGCGGCTTTTGGGTATTTTTGTGATTGATTGTTTTCTGTTTCCAGTCGCATCAACTGCCATGTTCATTAGTCCCGTTAGTGTAGTGTACGTTTCATCCTAGGAAGTGGCGGTGTTCCTCTTCCGATATAATGTGAAACCCGGTATAGATCTATACGTTGCCTAGCAGAGGGTCGCCCTGAGGTACCACCGTCAGCGGGGCATCGCCCCAGCCGGACAAGCCGTGAGCTACCGAGTGGTCACGTATTTTTTATGCACAAAAAAGTTAAATTACCTAAGTGATGTATTATTTTGAAGACTAAGATAAGTTTAAAATCAGTGGTGTGTACTATTACTCCACAATATCTCTTTTCGTATTGAATTGATTCAATACGAATTGATTCAATACGTGGCGCCGTCACGCAACCCGCAACACATCTGATTCCTGACATCGGTAGTGCCTAACTGAAAAAAAATATGCTTTCTAGGCAATTAAAACACGGATTTTAGGCCAGAAACGACACAATTTATATGCCTCAAGTCATGATCTACAAGATTGGACCTTTGGTGTTTTAATTTACATAGATTTACATCAACGTGAAACTTCAAATTAGTTACGTATATTCATTGATAACTATGTTGTTAGTGTCATTTTCATTGGTCTTCTTATACGTTTTTTAGAGTATTAATATTTTTAACTGCACCATGTGACACCATGTACACTACGGGGGACAGTTGAAGTGCGTTTTTGGTGTATTCACATTTTTATTGTATTTACTAATGAGTACTGCGGTGTTATGTGTAGCAAGTTTAATGTCCAAATCATGAGTTAAGAAGGTGAAAAATGAAAGGGTGAAAATATTGTGTAAGTGGGGATCCATTTCATTTCATCAAATTGTATATGAAATGAAATGGATTCCTGGATGGACGATTCCTAGAATATAAATAATACGAACGAGGCGAATTTAATTTAATAAATTCATTAGATTCTAGATCTATGTAGATATGTGTACTAACGGGGTCATGAACGGGAGCGACACTCAGTGTTCCAGTATATGTCTGTTTTATTTTCACATTTAAAACTACAATTTACCAAGGGAGACACCGTTTACACCGTTCGCACTAGCGCAGCTTATACTATGAAAATTACAAATAGAACAATTTATGCAAATCATGATCTTCAGGCACGAACCATCGAAGGCACTATCAAGAAATAATTTGCCCATGTACTTTAACAGTGATCAGAAATTATAATTTAACATTTTCCAAAGCCAAACATTTGCTAGATTGTGTCGCCCAAGTGAAAGAACTATCCAGTACTCACATCGCAAGTAAAAGTCAAAGTTTCCTTTGTAAAAAAAAAGTTCCCTTTTTTATTAATAAATGTGACAAAATTAAAAGAAGTCTTCTAAGATAATTAAATACCAATAAATATTCCCGTTCCTAATTAAAAATAATTAAACTTTGAAAATTTCTATCGTGAAAAATGTGAACAAAAGTATGATATTTTCTTCCATTAAAATATTTATAATTGAACTTGTTTCAGAATAATTATGTGAGGTTTTTCATTTTCTTCAGTTGGAGAAGAGTAAAATAAGCTAAGTTGTTAAAATTAATGCTTTCGATATAACTCATAGAAAGTAAGATGTGTTTGCTATTTTATCAAGTTGGATTAAGAATGCATTTTATTTGGGTAAGAATGCTCATGACCACTCTCGCAATTTCATAATATTATATGCATATATTATGCATCATAAGAGTATATCATATGCATAATATTATGCAGTGACGTGACGTAGAAAGTATCTCCAAGAAAATTATATTCTCAGTCTAATTTTACTTTTCAGAAAATCGTGGAAATATTTATCAGAAGAAAAAACAGAAGCTATATTACACTACATGTGAAATTTCTCTTTCAGGGAATGTTAATTTAAATTCAAGTCGCCTTCAGAGCAGTTTGCTACTCAGATAAAACAGTTTCCACGGCTTCAGATTACATAACTTCCAATTAACTTAAGGTTTCAGTTCAGTCGGAGAGGTATCTTGAGAACATCGTCATCAAAGGAGCCGCCGTGACCGTTCCCATTGCCGCCGCTGTCGCCGCTCACGTCCCGTCGCTTTTGCCACCGCCGTTGCCATCGTTACCGTTGCCGTCGCAGTCACCGACTTCGCCATTCTCGTCACCGCCGTTGTCGCAATCTCCGTCTCAATCGTTTGATTCATTAGTGTTTCCGGGTGTGTCAACTCTTAAGAACGTAAGTGCAATGCCTGGTTTTGATGATGGCGGTGGAGGTGATTTTTTCCCGTTGGATGGCAAGATCCGCCGACCTACATGGTAGCCTGCGGGACTTTTCACAACCAGGTATCTCCCGCCAACGAGATACCGCATCAGCCGCGTCATGCGTTAGTGTAAGTGTAAGGAAGGGGTGAGGATAGGACAAGGAAGAGGAAGGAAAGATCGCGCGCGTTCCCTGGCCCATTTGTTAGGGTACTGCGCCGGCATTCACCTTGTGTTGATCGGAGAACAACGGAAAACAGAACGGAGATTAGAGCTGCCAATCGCTAGAATTCTCCTGCAAACAGTGTACGCGACCTCGATCAGAAACTCGGCCTAGCCACCTAGCTGTGAGTGTCGAAAATCCCGGCACTGTCGGAACTGAAACCCTAGAACCTAGCGGTCAGAGGCACTGCAGAGACATCAGTGGATGACCTGAACCACTTTAGCCGGTGTCAAAGCCGTCGTCGCAGTCGCCATCGCCGTCGTCGTCGCAGCCGTCGCCGCCGTGGGGCCAGCGCGCCGTTCGCCGCCGGCCCTGACCGCCACCTCCGGGAGAAGGCGCTGGCGGCGGAGGCGGCGGCGCGCCCTGACCCAGTGCGGCCCCGCCCCAAGGCGCTATGCGGCGGCGGCGGCGGCACGCGGCGGCACGCGGCGGCCGCGCCGGCGGGGGCGGCCTAGGCGCGCCGGCGATCGTGTTCACAGGGTGCTGACCATGGCGCTGCGTTAGCAGCAACGAGACGAGGGGAATGAATCATTGCAGGTCTCCGGTTGGACATCTCTACTACGTGCTCCAAAAATATTAAGGTGGTAGAATACATTCATGGAGCTCATTAGTCGAAATGTTGACTGTTTTATGCTTTAGTACACAGCTGATAGTAAATGTAAGAATAAGTACCACGCCACGAAAAGATATAACTAACTTATAACTTGTAATCTGTCTTGAGCAGCCACGATTGGTTCCGGAAAAAATCTGAGCTTTTCATCTAAACAAACTAGAAAGTAACGGAAGCATTTTTGTAGTAGTGCCCTCACACAATGCTCATCGAAAAGTCATTCAATTGCCTGTTTTTGCACACTTATCTTTTTCACGTCACTTTCTGATTCTTCCCAATCACGAACTTTATTTCCAATTAGCCTTAAAGCGGCAATTAACTCCCAGAGGTAATTTCAGATCGCATAAAATAATCAATTTTTATCTTAAACACATTAATTCCCAGTGATTGGTTGATTGAATGATTGATTGATTAAGGATGGCACGTCAACTGCTACGCTAAACTACCGTCAGTGTCGTCAATGAATTATCCGAGAGTTGGCGAGGCTCCTTCCACGCTGGTCGGTCTGATCTGCCACCGACCTACACGTCGGATTGCGATAATTGTCTCCTCCAGGTATCTCGAGCACCGACTGTAGCGCACGTGCGTGTAAATGTACGTGTGTGTAGTGGCAGAGCGCAGGACAAAAATTGAAGAAAAGATCGTGCGCGGTCCGTGGCTCATTTGATATTGTACTGCTCCTATATTCACCTGTTATTGATCGGAAAAAAACACAGAAAACTACCAGCTGAGAGAGAGCAGCCAGCTGTTTGAATTCTCTTCTAGGCTGCGGCAGAATTGATCTAGCTATGTAGCTAGTGTTGAAAATCCGTCACCGTTGGGCCTCAAATCCTAGAACTTTGCGGTGTGAGTCGATGCACAGTGAGAATTGATCTAAACGCAGCCGGTAATTCCCTGTAAAATACGCAACTCTAGATACCACTGATCTAAGGAATGTAACAATACGTCAGTGATACTGAAAAGTTATCTCCAGTACCCTTCCGCTTGTTAAAACTGGGTCAGCTGCGGCGACGAGGTCGGCAAGGGCAACGGGGCGGTGGCGCGAGCGACTGGCCATGAGGACGACGAGGGCGGCGAGGGCGGCGAGGGCGGCGAGGGCGGCGAGGGCGGCGAGGGCGGCGAGGGCGGCGAGGGCGGCGAGGGCGGCGAGGGCGGCGAGGGCGGCGAGGGCGGCGAGGGCGGCGAGGGCGGCTGTCTGGTGGCACTGCCCCGCGCCCCCACGCTCAACCTTTCGCGCGTTCAATCGCACACAATAAGTTGTCTTTCGTGACGACGTCTGTTTCACCCGAGATACGCGCCCCAGTTTATCCCGCAGTTCCAGTAGCGACATTCGTTCACACAAAGCTTGTCGCCACTCATTTGAATGGGAACCAGCAAAGCGTTCATTAGCTTCTGGAAGGAAACCCAAGCTTTCTATAGTGGTTTCAAAAGCGAATAGGTGAAAGATGTTGAAGTTTGTATTATGGCGTATTTTAGCATATGAAAAGACGAAAAATAAACACACTCCGGTTTTTGAATACATTATAATATAAATTAATATACGGTAACCATACAATTATTGTGCTCGCGACATTGTCATGTTTATTTAAAATACATCGATATTCATATTGAACTCTTATTACTTCAATGGGTTATGTTATCATAAAAGAAAAGAAGTAATTTATTTCTTATGCAATTATACATATAAAACAACTTCACTAAACAATCATAACATATCCGATTTTAATAATAAACTTTATACTGTCACAAATTCCAGCAATACCTTATGACAATGACAATGCATTCCGAAAACATGATATATGCATACATATGCATATTTTAATAATTCTATATCACTGAAAAATGGTTAACACGTCAGAACGTTTTAATTAACAGAACGTTTAAACGAGGGAGCATCAACTATCTTTTCATTAAAAATGGGACCGCGAAAATACAGTGCATGTTACAGACTTCTCATGTAGATACTAAGCTTTTTTCAGTTCACCTGTAAAGGAACACGTGGCCTACCGACATGGACAAGTTCTTTATATTTTTTTCTAGTAAAACGATATTAAGTGTTCTAGATGTCAGCAAGCCAACGAGAAGTGTTACAAGATAATGTGATGTAGATGAATCAGTTATGGGGTTTGGAAACCTGCAACCTGGCCTAATTTGGGAGAACCAGCTTCGTAGGCAAGAACTTGGCGATGAGCCACGAGTGAAAGTGTTCAGACAATCAAGTGCCTGAGAATAATTATAATATTTCTGAACAATTTGTCTTAAGCATTGCGCATTATCATTTTATTCAGAGTAAAATATACAGTTCCAAAACGTTTCATTTTGTTATATCTCAGACCACAAACTCCATAACAGCAATATCTCCATATTGCGCGTCTCTTCAGCGGAGTGTCGTTTAAAATAAGCAATATTTATTTTTTCGTTTAACAAGGAATAATCACTCTAGTGTTACTTCATAAAAGTCACACTCAAATGAGTCACACACCTATGTCACAGTCTTAGAGACTTGGAAAGATGTCGAGGCACGGATGGAAATCATGCAAATACCGAATAACCGAGATCAGGAAAACAAACAGTCGTCAGAATTAAAAAAAAAACACTATTAAGATATCTTTATCGACATTATAAACTCAAATAAAAACCTATCCAACATACTAACAACTAATATGATATTTTAATGACATTATAAAATCTTCATATTAATGTACGAATGTATAGTGAATAGTACGTAATAGTTACGAGAGTTAATACGAATGGACCGTGAGTGGCGATTAACTTATTAAAACCTGAGACGTAGATTGAAATAAAACATAATATCAATGAAGATATTTGTCACCATCATTGATTCTATAATGCATATTTTTGTTCATCATAGTTTTTTCTAAAGTAATTGACTGTAAGTTTTAAGTTGAACTAGCAATTTGTTAGGTAATTGTTACACTGAATTAAATTGCATCAAGTGATATTTTAAAAAGAGATTAAAATTTTAAGACTTTTCTGTCTCACTGTATAGTTTGAAATTCGTGCTAAAATAGTAGAAGAATTTTACTTTCATTGTACTTCAATTTCTTTTTATGTATAATTTAAGTTTATCAATTAATTTTACTTATCTTTCAAAAGCAAGATTCTAATACTTTTTGGTCCTAGCAAATGCCGTCATTTCAGTCTGAGTGTAACCGACGATAACTACGAAGCTACGAAATACTATAGCCTTCGTTTCTTCTTGGCAAATTGAAGCACCAAGTGAAGCACCATTTGAAATGTCAAACCTTAATGATGTCCTTACAAATACGGTTTTATAGAGATGCTTCATGTTCATGTAATGATGGCAATGTTTGTTGCTCATACACGGAAACGGGTCTCTTGATGAAATGACACCAGGATCGAGACGCAGGCAATGCAGGCAGACCCCATATGCGGAAATCGATCGCCGATCGTGGAGCACGACGTATTCCAAGAGTCGAACCTTTAAACACATCATGATCGGTAATACAAGACCAGGCAGCTCCTGCGACCTCGACCCGATTACCAGTTTGATCACGACCTTCGTTGCTCCGAGCGGATACGCGACTGGGGGCTACCTATCACATCCGATTTAGAGCACGCCGGTCACCCACAACCCCGACACTTCGGGTCGGATTCCATCCTGGAAGTTTCCAGCTCAGAACCATTGCAAAGCATCATTCCGTGATAAGCCCTTACGGGGAAGTGCACATAAAATTCGGTTCGGAACATGCTTCACACCAAACTCTTAAGTCAACATTATTATGACTTCTTAGAACTGACTTCTGAATTTTGCACCCCAAAACTGGTTTACTCCTAGGCCTACCCGCTCCCTAATTTAACTCGTAAATATTTATTGTTTTGTAAAGAAATTACTTCACTAAACAAAAAATAATGTTGTAACACGCTGTGCGCAAAACGCGTTTTCTCATGCGTGTTTTCCGTGACCGAAACGACACATTTTTTTAACAGCTTGCGAAACATCGCGAAGCGTGTGTGAAACATTTGTTACGAATGGCAATTGTCTTTAGTCTTAACGACGTCTTTGTTTATTATTTACAAACAATAGTGTTATAACACTGACTGTAATTCATTTAATTACGTACAAGCAAGATATTTCTAGTTATTTGTTATGAGTATTCAATTTATATTTACATTTACTTGCCGCATTGCGTTTCGCTCACGGCGTGTTAAAAACGGTATAAGCAACACGGGCGCGAAGTGATTCCCGCACTAGTCTCCTCGCTACGCTTGGACGACATCGACTAGACTCGTGCGTGAATCGCTCATTTCGCGCTCTTGTTACGTAAACTACTGTTTGATGTATTATAATTTTCTTGTATACTCTATTGGTTCCTGCTCTTCCACTGAATATGATTTATCTATTGATTGGAAACTACAAGGGAGGAGAAAACCTTAAAAAAAATAACCTAGGTTGCGCGGAACAATACGTTTGTTTCAGAAACAAATAACCACAAAGGATTCTTAGAACCCAACTATTTTCATAGAAACAAGTTTTATCGACTACGGTATTTTTTGTAAGAACGCCTAATTACAATTTATTCAGTTTAAATAACCATATTGTGGCTTGACAAATAACTTCACAGTCATTCCATAGTCTGATCTCTGCATGCGACTCTTTATAATTCAAAATAGCGGCCCCGCGGCCTCGACTTATGCTATCATTTACGTGAGACATCTTACAATTAAAGAGTTTTATCCCTTGGAACTTCATCCAAAAATCGACTTCGAACCGTCCCTCGGTTTCCTGAATATTGCATTAGCGCACGGATCTGGTAATCTCCAGTATTGTTATCAACTTGTAACATATTTACCAATATACTGCTCTATGTTGTGCGTCTCCTAAATGATAAACGATCGTGGCTACGATCGTGGTTATATCAGAGGGATGGCTAGTTTGTTGAGCATGCTGCCAAGAGACATGGTCAGGTTAAGGTGGAATAGATGAAGGAGTCAGAGGTAGCGGAACCTATATTCTAGTTCAGTCACCCGGCGCTCGCATCGAAACAATCAGCAAATTATTTTACATATTTTAATGCAGTCCTTTTCTAAGCTCTACATTATTTTAATATATTTCTTTAGTTTGTTTAAAGACCAGAATAGTTAAATACACCATAAATTCTCCTTGTGCCAAGAGTTATTTGATTTATAAACCTATATGAATTCGCGAAGTTCTTACCAAGTCATGTCCTGTGTTGTAATTTATGTAAAATTCTCTGCGCATTTGTTTTCCTCCTTATCTTCTCCTATATTATTTCAGTAGTATTCCTACCTTTGGCGGCTCTCACACGCAACAGATCGTTATAAATGTGGTCTCTATAGAAAGATAATTTTACGGAGACGTGACGAATTGCACTTTAACTATAAAAATATGAATGATTTGTTTAAAAAACCGCATCTAGATATTCATGTCAAATGCAATCCGCAGCACTCAGATATATCGTTAAATAACTCCTAAACGAAGCGTTCTAGGTCCTTAAAAACTAAAATCTTGAGGCCAAAGACCTCAAACAAACGTTTCTTACACTGTAATCTATAGGATGAGATTCTAAGACATTCTATTAAATTTTTGCTGGTTAGGCACTTATTGATACTACAAATGCCACCTAATTTCTACCCCTGGTGATGGTGGTTATCTTTCCAACGCTTATAAGACTTAGATTCTTCTATCTTATACTATTTACGCTTTCTGTGTTCACCGTGGATTCCGCAGACTGACGAGGTTTATTTTCATCATTATTATTTCAAGATTCGCTCTCATCGCAACTAGAAGTACTATTAATATTTGCTTGATACCAATGAAGATTGTTATGCGTGTAGTGAAAACATTCATTTAACGTTTTTCCAAGGTCTAAAAGTGCTGTAAAACTAATTGTGGAGGGATATGGCTGTAGAGTGTAGAGAGAAGATGTGTATTGTTAGGTTTGGTTTTGGTTTTACCTGTATCAGTATTTTCGTTATCAGCAGTGATTCGGTGACACTTTCAAGTCAGTGAGTTCAGTCACGTAGCTTTCTCAAGAGTAAAAAGCATTTTTAAATATTTTTGTGACTATCACGAAAAGTGAAAAGCTAACTGTCAAAGAATATTGAATAATTACTTCAAATATTTTTAAGGAAGTGTTGTAAATTGTTCTAATAAATCTCTCGATAATACTTAATAAAACTGTCAAGGGGCTTCAAATGTTGTTTTTAAGAAAGTGTGAATTGTTCGAAGACATATCTCCACCAGCATGCTAGTGCGAGAACTCTTGCATGTTAATCCCCATCCGTTCCCTAACCACTTCCCTATCATTTCCATTAAGAAGGAAAGTAGTTAATGAAATATGTTTATTTGATAAAAATGTATAAATGTTACGTCGTACTTACACAACATCAAACAAAAATAAAAACAATGCAATTGGCATTGGAAACAAATTTTCAATAAAGTTTATTCAGTAATATAGAGATATGTTCTTCGAACAATTAGCGTATCTATGCGAGGACATTTGCATGTTAAACCACCCCACACTCTTCCCTATTCTTCTATTCCCATTCTAAGTGGGAACGTTGTTAACAAAAAGTATTTATTTATCTAAAAATGTATAAAGGTAACTTCTAATGTGTTTATCACAATATGAAATGAAAATAAAAAACAATGCAACTGATACGGATAATAAATTTTCATTAGAATATCTCGTCCTGTAGGTTCCAGTATGGGGAACGTTTCGTCGAGGCCTTTGGCTTCAAAATTTTAGATTTTAAGGCCTTAGAACACATATTTTAAGAGTTATCAAACAATATAGCTGCCTGAGTGCTGCGGGTTGCATTTGATATGAATATTTTGATTTTTTTTTAAACAAATCCTTCCTCTTTTTTAAGTTAAAGTGCAATTCGTCACGTCTCCGTGAAATTCTTTCTTTAGAGACCTCATTTATAAAGATCGGTTGCGTGCGAGAGCCGCAAAAGGTATGTTCACTTCTGAAATAATATAGGAGACGATAATTTCAATAAGCCTTTATTGAAAATATGTTTCCAACGTCAATTGCATTTATACATTTTTTTAACAAATATACACGTTTCGTTAACAAGTTTCCTTCTTAATGGAAATAAAAGTGAAATGAATAGGGAAAGGGTGGGGATTAACACGCGACAGTCCTCGCACGGGTACGCTACTTGTGTTTATTTAAATTTAGCTATTTTATTTTGTAACTTGCTGGTTGCAAGCGGCTGGCTGTATTTTTTGACTTCTATGTATTACATTTCATTCTTTCGTAAAACAGATCAAAGATGTTTACGCAAAATCTAATGGAGTACGTATGTATAAAGCAAGGAATACTTATGATTCACAAGGCAAAGAATCTCGTGATAGATGGTCTAAAATGCCTAGCTATGGCTTGTCTTTCAACAATGAAGCTTATGCCTTTAAGAGTTTGATTTCCGAGAGGTGATTGTTGTGATTTCAAAGCCGCTCAAAAATATATCTTAAACATCCTGTATGGTTTATTAGAATTCAATTGCACTAGTGGAGTCAGTATGGTTCAGAACGGTACTAACGATGAGAAAGCGTCATACACAGTGGATCTTTTCTTCCGCTGCCTCCGCTCTCCTCCGATCCGCAATGAGTTCGGCGTTTGCTCAGTCACGAAACATGAGTGCAAGGTCGCATCGTCGACTACGTGAACCGTTACTAGCGGAATTCCGCTGAGACAGGAGGAACCAAAGCGAAGGTTATAAGAGCTCTCACGGCTAACCGCAGATATCATTATGTACGAGTATAGCACAATGAAATAGCGTGCATGTCAAGACTGCAGAATCATTTAAACAGGTAGTCAGAAGTTTCGAGCATCGAAATATTGCGTAGCCCATTCAGCGCAAACTGTAAGCGAAAATTGCTTAAACAATAACTTCCGACAAGCTTTTCTTTGTTTGTTTTATTTTATAGCTTTATTACAGTTTATAATGTTTTAGAGAGCGTTGGTTGGTTACGTCTGGCTTGAACTATTTCCCGTTGAGCGAATATGATTCCTGCAGCTGTTCACCTCATTACGGAAACGTTCAAAGAGATTATTTACAATATGAAAGCGGTAAGATTGTAGTCGTTGTTTTGGGAGTGAATATTTCAGTTACTTTTTTTAATATTCAATAATAAAAAGTTGTATTGGAGGAATTGTTCTGCTCGTTTTATGATGAAGGATACGTACTTAGGCGTATGAACTAGCGATAGGTACTAGTATGCCGTCAACTAATATACGTGGGCAATGGAGACCTTTGAGTAAATGTATTTATTACTAATCATATAAAAATATAAACAAACATGAAATTAACAGGGTTTTTAACTTCCTGAATGATGGCTTCCACTATGGAAAATACGAGTATTACATAGTCGTCCAATTAGTTTTGTAGAGGGATAGAATGGAGAAGTCTTCAACGAAACCATTAAACCTATTGCGAATATTTACTAATATTCTGAAGTTATTGAACAAAATTTAGTAGACTATAAGGGAACAGTGTTCTCATCTGATGTCGCATGGTTTTTCATTGTAAGCAGAATGGCAAATTATATTCGATATCATAATACGTCTAAAAACAGATCAAAGAAATATGGAAAGTAGTGTTTCCAATACAGTCAGTTCACTGTAAAACGAAGCCAATGGTTCATATATTGCCGACGTCCCAGAAAATATTAAGACTCCCAAGAAGTCAGTAAGAGATAGGGTATCTTCGAAATTGTTCTAAAACCTTCAGAGACTTACAAAGGTGTTCAAGAAGGTTTAAATTCCATTGAACAAAATAAGTAATTTTCTTATCAGTATCTATAATATTTTAATGTAATATTCATTGAACTTTTCATGGCCACAACTGTTCGATAGTCGGATCAGTATTTTACCTAAAAAAGGATTAATGTTGATGTTTTACTTTAAAACATTGGGTGTCTTTTCATGAATTTTTTCAGCACCTGTAAATACCGAGAACAAAAATTAATAAGCATAATTATGTGATTTAAATAATGTACATCCTGGGTTGCGAATATGAAAATTAATCAACTATTTGATCACTATATCTACCTCGAACCTATTATTTTAACGTAAAGGTAGAGGGAAGAGACCTTAATTGACAAAAAGATTTAAGTTTCTCATTATTTGGTAATACTTTGCATTAGATAAAAAAAAGCATTCGACATTATCTTTAATGTAAATTTGAAGCGCAATTTGTTATCCATACGAGTTAACTGTACATACAATCGGTAAACCGGTATAATAATGCTATATTGTTGCTTTTTGACGTCTTTCACACTTTTTTGAAATGTAACTCTGTCTTCAATCAAGTTATAATCCATCCCCCAATGTGCCATTCCCGAAGACAAATGAGGTGAACAGGCCCATCATAATACAATATGGTTCTCATTTAATAGGAATGGAAGTCACAGATGCAATAAAAAGTTACTGGCCATTGGAGTTTGAAAGTCATTCAATTCTACATACAAGAAGAAATGATCGCGAGTTATGGCTGTCATGTACATCGCAAATCCTGCGATTTCGTGTTTCAAGGTATGCCATTTCGAGAGTCGCAAGTTTATTACTTGACGGGACGCGATCTTGCCCAAGTCGCAAGAGCTCGTTGCTCGTGGCCTATTACTTATAGCAGATTTACGAGCACCGGCGTCACGGATTAGGGTCTCACGAAATATCGTCAATGCCAGCACCCTGCAGTCTGTGATCTGTGATTCGAACACACTTTTAATTCTGTTTTGACGAATAAAATAAGAGTAAACAACGAATTTTCTAATGCTGTGTCAGTTCCTTGTTGGTTGCAAAAAGTCGTCCTGATAGTTTACAGCGTGATTCCACTGTTTTAGATTTGTATATATTGCAACAAAATAATAGTGTATTTCCGGTACACAAAAGCGATTGATACGACAGTAAATCATAAAAGTAACTGAATAAAGGAACATGATACCCATTTTTACCCACTAGAGTAAACTTCAGAAAAAAACAGAAATGTCCAAATATTAATATTTTAGGCAGTTTAGATGCAATTACTCAGACACAAATATCGTATATATTTGTTAAATTATTAAATATTTCATTTTTTTAATTTTTCAAACAATAAAAGAAGTAATATGCGATTTGAAGCAGTATTACCCGCTATCTTCTTGGCACGCTACCGGCTTAGGTGACTCAAGGAATCAACTGATCCCACTGCAGTGCCTCTGTCCGCGAGGTCCTGGGGTGCGAGTCCCGGCGGTGGCAGGATTTTCGACAATAGCTAGATATAATTAATTTGTTATGTTGAGGAGAATTCTCACAGTCGCCGTTCTGATCGGGAGTTTTCCATCGTTTTTCCAATCAACTCTAGACGCATGCTGGTGCTGTACCCTACACAACTAGCCACGAACTGCGCTCTTTCCTTCCCATTTCTCGTCATATTCTTACCCATTACTTACTTATACACACACACATGCAATACCCTACCACAGATGCCGGAATGCGCCGGGCTTAGAGCGTGTCCCGGCTCGAACAGTTCCCTACTGGTGGGTGAAACCTGTTTGGGGTACCGCCACATCAGGAAGAACATACATGAACTACACTTACGGAACTAATGACGTTAGTTGTTGAGGCGCCCAGAAACATGAAACAATTAATCAATCATTGCATACTGAGTGAAGCAAAGAAATAAAGTAGAGGTGAACATTTAATACGCAATATCTCCTGCATCACTTCCGACTTCCCTAGATCACATTCTATAAAATCACTGCAACAACATACGTATCAATTTAGTTTCGATAGATTATAGTTTCCAAAATGATCTGTGTAATATTCAAAACTTAATTTAAAACGGCGTACACGATACTTTAATTCGTTAGAAGATAGTTAAATGCATTATTTAGATCCTTAGGAGTTTGATAAGACGCACTGCAGTATTTCCACAATCAAATAAGAGATATCCGTAATATGAATTCTACCTTACTTTAAAGCAGAAGAATCGGAGAGATGCAGCGACCTTATCGTAATTATAGTGATAACATAATTTAATAATAACAACAATGCGTAAAAAGGATTCATATATTTAATGCGAAACTGTTTAATACATAAATCGGCCTTCGACGACCTGAGTATAGTTGCGAATTCTCCTCAGTTCTCTACGAATGTCTAACGCACTTGATCTATAAATATCAATATATCTCTGCAAGGTGTTAAAAATGTGATACTACCTAAATCATTTCTCTCTGAACTAAATATGCGCTCGTGGTTTCTTGAGCAATAACTTCATTTTGACATCTATATGGCAGATAACCTATACATTTATCCGTGAAAGCAAACCATGATACTTGTTACGAGGCAGCTCTTACAGTAAGCGCAGCTGTGGGCCGAAATCTACCCCGCGGCAACGTCCCTCCTCTTACAGACAGTTTCATAAAGACAACTCGAAAGGCGAAGTTTCATATTACGACTTCAAAGCGATTTATCCTGCGAGAGCACGCGGCAGCTCCCGCTCGTCCACTCATTGCGATGTAGGAAGAGAGCGAGCGAGCAACATACACCGCCGGTCCCGATGTCACCCACGCCACAACCAGCGCCCACCGCTCGCCACCATGTAGGCCGACTCTCAATAGCCGTCCCCACCACCCTCACCGCCAACGATCTCGTTGCTACAAGCACCGCTACTCAAAGCTTTGAGTACACGATTGTACGCATCCCACTGAACACGTTGCATTACGGAAATAGATACTGCACATTATTTAAAAGACAATAAATAAATAATTATAAAGTGATAAGATATCTTAAGCGCTCGCCTGAATCAGGATTACAATATTTTTTACACAACTTCAAGAGAATATGTTGAACAAAATCACTTTTTACGTAAAGCGAAACCGCGATAACTTGAAAGTCATTAATTCGAATTTCTGTCCAAATTACAAATACAAATACATGGCTTAAAGCAAATATTGACGCTCATCGTCGATTAATCGAAATCTTCAATAACTCGATTCCGAGTATCAAGGTACTCGTTTTCTCTGATACAGAAGTACGTCGCATTCGTAGCTGTTCAAAATACCTGGAACGCCTTTCCTCTTTCCTGTGGTACCGCTCTCGGGATATAGTCTTCCGTATTCCTTCTCGCCGCCCCAACCATAAACGAAACTCATTTCATTTGCGGCGATCACTGCCATTGCCAGCGCCCCACTCCCGCCCCCGCCAACGTCGCGGCGGTATCCGGGTCCTGGCCAGGCGCTTGTTTACGTGCGAGCTCAGCGAAAGTGGCGCACCCGGTCTGGGAGCTCCGCGCCGCCCGGGGTTCCTCGCCTACTCGCGCGCTTCTATCGCCGATCAAGATTGAGGCGCACCGCCCGAAGGGGCGCGACGCGCATGGCGGGCACGCCCCCTCTCGCCGCCCCCACCCTCCCGCGTTCCCACGGGGCTCGCCCAGACGTCGCGCCCACTCGTCTTACCTCTCGGCTGAATCGTCTTCTCTATCTGCCCATCCCATTGCTCAATAACGCGGCTGATCGGCCCCGATTGGAACGAAATTTTGTAACACGAGAGGACACGTGTTCTTCCAATGGAGATTCTTTGCGAAATAAGACCAAATCTCCGGTAATAATTTAATACAAATTTTCATTAACCCGATGTGTTTTACTATCCTTATTCAAAAAGAGACAGCTTTCATCGTAACAATTCTTTCTTTCAATTAGTCACATCGCAGTTCCCATTTCATTTATCTTCCACGCTGTGTATTGTTTTCAAATTATGTAATGTATCTTCTCGAAAATGAAAGTTTAAGCTGTTTTGTTAAGACAAGATTTGTTATTTTGAGAATGTCATCCGAAACTTATGTTGAGTGTTAACAGATACCATTTCCTGGATCATTCGTTGAGTAACTGCGGCTTACCACGACAACCATGGTGTGGTAACATATGTAAAATGTACAAAAAATATACATTTCTTGTGCTATAGAGCAATTCAATATCTTGCGGGTGTTCTACAGAAAGGAGTCTGGCAGTCTTGCACCAAAATAATGTAAGTGGGAACTGTCTTTAACCAATAGAAAACGTGGATGGAGTTTTGTTAAAGGATATTTCCCTAATGAGCAGGGAATTTCGCAGTAGTAACTCCTAATCCGAAGGAAGTACTTTACAAAAAACATAACATAATATACTTTCATCTCACCTGGTCAATTAAATACACTGACTTAACAAAATTTCTGGATAAACGAACTCGATGCAATTTATTCTTGTAAGTTAGCAAATATCACTATAGAGATTGTAACAGAGACAGGGACACGATGGGATAAAGCGAAATTAGTATAACTAGGTCTCGAGATGATAGTAGATGATTTATTTGTAACTGACAGTGGTGAAGTGAGAATTGGAGGGAACAGCAGCTTACCTATCTTCACAAATCCGTTTGGAGGATATCAACAAGATTTTACTTTAAAAGTCACGTTTCACTTTCAACAATATAATTCACCTATGATATCAGGTTGTGGGTCTGAGATCACCCACCATAGATATGGGTCTGGGATATACTTTCTTAACAAACGCACCTTGAATAAGTAAACAATTTACAGTTACCCATTGTTGGTCACGTGCCTTAACGCTCCCACTCTCATTAATAGCCACTTTCCAACAAAACAAAGGTGGGCCTGCAGTTACAATGAGCTCAGGTCCAATGTTCTTATCATTGGCGATCTGTTAGGAACCGGTATTTCTAGGGTGCCAAGAATCCTGCCAAGTAGGTCGCCGAACTCATCTCGCTGACAACCACCGGTAACTGATTCATACGATAAAACAAAAAGTCGGAGGTAGGTACATTCCTTAAAGATTCCACTATATTGAATTGTACAAAAAATGCGATCTCATTAAAGTAATCAATAATTTGTATTTTATTGATCGTAAAGACGATATTACCAGCTTCTTCAAGACCCATTGTTTTGAATTTTGCCTTATTTTTTGTGGACTGCAACTTGCATCCCGAAGTCTGCAGTTTGCTTCATGGTGAAGGCTTTTGAGAGTTCCGAGATGAAGAAATCGTGAGTCGCATTTAACAGCAAATCCTCGAACAACTGAATTTGGAAGAAATTGAAGCGTGTTCTGTAAGTTTCCAGATAAGTCCAAATTAAAGGAAAACCTGTGACGAACAGGGACTGTTTGAAATAATGGTTTTCATTTTTTAAATTTAATAAAATATTTTGCAATGAGGCGAAAATGCGATCCGTCCCTTTCAGTGTGTTTTCTGGATTTGCTGCGAGTTGTGAAAGTGGAGTACCTTATTCGGGAGGGGAGATACAGGGCGTGGTTGCTGTCCAGCGCCCGTCGAAAGCGGATAAATCGCGCAGAAACGCGTGAATGTCACCAGTGCACCGCTCCAAAAGACACGGCCCGTGTGTCGCATTACGCACGTTATGAACCTCGGAGTAACACGTTTCGGCTCACACTTTGGACATATCCGCTATAAATTAAGATTACTCTTCGATAGGTCAGCGATAACTAAAACTTTGAAATGACAAATTGTCGTCGTCAAATAAGAAAGTTACAGGAACTTAGGTATAAAACTTAAAAAGACTCCTAAGGTCTGTAACGTGAGTACTGTTTGAAATTTTATTGAAACATTTGTCGCATTATAATAGTACACTCGTAGCACATGTCTCCTTCCCTTTCTCTCTGATTAAAAAAAATCCTACCTATTCCTATGGCTTGGATTGTGTTGGTAACTATCGATAATATTTTTTTAAATACATCAACATACACAATTTGGAACATTTTAAATTCAAAACGTTTCTAGTGTCCTATGTGATTTATTCACAAATACATTTAGTAGAAAATGGATACATGTGATTACTATAATTAAAATAATGAAGAAAATCAGATGAGAAAATAAAATAGAACGTTGATCACTACGCAGAAAAGTACATTGAGTAACGTACTCAAAGTCTCGCTCTGCCGTTTTCCACATCCAAATAAAGCAGTGAGTGTGGTTTGGGCGGAGTAACGCCTGGAATATGGGCCACGACCTGGGCGCGATCTTGCTGAGCCCATCTAAATCCCTAAAGGCGCGACGCCAGGTTGGTCTCTCCCACCCGATGACCCGAAAGATCCATAAATCTGTCTATCTGCTCTCAGTTGGGCAGGTCTTATGACCTGGTCGTTGTTAAACCTCAATAAAATGAACTCTGGGGAAAAAACTCTGCAGGACGGACAGTAGAGGTTAAGGACATTGATCACATGGCTCGTATGGACAAGGATACTGTTCATTACTTACAGCCAAGAAACAACTTCTAAAATGTTACTATTGCATACAAGGTATTTTGAAATTGTATATCATGGGAAGGAACAAGAATATTTAAAATGGTAATATTATGGCATCGAGTGTGTTTAAATGGCATGATAACTCATTGCTCATTACTTTAAAATGAAACAAAATTTCACTCTTAAAATGCTGTGGCACACTCGAAATGTGTGTGGCAGGGGCAAAAGTATCAAAGGTGACGCCTTATTTTGTTGTATTAACCGAATTTGAAGTATTGTCACCAAACATTAATATTCCCTCAGTAACTACCACAGAAATTACCAAATGGAAGTTAAAAATACACGCGTCTTAAAAATACATTACCAAATTACAAACATTGCGTCTGAGTTCCAGCCAGTGTTGGTCTTAGCCGCAGGTCGTTGGCTAAAGTAAGCGGATTATCCGAGGGTGATATGTCTTCTTTTCAAGAAGTATTCTGACAAGGATATGTATTGAAAAGTATACACTCCAAAAACGCAAGGTTGCCTTGATGCAAATCGCGAAAGCCTCGTCGTCAACTCTGATATGCGCAGAAAGCGACAACTGAGATTTATTATAGTGAGGTGCAATCAGCTTAGGTGGTATTGTGTAAATACACATTTACTACTATCACAGAGGAAGTAAACAATTTACATTGTCTCTCAATAGCCTTAGAAACTTCCTACCTGCAGTCTGACACATATTTATCACATATCTGCTAATTATCATTACCAACATGTACTCCACCTACTCCGGCCACCTTTGATAGACTAATAGCGATTCAATCCGGTTAACTTTCTAAACACGTTTTGAAGCTGTTATAATTTAGCCCATTTTGGAGAATATCAAAATTACTTAATTATTAGAGAATTAGCCAAAATCTGTCTTAAGCCTTAACATTTACACCGAGCAAGGTTTTAAAATACTACATTCTGCATTTTAAACCCCCTGGGTATTTCATCACTTCCTGACCTTAAGAGGAAACAATTATTGGCGTAACATCTAAAAAAGAAACCGTCTCTATTGTTCTACCTCCTTGCGAATTCCGCGAGCAGTTTCGTTTTCGCCGCTGTCGGTGCGTGGGCGGCATCTTAGGCGGCCGCCCTCCTCGCATTCCGATCTCGCCTAAGGTGTTCGTGACCGGGAACAAAAGACACCGCCAAATGTATTCCACAACGCGCTCCGCAGTCTGCGCGATTCCCGGCTGCCCGCGCGCGGCACTTGTTCCACAAGCGACGCATTTTGGCAAGCCCTCTTGGGGAGAGACTACCCTACCCACAGCCCGCTAGTACGCCTAACAGCCGCGGCACTTCGCCGATCCTAATGGAAGCCAGCGAACGAAGTTTCACATTGTGGCCGCTGGAGCGCTGGTCGCCGACCATTAGCGAGACCTTCAGACCGCTTTAATACACGGGGAAATGTTTGTACTTCGGGCAATTGTGGTCACTTACAGTGATACGAGGCATTTCAAACTCATGTAGTTTATAACACTAAAATTATGTATCTCTGTGCAGTTTACTTCAACGAAATTGTGAAGTGAATACTTCACATTAACCCTCAAATAGCGTGCGAAAAATCTCCCTGGGTAGTAATGCAGCAGTAATTCTTTTTGACGTATAAAATACAATATTTATTCTTAATTATTTCTGAAATTATTTTTTCATGTGTTTATAGAGACATATAAGCATATAATGCCTTTTAACTTTTTTAAGACAATGGAAGAAAACGAAAAAAATGGCGAAGTATTACTTTATCAGTTTTTATCATATATTTCTATATTTCCTAAAAAATCAAAATAGGAGGGTTTATTGTTGAAGAACAAAAATCACTAAATAACTGGAAGAAACTAGTTCTAAACTGGACGACGGACGCTGATATAAATGATAACCAGGAAAGTTCACTCATAAAAAAGCATTCCAAATCACTATTGCTCAGGCAAAAACTTTCTCACCTATTTTTTGTAGAGATAGAACCAGAATGTTACAACAAGCTAAATTCATATTGGCGCTCTCGTAGACGTTCAAGAAGAGATCTTCATTAAGATCAACTGATGTACAATGTAGAAAGTATTTCTGCTCCTTTCGGTATGCCCCTTCCAAATTCTACATCCATGAGCAATATATCAGATTTCAGAATTAAAAAAGAACAATCAGACTATATCTCATGATTTTCAACGACGCTTGTGAGAAAATATTTCACTTTTGATTGTGGTGTTACAATACGGTAAACATCGAAACCTGTATTACAGGAATGCAAGGTTTCTACGCAACTCAGTTGCGTACACGGCAGTGGGGGTAGATGTTTTGCATGTCTTAGTAGTATTTTGCAGTAAATCAATTCTCAATACGATGTTCTTGTTCTATTTTATATATAATACAGTTTAAACGATTTTTTCTTTCATAGAAAATTTTACTAATCAAGCTCAGCGAATTTAAATAGCTTCTGAAGGTCTTTGCGGATCATTAAATTACCACACGGACTACGAGTTGCCGTCTGCTGGACTTCTTGACCGAAACATCGGTCGCAACCATCTTTCCGACATTTTTTGAGGGTGCTTTGACGAGAGAAGACGAGGAAACGAATTTACACTTTTAAGTCGCAGTTGCCAAATTACATTTCGCTTACGCTGGTCACTGTGTTGTGTCAGTAATACAGAGCAATGTTAATGTGCTCTCCGATGCAAAATTAAATATGTCTTTTCCAAACAAGGAAACACAACGAACAAAGAAATTAAGATCAATAAAGACAATTTGAAATTAGAACCGTTACTATTTCTGGAATGGTCTATATATTAATTTAATTTTTCAGATTGTATTGTTGCCAAACGGTAATTAGGGGGAGGTAAATTAGTGTTCAACTTAATTAACTACATGCACCTGTGAACTAAGTCATATTAATGATTACCTTATTTGGTATTCTCTCAATTAACTTCCTCTGCGTTACCTAACTCTTTTTGCGTTATCACAATTTTAATTTACTCTGGTCTTCCGTAATGTATCAAAAGTACAATGTATCACTTCCAGGCAAGCGAAATTGCAAGAGGTTACGGAAGGGAGCATTTTAAATAAAGAGTTCTTTAAAATACTGTGCCACACGGAGGTGACGAAACATGCAGCTCTTTAATTAGAAAACCGTTTTATTAACTGAACCAAAAGGTCTCAAGGCACGTTAAATTTTGGTTTATGAGTCAGGATAAGAATTCAGATAATAAGGTGAAAGCTGAATGTTTGAAACAAACTATTCAAGATATATTGAACGCAGCAACCTCTTGAAGAAAGCGTCAAATGAAAAAGTGGATTATTTTTATTTTCGGGAAAAGTTTTACAAAGTACTTCATACAGAGTCAAAGTTACCATTTGAAGCGAATGCCTTGAAACTCGTGTGTAATACAAGTGATGCTTAATGTTCTGAAGTACGATTTTCTTAAAGCCCCTCTGGTATGTATTTTACTACAAGACCGAGCTGCTCGTCTCAGTCACTATCTTACACTTGTACAAAATACACTTATTACAAAAAGAGGCAAACGTAACTGACTGTAGAGGTTCACAAGACTAAACAAATGCTTCACGTCGCCTTTCGCGCCAGGGAAATAACACATTTTTCACGTCAAGACAGTTTTATCCACCCAGGCGAAAGAACGGTGCCCAAGAAATCAAGCCTTCTTCTTATCCTCTCATGCGCAAAATCACGCGGCAGAAATGGGTCGGTTGCAACGTCACCTCACAGAGAAACTTCGCGGCGTAGGTTAAAGGTCCGAAGCCGCTCGACCACCGCATGCCGTGGGCATCAAGGCTGCCCAGCAGCCCAGACCCAAGACCACGCCCCGAGCCAACGGTACAGGCGCTATCCGCCTCCAACCGCTTCACACGGGTATTAGAAGGTGATTATAACTTTGCCTTCAATGTTTACATCTATATTTTTACTTTTACTTTTCAGATATCCTTCCTCTGAGTACCAGGATTTTTTTAAAATTCAAGGTAATGCTTTCTGTTCATAAAATGAGCCAACCTGGACGGTGATGACTTTGCAAGGTCTGAAGAAAGTAAGATTACACACTTTAGAACCCGTCCGCAGGTCTACTGAAAGAAAGGAACAGGATATTTGAAGGATACGCATTGAAAACTACATCAGTGCTTGATTAAAATGCAGCAATTTCTAGATTATATAAGGTTCTTCTTTCTCTTACTCCATGACAAGCACAATAGTCTAGTAGTAGTGGTGTGAAATTCAATTAAAAATGTATTAAAATTGGAATATCCGGAAAGATATTTCAAATCTTTAGGACATTAGCTCACTTCATGCCATCGTTTGGAGAATATCCACCCTAGTCGAAAACTATTGCTTAGGAATCCCAGACCGTTTAATTCATCTAAGGTACTCTTAATAAAAGGAATTTTCGAATTAATGTTATTGTTTCGCTACTTAAGCAAATTTTCAAGCCTTCGTGAACTATTTAATCGAAGATAATTAATGTTGTAGAAAACTGGAGGAATCAGCAAACAATTTCGAGTCCGTAGAAGTCGAATAAAATAGTGTTACGAAGAAAATATTTATATTAATTTCCATTAATTTCCAAGAGGAATTAATAAGGGCGATCAGAAGTATTTCAGCCAAGTGCCTTACTAACGGGTCACAAATAACATAATCATCCTTACTAAAACTATATTTGACCATCCACTGAATCTACACTTCACCATCCAGACTACACTCAAACTACATGTACTTGACCATCCACATCACACTGAAACTATGTCTTACTATTCGCACCACATAAATTGTACTTCACTATCCACACTACACAAACTAATTAACCACCCAGACCATACTGAAAATATAAATTTGACCATCCAAACTACCACTGCTGCTACACCATATTGACATATCACGTTTGTATTTAACCGTTGACTAGATCCCATTGTATTTTTTTCTTCTCCATACTAGGACCCTAGCATCGTTCTGAAAGATATTTAACTTCTCATTTGAAAAATAACTTCATTGTAGAACGCGCTCGCTGATCTAGGGCTTCTTTCTTGGTACTGATTTCATCCTGATGAATTTAGCACTCTTCTTATAATGCTGGTTTGAACGGCGTTACCCTCGAACTCTTCTATTTCTGCTGCTATTTGCGTCGTTGAAATTTTAGAATCACTTTTCACTCTCCAGATTATTTATCTCTTTTTTCTGTTGTCGTCTCGATTGTCGGCCTGATAGCTATTCATTGATTATGCTCGTAGTTTCGTTTATTGATTTTTTTCACCTCTGTACGAACTGCAAAACGATTACAGTATATAAATTGTGCAATTTCATAATAAAAATGGTGTTCTTTACGCGAATTCATTTATAACATTCATGTCTGAAAAGCTCACTTCCCTACTTTTCCTTCTCGTGTCCCTTCTCACCATGAACACTATCTCCTCTTTGAAAACATGTTCTGCCTGCAGTCAACAACTGCGCTGCTTCTCATGTCCGATTTAAATATGGTGACTTGTTACAGATCCTCAGGTGTGACACGGTTTGCCATTCGGGAGCTTCAATTCCAAAAATTCGTAAGTCGTAAAGAATTTCCTGATTGGATAACAGCGTACAGCTGATAATCAGTCACAAGTTACTATATTTAAATCGGACAATACTACGCGTGATGAGCCTCTACTTATGCTGTTGTGGAAAGCGATCCTGGCAGACGCTTTTATTTATTTGTTGCAAGGGAGGTCTCTATTTGTGACCCCTGTGAGTAAAAAGCTGCTCTGTAGACAGCTTTATCTAATTAAAAACGTTTATCCATCACAAGTTATTGAGAGATGTAAACCTAGAGTTAATGTTAGAAGTACCTCTGAGATTGTACATTATGTCACAGTGAAACTATACCAGACCAAACTGAAACTTACGCAATTGCAAAACAAGCGCACTACAAAATAAATACAGTGAAGCGAACTACATTAAAAAACAATAGAAAGTGGATGCAACGTAATTTTATTTTAAAACCTTCAAATTATTACTCGTAGAATCAATAATTGACTGATAGATTAATAATTCCGGGCATGTGAACTGTTAAGAATATTATTCTCGTATGCGTAGTGCATGTTTTATTGTAAGAGGTGGTGGTGGTGATTTTATCCCACTGGATGCCGAGATCCGGCGCCGACCAATATGTCACTTTCCGGGTTTTTCCCCAACAAGCTTTCTCCCACCAGCAGGGTACCGCCCCAGCCGGAACAAGCTGCAAGCTCCCGACTGTGTCTTCCGGCATGTGTGGTAGTGTGCTGCTCGTAAGTGTGTGTAAATAACGGGTGCGAATCGGACAAGGAAGTGGAAGGAAGGACCACGCGCGGTCCGTGGCCTGTTTGTTAGGGTACTGCTCCGGCATTCCTCCAGTGTTGATAAGATAAACGCCAATCAGAGCAGCCGGCTGCTAGAACTCTCCTCCAGATAGCGGCTGATTTCGATCTAGCTAGTGTCGAAAATCGTGTCACCGAACCCTAGGACCTCCCGGTCAGAGGCCATGAATTGACGGCCTGAGCCGGTTAGGTTAGAGCCGAGCGGTGCGAGCAAGTGCTTCACGTGCGCAGGTCGCGGTGCGGCGAGGCGAGGCGCGGCGCGGGGCGGCCGTCCGCGCCCTGGCATTCGCCCGGACCACGCCTCTCCCGGCCCCGCTCGCGCTGCACTCGCGCAACGCCGCCAACGACCCCGTCACGACCTCCGAACAAGAGCACGGGCGGCCGGCGGTCGGCGGACGCAGCCTGGAAGCGAGGAAGGACGCCGCGCGGCCACGCCCCCTCACACACGCGCGGCCGGATCACTACCTTTTCGAATGCTCTATTAAAGTATCGATTTAACCAAAAAGAGGAATGAAAAGGTTCCTCTTAATGGCCGTTTTCGGTTAAGGAATTAGCTCTGCCATCCGGTGACAACAATGAAACAAATATGTTGTTGCTGAAGATGACAGATGAGTCAACCTATTTTTAAAAAAAAGGGCATTTCTTGTTCATATGATATTAATATGAAGATTCAATTACTAAAAATATTGAACGACACACGACCGATAGAACAAATAACAGACTCAGCGGGTTATTTGATGTTCATCGGCCTAATGGCGTTAATGACTACAGAGGTACCAAACGACTACAAGGGGTTCCAACTATGGAACACAAGTCATCGGAATGAATATATAAAAATAAAACAAACAAATGCAAATTCATCATCTTAAACAATACTAATAATATGCCCAAGCCAGGTCAAAGTTTAAGCTCCCAACTCGGCTCCTGACATGTGTATAACTGTGGTGCATGCAAGTGTAGGTGTAAAGGGAGAGGAGGGTACAAGGATGAGATATGACGATTCATGCCCGGTCCGTACTCCGTTAGGGCACTCGCTTGCCATTGATAGAAGAAACTACGGAAACAACCGATCAAAGAGGATGGCTGCTAGCATTCCCCCCGAACAACAGTTGAATTCGATCTAGCTGTGAACTAGCTAGTGTCGAAAATTCACCAACATCGGGATCTAATCAGAGGACCCCTGCGACGTAGTTGGCTCTGAGCTAATCTCAACCGGTCTAATGATTTTATATTAATAATTACGTAATGGTATTATTACGCAAAACTATATGATTTGTTTCCCAGCCTTTTGTAATTGATTATGTTGTTTCCGAGTGTGTGAACTGATAAATACATGAATGGGATACCCTTGCATACGACACAAGTATGATCAAATAGTGGCTGAAAATATCAGCTGATGCCAATGCAGTGCCTCTGACCGTCTGGTGCGAGTCCCGGCGGTGGTACGATTTTTGACAGAAGGTACATAACTATGTTGAATTCAGACTCTCTCTCTGGAGAATTCTCGCAGCCGGCTGCTCTGATCGCTAGTTTTCCATGTTGTTTTTTTCTGATCAGCAACAGGCGAATAAGGAGGCCGTACCCTAACAAACGGGCCATAGAAAGCGCGCGATCTTTCCTTTCTCTTTCTTGCCCCATCTTCACCCCTTATTTACACACAGACACTACACCACTGCACATGCCGTTCAGAAGCTAAGAGCTTGTCCCGGATGGGCAGTGCCCCATTGGTGATTGGGAAAAAGCCCGCAAGCCGAAGGGTAGGTCGGCGCTGAATCTCGCCATCCAGCGGGGAAAGATCACAAAAGCATGCATTACACTTACGGGATTTAATGACCTTAGCCGTTGACGCGCTCGTAATTTTTAACCGATTAATCAATCGACTCTGTTATGTAGCTAGTACCAAAAATTCTCAAACGTCGGGAGTCGAGCCCTAAGACCGCTTGGCCAACGACGCTGCAGAGCCATCAGATGTTGCCACCGAGCCATTGCAGTCGATCTGGTCAAGCCGTCTCCGAGCAGACACTGTCGCCGGCGCGACGTGGCTCGCAACAGAACGCAATGACTTCTCCTCCTCCTCTAGGGCTTTCCCTTGATCCCTCCTTTCGCAAAACGCCGGGCGCACCTTCAGCTGCATTTGCATGCGGTGACATCCAGCGACTCCGAGGACGGGCGCATATTTGCATCACCCTGCTTGTAGCGGTGCGACTCAATCGGCACTCCGATCGAAACATTTTGTCTCTTCCGACTCGTCCCGGGAGCTTCACCGACACAGACTTTCACCGTGCGATCGAGGGCCTGGAATTCTCTACAAGTCTCTCCTGGTGAAAAAAGTTGGCTTCACTAGTAAGGTGGCTGCCAAATACGTTTCTACCCAACGGGACATGTTCTTTAAATCGACATTTGTTAAAACACTTCTGTACAAATTAATGAAGCATTTGAGTGGTCACGTCTGAAACAAGTCACGACACACAATTAAGGTAAATCGAAACATATGAAGGAATCACCTGTCTTAACCCACAATTTAAAATTTTTGGAGATGAGCTTAAAATAACGCAATTAAATAAACGTCTTCCCATTCAGAATTATAAGCCTTCATTTTCTCTTCGCCTGACTCGACTTCGCCCGACATGTATTTGGCCTCCCAATTTACCTTCAACTATGTAACATCAAATGATCTGTATCACAAAATTAAATTAATGTCTTAAGAGTCTGGCTAACATACTTCTTTATATTTGTGACTGTACATCCTTTGATTAATTAATCCCGATATAAAAACATTTCACTACCGGATCAATCAACGTGGCCCAATTTAATTGACGTGTCCGTATAGGACAAAGAGCATTAGCAAATACCATTAGTTATTGGTATGAAATAAAACACTGACAATTGTACAAGTGCAAGGTTTATTTTCAACATGGACGAGGTTCTGTAGAAGGATAATGGATAACCTGATGCAATAGTTAGGAACTCGAAGTAAGACTATTCGAATATCCGTTATAATACCACTTCCCGTGCAACAGTAAAGATGGCGACTCGAATAACGGAAATCCTGTGCTACATTCTAAATGAATCATGATCTACGAGAAGTAGCCAAGGACATGAAATTCTCAGAGCAGGTAGAGGAAGTATTTCTTCCCCTATTTTCCGAAGCAGTGGCGGATTGAAGGGTGTTCCACCTGTTCCTGTGAACAGGGCGCAAAATAATTGGGGGCGCTAAATGTTACAAAGTTTATCTTTTAAAAATAGTCAATAAAAATAACAAAATAAAAAGTACAATTAATTGCTATCAGCATTTTAATTGCTATCAGCATTTCAATATCAAATTTTTAATCAATTTTTTCATCTGAAAAAATTAACAATTATTTCTGTGCGGAAATCATCGTAATATCATTGGTCGGTAATTTGCAATTCAGTCGCATTTAAACAAAATCAGTCGGTAACTTTGTAAAAGAGGCGCAGTTGGACGACATTTTTAGATAACCAAACTATTCACAAGTTGCACGTTAATATACGATTGTTTTTTGCATCTGTAATTTTATCAGTTTTGTCGAACCTATCATTATAAAAGTAATCATTAAAAAGTTAAGCAGAATCGTATGTATTTAACTGTTAAATACATACGATTCTGCTTACCATTAACATTTTTGCCTCACACAATAGAATCAAAATATCTCATTGTTTTTCTTTTATAGGTTATTATCATTTTAATTTATCAAACTGTCTGTTTGCATTTATTTCTTAAATAATTTTTAAGATTACCCGAAAGAATATTTCAAGATTTCAAATGTGCTAGTAAGTATATTATACAAATTTATCTATGTTTAAAAATTAATAGAAATAATGTTAAATGATAATATTGCAAACAACGTAATCTTCTTGTTTCTTTTTCTCATCGCAGATGTAATTTTGGATTTCATGCAAAAATGTCAGATGCTTTAAAGAAAAAGCCGTCTGGTGCAGACTTTAGAAAAAGAAGAGCTGCAAAAGACATTGAACTTCAAGAGAATGTCAAGAAATCTAAAAACTTAAAAGATTATTTTATTTCGACACCTAAATTATCAAATATTACTACTGATTCTGAGAAAGCTAATCAAAATGATAATAACACTGAAGCAGTACAAGTTGAAACAGAAAATATTAATAAAGAAAACATTGATCTGAGCCAGCCAGAAGATAGTTCTGAAACTTCTACCTGCCACTTTGACAGTTCTGATCCAGCTTTTTGGCCGAAAGTCAGAAATACAAAAATCATTGACTTATTAGTGACTCAGGGCCCTCAGCAAATTCAAATGACACAGTATCCTAACGATGAAAATGGGCGACACTTTTCGAACGTACATTTCTCTCGTACCTTGAAAAATGGCGAAGTTATTCGACGAAGATGGATATTCTAAAGCTCAAGATCGTCTATTTTGTTTTTGTTGCTTATGTTTTCATTCAACCTCTAAATCTTGTTTAGCAAATGAAGGGTACAATGACTGGTTTCATTTATCAACATCACTCAAATCTCACGAAAATTCACCCCAACATTTGAAGTCTTATCAATCCTGGATAGAGTGTGAATCAAGACTGAGATTGGGAAAAACAATTGATGATGCGGAGCAGATATTAATCCAAACTGAATCGGAGCGTTGGAACAATATTTTAACACGGCTAATGAACATTATTCTATACCTTGCAGAGAATAATATGGCTTTTCGTGGTACTTCTGACAAATTATACACGAAAAATAATGGAAAGTACTTGGGTCTTATTCAACTCATGGCAAAATGTGATCCTGTAATGCAAGATCACATAAGTCAAATTTTAAGAAATGAATCACGCGTTCATTATTGTAGTAAAACTATTGCAAATGAACTTATCCAAGTTCTAGCTCAAGAAGTTAAAAGTGAAATAATATTAATCATTCAGAAAGTAAAATACTTTTCTATCATCGCAGATTGTACCCCCGACGTTAGCCGAATTGAACAGTTATCTCTAACGTTAAGATATGTTGATGTCATAAATAAAAATGACGAAGTTGAAATCTGCGAACGGTTTATAGAGTTTACAACAATTTCTGATTCTACTGGTCAAGGGCTTTCAGGTGTAATCATGGAATTATTACAACGGAATCAACTCCAGTTAAAAAATTGTCGAGGTCAGGGCTATGACAACGGAGCTAACATGAAAGGTAAACATAATGGTGTTCAAAGGAAGATTTTAGATCTTAATCCATTGGCTTTCTTTATGCCGTGTGGATGTCATAGTCTGAACTTGCTATTGTGCGATGCTGCGAAGACATCTGTGAAATCAGTCAATTTGTTTGGAATCTTAGGAAGACTTTACTCTTTATTTGCTGGATCTGTTTGTCGCTGGGACATTTTACTTCATCACGTCAAACAATTCACTTTAAAAAGACTCAGTGATACTCGATGGGAAGCCAAAGTGTCTAGTGTGAAAGCTGTTCGATTTCAAATTGGAGAAATTCACGATGCTCTAATTACCCTTGCCAAAAAGGAAAAACAGCATAATCCTGATATTGCCCATGAAGCTCTTACTCTTACTGAACAGCTTCAAAAATTCGATTTTCTAGTTTCACTAGTCGTGTGGTACGATATTCTCTTTCAAATCAATACTATCAGTAAAGTAATGCAGAGTAAGAGTATGGATTTATGTAAAGTAGTGGAATTGATAAAAAATTGCGCAGAGTTTTTAAAAGAGTATCGAGATAACGGATTAAAGAGAGCCATTACAAATGCTAAAGAACTTGCCCAAATTTTAGAAGTTGAACCTAAATTTGTATCAGCAAAAAGAATAAGGAATGTAAAAAGACAATTTGATTATGAAGGTCAAGATGATTCCCTTTCAAGAAAAACGCCCGAAAAACAATTTGAAATTGAATTTTTTAATCCACTGCTTGACGTTGCTCTTCAGGCAATCACTGAAAGATTCGAACAACTGAATCAATATGCAGATACATGGAGTTTCCTATTCAATATAAAAAAATTACCATCTATAGAAGAGTTAGAAAAACACTGCTCTGATCTTCAATTGGCTTTGACTGTAAATTCGGAATCTGATATTGACGGGAGTGCCTTATGTCAAGAACTCTTGAGTATTCAACCATTTGTGCAAACGTTTAATGATCCCGGGCCACTTGATATTTTGAATTTTATTAAAAAAAATCACATAGAAGAACTGTATCCTAACATATGGATTGCTCTAAGAATTTTATTGACAATGCCAGTTTCAGTAGCTAGTGGTGAAAGAAGTTTTTCCAAGTTGAAATTAATTAAAACGTTTTTGAGATCAACAATGTCACAAGATAATTTAAATGCATTAGCAATCCTTTCAATAGAAAACGAATTAGCTCAAGCTATCAAATTTTCCAAAGCAATCCAAATGTTTGCTTATCAAAAGGCAAGAAAAGTTAATGTGTAAATAAGAGTTTTGTTTTAAACTGTCTTCACAGTTAAAATTGATATTGTGCATTTTTATATATTATGTTTAATAAAATGTTTCTTAATTCTAATTGAGTATTACTTTTATTTCTTATCGAAATGTTTTCTTTCAAATTAGCTAAGGTAAACGCACCTATTATCGGCAGGTTAAGGAAAATGTGTTTTTTCAGAAGCCTATATAACATAGATGCTTCGATACTACTTTTTTTTTCAAGCTAAATGATATCATTTATCTGAATACAAAAACAATAAACATACGTCCTATTTAGAAATATCAATAACGATATTTACTTTTCGATTAAATGCACATTAATCGTCGTGTCACGCGCCGAGATGCCACTGCCGAAATAAGGTACACTTGCAAATAGCGTATACCTATTATCGGCAAATATATTTTATTTATGAATAACAAATAAATAGTCATTCGTTTGTATTATTTAATAAAATTTAACTCGATTTTCAATTGTTATGTTACTTTTTTTCATCCGTACATTAATTTTTCCGTATAAAAATAAGGTTTAAAAATTGCACTGCAACTTAGCTGCCATGTTAAGAATGCGTATTTTGAGCGGCACTTCGCAGCATCGTTGAAGAAAAGATTTTATTACAGTTACATGAAATGTTATTTTCATGTGAGATTTTTTATTTGTGATTGCTTAATAAATAAGCTTTAATTATCTATTAAACATTTATTAAACAGACCTTCACTTGTTTTTATACAATCATTTTACCACCAAAAATGCTGATAATAGGGCCCTGCCGATAAGAGGTGCGTTTACCTTATTAATTAATCTCAGTTAATCTTAAAATTGTTCACGTTTTTTTTTTTGAAGGGGGAGGGGCGCTAAAAAATGTCGAACAGGGCGCCAATTAGGCTCGATCCGGCCCTGTTCCGAAGGACTTCAAATAACACACTTTGGGGTGACTCGTCATCAGATCCACAATAAAGAACCCATGCAGCATGTAAACGTACGTAATGAACAGGCTACCCCAGCAATTAAGAGGTGCAATTACGCAGATGGTTTAGGCGATCTGCGCCGTCAAGGTCCGCGAAGGGTTCTGAGATTCTCGCTGGGTTCGACCTCGCAGCTTTGATCACTCAAGTAACGGCGCGAGCGCGCAGAGCACTCTCTTGGTCACGTCGGGAAACACTGTGGCGCGTAACCATTGACTGAGATACGAGATTTTCCTGGTGGTAAAAAGCGATTTGAAGTTCACAGGTGGGATCAGTGGCCGATCCAGGAGAGACGGGCATGCCCCCTCCCCAAGGCCTGGAGTTTTCATTTGTTACCTCCCTTTGTTTGGCAAAATTGATTTAAATATTTATGTTGGAATTTAGTAATTATTTAAAAAATTGTATTATATAGTATATATATTTTATACTAAAAAAATTGTACACAATATATAAAAATGTTTATTATTTCTCAAATATCTACGATGCCTCCTCCCCATATGATCGGCTGGATCCACTGGATCCATCTAGTCGTGAGGAGCTTCCTTAAAAACTATCACCAATAGTCTTTCAACACAAAACGAAAATACCTAGATAAAAGTTTACTTTTTGGCTGAAATTTAAGTCTGATGACATTACCATTTATTAACTTGCTGTCTGATTTTTACCCAAAATGCATGAAAAGGCAAATAAGTCTTAACTGTGTCATCAGAGATAAATAAATAAAATAAATTAAGAGCGTAAGAAATCATAAAATCGAAATCGATAATAAACGCCTCTCACATCTACTCTTCATTCAAAATCATCTATCGGTGAAGACGTCCAAATGGCAGAATGAAAAGTAAAAATCTTCTTCTAGACTAGTCGGAGGCAAAATTCTATCATATTTTTAATTTTTTTTTACAGTGAAATTAAATTTCCATTACTTGTAACTATCACATGGTATTATTTTGTTGCTGTCAGATAAAAAATATATTTCAAATGCATTAGCAAATACAATTTCCACTATGGATTTGAAAATCAAATTCTTTGAATACGACTAAATTGAATACTGAACGAACGTGACAAGTTACTTAATCGCCATGAATTTATAAACTACGCTTTTCTATTTCCTTTCATTTTCAAATCAATAAACCAAACAGAATTACTCTAAATTTGAATCAGCTAATAATGGCAAAACGTAGGGCGCGACCGACTACACGTAGAACGTGTGCGGATTCTAAAATGTTTTGAAGAATCGCGAAGTAGCAACTAAGTACCAAATCATTTCAAGAAAATTTAAAAAAAAATAATAATAATTAATTAATTTACTTTTGTAAATCAGGAAACTTTTTAATATTGTTTGGTGTTTCTTTGGCTTCTTTTGAAAAGGGGCAAAGACGGAAATTAATTGTGAAGTGCCCACGGTTAGGTCGTGTCAATGAGGGAGTCACAATAAAAGAAGTCTAAGGAAGAATTCGTAAGGAATTTTTATGATTTTGCGAAGAGAATTTTGAGAGTTAAATGTTTGAAAATCACTACCACAGAGAAAATGCACTGTGAATTATACACTATAACCACTACCGAAAATAAAAATGCTTTCTCTTATGCTATCAAGAGTGGTCTGATCCATAAAGAAGATCTAACACTTCCGTAGCAAATAATATTTTAGAATAACTAATGTTGCTACAAACAGAAAATATATCTCTACAAATAATTCAATTACCCAATGTTCAATTCCGCGAAAAAATAACGATTTCATGATGGTAAGAAATCGATGAACAGCTCTAGTTACTATTCGAAAATAGTGAAGTAGCCTATAATTTAAAACATAGAGAATCGTTTAAACACTTTTGCTGCAACCACAAAATAACTATATGGCGATCATTTTACGAAATACCACGGGTATAAAAAGTTTTCATTCATTGGTTAGAAGTATCATATATTTGAAATGTTTTAAATATTAGTGAAACTTTAGTGTGAGAGTTGCATGGGCTACACTCACAAAACCTCATAATCATAAATTGTCATCAGAATTGTTTCGTCATCAACGATTAACGTATGACCAACTGTGGCATAAAAAACTGACGCACAAAGATTTGACAGTATACAGTGAAAGTTAAATAAAAGCGTTTATCCACTATGATTGCCTAAAGCAAAATTTAACGATACTGACGAGATCGACAAGGATTATTACGATGACTTCTCATAATTCTTGGCCCACTGTTAAGAACAGTCATTTTCTTCGCAATGTAAGTAACATTATAACTCACCCATGACTCCTATGAACTTTTATCAACGTCAACATGCCACCTTTCGCAGGAAGAATTGTCATATTTAAACGGAAATGATAGTTCACTAGAAATTTCACCAACAGGATAACAGGTCGTACGATATACGTATCGTAACATCTGCCGGTACCAATGTCATGATAACCATTCCTGCACTTAGCACTGTGGAAAACCGCGGCCTCCCTCCAGGGGGACCGGCGGCCAAAAGCGCGCCCGCGGCGCTGACTCACCGGGACGGAGCGCATGCTCATTGAGCGGCGCCGGCGAGGGCGAGGGCGGGAGCGTGCTGGTGCGGGCGCGGGCGCGGACGCCGGCGAGGCGGGAGGCGCAGGCTGCATGTTGACGCGCCGGGCTCAACGCGAGGACTGCGCGCGCGCGCCGCCGCCGCCGTCGCCGTCGCCGCCGCAGCCCCAGCCCCAGCCTCAGCCCGCGGCCGCCGCGCCGCCCGAGGAGGCTGCCCCCGGACCGCGTGGGCCTCGACCTTTCGCGCCCGCGGAGGGCGTGGCAGTGGCGAGGGAGGCAGGGCGGTGGCAAGTCGGTGGCAAGTCGGGGACAAGTCGGGGACAAGTCGGGGACAAGTCGGGGACAAGTCGGGGACAAGTCGGGGACAAGTCGGGGACAAGTCGGGGACAAGTCGGGGACAGGGCGGGGACAGGGCGGGGACAGGGCGGGGACGGGGCGGGGACGAGGCAGAGAAGGGGCGGGGCTTTGACGGGGCGGGGACAGGGCGATGGCAGGGTAGGTGGGCGACGGTGGCGGTGGTCGTTATGGTTACGGTGGTGGTGGTAGTGGTGGCGGCGATGGTACTGGCGTTGGCTTGATTGATATATCAGTAATTCCGGGCGCATCAACTGCTAAGGGTGTTAGTCCTGTAAGTGTAGCGTATATTTTTAGCGCTTGAGGTGGCGGTCATCTTCCCCAACCGCACATCTCCCACCAGAGAGGCCAAGTCAAGCTCTGAGCTCCCGGCTTTAGTCTCGCGACGTATGTGGCAGTGGCCCGTTTGTTAGGATACTTGTCCGACATTCGCCTGGTGTCAATCGGAGAAATATCGGAGAACTACCGATCAGAGCAGTCGGCCACTAGAATTCCCCTCCGGACAGCGGCTGAACTCGACCTATCTGTCAACATACATTCTCACATTAGTTGTAATTGCTCATATTATTTGCAGCACATTATACAGAGAAGAAAGGATGGTCATCCAAATATATCGCCTTATGAATGTATACGAAACTACGAAATTCGTCTTATACATACTCCATCTTGCGCATATTGTTCCCGACTTAATTAAGTTCAATGTACCATTTTATTGAATATAGAGACAATGTAATATTTGCGTTAAGTAAATAAGGCCTTATCTTATCTCTCTCCTATCCATGTCGCCATCCAAAAATGAAATTCTCGGAATAACTTCTCAAACTCCAATATCGATATGGCAAGGCCGCAAAGTGGTAGTATCAAATTATGGTAATAGTTTCTTACAAAATTATGGTACTATTTTTTTCAATTTTGCTTTCATATTAAATTTAAATCGTATTTTTAAGAAAGAAAAAATTGGGCTAATTTTAATTGGGTTTGCGTTTTAGGATCTAAGAAAATATTACATTGAGAATGAAATTGTAGAATTTAATAAAAATCTAATTAATATTGGGATTTCTAATAATAAATTGTAATTAAAATAACATTATTTTTCATACCCTTTTGATCAATTCCTGTTCTCCAAGAATTTTTCTCGTGATTCACAGTTGGTGGGACACCTGTATATAGTATTTCATTTTTTTCAAGCCGAAATTATGCGAAAACTACTAGTTTTTTTCTTTTCAAAATATTGTATATGAGCTTTCATATATGAACTTTTATTTTCCCGTATACGTACGTATATATGAAGTAATATACGTAGTATAGGGAAAGTTATGAACACTGAAGAAAATCGGTTTCGACAAAAATACACTTTTGGGGTCACCTGATACCGAAAAAGTGTTGTTTTTTTTCAAAACGTTTGTCTGTCTGTCCGAATATCTGCCCGTCCGTCTGTGAACATCACTTGTGCCTAAACCATACATAGGATTTTTTTCCAAATTGAAGAAACCCTTGTCCTCCTGGCTTCAGTCGAAGTTTTGAGATTTTGAAAAACTATCATTAAAATTTGGAAGTACTTTACATTAAACCTCTGGATCAGTTTTAAAATTTAATCAAAAACCGCTCCAAATTGTTTCTTTAAATGTAATGTTTTTCTCTAAAGGTGGCATAGCTCCGATTTTCACAGTTAACTCTAAGTTTTCGAAAACTTTTAATTATTTGAATTTTACGGCGTCTTCCTAAAACTATAAAATTGAAGATAGAGATTTTTCCCTCGAATGAAATTTTTGGTCCATTATCAGTATTTTCATTAAGATCGTATTCATTTGTTTGAAAATTTAATATTTTTCGCGCAATATATGTCATTTTAAACAATTACGAAAACAAGATTTTTCTCAAAAAGGTTTCAATTTTTTTCTTTAAACAAAAAAAGGTTGCAAATTCTTTCCCGAAAAATTTGCAGCAGATTTTTAGAATTTTTTTTAGAAATTGCTTCAATTTCATGCCCAACGTGACACTACTTTTTTTCAAAAGAATGTACATGGCCTTTTTACCGTCCTACAATATATAGGGGAAATTTAATCCGAAAATACATATAAGAAAACATAGTTTTAAAAAATGCATATATTTCACGATAAATTACGTAAAAACTATTCACATTTTCCAAAAATTCTACATGACCTTATTTCGACATCTGACTTTATAGATTTTATGAAAAAAATGTTTTTCTTGAATATTTTAGTTGTAGGAAGACACCGAAAAAAAATTGATCTTTTGCTATTTTCGAATAATCAGGGATGTCATCGGAAATGAGACGTGCTCCATTCTCTTAAGCATCCTTTACGCTATCCGAGAACAAAATTTAATTAAATTGAAAGGGAAGCGCGAAGAAGAGATGGTTTTTGAAATGAAAATATATCGCTTGGAGGAAAAGTACAATTCACGGTGGAAGAAAGATATAGACATGATTTAATTGTATTGTTTGTGGTGACTGACAAAAAAAACTCTAGTGAGGTCGGTATTTCATGCTTGTACTTTATGAAACTGCCCTTCACCCTCTATCACTTTTCCATGCCCTAAGAAGGGTGGAACTGCTCCTTCGGTACATTACAAACCTTCCAGAATAAAGTCTTTCGCACTGCTGACAGACTACTGTGGCACATCTCTAACAAACAATTGCAGTGTGTTTGATCTCATAATTGAACAATATAATCAAATATCTCTTTAAAAAATTCTTCAATTCTCTATCATCCGCTCCAGCGACTAGTATTTTCAAATTCGGAAAAAACCTATAAGCATCACAGAAGAATTTATTCCAGATTTCCCAAAGAAAAATTTAAATCGCCAAGAAAGAAATACCAATGATTTTCCTACACCTACTTCATGTAACATTTTTTACCCGTAAACATACGTGTAATTATTCATTTCTACATTCTCAATTATTAGAAACTTTTTAACTGACTATTTGAGATCTCCAGTGGAAGCGTCCACAATTTTGAAACCCTTGTGCCAACCTTGGTAGGTAACAATCTCTAACCACTTTAGTAAAGCGTTTCTTTGCTGCATGAAAGAAAATTTTAATTTTTTTAAATTGAAAATTTCTAAATTTGAGTTCAACAATTTTCTTTTCATTTTCTCACGAATATTATCTTTAATGTTACATCAACTGGAACCAGTCATGCCTTTGCCACAAGGTCTACGAAATAATCTGTACCTTCGTTATAGCTACTGGTATACAGAATTTGAAATGTGAACAAATATTTTTGGACTGAATAAACGTATTACGATTCGTAAATTATTCCCACATTCTCGACCACCACACCTATCATATTGACTTGATTTTGAATGTATTACTATTATTTACAATGAGCTTGTTAGAGAGAAAAAAACGTATTGTTTACAACACTAAATATTTTTGAGTTAATTTTTACATTTTGTCCATACTAGCAAGATGTACTTTTAGGAATATTATAATAATAATATTAAATACGAATTAAAAGGCCGACGCAGCAATTTTAACGAAACATTCAATCTCTGGAGGCTGGCTCGCTACCGACCACGCTTGTAGAAGTTGACAGTGTGTACCTGGCGAGGTGTTAACTTGAAAATATAACACCACTTTAACGGACGGCAATTTCCGAGAGATTTTGTTAACGCGTTGCTGTCTGAAACTCTTGGTAATAATGAGAATGACCTACGAATACAGAAGGGCTACTTTCACGGGGAGTTACAAGTAATTCCTCATCCCAAAACAAAGTCAACCTTCTGAAATGACAGTTGATCTAAGAAGCTCAATATTTTTTATACATCATTTGAAAGCTCAATATTTGTGAATGTGATCAAATTAATGCACTGTCGCCGTACGAGCTCGTGTGTGTGTGTGTGTGTGTGTGTGTGTGCGTGAGTGCAATGCTTCCTGATCACAACTATACTGTGTGTTCCATTTAAAACACCCAGTATATGCTTACGAACCAGTGAACTTTATTTTCACCGTGGCAAAGTTATAAGAGAAGAATGATTACTTCGTGTTTCCGGGAGTTTTAACGTCTATGATCATACTTCCCATACGTGTTGTGCATATTTTTATTGCGGTGGCGCCGACCTATACGTCGGCTTGCCGTGTTTCCCCATCCAGGTATCTCCCATCAAGGTGGCACCGCGCCATCCGGTACAAAATCTAAGCTCCCGACATCTGAAGTATAGTCATATAAGTTTTTGTCAGTTTGTTAGGGTACAAGTACTCCTCCGGCATCCGGTTGGTATTGATGTGGAGTTGGCCGCTAGAATTCTCCTCCAACCAGCGGCTGAAATTGACCTATCGCTATCGCTACTGTCGAAAATATGAGAAGAATGAGTTTCATTTTTTTATTTCTACTTAATGCAACAAATACAGTGCAACTACAATTCGTCTGCAACACTTGAATTTTCTGCGAGGTCACGGCTGCTCGCTTCACTTCAGGAGCTGAGGCCTCAAGTGCTTGCTGCCGAGACACGCAGGCAGAGTCTCTGCCAGGGCGTCGGCCTTCGTTCGGCGGCCTGCCTTCCAGGCCAGCACGTTCTTCTGGTCGAGCGGTTTCTCGCGCTGGAGAGGCGGCAGCACAGTTGCCTTTCGGCGCGCAGACATTTTCCCTGTCTCTGCGGATGACGACGATATGGCAAATTGCAAATGAAATTTTGCAGACTGAAATAATTGCTACATTAAAATAATTACACGTAAAAACAATTACACAAAAACATACACAGGTACAGTGATAGAATAAGTTATTAGCTCAATTTCTACATAGCTTTCTGCTTTAAGTCATTTGAATGTACATGTACTTATTGTAAACCTTCTATTTAAACGACACCGATTTTGTCTGCAAATTTTTCGAACGGACAGTGCTGATTGCAATGTTTAATATGCCTTAAAGTTCATTTTGATGTTTTTTTTTTTCTTCAAAATTTATTCAAATCAAATTTTTTGAATGATTTCACACCGTTAATGTACACATTTCCAGCAAATTGTAAACACACTTGTATTTGTGAGTTAAAGTGCTTCAAATGACTTCTAATGAAGTTTTTGAAAACTCAAAAAGTCTCTAGCCAGGTAAGATGGTTAAACGTGCGCCGCTTAAAATTGAACATAAAAATTTTCCTGTGACAGTGAAAAACATTTTTTCGGAGTTTTTTTTTATTTCTGTTCCCCTCACATCCGTCGCAGTACAAAAACGTGTTTTCTTTTTTTCTCCATTGAATTCGCTGCATGGATTTCTATTCCTTTTTATGTCACTTTATAATATGGCACTTTTTACCATCTTATCCGGCAAGAGCCTTTTCTGCAAAAAATAATTTCGAATTTACACTTGTTATTATTATTATTATTATTATTATTATTATTATTATTATTATTATTATTATTATTACAGTTATATTACAAATATTCCCAATATTTCACGCAAAATTACACGAAAATTATTAACATTTTCGAAACATTAATCACGACTTCTCTTTCAAAATACATCTTTAAAGATCAGATTTGCATTAGGAAACAATCCCTATCTTTAATGTGGCAGCTGTAGGAAGGCACCGAATTAAAGAAATGAACTTTTCCGATTTTCGATTATCACTGATTTATAAGAAAATGAAACATGCACCACTATTTAAGGCGTCCTTCATGCTATCGAAAGACAAAGTTAAATCAAAGAATTTTGAGCCATTTTTGATAAAATTTTGAAAATGTGGAAACACGTAAAGTGCCACCAAAAATCAAAACATTCCCTTCAAACTTAGAAGGCTTTGAGTTTTCTTACGTTGGACGAGGAATATCCGTTTTGGAGACAATTGACCGAACGGATTTGGCGCTAGCGTTGACCACAAACGGACAGAGAGGGAGGCGCTTTGCCCTCAATCGATTTTTCAGTACCAAGGGCTCTAAAACATGGATTTTAACTACATAACGTGATAGAAGTAATGTACTATGCATAGGAACAAGATTTATCAAATTTTTCGTTATCAGAACCTGGCAAAAACAATTTTTCTGTCACAATTCGTCTTTATCCGACGTACGATTGCAACACATTATCTTCTTATGAAGTAAGGATGGAAAAGAAAACAAAATATATAAGTTTGCCCTTGGTATCACAACCGACGAAGATTCGATCTGCCGAAATTGACCTTGGTATCAATGTAATCAATATATCTCGCGCCTATGGAATGGTGTACACAACTTTCTAACTCCAAGCCTGCGGGTTCTAACTCGGGCAGGACTTTCAAAGAGCACAAACTCCTCAGTGGCTTAACACATCCTGAGCATGTGGAAAGGCCCTTTCTACATGCTGAAAAGAGAGGGGAACTTTTATCCAATCGGGTGGTTCAATACCAAGAATTGAAGACGTCACGAAGCCGGCGATTGGATGACGGTGTCCCACTCTCCTGCCAGCTCGCGACCTTGAAGGAACTTCCTATTTTAATCGAACAAATCATGTCTGGCAGTTTTGCACGTCCTAATGTGATTTCATCAGCTTCTGAAAACTATAAGTAATGGATAAATACGAGGCGCACCACGATAGTAAGTTTCTCAAGACCGTCAACAAAAATGAAACCCTATTTCATGGAACATTTGTTTGTGGCAGATAGAGCACATGTTGCACTCTTTTTTCACTAACAGAATTGAGCCGTTTGTCATTTCATGTGATCAACTTTTGAGTCCCTCAGTCGTAGGCATCTGACTCCTGAGATAAGCAGCAGCGTTTGACAGCCACATGCAACTCTACGCCACAGGGATAGGCACAACGCTCATGCGTAACAGTTTCATAAAGAGTAACAAAAGATGGAAATTGATAGCGGAGAGATTCGGACCATAGATTCGACACACGATTCGGCTCAAAACAGATCTACTGCACAAGTAGTTTCGCAAGGATCACTCATTGTATATCTCATCCCACGGTGTGACAAATGTCTCAATTCTGGTGGTGATTATGTGAGAAAATAGGGCAGTACGTTCTGTAACTGCTACAATAAAGTTATTTGCACGAAATTGTGTTTCCTTTTTCTTGCCGACCTAGGGAAACGTCCTTTCTAGACATATCTCGTATCTCTGTGATGTCGACAAACCTAAAAGTGAGATAATTGTTGGTACCACTGGGCGCCTATTAAGTGTTACATTTGACATTACCCAACAATACAGTTAATATTGAGGGGGAAATCACGGAAAAATGTCCATACTCTGCGCAGTGAACAAAAATAACTCAAAAGCATAATCAGCATTCTCCTTATGCTTGTATAGGAATTTGCCACGACGCCACCCCTACCTCCAACTCCTGAGGATAGGGTTCCCGGGAGAAGGAGAGGTCCTTCGAGGATGCGGGAGGATCCAGGAGGGAGAGGTGCTTTTGGGAGAGCAACGTTCTCGCTTGGTGAACGTGCCGCGTTGTTTTTGCTCTTTAAATAATGTTTAAAATTTGTTGATACGTCTGGCAAGAATGTTATCTTTTGCTTCACATTCTCTGCTGCTTGTTTCGTTTGACTTCCCGAGAGGTAGTTAGTTGTCAACATCTTCGTTCCATTATTTGCAGTATTTTGAATTTGAATATTTCTTTCTGCCCTTTTAGCGGTGGTTGTTTCATTTGCGTTTGTTTTGTTCAAATTGAATAATAAATCTTTAGCATTTCTTTCAATGCTTTGATATCGTGCGAATTTCGTACGCATATTTTGTAGTGTGTTTAGTATTTCAGTCGTGTCTTCCTGCACGTCGTTCGCGTTGGCGGAAGCGTTCTGCTTCATGGAGGCACGTTCCTCCTCGGGCTGGAGGGCGGGCAAGACGGATTTGCTCCACTTCTTGGAGATTTGTGCGCTGGGATTTGGAACCACAGCATCTTGGGACGTGCTGGCGCCCTGGAGGTGGCGTAGGGCGGGAGCGCTCCTCTTCTTGAGCAGGGCCGGCAGGAGCGGCGCGCGGTCGGGCGGCTGGCGCTGAGGCGGGGGCGGGCGGGAGGTGGCGAGGGCGGCGGCGGCGGGCGCGCTCAGCGATGGCCGGGGCGACGGGCGTTGGACCTGGGGCTCTGCACAGCGCGACCGGATAAGTACAAGTATGAGAGTGCGAAATGTAATGAAATTATCCTTTTTGAACTGGGTTTAATTTTTATAAACATCCTATATTTTAAATACATTTCATTTCATCTATAATCACCATTCTTTAATTCCAATTATTAAACAATAACCCATTTGTTTGACCGGGTTAACCATTGCTGATAATTTATTTTGTAGGTCGCCAGAGCCATCCATATAGAATCATGGCGACGAAACTATATATCAGGAATACTTCTCTTTAATAAATGTTTTACTATATGAATTCTAGCAAACATTACGAATTTAAACTAGTTCGTTCTGCTGTAAAATATTTATAATTCAACCTCTCTTTATAGGGCTTCAAAACAACAATAAAGACAATACAATTAAAACCAAAAAATAATACAACAATATTCTCCTGTCAGCTTTTCTCATTTACTCTGTATTTACACACACATACATTCTTTGTGTTCCCCTTACATACATGACCATGTTACCTCGCTACATTATCTTTAATAAAATTACGTCTAATGACAATACTAGGTCTTCCTACATGTCGTAAATATTGTGATTGATTTTTCACTTCCCTGTTTGTTCCTCTGCCTTCTCGTTTGCTGATATTCTCCCGTCCTCTCCGGCGTCCTCCCACGCGTCTTCGGTCTCGTTCATTACAAGTTCGTTTTATTTTTTGTCTTTCTCGATGCGCAATATTAGTCTCACAATACTTTCTTTTTCTTAACCTTTATGTCACTCCCCTCTTTGTTTAATGTCTACGTCTCTCCTGATTGGATAATCACCTATATGCGTCTGAGACTGATACTCCGTGACATCAGGTCTCCCTGTACTTTTCTTATTTTAGTTATTTTCACGGAAATACCTCACGCGTCCATAATCGAACTAAAAAATACATACCTTTCCCCCCGTCTCTTCATCATTCACCACTCACATTAATTTCCCGTTGTTTGTACATTTAATATAGGGATATGCTGACCCTCATTGAAGTCGTTGAATATATTTTACTAATATTTTGAATTATAATTGGTTTGGCCCTCAAATGACCCATTACAGTACACGTCTTCTACATACGGGTGCAGAAGCGGTTCCGGCAAATTAATAAATTAGTAACCAATAATATTTGTTGCTAATATTTTCCAGCAGCCCTCGGCGTGCTCGCTTTCCAAGGCGTAACCCTGGGTTCGATTCCCAGTCGGGTCAAAAATTAATTGTGCGCTTTCCTTGCAATGTTCCAGTATCTGTTGCTGTCCGATGATGAGAAAGCTCACTTCTCAGTTTGAGAATACCTGAAATACAGCGTAGGGATGGTTAAGTGCTAACCACACGTACTCTTTAACTTATGGTCACAAGGCTGGGACGTTGCAGGTAGGCCTTAGCTCGTAAAGAGCTGTTGTGCTAAAGTACACTCTTGGAAAAAAAGTTTCGCGTCAAAAATTGCTTGGCCCAAGAGGTTGATGGCGCTGGACATCCCTGCTTGCCGACACGCTTCCAATACACAGAACGGATTTCAACATATCTGAAATAGATGTTTGTAATGTTATTGTCAGGGACTCCAATAGCATAATCAAAGTCTAGGAACATTTTCGCCTTCAAAAATCGTTTTCGACAAATTATATTTTTATATTTATTTTATTTTACTTTGTAGCTATGAAATCTCACTACACACATGGCCTCGCACATGAAGGCAAGGGATCTCAGAAATATGCACTATCAGAACCAACGAACCACATTCATCATCAAAGCCACCTTATGTACTTCAGTGTAGACATTGCAAATTCAAAGACTCATTCAGAATTAAGAATTAAGTCACATTAAGAATTATTGTAATTGTAGAACATCAACAGATCCATCTTCTTTATTCACATTATACATCAACAGCATAAGGGAATCTATGCACGCAATTACAATTTTATTTATTTCTATATAACGTAGTATAGTAGAAATAAAAGTATCAAGGTAAACAGGAGATATCAAAACGGGATTTAATGAATTACTTACAGATACAAAAACAAGTCGATATTTCTTGTCGATATATCACTAAAATTTTGTGGTATTACTTGTTAAACGAATTATCTTTCCAAGCTTTTACTAGTGCAATTTCATGGTAATTTTTTGTGTTCTACGTTTCTAAGTTTTTCCGAGTAAAAGTGAAAATAATAGCGCAACATATTAACATTCTTTCTATTCGCGATTTAAGATTATTATCTATAAGATTATAGAAGATTATATTATTTGGTCTTTTATTACCACTGTTTTAGAATAGACCGTTTGCATTTCTTATACACGATCGCGAATTTTGCCTAAATTATGCATAAAATCGATAAGACAAGAATGGATAAAATGTATACATAGTCTGAGAATCGAATGCGCTACTTCACGAGTTCTAGAACAACACTGACACAGCTTTTCTTTCCCTCTTGTAACATTCCTCTTATTTTACATTATTTTACATTTTACATTAAAGAACCTTGAAAGAAACATTAGTTTACAAAAGTTAATGTCAATTCAGTTTCATGGGCAGGAATCAGTTTTCCTCTGTACTACTACTATTTAGCTCTCAATGGATGTGAAAGTATTGTACACGCTCTCCAATAAAATAAATTTAACTTTCATACTTCGATCTACAAAACGTGGTTCCGAAAATAAACGTTTGATAGCGCTGTCGGCAAGCAGGGATGTGCAGTGCCATCAACCTCTCGCGTCAAGCCATTTTCGACGCGAAACTTAATGTTTCCAAGAGTGTATATAAATACAATATTTTCCAGCATTTATAATTTTTGCGGGAATGCCACTGAAGCGGTTTTGATAATTAAATCATTTTACTAATGGTCTATATATCATCTTCTACGACTAATCCACCCAGTTCAGAAATTTATGTTTGGTGCGAGTCCGCGAAGTCGCCTATACGGGAATTGGGATGTTAAGTGATGCTGCGCGAAACACCGGCGAATTTGCGACAGAAGGTATTGATAACGAAAAAGTAGATAAACCCACTTGCGAGATTTAAAAAGTATCCTCTAACACGTGGTGTAGCCAGAATACATGTTTTCTGGGTCCTTGTTACCCCAAAATCGAATGACATCAAAAAGTCTGTTAATCCGTCTGTCCGCCTGAGAACGCTACTGAGTAAGCCGTTAAGTCGACTTTCTCCAAAATTGATATTCTCAAACTGCTTTGACTGATGTCGCGGCCCCTTGAATTTGAAACCGATATTTTTAATTTTGATTCTTTACCGTTGCCCCTGGGACCCTTTCAAAATCTTGAAAAAAATGACTCCATCGTTTTTTATTAAATTTCATTGTTGGATAGTGTGAAGTGCGTATAAGAGAGTGATGCAGATTCCACTTCCGTTAAAAACTCTTATTTTGCGGAAATTGCAAAAATTCAAAATTTTTTTCGGCCTCTTTCTACAACTACAATATGAAGATAGCGATTTTTTCCCTTAATGAAATTTGTTCCTTAAAGATGGATTTTGAAAGATCATACAAATGTTTTCAAAAATTTGAGTACTACTTTCGTACAAATACGTAATTTTGCGAACAAATACGGGCGAGAAAGTACGTGCGTTATTTAGCAGTACTACTTAGAAAGTATAATAGTAATACCTTTATATTATGTACATTACTACTAGGGCGTATACTAATACGGTAAAGTATTCCCAAATCATCCTTTATATGAAAGTAAAATCTCTTCTTCACGACGTTAAAAACTTACCGGCCCTTACCGGCCTAATTTTTTAATAAAAGAAATTTAAGTTACTTGAAGTACACGCTTTAAGGAAACACTTCTCTGGGCATACTTTTCTTTAAGTTATCGAAAAAGTTATAGGGTTAATGTATCTTTTTACTTTCCCGTATACATACGAATATACGTAGCACAGGGAAAGGTATGTAATTCTGCGGAAAATTGATTTCGATATATCAACGTAAATACACGTTTTTGGGTCCCCTGATGCCGAAAAAGTGTTTTTTTTTTAATTTAAACTCCCGTCCGTCCATCCGTCTGTATGTGAACACTACTAGCGCCTAAACCATACGTAATATGTTTCCCAAATTAAAGAAACCCCTGTCCATCTAGCTCGTGTCGAAGCTTTGATATTTTGAAAAACATTCTTTAATATTTTGGGATACTTTACATGAAGCTCCTGGGAATTTTTCAAAGTTTTTTTTCAAAAAGTTTTCAAATGTTTTCTTTATATTTCTTGTAAAAATAGCGTAAAATACACTCATAAAGATGGCGTAGGTCCTTTTTTCAGGGATAACTGAATTTTTGCAAATTTTAAAATATTCAAATTTTTCGGGCGTCTTCCTATAACTACCATGCTACAACAGATTTTTTATTTGAAATGAAATTTGCTCTTTAAAGAGTTCATTCATTAAGGGCCTGTATATTTTTTGGAAATTTTAGTACTTTTCGCGCTATAGTGCGTGCAATATGTGCAGTTTAAAAAAAATAACAAATAACAAGATTTTCTCAAAAACAACTCCAATTTTTTTTCTTTAAACTTCTGATAGAGATAGTGCTAAATGTACTCTATGCGATGAAATAAACATCAATTTGCTCCATTCTTTGTTGTTTTATTGAAAAATTACAAAAATGAATTTCATTACTTGAACTGACGTAGTTAATATTTATATAAGCCGCCATTTGTTCATCTTATTGAATTTATGAGTACATGTGCTTTAAATAATGTCACATAAAGTTTCTCGAAACCGCACCCAGTTTCTGTAAAAACTAATTCATAATTCCGCATTTCAGAAACGCTAAAATGCCATTTTCTCAAAAATGGCTCCAAATGTTTTGTTCAAACTTTTCAAACGAATAGTGCTAATTGTGCTCTTTAATTTAACGTACAGTTCATTTTGAGGTATTTCTTGTTTTTCCAAAAAATACAAATGTAATTTTTTTAAAGAGCTCTCGGATTTCTAATATGCATATTTCCATCAATTTGTAAACACTTTTGTATTTGTGAATTAAAGTGCTTCAAATGATTTCAATTGATGTTTTTCGAAAACTGAAAAATGTTCTGTGAAAAAGCTTCAAATTTCGAATTTCGTAGTAGCGCTAACACGCCATTTTCTTAAAGCCGGCTCCAAATATTTCATAGAAAATTTCCATTTAGAGCGACGTTTTACTGTTCTTTAATATTTTAAAATAGTATTAGCGTTCTACAATTAGGAAACCGAAAAATTAAGAAAACATTTTAATAAATATACTTTGAGCGGCGATAGATGGCAACGGAGTATGTGGCAAGTCCGAAGAGCTAGCCGAGTCCATAGGAAATAGAAAACTAATTAGGGAAAATCCGTGCTATTGTGTAGCACCACTAGTTCTTTTATTTCATGCGCAGTGACTTTTGTAGGGATCAGGTGATATTAAATGGAATATAACATGCCTCATCGGGCATTCTGCGGAGTAATACACAAAAAGCTGCTTCGAAATTCTTCGCCAACACAAGTACTGGCTCATACTTTCACAAATAGTGTAATTGTAGCACCATTTACTCAATACTAGACCTCGGAATTGCATATTTTTATTGATTGCGCACATCGAAAGGATATATATGTAACTTTACTTACCACCAACAATAAAACAAAAGTAGCTCATTTTAATTTTTCATAATTGCATATTTTTATTTAGTATGTGGCATATTTCCAGATTTTTGCGTGGAAGTGGGCTGAAGCGAGAAATTTTCGTTTGCTTACTAACTTTTTTGTTTATTATTGTTCGAAAATATATTTTTATTATACTCGTTTTGTAGTACAGTGTAATATAAAGATTTATATAAATAAATGTTATATTGCATGCATAATATTACAATTTTTAGTGCATGATGTTCCAGGATCTACTCATGATAAATAGTAGAGCATTTGGAGCGAAAACTAAATATTTTCAAGCAATTATCCACATGAATTTGATAATTATAACTCTTTTTCATAACGCTATATCATATCACAATAATGAGACGTAATTACTACTCGAATTCGCGTCGGAATTTCATTCCCTGCAATGTTGATATTCCCTGAAGCTAGCAAATGTTATTTCATATATGTCACATAGGTTTTAAATAATTTCTAAAAGATTGATGTGTAAATGTATAACAAAAGATGGAATATAAAAACGAACAAAGCAATATTAAATAGTATACAAATTCTGGCTTATGAAGCTTCCAACTGTGTTAAAATCTTTCACGAAGAGTAGTAAAATCGCAGCGGGCAATTAATTTTAACGCCAATTTACAAAAAATTGAACAAGATCTTATTTAAAGATTATTTTTGTTAAACACATTTCATTAAGAAAAAAATTGTATTTTCACAATTGTAAATATAGTAAGACGCTGAAAACCCGAAAAGACACGGTATCGCATACAACAATCTACTGTATAATGATACCTTTGAACATCCGCCATGGTGTAAGTACATCTTACATCCTGACATGCGCCAACTCGGAATACACCTCTAAGTAATATCTAAGCACGCCATGATAAAAAGATGGATTCATCATGAAGCCTGCTATTCCGCCTATTCCCCAAGCGGGCATGCTGTATCGAATATTCCAAAAATGCATACTAAATTATATAAAAAATTATCGTATAAATTGGGACACAATCGTTTATCGTGCCTATTTCGTACGATAATCGTACATCAAATCAAATTATCGTAAATTTATCTTAATTATAAGTCTGGCAACCCTGCAACTTAGGTCTGTTGAGAAATAATAGGTATGCATTCAGAATACACGTCATCCCTTGCGTCCCAGTTAATTACCTTTGGTTCGAAGCTTCTTGGATGTTTCTTCAGTTTTGATACGAATGGCCGGGACAAGTCTTGGTTTATAAATTTTTACAAGGTCTTCTTGTTGCTTTCTTTTCGCTTCAATTGGATCGTAAACAGGGTCTTTTTGGCGAGGAAGGTGATGTCTGCAAATATAAAATGCATCGTTGACGACCAAATCATTGGATCGAACTTATTTGTCATCGACGCAGGCAGTGTGGAATGTAAGTCTTATTTGTCTTAATCTACATTGTGTATTCAGTTTGTAGTACTATTAAAATGTTTCGTGTAAATGATAATTAACTTGTGTGTAATTAATGTGTGAATCTGTGATTTCAAAATAATTTTTCTATAGCTTATAACATTATTAGCACATTATGCTTACTCAGATTATACAAAACCCAATTTATGTTGTTTATAATTTTTGCCAGCATGTTGTCCCGGGTAACCTCTGGAACGGCTTAACCAATTTCGATGCGGTTTTCACAGAGTTTGCAGTGCATTATAGGGCAAACAAATATTATAAAAATATTAAAAGAGGCTTCCTAAAGATCATTATTTTTGTTTATATAAAGTAAGGTGGCGTACCTTAACCAGTCCTTGCAAATACCAGAGTGCATATTACTGATAAAATCTCAGATATTGGTTTTCCTAGTTATACTCCTATCGCCAGTATCTTTGTAACCGTCAATAGTATTTTGTTCAGATTATTTTATGTCATAACTTGAATTATATTTATTCTATATCATAGTGAAAAATACAACTACATGCGAAAAACATTCTAGATGAAATATAGAATTTACTATTTGAAACAAATTAACCTCAAATTGAACATGGTTGATTTTGTGAAAAGTGTACCTTTGACCAGCCAAAGATACAACTGAACCTGTGGCTTCAGTCTTTCAGATTTTTTTCTTAGAGAATTGGAGAATATGCCTAGAAGCAAAGACGATATTCTGTTCAAGCTTCCAAATCCACGGGAAGCAAGTGAGACAGTGCGTTGCAACACGGTTTGTTATTTAGTATCAGTTGTAGATATTAGTATCTCACTTTAGTGTTGAGTAGTTGATATTTTCCTTTATTACACAATAGGCCTTTAATGTCAATATAATTTTGTTCAAAAGATTTTAGAGAATTTAATTAATTTAAAGTTAGCCTAGATTTATTCAAATTTGCGTTTGCATTTTCTGCGCTTTGTACTATTTTTCAGTTTTTGTACACTTTGTTGCTGGTTTGCATCATACATTCATAATATATTGTTAAACTAGACTTAATAATTGAAATAGGTTCAAATCAACTGATTATGATAATTTGAGTGTAGTTGGCAAAGGTACAACTTTCACTGGTCTGAGATGCAGCATAGTTTTTTACCTTTGACCATTTTTTTTCAAATATATAAATATCAAACATGTTTAAATATAATTCCAAATCAATAGAAAATAAGATTTTATACGCAACATTTAGGAGCTTATTTTAAAACCATAAATACGTTATAAACACAAAACTGAAGGGTAAAAATGCCAAGTAAGAAATGCGGTCAAAGGTACACCACCATCACCTAAATTAAAAATTTCAGAATTTAAATATATTGACACTGGTATCAGGATTTTTGAAGGTTGGTAATGGGAAATACATTTAATTAATTGGCAAAGATGACAGACGGAACCAGTGAGTCGCGAGTTAGTATCATCACAAGTGCCATCTGACTAAACTGTAAGAAGAGCCCACTCCCCCCAAAAAACAACGAAAGAACAGAAGGCTAGAATTGAGAGTGTTGAGTTTGAAAATACTTTCTTAAAAGCTAACGCAGTAGTGAGAAAGTAAAAGTGAACACGCATTTAGACTGAAGTCAAAGCAAGATTTAAACGATCAAAACACCGAAATGTACAAAGACGGATTTAAAAATTGCATAAAAAGTTACTTACCAACAGAGTTAGGCAAAATACTTGAATAAAGAATTTCAGATACAAAATACTTCATCGAAAATATTTTAGATATCAAAATACAAAAAACTTCAATAAAAGCATTTTAGTTATAAAATACAAAATAGTATTTTAAAATACTTTTGAAAATACAACCAATAGTGATCACGTTTTGCAAATCATTTGTCAAAACGTGGTTGTGGTTTACAATTGCATGTGTTTTCCTTCCAAACTACTTATTTTTCAGTGTTTCACTAATGTTTCTTCTTGTAATTGTAATTGATAAGTGTTTCATTCAAACAGCGAATTTTGCAATAAGATCATCAAAAGATCAAGCCGAATAAGGAGGTAAAACGTGCTCCCAAACCAAATTGATAATCCAACACTCATATGAAAGAAAATAAAAAATATCGTAATTCTCAAAAAAATAACCTCCTAGGGCAATATGTTGCCAAGATACAATGACAAACGTGATTTTCAAGTTTTGTTATTTCTCAGCTTCTTTCTGACATGTATTAGGTTGAAAAATATTTCAGAGATGGGGGGGGGGATAGGCGAATTTGAAGGTATCAACTAATGTTGGTGCCAAATTCAAATAGAAAAAATAACTTTAACTCACAAATAGGTGTTTACAAATTATTGAAAATATGAATTTTACTGGTGTGAGAAATCTAAAAAAAAAAATACATTTGTTAGTTTTCACAAGAAAGGATTAAGTTTCCGAAAAGTTTTATATGTCATTATTTAAAGCACATGTACTCATAAATATAATCATGTGAACAAATTGCCGCTAATGTATATATTACATATCTTTCCCAATACTACGACCTTTACTCCGTATGCTCCTTGTGTTTTCCATGGTTGTGCACTTAAATTCAAATTTTCAATGGCGGATCAATAATAAGTATTTTTGTATTTTGAAAATACAATCAGAATGTATTTTCGATGCAAATTACAAAAGTAACGAAAATACGTATTTGAAATACAAGTATATCTGATACTGCTCAACACTTCTTGCCACGATATGATTGCCTGCGAGATGATTTCATTTTGATGCATAACATCATTTCTGTTTTCTTAATCTGATTAGTTTTTTTTAATATATCGCTAGCCTTGAAAGTTTAACCTCTCCTGTAATCAGGAGACAAACGAAAAAAAGATACATTGTAAAGTCCTATTACTCACATGTGCATGTGTTTACAAACTTATAGATATTTTAGTATTTAATGATATAGAACTTCAAAAATTCACTTATTAGTAATTTAATGTCACTTACAAAAAGTGATCTTATATTTCGTTTGGAGCTACAAATAAATCAAAATGAGGTTAATGTCACTAAAAAAATAACCGTATTTTGTTTGAACAAAGGAAAACTCTAAAACGCCTTGGAAATAAATTAGATCAGATGCTAAATAATTGTAGACGATGTTGTGGTTCTCAGAGATTATAAATTGCCTACAGAAAACATAAAAGTGATTTCATGTAATCATCCTCAGAACAAAATAGTAACTTTATTAAATACAATCTTCTTTTTTAATATGCATAGTTTCTCTTAATTTTATTTTTGTTCTTTCTCTGTTGAGTAACTGCTACCGAGCGTACGTTCATTTGCAGAAATAAATTATATTTATTATTATTATTATTATTATTATTATTATTATTATTATTATTATTATTATTATTATTATTATTTTATTCTGCTGATTCAATTAGCATTTTAGAAAGAATGAAAAGGTAGGTAATACATACGCAGTCCGTCTGAGTCTGTAGTTTACTCCTACTGGAGGAGAACAATCCATGGTCGTGATTTTTTTGAGTTTACCTAGTTTAAATAGTGGATGGAACAATTCGTCAGAAAAATTTCTTTAAGAAAGTGGCCGATAATGTGTAGGAGGACAATTCTCAAAGAAATCTCCTGACGACTGGTGACTCGGAAAGTAATTTAACAACAAATGGCTCTTCCTCCCGGGATACGCCGCAACAGAGCAACTGATTGTTGCGTCAGTTCTGAGTTCGATTGGACTCATCGTAATAATACTGACAGTGATCTCGAAACTGACAATGCTATCAAAAGATCAAAAGATCCCTGGAATGAACATTCCAAATTCAAACTTTCACAATGCGATGCGGAAAAATTCAATAACAAAGCTTTAAATATTTACGAAACCCTACATGGCGATGGCAGTAGATGAGGCTGTGGAGGATGAAGTGTTAATGGTGTGCGGAACCTCCGTTTCTTTTGTTTGTTTTTTTAAATTTATTTCTTGTGGTTCGACCAAAGGTGTTTCGGGGGGTTTCAGTTTTACATGCTGACTTTTATGTTGGAATTTATGCATTGAGGTTAAATACTCTGGCTCGTTTAATTCATTCGTTTTGTTTTAGAAGCTACTGGAATTTAATCTTGATTTTTGGGGGGGGGAGATAAACAGAGATACGGGATGATATTTTTTATGGAGGTTTAAGCATATCTTTGGGAAATTTAGATTTGATTCGACTTGGGATGTTTGCTGTTCGGCCTAGGTGAAATTTCAGAGCGGGATGATATGAGGGAAGGGAAGAATAAAAATTATTTGCTACTCTTTTCATGTGTTCTAGCACCGTTTTCATTTGGAATTCTCTGTGAATTTCATGGTTAGGTATAAACCATGGAGCTTTAATTGACTTCCTAAGGACTTTATTTTTGACTATTTGCATTTTTTGTATGGTGGTGGTGTGGACAAGCATAAGTTAATGTGGGTAGGATAATAGATTTATATAATAGAATCTGACAATTGGTATTGAGTGTTGAATGTTCATTTATAAAAGGGTATAGTTTTGATATTTGGTATTCGATTTGTTGATAGCTGCGTGAATATGCGGTTTCCAGGAAAGTTTCTTGTCTAACGATACTCCAAGATACTTTATTGGTTCACTTTTCCAAGGTATTTGTCACTATTTTCAGATAGGGAGGGTTTTGAGGTCTGAGAGTAAATAACTTAGTCAGGCATTTTTGAGGATTGATTGCGATTCTCCATTTTTGGATGTTAATCCTTTTGCATTAGGATGTTAAGATTATTCTGGACTATATTATATGCCAGGTTAATATCTGAACGTGCTGAAAACCGTGGGATCAGCAAAAAGAGCAGTTTCCACGTTGGAATATTTGGGTGGATGTCACTCACGAAGTATTAAATGAAATAGGTGAGAAAACTGAGCCCTGAAGAACTCCGGCTGTGATATTACGAAGAGTAGAAAATGAGTGATTAATTTTGACCTTAAATTTTCTATCAAAGATAAAGCCTTTAATAATATTCTGAATATACTCAGGGACTCCGAGTTGTCTTATTTTAAATAAGAGACCGGTATACCAAACTCTGTCGTACGCTTGTGCAATATCTAGAAATGCGGCTTAGGTATGTTTTTTCTCTTGGAAGCTCTGTGCAATGTACTCAATAAGCCTTAGCAGCTGGTGTGTGCAGGAGTGATTTGCTCTGAAACCAAATTGAATATTTGGTATTGCCTCCGTGTCTGTCAGGTATTTGTTAAGTCTCTTTAGTAGAAGCCTCTCAAAAATTTTAGAAATTGAAACTAGCAGACTTATTGGTCTGTAATGTTCCGGGCGTCGAGGATCGTTTCGTGGCTTGCGAAAAGGAAGGACAATTGCAGTTTTCCAGGCTGTAGGGAAATTGTTAAGGTGGTTAGAGCGAGATAAGTGTTATGTTTAACATGCCTTTTTTATTGTATTAATAGAAAGATGAGAGGTTCATCTATGTTCTGGTAGAGATTTCACCGTCCAGTTTTTGAGTAACGAGACCGTAAAAGTTTCTCGTTTTAACATGGGCTCTTATGGGGACCTAAGAGATCTGACCTGAAATTTTAAAATTGTGAGAAAATTAACTGTTGAACATGCTTTTAAAAACTTTTCTTTTGGTAGCTAGCATCTCGAAGAATTAACATGCGCAATTTGAAAGACATCTACCGTTTCAAATGAGATAATTTTGCAAAATTATAAGCTTAAATCAGTCCAAAGGGAGACATTCGCGCGCTTTCTAGAGGGTCGGGACTGTGACGCGCATCTCCGCAACACCGCGCGCTCAACGCGCTTCATTCAAATCGAGTGACACGACCTTGCAAGAGTTCGTACATTCCTCTGGATCTTCTGGGATCAATTATGATATCATCACTCCTGAAGAACATTGCGTTTGATAGTAACCAGATATTCAGAAAATTCTAATTTTATTGATATAACGTTTAGTGCGATCTGAATGAAATTTTAATTCAATTAATATTCCCAATGACTCACTTTGATACTACTCCTTGAGAAAATGGGTGATCTTGAGAGTTTATAGAATTTTTTAAACATTCGGTACAGTATTATTGTTTTGTATTGTGCCGCACGTCAGTTTCTTGCTCCTAAACAATGATTATTTATTCAATTATTCGAAAATTATTCATATTCTCTTTTTTATTATGGAGATACACAGTGGATTGTCATTGTCTTTTGCACCACAGATGCTTACATAGAACTTTAACAATCTTTAGCATATATCAGCACCTCAAACGGTATTGCTACTGAGTGTGCATTTAATTCAGAAAGAAAGAGACTTTGCAGTGACTTCAAATGTGTTGCAATGATAAAATACTGTTTTACTGGTGTTAATAAAATGCTGGGGTTAAATAAAAACATTTTATGAAATGTTATGGTAACCATTCAATGTATAGGTGAATGCAGAGCTGGATATCCTCCTAGCAAAATTAGGCTTGGGACTCCCATCCTCGTGCCCGTTTTTTTAAATAAATATTAAAAACTTCATAAAATGTTTTTATTTGAATAAGCATTAATCAAATAGTTTACTGAACAACAATGTTTGATTTTGAATGGAACAATAAGAAACCAAACATGTATTTGTAAATGATAAATTTAAAAAGCAATTTCTACTTTGAAATCAATTTGTTAATTTACATCTGTATTGTAACAATGATTTATTCTATCATAATTACTGTTTTTTTAGATTTGTTCATAATTAGTTTTAAAGATTTCTTTGAATGAGTGCCAGGTATAGTTTTGTGCTTGAAGGCCTATAGTATTTAAATCCGCTTGGGCAAATTTAATAATTACATTTTATTGAAATTGTAAGAGGAATGATATATCCAGCCTTTGGTAGTTTTAGTATTTTAATAGAAACTCCTTTTCTCTTCAGCACTATATTTTATCTAATTGTTTGCATTTCCTGAACAATAATAATGCATTTTGAATGGTTCTCATCTTATTTTCAAAACATTTAAACCTTTTTTTTCATTTTGAGTGCAACATCAAGACAAACAATTACAAAAGACTATGCCACTTAGAAATCTCTTTTGAAGATTTTATCTCCATCAATGGTATAATTTTATTATTGAAGGTCTCAATAATACAGCTCTCAGAATTATCTGATGCAGTATTTTCATTTTATCAGCTTTAACTTGATGTGTACTTTACACAATAATTTGCATCTAAATCAATATCATAACATGATATAAAATTATGCTGAAAACCAACAAATAGTTTCTATGAATTATATAACCGCACCGCTGGAAATAATGCGGCACATTGCAATTGCTAAAATAGTCGTAAATTTCAATAAAAACTATTAAAACATTAAAAATTGATCATGAAGTTTAATTAACTAAGCAATAATAAAATAGGGGAATAACAGAAAAAACATCAAAATATATTGTGATAAGAAGGATAATAAGGAGCAGTAGAAGTCAATGATTAGGATGTTTGTCAAGTCAAATATAAAGCTTTATACAATGTTGGAGAGAACCAAACTTTTGAGCTTGTTAAGCAATCGAATAATCTACGGTTTGCCCTACCATTAGTTCAGGTAATTCAAGAAATAAAAATTAGAGAGAAACAAACATTGAAAAAATATTTCAAAACTTTTTATTACGTATTTTTTCTCGTAATAATGGAGGAATTATTTTGTTTTCTCTCAAATTCCGCCTTGGAAATACATTTTCCGCCAATTCGCTTTGATTGTGATATTTACAGCGTGGAGACCAGGCAACGAACAGTATTCAAAGTGATTCAAAACAACGAAACTTTGAAGAAGCATGAGCTCTGAGCAGTCATGCCAATCTCAAGAACATTACGGTGTTGCCCAATTGATTATAGACTTTTTGCCCCACTCACACATGGAAATTTTTGCCATTATTAGCGATCACTGTACAAAAATATATAGATATGTGTCTATAATGTTACTTTTTATGATTTTACACGTACTTATTGAATAATAGTGCTTTTTTATGTTCAATCTTATGCTTCAATTTTTCATTCAGTGGCCACGCGATCTGTTGGTACTAGTTAAGAAACTAGTCAACGGTAGCTCTTTATGTGGTATTAAAATATTTTTAATTTACATCTATTAAACTAAATTAATTCGAATAATTAAACGAAACTCAGCATAAAAGTCCCTATTTGGTTTATGTAGGTACCACAATACCCACTTATCTCGCAAATAATTATTTTTGAACGTAATACGGACACACTGTCTACTAGGGAATATCTCGCTCTAACCACCTTAAATCATACGACATTAAATATTTCCGTTAGTCCTGCTATAGAGTTATTATTGAGATTTTTGAGCATCTTATAGTTGATTCCATCAATACCGGGTGATTTTCGTTCTTTTAAATGTTTTATGATATTGGCTGTTTCGGACGGCGAAATAAACTTTATTTTGGTTTCGGCTGTAATTAGTGGTTGTTTCATAAAATTTACAATTTCATTGTTACGTTGTATTAATGTTGGAGGGTGTGGTCTAAATACATTTTGCAAATGATATGCAATCACTTTGGCCTTATCAACGTCTGAAAGCAGTAGATTATTGTTTACTTTTAATTGGGATATTTCGTTTTTATCTCTAGGGATTCTTTTTGTTGTTGTCCAGAGATGTGCTGAAATAAAATGTATTTGGTTTATAAACTGTCGAAATGAAGCGTAGCGGTGATTATGAAATCTATTTTTGACTACTCTTGACAATTTATTTAGTTTTGCTTTTATAGCTTTGCTGGTCTTCGAGTTATTTGCCAAAATCTTCTTAAATTATGTTTATATTTAATTAAATCAATAATTTACCATGGAATAGGGGGAGAGAATAATTTACTTTTAGTCTTGTGAATATGGGGACTTATCTTTGGTATTATTGATTGGCCCAGAGATTTAAAAATAGCCGTATTAAACTTTCCTAGTTCCGAGTCGATAGTTGCAATCGACATAATAGGAAGTGGATGTTTATAGTTACTTTGCATTAGGTCAGCGAATTTAGGCCAATTGATATGTTTTCTTAAGGGTTATTTCCTGATGTAATTTCTTTAAAATTTTCTTTGTATGATATTAGGATAGGATTATGATCGGAATCTAATTCTGCTACTACTTTTTGATGCAGTGGAAAAGTAATATTTTTGGTTATGTGACTATGTCGAGAACGTCAAGGGTTATATTAAAATTGTAGGGAAAATGTGTGGGATCTGTTGAGGCATGAATATTAAGACTATTATTATATTACAAATGCAAGTAACTTTGGGACTTGTATGGATATTGAGTTACAGCCCCAAGATGTATGTTTGCTGTTCAAATCTCCTAAGAGAATAATACGAGGGACGTTCAAAAAGTTCTCGGAATGGCGGTTCAGCATGTTAATGTTGAAACCTACGGCAATAGTAACTTAATAACCTTCGAAGTAGGATCCTTGCGTACCCATACACTCGCTCCACCGTTCCTCCCGTTGCAAGGAGCGGTAGAAGGGTTCTTTCAGCACCTGTCGGAGCTGAGTCGTCGCACTCAATTTCATGTCCTCCATAGTTGCAAAATTTTTCACTTTGTATCATTTTCAGATTATGAAAGGACACCAGCTTATTTTTTATAAATGTATTATTTCTTTTGAATTTTGAATTTACATAGACTAGAAGGTATGCGTTTTATTCACGGTTCCCCAGGATATCTCAATCCGAGGCTCGCTACAGCACTCACTGTGCCGACGTCCGTGGCGGCGGCGGCGGCGGCGGCGGCGGCGGCGTCTTACCATGTCACCCGACGGCTCTCCGACGCTGGCCACCGCACTCGCCGGGCCGGCGCCTACGCGCCTCCTGGCTCTGCAGCGACACACCGGAGTCTTACTTCGTCACCGACGGCCCTCGTACGACGGTCGCCACACTCGCGGTGTCGGTGCCCACGTGGCTGCCTGGTGTTCGCCGTTATCTCGGACTCCGGGCGACGCTAGCCCTATCGGCTATCATCCCTCTACCGTCTGTGTGAGTCTGCGAGCAGGTCAGGTGCACACACGTGTTCTGACATTTGGTCCTACACCTCGAGTTATGAGTCGCTCACCTATGAATATTGCGACACGCCCACCTCTACCCCTATTATAATGACTCGACTTTATTCACTTTATTTAATTCATTGGATTGGCTAGCTCTAATTTTAATCACTTTTGGGCGCTTATATACTTACAATATCCCAGGTTTTCTTCGTCTTCTTTTCGTGGGCTGAAAATCGTCGCTCATACGAGAATTCGACGGTGAAGTTTTAATTTGTTAAGAAATGTTTCTATAGTTTGACAAAAAATTCTCTTTACACACTCTTTAACTTTACCTATCTTTGATGGCCATTGGCTATCTATTTGGAAAATGACAATTTTCTTTCTATCTTGAATTTATATCTTATAAATTTAAACATGTCTCGGCCTTACTACAGTGTTTATAAAGACCTTTAACTTTATTATCTGTACTTTCCTTTACGACGATATTACGGCACACTTAGCGGTGTGACGAATTCAGCGACTATTTCATATTTTGATTGTGGAGCTCTTTACGCTACCACACTGAATTTATTCTGTTCGTATTGCAGCAATTCGCGATCTAATTTTCTCCCAAATATTATTCTGTTGTAATTAATATTTTTTTTTCCAATTTGTTCTCCTATTCTCTACTAATCGTGAACACGTCCATTTTCTATTTCTCACCAACTAAAACAAAATATTTTTACATAATGCTCTGTCGGCCGTAGCTTCTTCCTCTATGAAATCCATCTTAGTTCTGACTCAAAGAAAAAGTGATCCTTTTCGCCTGCAATCTGTGCTAAAGTTCACAAAGTTTCATTGTTACTACCTCCACTCGATGCGCTCTTCTCGTCCCCGCAACCATCCATCTTAACCCTCTCTTGTATGTCAACAATGTCTTATGTTATTTTTAATATACTTCGTTTCCCAAAGGTTCTCTAAATTGGCCAAAATTTATTTAACCAATTTTACTATATTTTCATTTTCCGATGCCTCGCATCTGCAATGTCTCATTTTAATTTCTATCTCGACGTGATTCTTCATGTGTTCTTCATTGTGTTAAAGTTATGATTTTAGAATACAAAAATCCCGTAATGTATTTTGCATTCTCTCGATATACAGATCTACCAGGAGGCTAATTCGTTCTCCATTTCAAGATACGAACTATCTATTTATAATGTCCATCTCTCACGGACGTAGAATACATCTTTCGGCCCGAGAGTTCTTTTATACGCCAGCTGTTAATGTATGTATTATAAGATTCTTTTATTTCTACGATTCTTTTGAATCAACTGTGCTTCTGCACGGTTTCTAAGCCAGCATTTAAAGCGCGCAATTATTTTGTTTGTCGGTTTATATGTTTCCCTCTGAAATATCAGCTTGTAGTGGCCGAATGCATACCAGTAATTCGTAATATTACTAATTCACTTTCCACCTTTGAATTTATTATTTGGTCTCAATATCTGCATAAATTACTAGCTCAACGTTACAACGAGCCAGCAGTTCGATTGTACTGTATAGTGAATTCTTTTCATTTATTTCTTGTTTGATATATTTACGTATATATCTTTTTATCCATAATTTATAGCTGTGCATTTTCAGTTAATTTATGCAGTTGCTGACGTTAGTGATATTAGCTACGTAAATGAATGGAATTCTGTTGGCTGGGATTATCTGATAGTTGCACTTTTCCTTGGGATGTGAAAATCTGTTGCTTGCAGAGTCTTCACAGACTTCGCCAATTTCGTCGAACTAGTTTCCTACGGGTACATTATACTCGTAATCAGTGGAGGATTTGGAATTTTCACTTGCGTATTCACTTGAACGATTGATTTTCTTGTATTCGGCTTCACTTTCACTGTCGCTGATACTAACTGAACTTTTGTTTTGTTGATGTGGGGCTGGAGCTGGAGGTGGAGTTCCGTAGATCGAGTTGTGCTAAGTAAAGGCTGGGTTAGCGATGCCCTTGCCATTAACTAGAGCTGACGTGTCTGCGTTGCTGGTGTCCATATTCACGCCGGTTTCCAACGAAATTAATTCTGGATGACCTCCGTTGTCTGCATTGTGGAGGGTATGTAGGGCTTAGCTAATTGCCAGCCTTGTGTATGGGTCTAGGGCATATGCCATAAAAATTTTCCGCTGTTTGTTTGAAACGAAACTACGTGTAATAACTTTTGTGGTAGTCATTAGCGCCTTGTCGGTTATGCGGAGCGCTACAGTGTAGGTCCGCACCGCTCGACGTCAGCTGCTGGAATAGCGAGGAATAAACTGTTTACCACGTTTTTGTAGTCTAGATTGGGCCACCGATTCCATAGCCATCGAATTATTTACACGTACGACCTCTTCCGTCAGCCTCCTTACGAGGTTTCTCTGTAAGATAGTACAGGTCTCACCTGTCAGCAATGCCTCTGCTTTGGAGTGGTATTCAATAGTTTTCTTGACCATCGTGGAATTGCCAAAATGTCCGCAGTTACTACGACGAGGTCCTTGCGCTTACATGGTTCACGCAACGCTACATGTTCTTCGCGCGCCAAATTACTTCGATGCAATTTGGCGTTGGCCAAGAAGCGAGCAGATTCTCAGCGGATGAAGTCGATCTGATCAACATGTACATTTGAAAATGCATTTTTCTGCCACATCTGTGGTATGAATAAGTTTGGGCACGGGGAATAAATTGAGACATTTACTCAATATTTCCACAGTAGCTTATTCTAATTTTTGGTCCGTTAGGTTTATGACTGCACTAGTCAGGATAACTGAGAACCTAAGGATGTTGTTTGGCCTTCAGTTTAAAAAATCGTATTTGCTTACATCTAACATTTTCACGTACACGGTCCACGGATTCCGCCGAAACCGTGTGGCCCAGTCAGATGTGCTAAGACTGCACGCAAGCAATAAATGTATCTTAAGCAACTTAATTCGATGTTGGGCAGTAGCATCCTGGTGTGGCGGATTCTCTCATGCAGAAGAGCGAATTCCATACTACAGAAAATTCGTCATACCACCTGGGTCAGAGTCAGGCGACGGATTATGTCGAACATGTTTTCATTCTTCAGGTCATTCATATATCATTCATGAGGAAACATCAGGAACTATAACATATGAATCCAGTAATGTGTCCGTCTTCGACATGAAATCACTTTAAACCCATACCATCAGGTCTTTAACCGCTTTAGCAATAAAGTAGATTTTGACTTTTCAGCTACCACTTCTAATGGACTTTTCTTAAATGTCCTACTTGCAGTAGGACCAACCTTTCTCTCTCCCCTCTCTCTCTCTCTCTCTCTCTCTCTCTCTCTCTCTTTTATATGCTCTGCGTGTTTTTATGTTGTCTTCGTTAACGGTTCTGCTCCATGGAGACGTTTTCCACTTCACCCTGGAGGACATGCAAGACGCGAGTGAAATAAAACTATGGCCGCGAAAGTTTTTCCTTAAGAGCTTGCACTAATTTAAACTAATTTTATTAAAAAATTAGGTCTGCAAAGACCAAATTGTTTTTACCGTCTCACAGTGGTCTCAAATCCCGAAAAGCTGGCCAAAATATCAAGGAGTTCCGCGATTTGTCTGAAATCTTGTATATAAGGGTTTTTGAGTATGCTGATTATGAAGCTATAGTATTAATGACGAAAGAAACTTACTCTCTTCTTACAGATAGGGCAACAAAAAATAGATTTACTAGAATAATAGGCAGATTCAAAAAGCAGATCTTCTAACAGAAGATGCAAGTACTGATATTACAGATGAACCAGTGTAAACAAGATTAGAATATAGTCTACTAAGCCATCTTCCTTCCATTTTCTCACATAAATAATAAATACAAATTCAAATAATGTTTTCAATGGAACTTTAATGGATTGTACACCATATTTGAATATTTAAAGTTACTTCAAAATAACTATAAACCAGCAGTAATATGTCTCCAGGAAACCAACCTGAAAAGCAATCAAACTTCTAAACTAAAAGGTTACAACTGCTATCAAACAAAATCATGTATCAAATTTTGTACATGCAAGCGTAGGAGTTGCCATCCCGATTAAAAATAACTTTAAAGCCAAAACAATTACCTTGCAATGAAATTATGAAGTGATTGCTATCAAAACAAACTTCCCATATAATATCAATATATGTAATAGTTATTTATCATATAGTCATCCCATAATACAAAAAGATATTGAAAACCTGATCAGACAACTGCTCAACCCATTTATCTTAGTAGGAGACTTCAATAGCCACAACAATTCATGGGGATCTAACCATACCGATAAAAGAGGTAAGATTACTGAACAAATTCTAGAAGACACTGAAATGATGTTACTAAGTGATGGAACTCCACTCCCAAAGTAAGATCCGGCCTTCAAAGTGCTATCAACCTTTCAATCTTATAGCACCTCCATCGTTTGCAACATACAATGGTGTTCAATAGATTGTTTATATGATAGTGACCATTACCCAATACTAATGACACTGGTAACCACCAGCTGCACTACTAGCCAAGAAAATCTCTATCAACCAACTAAATGGCGATTCACCATTACTGATTGGTCATCATACAAAAATGATATAAGTCATCAAATTAAAAATCTTGACTCGGTATCAACCAATACTCAGTTATCAATTGACCAAATATTACAAACATTTACAAATATTATATTTCAAGCTTCAGATACTAACCTACCTAGAGTAAAATTTCAATTTAATTCAATGAAAAAAATTGTGCCATGGTAGAATAAAAATTGTGAACTAAGTATAAGAGAAAAAAGAAGACCTTCAACAAATTTAAAAAACAGGACAGAAAAAAATGAATAATTTTTCATAAAGCAAAGGGCAAAAGCCATAAAAGAGAGTTACTGAGAATCATGGCAAAATGTGCTACTCTCTTTTAATCAATATACAACAATGAACACGTTCTGGAATTTTTTAAGCGCTTTAAAAGCAATCATTCATCTTGGACTTCCAAAACCATAATTAATATGGAAGGCAACCTTACCAATAGACATTGCTAATACATTATCACATACATATGCAAGTAACTCCAGCATCAGAAATTACACAGAAGAGTTTCTACAATACAAATATTCCTGTGAAGATAAAGAAGTCAATATACTGAATGATTTAAATGAAGATAACTTCACTCCCTCATCAGCGTCTCTAAACTCACTCTTTAATTTGACATAATTAGTCAGCTCTAAAAATGAGTAAAAATACCAGTTCCGGGCCAGACAACATTCCTATACAACTGATTAGGAACTTATCAACCATAGGATTTGAATACTTGTTACACGTTTATAACTATATATGGACATCCCATACATTTCCAAACATACGGAAACAAGCTATGGTAATTCCATTGGTGAAACCAAATAAGGATAGCATGTCACCAAATAATTATAGACCTATCTCACCAACATGCAACCTATGCAAACTACTCGAAAAGATTTACATGGGTTCTAGAGAGTAATCATTGGATCACTCCAAATCAATTTGGATTTCGTCAATTTCGTTCAACTCTTGATCACTTGAATCATATACATACAGATATTTGTGAAGTTTTTAATAACAATCAATATTACACTATAGTGTCCCTACTTATCGAAAAAGATTATGATATGATTTGAAAGCACCGCATCATAAAAATCCTCATTGAAATAGGATGCAAGGTGTGTGTATATATATATATATATATATATATATATATATATATATATATATATATATATATATCAGATGTATTGAAGTACGAGTTCAAGACCATCAGAAGCCATAGAGATTCAAAACGGAGCCTCACGGGACAAGGATCCGCCATACGCGTCTCCCTATTTCTTATAGCCATTAACCATATGATTTCAATCATACCCAAACCAATCAAAATATGGGCTTTTGAAGATGATATCACACTTGTATGTGTTGGAAGAACAATGCCAGTGACAAGTTCTCCAAGACGGCATAAACAAACTTGTAAGTTTCTGTAATACATCTGTATTCAAATTTTCGTCAACTAAATCAATGTGCATGATATTGGCAAAAAAATCTAGAACAATCCCTGATCCCAAACTCTTCCTAGGAAACAAAGAACTAAAACAATGTAAAGAAATGAAAATCTTGGATCTTATTTTTGATACCAAATTATCATGGAAACCATACATAAGAAACCTAGTCATTCAGTGCAAGCAACGTATCAACACCCTGAAAACATTATGCTCCAAAAATTGGGGAGCTAACCAAGACACATACAGATTATTTATTCGAGCAAATTTGATTATGGATGTACAATAAACGGTTCTGCCAAAAACTCCATCTTAACTTTATTACATTCTATACAAACAACTTCAATGAGATTAGCAATTGGAGACTTTCGCAGTAGCCCAAGACTGAGTATTCTAGCAGAAGGTCATGAATTACCATTAAAGTTAAGAAGAGAATTTCTAACCCTTAAATATGCTTCATCATCCATCTGCCTTAAAAATAATCCTATGCACCATGAGCAAACATCAATATCAAATTATCTTCAACAGCACTTTAATAACCTACAAAAACCACTACTAAATAGAATAAATACTATCACGAACGATTTGTTACTTAAAGAGAATGCCTCTATACCACGTCAAATCCACCCATGTCCACCATGGGAGGAAATCAAATTTATAATTGGTGACCACATTCTGAACGTACGGCAAAGACAAGACTCCTAACATGTACAAAAGCTTATTCAGAGAATTATCGCATAATGACATAAACTACCCCCACATATATACAGATGGATCAGTGATAGATGGGAAAAAAGGTTGTGCCATTGTTCACGCTGCGAAAATAGCTGAATGAAAGTTTGGGAGAGCATAGCATTGTTGATGAAAATGAAATGACAATGGAACATCGCCTCTTCTGTCGCAGTAGTTCTTTCGTCAGACAAGAATGTTCTGGAAAATAAATGACACACAATTTACAAGTATTGTTACTTGGCGAAAGAAAACAAAGAGTATTGAAGTTGTCACAGTTACCTCTGCCCACGAAAACTGCCCTTCCTTACGAATTCCGTGCCTTTAGCTACGTTTTTCTATTACATACATTTCCTGGCACACTCTGGGTAGAACCTTGAAGACTTTCCAAAACGCTTTTTACGAAGCTTTCCGCACTCCTTGTCGTGACAAGGCGATCAGCCATCTGATATAGAAATTCTCAGCATTTCAACCGTGCCGAGATTTACGCGGGAGTGGAGAATCTTTCCCCAGGAGCTGGTGCGATCTTTCAGTGGCGCTCCGCACTAATAGAACAAGTTGAACTCGACTTCAAGGAACTTGCACGAAGAAATGAATTTTTGAACACCAAAGAAGAAGAAATTTGCGCGGGTTTTTAGGAGAAAATTAAGACTATCTCGAAGGCGCCAAGTTTAAAATGTATGATCTTTTCCTTTGAAACGCCTTCAAAGAACATCAAACGCCCTGTTAAAGAAGACAAGGCGCCAAATTCGAAGTAATTTGGCCGGCAATGTGTCAACAGCCATCATCTATGAAGACCACGAACTTCTCTTCAAATTACCAGATTCGTTTTCAATATATTCCTATCAAGCCTTCGCTATAGATAAAGCCATAAATCTAATCATCAATTCGGAACTACGCAGAGACAACTTTTACTGATTCCAAGGCAACTTTAGATGCATTAAAGAACTGTGGGAACAAAAATTTAAAATGCGAATAATACAAAGAAAACTACATTTGATGGAACGTAATATCAAAATAGTTCCCATTTCCCAACAAATCGATTGCACAAAAGAATCATTTACTGTCAAAAAACAAAAAAGGGCTATAAACCAATGCATCTGGCAAAACCGGAACATAATTAGGAAAACTCAATGTCAAAACTACACTTGGTCCGTAACAATGTGTGGGAGTTTCAACAATGCATCAAGAACAGGAAGATTCAATGTTTTCGACCAGACTAAGAATAGGTCACTCCAACTTGACACACACTCTCACCTCATGTCAAAAACACCAGGGAACAAATGCCCTAAATGTGGAACTGCAATCACTATTTTCCTCATATTAGCAGAGTGTAATGGTTACCAATATGAAAGAACTGGATTGCCTGAGAACATCAAGAACTGTTTGGACAACATTGAAAGTGTGCACAATGTTATTAACTTTTCAAATAGAATTGGTGTGCTAAACTCTATAAAAGAACTAGTTGTAAATCTTTTTTGAAGTATGTAACTGTAAAATGTAACTAAAGTCGCTAATAACCCAGCAGTCAATGCAACTATGAATACATACAAAATGTAATATAAATATGTAATATGTAATGTTATTTTACCAATACAGATTTAAAGCACACACCTCGAAGTATCGTATCTATAGCACATACGATTCTGCTTATCGAGAGAGCAAAACTATTTACATAGAAAAGCACTCCTCTCTTCTCAGTGCGAGAGCGAAGTAGAGCGCCGCGCAACACTTTCGCAAGTTCAAACTTGCACTGAAAGGAGTAGCGTTAGCATTCCTTTCCTGGTCGTGGAACGATTAAGGAGACATTTTGCTACCCCTTTCATGTAAAATGCAGCTTCTGAAGCATATTTTGTTTTGGGTATTTTTGCCAACTTTCCCCTCCTCTGGCCCCACTGTGAGGCGCCTTACGATGTCACTGGCTTTCGCCGTCACCCGGCAGCACTCCCCGCCTCGTCAGCCGGCGCCCTCGCGCCCTCCTGGTGTTCGCCGTCGTCACAGAAGCCGAGCGAAGCCAGCTGTGTATTCTGCTCCTCCTCTTCAAGCCTCTTGAGGGGCGTTGAGCGCTTTGCGCTTGGAGTAGTCCTCCATTAATCACAACCATCACGTCTCGTCGCAGTCAGTTGTCAGGAGGACCGCCAGGTAGCATCTCCGCGTACGTGCCTCCTACTACGCGCTCCTGCATCACTACCCAGCGGCCAGAATTTGGAAGGAATTAGGATTGGGGCAGGGTTTAGGACACTTTACAGAGGTTGGCTTCACTAACCCTTGTGAAGCAACAAAACTGGTTTTGTTGGAAGAAATTTCACATGAGAGAGTTCGGGATTCGACAGGAATCGAATCCGGACCTGCGAAATGCGAGCGACTTCGCTCTGAGCCACGTGATGGTATGCAAGGCATGCAACTATTTTGTTTGTTGCCTAATGTGTTTCTCTCCGAAACACCAGTTTGTATTGGCCGAATGCATAGCACTAATTAATAATACTACAATTTCTTTGAATTTATTGATGAATGGTTAATGTTTGGTCTTCATATTTGCATAAATTCCTAGCTCATCACTGCTAGCCAGCGATTCATTCAAATCCTACTGTATGGTATATTTTCGTTTATTCCTTTTTTGAGAGTAGAGAGTATACTTACGTATATCTTTTTACGTTTATAGCTGTGCACATAAACATTCATCTTGAATCATCCGATCCATAATTTGTGATTTAATTCTATTTGCAATCTTGATTCATTTGTTATTTGCCGCAACATTCTTAATGTAAACTAAATTGAATTTCCGATATATTCTCTCACGACCGTACGATAGTTGGTAGAGGAACATGCCCTCAGACGGGTCATTTGTATTCGGTAACAATGACGGAACGCGCATCCAAGCCTCATCAGCTTATCGCCAATCGCCGCCCGCTCAAGGCACAAATTACTAGACAAATTAAGTTTTTAGAAACTTTTAAACTATCATATCTTCTCTCTTACAATTCGTAAATGTAAGACAAAATAAACTCGAAGAAGCGTGTGCTAGTGAAAATATGAAGCTTTCTACGATCAAATTGAGAATTTGCCTGATGGTGAGCAGGAATCAGATTACACAGTGCAACAAATTTGAACTTAATGCCTGGCCGCGAGATGAAAATGTGGTAAACTAAATCACATACTGATTACGAAAATGAAATCAGGAATGTTCCATCACGTACCAATTTTTCTGGAAAAGATACCGCTTGCAAGAAACTTGGAAACGACTCGGTAACAACACAGGAGAATCTGTACTTGATTAATAAACAGATAATGTAACAAAAATTGCTTGCATTAAATTGTTTAAGCTTTTGTATTACAAAACAACATGAAAACAGTACGAGAAAGCTGAATACATCTTGAAATATACTTACAAGTTACAAAGTTTTCCTGATAACGTTCCTGAATATGTGAGTGGATTGTGATACTTCTCATACGAGTGTCCAACAGTAATCCGCCAAAAGGTTTGGTGATCATCTTCCCTTAAATCGTCTTACTGTGGCAGCAATCGCTTACCATGTACGTCACTCACATATCCAAGATTTGCATCCCATAGCCTTGTAACAGTCCAGCATGTGTTCCGTCAGCTCCCTCAGTCCTCCGTCAGTTCTCAGACATTGCATATCCTTCGAATTTGTCGCATACATCTTTCATTGCAAGCCATGCTGTCTTCTCAGTATCTGTCATCTACTGTTCAAAGGTATCTTTCATCAAGTTACGGATCTGAGGTCCAATGAAAATTCCTTCTTTAGTTTTTGCAATTCTAATCGAGGAAATTTAGATAGTAAATACTGAAAGTCCTAGCCATTTGAGTACACTGCCTTCACAAACGTCTATATAAAGCCTAATTTCGGATGGAGTGGTGGTAAAGAGCACACTGTCAACAAGGGGTTCATGCGAACAATTTTTTTCAGTAGGATTGAACATTTCTCTCAATGGCTACTCTTTGACTACAAAATGGCCTTTCCTTGCCTTACTATCGCAGTGACACAAGAAACAATAATATTTTGTGCAACCAGTGTGAATTAGAAGAAGTTCTAGAACTTTGAGATCACCACAGATTTTCCATTTGTGATGTGAATAGCCAGTATTTGTATACTTCAGAAGTAGCCTCATGTTCTTGTTATTTCCTGTAACTGAACGTAATGGGTCGCTGCTATCGAAGGTTTCTCATTTCCATTATGTAAAAGAAGAGCTTTTAGACTACTCGTCGACGAATCTATAAATTGGCGACATTCTTTCGAATTGTGAATCTTCCCAAATGTTCTAAGCAGCCCGTTCATTTCATACACCAAACTCTGCCATTGAGAAAAAAAGTGGAATGAATGTAATGCTAGTGTTTGGTTGTAACGCATTCTTTCCTTGAAGACGAGGCCCAGTAAGATTGCTTTCCTCTTTGAAAGATTTAGATATCTTACAGTATTGTTCAATTCTGCCTGCGAGAATCGCTGAGGTTGTAGCCATCTGGTATGGCCCATTTACTACTCTAATGAGTATCTTTCCTTCCTCTAACCTGTGTAGTTTACCTTCCACATTGTCTTTTATTGCCCACGGCACCGACCTAGCTTTACAGAACTTCGGCTTATGTGGCTTCGGCTCTTTGACTTCTAAGGGCGCTTGAAAATTGTTATATTCTCCCAAACTAGGCTCAAAGACTTCCGCCAAGTCTTTAGTTGCTCTATTAATGTTGGTTTCTCACTTTCCGGCACTGTACTTACTTGATCCACTATGCCAAAACCCATCGCGTTGAAACCTGTCTAGGCCTAACAGGTTAATGACGTATCTGACTCTTACTATTACTCCAAGTCCGCCTTTCTGCCTTCGTTACTAGCCTGTATTTTGAATTTTCCTATCACCTTAAAGGGGCTCATTCCAAATCTAAATATAGATTTGTCCACTTTACTAACCACAGAAGCCCCTAATCTTTTGTACGTATTATAAAAGTTGCTGTGGCACCGGTATCTATAAGAAAAGTTACTTCTGACTTGCCAATCTGCAATTTCACTAATAACTTATTTTACCCTTTATCATTAAACACACGGTTTACTGCATCTATCTCTTTTTCTTCATATTTCGTCTCTTACTTTCTACCTCATTTGTGTGCCTCGATCTACACATCTCTTTAATGTGTCCTTTTACTTAACACTCCATGGGCCATATTCATAGTCGTCACTTATAGGGTAAGGAAATACTTAAGCTATGAGAAGTTACTTTTGATAAGGAACCGCTTAGGCACATTTGGTATTCATGGACGTTACTTACTATCAAGACCCACTACTCCTATGGTGAGAGGTGAACACTAGTGTAACAAATTGAATTCCGCCACATTGTAAGCAAATGCGGGTGCGGCCGTATAATAGAGTGTACCTTAACGCTTTTTTCACCGGATATTAGGGACTCAAAACCGTGGAGAGTAACGGGTGAAGAGCACTACTAATTTGCAAGGTGGACTGTAAAACGTATCTGCTCCCACATAAAATTTCTGGTTCCTCAGAAATATAAAATAACTAACATTGTAGGACCACTGAAGGTAATCTTCAGAACACTAAAATAAATTTGGCTTGGATGAGTGACATGGAAGTTATCTTCCTTTATCTACAAACCAAAAATATTTAGACATTTTTCAACTGTATATTCAGTACCGGGTTCGGTGGTACTGTTTATTCGGCGGCGTTAATCTTCGCCGTCGCTACTTTCATCTGTGACGCTACCGATAAAATCATTACACAAAAACAAAAAAAAACCTATACAATAAAAGAAGAATCCAAATTCACGCTTATAACATTCACGGTAAACAACAAAAAATGTACACTATTCTCATTCATACCGTGCGCATTATGATTTTGATAGCCATGTACATTGTGTAAGCTTTACTAAATCTACTATAATACTCAGCCTTCTTATAATTTTATTCCGTACGAGCGGGTAATATTTCTAGGATGTTCACCTCCCTGACTGCGATAGCGTTTCCGTCGGCTAGCAAATGCGTTCCATCCGCCATTTCATCATAAAGTTCCATCAGCTGGGCTCGCCGTTCTATAATTCCACGCATCCTATGCGTTTCCACGCTACCTGCTATATGCCGTATTTCTGGCTCCCAATACACCTCTCCGATAACAATTCATTCTCCCAAAAAACTTTCCTCTGTCACCGAGATCGTTTTGGAACATTTTATATTTTCGTTACCTCTATTCCGATTTGACACTTAAGAGGTTCTGTGAATTTTGCCTTTAAATTTGCTGCGTTCCCCAAAGGTCATTGCCCTCTGGTTCACTTACATCAGCTGCCTATATTCAATTGTCTTTCCGTGTAAGCATCTTTCTGCCTCTTTAAGTTCTTCTAATATTTTGTCCCCCCTTTTCGATTTGCTTCTGGATGATTCTTAAAATTGTATATTTTTCGAACAATCGTTTTCTAGTTCAAAACTTCCCCTGTTATTTCCCCCCTTCCCCTACGAGAATATAAAATTCGGTTTCGCGTCCACGTTGTCCCTTGTTTCTCCTTCTACCGACTTATTTACTAAAACATTATTTTCCAAAACAATATTTACTTTTGGCAGTCTATTGGACTGAAGTCCTTCGTACGGTTACAAAAGATAACAGAAAAACAGCTTAAAAAAGGAAAAAACAAACAGTAGTCAATCCCTTGGTTACAATTGTGTGTCACATAAGTTACATTCAGCTACAAATCACAAAATGCTTTTACGAAGTTACTGTCAGTTCAACTCATACAATAAGTAAACTTTTAAAACAATTGGCATTATTTCCAATTATCTTTTTTATTAATTGGTTAATCATTCCGGACACGTCAAATGCTAAGGTCATCAGACCCGTAAGTGTGCGTGCTTTTTCTCGGGATGTAGCGAATCTCCCCGCTCCGCTGGATGGTGAGGTCCGGTGCCGATCTACCATCGGCTAGCGTGGTTTTCCCCAACCAGGTATCCCACCAGCGGGGCACCCAACCAGCCGGGACGAGCTCTAAGCGCCCGACTGGTCTCCCCGCATGCGTGGTAGTGTAGTGCATGTGGGGATAGGACATGGAAGAAAAAGGAAGTCCTCCTACCTCCTGGGAGGGTACGACGAAAGGTTGCCCATTGTCAGATTTCCCGGAATCCAATTTTTTCTACATACGACGAGATAGCATTGCATGAGAATCTGGAGCCGAGGGCATTTTCGTAGCAATCATTCAAAGAAAATAACTAATACGTATATTGGGTGTATGGAATGTTTGGTGCGGTGCGTTGGCAAGCAATTCCCAGCACAGTATTGCAATCTCCGTGACCCTCAGACTCTCTGAGATGCGACAAAACAGCAAAAACCATGATTAACGGATAGAATTCGTAAGGAAAACGTTTATTCCGTCCAGACAAAGAACTTCTCGTCGCAGTTTCTGCAAATGCTCTCCCAATCATCTAAGCCATATTTCGCAGCCTCAACATTGCCGAAGGCAGGCTATAAACTCAAGAAATGGAATTCTAATTCAACTGAATCAATACAATCCAACCTTACTAATTTGCGCGAATCTCAGAATATTCGCACCTTCGAGATTACGGAATTCTCCGCAACCAGAGAATTTTGCCGAACATGGCAACTAGAGATCTGCAAGGCATGCCATTTGCAAGCTCGCACTCGCTCGAGTATTTCAGCCTCGAGTACCGTGTCCTCTGTCGCTGGCGGTGGGCTGGATCACGGGACCACGGCAGCGGCGGCGATTTCCACATACTGGAGCCATGACCTACGCAAGGCGTTGATAGAGGGTCAGCGAGCGCTATGTGATCGGTCGCGTTTACAGTGCGCCGTGATTTCAAAAGCAAATTAAGAGCATTACACTCGCCTGGAGATGGCGCCCTAACACAAGAAGAAATTTAAAAAGAATACGGATAAAAGGAAGAGGCTTCACACATTGTTTTTGAAATGGCAAAGACTTTCTTCAGATTTGAGAAGTTCTTATGTAAACGAACATCTTTTTTTTCGGGCGAAAACAAAAACTTTACATTTTGAAATGATTTTGCAAATTTCACTTTTTTAATCAGCGACATGTTTTTGATTGTACATTATTGGAAAACGAATAACGGTGAAAGTAAAGTGGTATTTGAAAAAAAATGATATTATTATTAACTTCCGTAAGTAAACTTAATACCGTTTGCAAAGTGTGACAGAATTTTAGAGTTCACACTGCAATTAACGTGTACAAATTTGTTGAATAATATGTTGTTTTTTTTGTTGTTTTTTTTCGTTAATCGGCCGACTAGGACCACGCATGCAAGCATCCTGCATTTACCGTGGCTCAGTTTTTATTTATTATCGCGGTGGCAGGTGCTTGCAACAACTTTTTTGGGGGGACCAGCATTTTAAGCTGGATCCGATTTTTATCCCCCACGGTTGTTAGCCCTGGGGGTATGGAAGATAAAATGATGATATGATGATAATGGGGGTGAAAGGACAACACATACAGACATACACAAATACACCCATGCCCGAGGCGGGACTCGAACCCGCGATCTTCTGGTCCGAAACCACTCCGGCACTACTGCCTTAGCGATCTCGGCCATCTGATCGGCATAGTATGTTATTTTATTTTAATTTAGAAACGTTTAAAATAATTAATTGGTACCAGATAGGTCCCTTTCGTTTCAGTAGCAGCACGCCATGATATTTTACTTAAAATGATAAAAAATCATTATAAATAGTGTATTCATGTTCAAATGTTTCAATCACTGTATTATTATTATTATTATTATTATTATTATTATTATTATTATTATTATTATTATTATTATTATTATTATTTTAATCGTAATATTTCCATGCATTAGCATAAACTGTCTCGTATTTCCATGCTCACATCTCTTTATTTTAGCTCATACATACACATTGCCTCATTGTGGCCCACTGCCCATAGCCGTCCTATGTAAGACTGGCCCGAATCGTTCCCCTCGTACCGAGCATCAGATGCAGCATTTTTCGCGTGGTCTGACGTCCAGCGGATTTTTTGCGAACTGCCTCGATTCTCGAGCAAACTCGCCTCGTGCAGGACACTCGTGACAACCATCCGATGATACTCTTCGCATTAAGAGTGCCATCAGTGCCACGGTTCCTTTTGGCCCTTGTACAAAGAGAGCTTTGCTCAGATGTATGCCATCAAATTTTGACCCACTTGGGTTAATCTCACCACTCGTTGCCAAATGCGAATTACTTCTTCCAATCATTACAGAAAGAAAATTGTTGTTGGATTTCAAGCATTCCTCCAGAGATAGCTCAACAATGTCTATCCAATTCGTAACAATTTGAGGTTCAAATTGCAAATATCCATGGCTCGTCTTGCCTTATATCAAGGTAACGATAATGCCTGCATGGATTTTGCGATGCCAGAGAACAAGACTACGGAGAACGTCGCGCCTCTTAAGGCAAATACTATACCACGTTTACAACTTTTAGCAGCACATCAGCTATTAAGTCTTTACAGCAAATTCCATGTCTTTAAACCTGAGTACTTTCCCTACAGATCTGTGATCCGATTCAAAAATATATTTGGTTGGTATCAAACATTCTTCAACAACTTTTAAAAGGTTTGGTTCCAACAGAGTGGCAGACATTTAAGATAGCAAATGACTTGCGGTATCAGGTAACTTCATGTCACAATCCTGGAGATTTAATTTCTCAAGGATTTAACATCGTACAATCCTTAACAATGACATTTGATGGTCTAGTACAGAATGGCTGTCACAAGGACATCAAAGTGGTACATTGGATCTTTCATCACACTGCGCTTGCTGAGCTGAAAATGGTTTGCCAAGTAGTTTCATCACCGTTTGGGTGTCAAAAAACTCAGAGTGATGACTTTCACTTGATTATTTATAAACAATTCTAAGGAGAAAACCAAGCTGTGCCCTCTTTGATCGGGCGAGCTAACTAATGCTCTCCACGCATGTGTCAAACTAACTCAAGCCTGTGAATTTTCAAATGAAATTTTTCTCATTTCAAAGAATTGCCACTATGAGTAGTATCCTTTTATCTCCATTTTTAGATGATAAAGGTATTTTAAGAGTAAGTGGTCGCCTTCAAAGGTCTAATTTGCCCTTTGAATTCATTCAACAAAATAATGTTGCACCCAACTAATTACTATTTTGTGAGGCACTTGATATTTTTTACCCATTTCCTGCTTTCTCATGTACCGGTCAAGTTGATCATTGCTCACCTCAGGAAAAGAATTGGATTCCCTTTAAAAGGCAATCCATTCAAAATTGTGAAAGTGCAATCCTTTTTTGAGGTTTGAATCTCAACCATTGCAATAAATAAATGGGCGATTTACCCTCCTTTCCGGGTCAGCCCTCACCGCCAAAACGTGTTGATTGTTAGCGAAAGCTTCATGAATGTAATTTTATCAAATCTGATCAATGGAGATAAAATGAGTGCCCATGACGAAATACAAATTGAGTGTTTCTGATCATATGTTGTTGTCATTCGAAACCAAATTCAACCAAAATATTCGAAAAAATTTATTATTTTTTCAAGTAATTTACACAGATTGCAAGTTAAGGATATCGACCTACAATTTGTAGGTTTTAATGTCTTTATTTTTTGGGGGTATTGGTACAACGATTCCAGTGCGCCATACTTTTAAGGAACACATTTTGTGTCTAAATGCAGTTATATATTTGTAATAATTTTTCTCATCATTTCATTAGAAGATTTTTAAGGTAATAATTTGCTTTACATAGCAACAGGAGTTATCTACTTTTTCGTTACTAGGGGTCGGCAATAAGAGTTTTTCTACTGAAAATTCGCAGTTTCCCGGCGCACGATTACGTAACTTTCTCTCTTCACGAAGTACGAGAAAGAATAACTAATGAAATCGACATTTACTAATAGTATTACGCAGGACTCACTGGAGATACCAGTATTCTTCACGCGAATACTGCCGTCGTGCAGGTGACATCCAGAAGTGCTGGGCGAATTCGCCGACGCTGACAAAGCGACGGTGCCGCCCGCTGCAACCGATAGGGACCGCGCATGCCTACGCTGCGCTCGGCTGCGATCGCGTTGCCACAGCGATTAATCACCCGCTGCCAGCACGCTGTAGCTCTCAGATCCGCTGACCTGAGATCACCTCAAAGAGTCAAAGCACAGTGGGCGTGGCACTGACGACGTCGGCGGCGTTGGTGTTGGTGGTGTCAACGGGGCGGCGGCTGTGACAGTGGTGGTGGTGGCGGCGGTGGTGCGGGCGGCCGTAGCGGATGTGGAGGCAATGGCGGCGGCTCGTGCTGCGAAAGGTTGGAAAAGGAAAAAGCGTTCGCCCACCTCCAAAGCCCTACTAGAGTGGCAAATGCGTCTACACAGAATGTAAACGTTAATTGCGCTCCAAAACTTAAAAGGCCTATATCAAATTTTGTTTTATTATTTTCCTACTTAATAGTGTTTGTTAGGTAAGCATAAGTAAGAAGGCCTTATTCTTTAGAATAGACGATCATCACTAACTAAAAGAGTCGTTTTCCTTAGACATGCCTTTTAGGCTTAAAATGACCGTGTGTGTCCTACTGCTACGATTGTATTGACAGCTATTGTTAATCCCCCAACTTCCCAGAACGTCTTTTAGGTCAAATATTTACAAATCACTGTTCAGTACCTTGAATATTATTACCTAGCTACTGATTCTACAAATTTCGACCGGGAGAGTTAAATTTTCACTTTCTCAACTAATCAGAAATTATATTATTTTTACTAAGTTGTGAAGAGTCATCGTTTCAGTGTATATCCCCGCGAACATATTTCTATCATTTTCAAATTGCGCTGATACAAATGTTTCATAGAGATCCAAATTGTAACGAAGGAAGAGAAACTTGTAATAACTTAATAAGATATTGCGAATATTAAAATCCTGTGGATGTTGTTTATCAGTGTAGTAGTTACACAGCTCCTATTTAGAGTGACTCTCAGCTGATCCCCAAATACATTCAGCCAAAGAAGAAATTTACAGCACGAGTTCTCTAGTACTAAGTACCTCTCCCACTTAGCAGTGTACAAGCTCTACTGGTTATTACCACAACGATAAACTCAGTTGTTTACAGCATAATAACACCGGCAGAAAACTCAAGGCTGGCATAAACTCCATTGCTAACCTTGTCATTCATTTATTTCCCAGTATAGCTTCGTGTTTGCGTAAGAGTCCATAGGCTGTTTATTTTGCGCTCACCACTGTAAAGAGAGAACAAAGACTAATTTATTGTTGACAGCTTAATGTACCTTGTGGAAGAAAATGATCACGAACGGCACAGAGTTGGCTGGGATTAGCTACGGAGATAATTTTCTCCGCGCGTGAGATGAATGGAGACCCGGGATGATAGCAGCGTCGAGCCCGCAGCACTTCCTTGAATCTTTCATGCAGTGTGACTGCTTACAGTTCGTTGGATAATTAATGTACATCGTGTTACGGTTGGCTTCGTGTCGAAAACTAAAAAAAAATGCTGCTTTAACGAAGCTTAATGTCATTGCTTTCTATTAACAGAATCCTGGCAGATCCCTTTACTTTTAGTATCTCTCGTGACCCTTCGCCTACATACAAATTTTGAAACGACCATGAGACATGAAATATATATATATATATATATATATATATATATATATATATATATATATATATATATATATATATATATATATTCCGTTGATTACAAGCAAAGTAGTCCAACCACTCTTGTGAAATAACTTTTTCTCGAGATCTAGCTGATTTATTACGTCAATTTTATAGTATTACATTTAATACATTGAATCAAAGGGTACTTCCGGAAAAGATGGTAAGATGTTTCCTAAAATCAAATGACATACGAGTTGTTAAACAATGACTCTAATATAACGATTTCTAGAAGGTTTCATAGCCCTCCCTCTCACAACTCCCATCCCTCTCCAGCCATAGACCTGTTTTTTTAATATTTATTTTTCCATCAACTTAACATTAAAATTACTACATGAAAAAGAAGTGAAATGAAAGAAAATAAATTATAGAATCAAAAACCAAATTTCACTTTCTCAGTGCCAAAGTCAAACAAATGTTTTGAAAAAATTAATAAAAAAATGTTTACTGTTTTAGAACAAATGAAGAGGCCGGAAGAAATCTCCAATTTTTCTATTAAAATACTAGTATTTTTTTTTTTTTTTGATTCCTTGACTGTAGTAAAAAAAGAACCTAATTTTTTACCTATTCCACCTTTAAAACCACCACTTGACATACTTCAAAAATGACAGCAGTTCTGTAAATATATTTGTATTAATATTTTATGTTACTTAAGTGTTTATTTGTATACATTGTTGTAGCGTACAGTAGTTTTTTACCTTGTAATTTGTTTACTGACCGTCATATTTTTTAAGCATTTGTTTGTAGAATATTGCCTAAGAACATAATCCGAGTCCAAACTGCCCCCTTAATTTCCCCACATATCTCCCAACTATCATTCACCTGACCCTGAACTCTCCCTCATAATTTCCCCATCTGTCCTCCTTTCTATTTTTTCATCGGAAAACTGTTGGATTTATGACAGGCGTGTAATTCTCTAACCACCTGTAGCACAATTTTAGAGACGTGTCGATGGTTTCTTATCAACTGTGAAATCATATTTCCTTAGCATATGATATAATATACAAAGGATTATAAAGCTTTAAAATTATGATAATTTGTAACTAAGTTCCGAGGTCAAAAAATTAATTGGTGCTAAAGAAATGTATACAAAATATACAATAACACTAAAATAAATTTACAGAACTCTTGCACTAAAAGTTGCCACATGGAATTTAAGAGGTTTAGGTACCAAAGAAAAAGAACTCAATGATGAATTAAAGCAATGTAGCATTAATATAGCAGTTTTAACAGAAATTAAGAAAAAGCTTAAGGGAACTGAAGATCTTGACGATTACGCAATGATCTATTCTGGAGTAGACCAAAGTCAAAGAGCAAGTAGTGGAGTAGCAATATTGATTGATAGGAAATGGACCTCTAAAATAGTAAGTTATTGTTATGTAAATGAAAATATAACAGTAGGATTAAAAATAGAGAACATCTAAATGTGGTCGGAGTGTATGCCCCAGAAGAAGGGAGAAAAGAAGAAAATTTTTATGAAAATCTACAGAAAGTTATTTCCCAAATTAATAACAAAGATCGTTTGATAATTAGTGGAGATTTAAATGCAAGAGGTGGAAACAAACCAATACCTAAGATAGTAGGGACCGAGAGCAGACAGTGAATAATAATGGTATTGAATTCAGGAATTTTGCCACCTATAATAAATTAAAAATAACTAACACTTTCTTTAGACATAAAGATATTCATAAATATACTTGGAATTCAAGAGGATTGAGATCAATCATAGATTATGTTATAGTTAACGAGAAATTATCAACCCTAATTCAAGATACAAGAGTTTATAGAGACAAAAATATATACTCAGTTCACTATTTGGTTATCTCAACTATTAAATTACTAAGTACTTGGAAAAATCTAAGCCCCAAGAATAAAAACAGTAGGTAGAAGGTAATAAAAACAGTGTAGAAGAAGGTTTTGAAGTATATCTGCTACAAGAAGAGAACATTAAAAGGCTATATCAACAGAGACTAGATAATTACTTAGAAAACTTACTTAGAAAATAAATTCACATCAATCACAAACATTAAAAACTAACCAAGGATTAAAACAAGGTTGCAGCCTTTCCCCAATATTATTTAACATCGATATAGACAATATTCTTAGAGAATGGAAATTAAAAGTAAAACAAAGGATCAGATTGAACAGAAATAATTATACCAATACCCTGATATTTGCTGATGACCAAGTTATTATGTTTGAAAAGGAAAATGATCTCCAAATGGCACTCCATCAATTAAATCTAATATGTACAAATTATAACATGAAAACATCAAAACAAAATCCGAAGGTCATGGCTTTTAAAGGAGTCTATCCAATTAGAACAAAGATATGCCTGGAAAACCAAACAATAGAACAAATATCACATTTCAATTTTCTGGGATGTGATGTTAGTTACGACTGGAGCCAAGGTATAAAAAATGGATTGCACAAGTTCCAATATATATGCAGCATGCTACACAGAACATTAAGAAATAAGACTTGGAAAGACACAACGTTAAAATTTTATAAAACAATGGCCACACCAGTAGTCCTGTATGGAAGTGAAAATTGAATTCTCTCTCAAAAAGAAAAAAATGAATATTCAAGTTACAGAAATGAAATTTTTAAGGTGAGTACAAGGTTGTACTTTGCTAGACAAACAAAGAAATGAAGATATAAGAAAATAAATAAATATATTTAGTCTAAATGATTGTATACAACTATACAAACAAGACTGGAAAAAACATTTAGAAAGAATGGAGCACAATAAGCTACATAAACAAGTGCTTCAGTACAACCCAACAGGAAGAAGGAGTGTAGGAAGATCATGCAGAAGATAGTTTGATATGTGAAGACAGAAAAGGCAGCCGCCTTGAAGTGCAGAAGAAGAAGAAGAAGAAGAACTCTTGCAATCATTTTTGCAGTGTATGTAAAGTCAAGGATTTGACGACGGAAAAGGGTAAAAATAGTTTTTATTTGAATAACTGAAAATTTGCACGAAATTATTTTTTTTAAATACACGAGATTAATTAAAGTAATAATAATTGTACAGAGCAAAATGTATCTGAGGAAAAATCTCTTATCTTCAATAATCTAGTTGCATGAGGGGGCCCAAACAATTTCCAACTTGCAATTTTTGGAAATTCAAAGTTAATTTGATCTGTGTCATCTTTGTTAGTGTTTTGTTGTGTTGACAGTCAGATCCCCAAGTCACTTGAACACTTGGGTCAAGTTTTGAAAAATCGCTTCTTTCGTATCAGGGACTCCAAAACGTGTTTTTCCATTGACATCTTGAAATCGATTTTCCGCAGAACTACACAACTTTCTCTATAAGTTACTAAGTAGTATATTACTCTGCATACATGTGTGCGTATCCACATGAGAAAGTAAAAATTATGGCTCTTTCAGAATTAGAATTATGGCTCTTAAGACCAATGCAAACAGAAATAGGATTGCCATTACAGAGAACATAAATCAGTCTATTCTCAAACATATAGTGTCTCATGGAGGTTTCTTTTTGTTTAGCTTATTAATGAATTTTGGGTTTAAAGAACATCATTTGATGTTTGAAAATATTTTTTTTATTACACATTTACGGAACTTATGTTTCATCTATGCAACTTTAAAACTGTCAGTGCTGTTACTCGACTATGTATTCTAGACCTTTGCAATATTTCTTTTTCCTGTTCCCTAATTTGCTGAATTGATCCAGACTTCCTATGGATGGGTAACATCATACGCATCCACGACAATAAAAAATGTCTCCTATGTCTAAAATGTCTACCGTATCAGTGTTGAAGGAAGTTTACAGTAAATTTTGTTAATATCTTCAATAAAAGAAAATAGGACTTAATTCGAAAAAAATAAATCATACATTCAATTTTAAATTCTCCCCCACCCATGCATCGTTATTTATCAAATTCGGGACATATTACATTGAAAAAAAAATGTTATATTTGGTATCCCCTACCAAGTTTCATATTTTCTGTATGCTGAATGTAGGTTAATTATTCAATTATCTTCAGACTGCCAATAAGTTTCTATTTATAGGTTTTTCTCCAGAATTATTTTAGAGTAATTTAAAAAAACATTACGAAATACAATAGCCCAAAATCTTAATTTAGATTAAACGATTTTAATAAATAAAGTTGCCACTTTAACAGGCTACAGGGTTGCCAGATGTGTTTAGAGAAATTCCGCCACGTTCGTTTCAGTTTCCGCAGAAAATCCGCTGAACTGGTTTTAAATTCCTCGCCTAAATACGCTAAACGTAAAATAAATTATTTTTCCATATTTAAATGTATTACTTTTTTCTGTTAAAACAAAAATACGATTGGGAAATATAGTGGCTTTATTGAAACTGCAATTCAATTTTTAGATAATATAGAATGCATTACTTAAGTGAAAATTTGCAAAATAATAACAATTGATTTAGGGTATTATATAATTTATTATATAAGTATTATATTATTTATTCTTGCTAGTAACATGGATTTAGAAATTTTAAAAATATACATCTGTGCAAAATAACTTATTAATAAAGGTTAACGAAAACTGATGCTTTACTAATTTTACTGTTTACTAACTTAATTTCCGCCGTTTATTCCGCTGTCCGCGAAACTATTTTTTTCCGCCGTACGAGTTCAAAATCCCCTGAAAACGGCGGGAATTCCGCCGATATGGCAACACTGACAGGCTATCAACTTAATGAATCGAAGTTTTAAATACAGAAAAAGAATACAATTTATTTCATTAGAATGAATTACTTTCTGGCTTATAGTGAAATTGAGAACTGATTAATTAGTCCCGAATATTTTGCTACAGACCATTTCCAAGAAGCTAAGACGTAAATTTCTTTTCTCCAAAAAGGCGCCGGCTTACGTGACTCGATGTTAATACATTTTCTCTCCCCTATATTACGCCATTTTAGTCCCTACTCTAAATAACAGATCTAAAATGTAACCAAGTTTGAAACTTGTTGAGAAGACTCCACGAGATTACAAGACTCACTAACTGAAACAACACAATATGAAAGTCGGTAGTTTAACTGAAAGCGAAAACTAATATTTCGTTCAGTAGTCAAATAATTGCCACAAGCACGTCACTAAAATCAAACTCGGTAGTTTCACAAACAACGAGAGCCGCCACGTACTCTGCAAATCCCAAAGCAGGTGCACCCTTGTAAAACAGTCACCATTCGCAATCGTAGCTGTAATCGATGTAAACGTATGCAATTCCATCGCAGACGGCGATTACCACCTCTACCGGACGCCGCCTGCACTCGCGGTTTCCACATCAGGTCGACCCACTCCAGTCACTCATTTTCTCTCGAAAGCTTTCGAACGCGTGCGCATTTCCCGCCTCTCGCTCGAGAATAGCATTGCGTGAACGTGGGTCCCGACCCACACGGGAAACGTCTTAATGAATAACCCTGACCTCCAATCCTTTCTCGTGAAAGGAATGTGCTTCGCGTAAATGGGTATTAGCTGGTCTGAGGAATCGTCATGGGTAGCGCGATCGTGCATGAACAAAGATTCACAACGGATATTTGCTATATTATTTTGGATCTTAGGTTTCTCACCACATAGCCATGAAATATACAGTTAAAATTCGGGGGACCGCGACATCAGTCAGAGCGATCAGAAAGTATTAATTGTCCTGAAAATCTTCCTTACTGTTTAGCCGCTAGCGTGGTTCACACGGACGGATAGACGTTTTGCCGTAAGCCATTTGTTCGGTATCGAGGACCCACAGAACGGGGAGCTGACTACACAACGTGTTAGAGAAAGTAATATATTACATAAAGTATTAAATAATGTATTACCAAAAAGTTGATTATTCTTCTTCCTTTAGGAAATAAATTTATTAAAGTTATTTTTTTCGGTGCGATGAAGGTCTGACGGCGAAAATGTATAACATGACTTAGCCTGGGGACAGAGCCCTGAGAAAAGGCATTGGTGCCATTGTTTTGATGCCTAATTCTCAATAACTTATTTTCTATTACATTGTGAGGGATATTAGGGCACACATGCGACAAAATAATTATGTTTCGGGATATTAATGGTTTGATGGGATAATCCTAAGATATTTGTGACTGAATTACATTCAGGAAGTACTTTATCTGCCATCTCATGTAAGGTAAATACACAGTCTGTTTTTTATATTTTGGACGTAAATTTGATCTGTGATGGATCTATTATTTTAGCCAATGCTTAATAGAAATCATCAATTGGAGCAGAATTGGTGAATCGATAACTATAGTAGTATCCTTTTTAGGGAAGATAGTACCTTGAAATGCATGTGCGTAGATCATTATGGTTGGTTGCAGACTTGTAGAACTGGTAGATGGTCGAACTCGTGGTGTAGAATCCATATTGGTCTTCTGTGATGTATATCGACTGTAGTAGTTTAAACCCGCAAACTCACAAACATACACAAATACAGAAAAGAACACACCACCCCAGTTTAACTTTAACTTGACTGTACCAAGGTTATTCGGCGCAACTCGCTGAGACCGTCTCTCCGTTAGGGGACGTCCGAACAGGTTGGTGTCGGGTCGAGAACTGAGCTACTTTTTTTAACACTTTGTATGTAAAGAACTGTGGCACAGAGATTTTAATAATCACAATTCAAAATTATTAAAGTTTTGAATTTTTAGTTAATATGGACGTCTGAACATGAATGGTACTTATTTAGTATTTAATATAGGAAAACGTTATCAAAGAATTGCCGCCACTAAATTTGGCTTAACACTATTCGGAGAACCACGAAACTAATAAGCAATTAATACTATTAGATTAAATTTTCTGAATCAGGAGTGTTTTACTACCGTTACCCGTGGATAACCTTTGATTGTAGTTCTTTCTACTTAAAGGCATATGAAATTGGACGTTCTGTTTACTTTTTGAGTGAAAAATTAATTTCCATTTGTAGACAAAACTGTTTTACAATATGATCTGACAAAAGGAGTGTTACGAAAAGAAATTGATAATACATATTTTTACAGCCTTACACATTCATCACAATCGCATCATTGGAAGAACTGCTGAATGATAATATTAATATTTTATCCAATCATTCAAATTATTAGCACAAAGAAAGTAGTTTGTCAGATCACACAATTATTTGATGATTATAATTGAAGTGAAAAAAATTGAACGTATATTTGAACTAACTGAAAAAAAGGTCTTTGATAATAGTAATTTACTCAGACTCCAGACCGCACGTTGTTTCAAGAACATGCATTTCAACCGCCTTGCCCTGACCTTCTTTAAAGCTGTAATTACTATTATCACGAATGAGAATGCGATAATAAGCATTATTGCTCGAAAAGAGGTCACAAAAGAACGGCCACTTAACAAACGCCATCATTTGTTAATAAAAACTTAATTATGAGGATTCACGCACCCTAATAACCAATGAAAGCGTATTTCAATTGCGAGAAACTTCTCTTATTTTGTACACTATGAGAGTAGAAATATATTCGCAAGAAAAATGCACGACGCGCTTTCCCATTTCTGCATTTTTGGTACAATACTTCTTAATCTTTTCAAGATTAAAAAAATGATAATAAACGTAACTAATAAATTAACAATAAATGGAAGATGTTCCTGAAAGCCTTAAAATGAAGCTGCGGAAGATTTACTACCCAGTAAATCTGAAGAAATATATCAGAAATAATAAAATTTTCAAGGCGTGGAGGAGACAAAGAAATATTAAGATAGTATGCGAGGAAGTTATATTGACTTATTTTGCAGCGAAAGTAAATACCAGTACTTACGGCAGCAAATACCAGTTCTGCAGATTCGTAGGAATGTATTCGAAAGTGTATATTATACTTTGTTATTTTATGAATACATGTATAATTTCCGTTAATAAATTATTAATAAGTGTATTTCTATGTATAATCCTTTACTTTTCAATAAATAATGTTGTGTGCATCATATTGTTCATTAGCAGTTTTGCTATTGTTTATAGTGATAGCTACTTTATTACAGGGCTGTAATAAAGAGCCATTTCACCGACTCAAGACACGTAAGTTAACAGTCTACAAAGGTAAGAGAATAAAATATATTACATACCTTTAGGAGCATACATTAACTTTTTTTAAGACACGGGGACCCCCCAGTTTCTTTTCGTTCAGTTAAACCCTTTTCAATGTTTCGAAAAGAAACTCAGATATCAAAAAATGAAAATTGTATGAACAAAACAACCTCAATTCATTGATCAATTTATCCACATGCGTTTAATGAACGAATAAGTAGAAAATTAAACGAAGATTTGTATGAAATAGCTTCATGGGCTCGAACAGTGACGGCTAATGCCCTAACGGACTGGAGGTTGCAACTCTATCGAATGACGGAAATGTAATTTCCAAAATTCAAAATACGAATACCTAATACAAATGTAAGCAATTCAAGTAAATTAAAACTAAGTTTAATTAAGGCCTATATCGAAACATGACTTACATAATTTTATGCGTCGTGTCCGTGTCCGTATACACACCGCCTGCACACGTGGTTCTGGCTTTGATTTCCAGTAGGCACTTAAGTTCGACTCTAGCACATTGCAACAAGCACTATTGCTACGTCAAGTTCCTCACAAACAATTGATTGTTGTTGTTTTTTTCAAAATTACACAAATGTAATATTTTTGAAATATCTCTCACGCCCTTAATATGCACATTCCCAGCGATTTGTAAACACATGCGAGTTAAAGAGCTTTAATGACTTCAAATAACGTTTTCCGAAAACTCAAAAATTTTCTGCAAAGAGGAGCTTCAAATCTGCATTTTCAGTAACACTTAAAAGATATTTTCTTGAAAACTGCTCCAAATTTTTTAATCAAAATTGCCATTTAGGACAAATTTTCACTCTTCTTTAATATTCTTCAAGTAATATTTTGATTCTACTATTAGGAAACCGAAGAATTGCGAAAATTTAAAATATATATATATATATATATATATATATATATATATATATATATATATATATATATATAATTTTGGGCGGAGATAGATGGCAACTGGCAAGAGTATGAGACAAGTCCGATAAATTATCCCAGACCAAAAAAAATAGAAAACTAATACGAGAAAGTCTGTGACATTCTGTAACACTACTAGTATTTACAATTATTTACCTTTTTATCTCAATTTCTTTATTAATGTTACCTATGTGTTACATTAATATTGGTCTACACTAACCAATGGACCCCTAAGGTTAGTATGTTTTTGCTAGTTATAAATACACCAAATATAACGAGTAAAACGGAAATAAAAGACACCTTCACCACACAACAAATGCCGGGTCGTACGTTCAATACGGCGACAATGCGCACCATATCGGAGCACGGATTGTGTGTAGCTTTCCTTTCTGTATAGAGTCTACAATGTGCCCATACACTGGAAATGGCAACAAAAGTTGATAATTTGTAAAAATTTGCCCAGATTTTTTTTTATGGGAAGAGAAATGCTCAGTTTTGTCCATCACCCGACATAAAATTGCATGGCGGGGCGGAGTATAGCAGGGCAGAGCATGGGGAATAGCATAGTGGGGAGAAACATGGCAAGGCGGATTTCTGATTAGCGAGCAAAAAGCACAGTTACAATCATGGGCGCGCCAAAAAGGATTTGCGTCGCCCGCCAGGCGTGGCGAGGGGCGGGGCGTGCCCGGCGCCGCCGCGGGGGCCCCAGCCGGACAACAGCTGGATGGATCGACGGTGCTGCGCTGGCGGCGCGCGGCGAGAAAAGGCGAGCGATGACTCGCGATGTGGGGCGCTGGCGCAAGCGGAGAACGCCCGCCCCGCCCCGCCCCGCCTCGCCCGCAAGGCCCTCTCACAATTAGCGCGCGCCCCTCCCACGCCGAGAACCCCGCCCGCCAACAGCAGCACAACACGTGCTTTTCAATCGCTTTTTTTCTCTCCTAATACTTGTGCCCAAATACAGAGTAAATTTTGAGTTACATACATAATTTCGGTTGTAAAAAATACTTGCTATACAGAAGTTTGTATACGAATTCCGTATTTTCGTAACATCCCCTCTCTTGTGCGTATGATGAATTAAATTAATGAACAAATTGCTAAGTATTACACGAGAGAAAATATACTTTTTTCGGATACAAACAACGAAAACTTCAAACCTGAGAATTGATGGAATTACAAAAAATAACAACAGGCATGAATCAGACCGCGCGTGGCCTCAACTCGCACAGAGGCAATGAGTGCGCCGTGAGATGCCGATGGAACGGGGTTCGTGGCGTAAGAGCTAGAGCATACCGCATGAAAATGGACTTGGTGGACGGTTTCTATCACGTTCCCATCCATCACAGCTTCCGCTCTTTTCTGGGCGTCGTGGTGGGCACTCGGGCATTTCGTTTTACATGACTCCCTATAGGGTGGACATTATCGCCTTTTCTTATGCAAACGCCGATGCGCGCCGTGCTTCGCGGAAGCTGCATGTCAACTGCATTGGTATATTACAACTTACTCCTGAATGATAACACGGAGCAACTTCTTAGTGACATTGCCACCTTGCGGACGGCAGAATTCGAGATCAACGAAAAAAAGCGTGTTACGGACCCACAACGCGCCTCCGATACTTGAGTCTGTGTCTGGGCCTCGTCCCTCCCTCTTTACCATAAACATGGCTTCAGACAGTTTCGGGAACTTCGAACACAAATATCTTAAACAACCCCTATCTCATTTAGAAAATATAATGAGTATGTTTTTTTGTATAAATTTATTAATTATAAATTAGATAGTGGTGAACTTCTGTCTAAATTATTATGGAAGATTCCTGTTGGAAATTTGCGAAATAATTCAGAATTACCTATGTTTTTTATACCTACTGCGAGAACAAATTTGTATTATCATGCGCCATTATGGAGAATGTGCCGAATTTCTAATGAATATAACATCGATACATCGTTACCTATCAATAACTTTAAAACTAGCAAAAAATAGTATATTATTTGATTACAATTAGTGTATTATATCAACCTATTGTTTTTGATACGATTTGTATGCTACACATTTATCTTATATCTGTACCTTATTATTATTGTATAATTGATTCATAAAACCTTTATTATATGTAGTTTTTGGGCGTTTGCCTGTTTCATAAATATTATTATTATTATTATCTCGCAGTGATTTGACAAAATGCTTTATAAGCTCCAATTTAATATGAAGAGGTGGTAATAATACTTGTTCTGGGCGAACCAAAGTAGTATTGATGACGTTTTTCTCTCCGAGGATTAAACTGTCTTGAGGAGGCCAATAACTTTTTGTCCAGAGCAGTTGGACTAAATAACCTATAAACAAAGAAAGCAAGGATATTTTGTATAACCTCCCTGTTGGCCCAACAAAATGGTTACTATTTTGAAATCTCCACTAACCATCCATTTATACTCTTGACATCTGATTTTCTCAAGGATCGTAGCCAAGTAGTTATAGTTTTCTTTCATATGAACCGAGGGTTCAAAAAGATGAGATGCAAATCCACTTTCATTACGCAGCAAGACTACTTTGAGGCTAGGTTTAGACGAATCAATTAGTATGCGCCATTCTAATTCATCATATTCTATTTCAAAGCACTTTATGAGCCCATGAACATCATTCCAATAAACCTGATTTCCCTCTGTGGAGAAAAAAGTAAATTCTCTCTCGCGATGCCTGTACCACGAACATGAGGTCCCAGATGACAGCAGGTTTTTGTTTTTCAGCCTTGATTCTAGTAATTTGGCTGTATTGTTTAAAGACCTAAGTATCGTTCTAGGTCGTGGTACTCACTCTGAGAAAAAAGTTGGTCTTTCGTCAACATAAAAATCTGAACTAGATTCGTTCTGGGACGCTAATGCACCTGAGTCCTCTGACTCACTCAGGATGTCATCTAAATTAGAAAGTGGCTGTGGAATTGGCATTTCAGAACCATGGGACACTGGACGAATAACTGAGACATGGTTGGATAAGATATTTTATTTTCCCCTTACACAACAAACGAAGATCTTTCTCGCATCATCTGCACACCTTATGCGGAGCCCATGTTTTGTCTTGATCTCCAGGTTTCAATTTGATATACGCAAAATCAACTTTCTTCATAAACTCACTTGTTTCTTTGTTGACGTTTTACTATGTATTAACCATATATTACAGAAGCTCTCAGGAGAAATTTCACATCCTCTGCAAGCCATATTTCAGAAATGAAATAACAATCACAGCATCGTTTGAATGCTGAATGTGGTGAAAGAATGAATTTATTTTGCTTATTGAAACATGATCTAATCCTACAACAGATTGTTTATATTTATTCCTAGTACCCCAGATAAGTCTAAACATGTTTATATTACTTTCAACGTTTAACCCGTTTCACACGGTCATGCGATCTACCTGTGAACGCTAAAACTACTTTATCCACCACCCCTACCATTACTCTCTTCAACCATTACCATTTTTTTCATTTATTGTCAATTTCAGCTACAGTGATATTAATGTGAAAAGTCTTAGTTTTAGCGTTCACAGGACGAGATGGTTTCTTTTTTTTTCTCGTTTTTATCAAGTTGAAAACTGTAAGAAAATGTATAAAAATTATATTCAGATTTTTACTTGCTGACCTGTGTAATTTGAGAATGTATGAGATTTAGTATCACTAGTTTCAGATTGTAACAATGCTTATAGGATACAAGTATTAAGTGCCTTTCCCTATTATTTGTAAGCTGAGAATTTTTTGATTTTTTTTAGTAAATGTTTTAGAAGTTTTCATCCCGAAATTGGGCTCAGTCTTTATTTTTACATCAGTGCCATTTACGCTTGATTTTGAGTGTAGCCAAGTTCCTATTTCTGGGCAATGGACCTTTAGTACAGGAGGTTCCACCACCCTTTTTAAAACAACGGTGTGGTATGATTAATCGACCCCCTTCAGACTTTTTCTCGAACATGCAGCATGCAAAATTGTCATAATACACATAACTGACCTAAAGATAACACATTAATATTAACAAGGTTTGGAAGAATCGTTAAATTAATTTTTTAAATTTTTTGGACTATTAATGTTTTTAAACTCGAAAATGTATAAAAGTTTTCAAAAACAAAATAAAGGTTTTAATTGTCTTAAAGTTTTATTTTATTAATGTGAATGTCGTGAAATTCCAAAAGATAAGTCACTTCGCAATTTATTATAACATGTAGATTTAGATAAGTAAAAAATAATAAATATTCTTTAAAATGTTCTTCTTTTCTGTACTAGTCAGTCGGAGGCGCATATTTGGATATCGACCCCCGTTAAAAATGTTATCGATCTCCAGGGGATCGATACCGACCCCGATGGGAACCCCTGCTATAGTATATGAACGAACGACAACGGGGAAAGGGGGGTAAAACAAAAGAAAAACACTAAAATTAAAGTCAGATTGAACGGAATTGGTGAAAAATGCACTCAGGCGAAGTAGTTTAGAAATAACCAGAAAAATAGTTTGGTTCAACCAACCAGTTGTTTTGGTTCTCACTGAAATGTGTCATTCTGTCTCACTTTCACAAGGCTCGTTTGGTCGAAATGAGAACAAGATAACCAAGCTCAATTTCTGTGATTGAAAATATTTAGAAATAGGTGGGTCAAACAAAGAGATATTTTATCAGCGGCGCGGCGCAGCGCAGCACAGCACAATCCCTGACCTCTTGAGAGAGGTGGTCCTCGCCCACCGTTCAAGAAATCGCGCACTCATCTTAAAGTAGTCAGAATCACAGGCCCAATAAAGCAGCAGGTGCCCTTCAGGTCAAGGTCTCTCATATGTAGCAGTTGTAATATGCAATACTTCAGCAAAAATAAAGATGTATAATGAAACCGTAAAACATTTTACTTATTACATTTGCTAGTGAAAAGATAACAATTATAATATTAAACCAAACGTGTTCTGTTCATATGTGTCTCTACAGCGCCCTGAGGAAAAGTTCTTTCTTGACTTATTTTGTTATGAGATTTTTTTTTAATTTTTGGCCCAGAAATCTTAAGAAGCTGATAAAAAAGTTTGAACAATACTTTTTCGCAGAAACTTGAATTTCAAAAACCAAGGAATAATTTAAATTTAAAAACTAACCTCACACTTACTGTAGCTAGTTAAGTGCGAATTTCAGTCACAATATTACCCGCCAACTATTGATCTTCAACCCCTTTTCTAGAATCTTTAAAGTTTGACAGGCCCCTAATGTTTTATCTAGATTCACTACTCTTTGTGAATGAATACCGAAATTACTACATGTTAAACTAATAAAATATTCAGTTTCACAAATTTCATGGAGAATATTAGACATCGAATGATTAGACGCCTTGAAAATAGACTGCATTTCAATTCTCAAGTCACTATTGCAATTCATCATCATCACGAATTAAGCTGTATCGTAGAGATATGACGATCTCAATGTAGCCATTAATTAATTTCGTTGTGCGCCAGATGCTGTGTGGCAGGGGTGTGAGGTGAGCCTTCTCCCAGTGCAATCTGACCACGATGTAAGGTTGTGCTTTGAAAAGAGAAGTCTTCTTCAAATTTGGCCGAGGCCCCTTTGGGCTTAAAGTTATTTATAAGCCGAAAATGTACATTTGTGCAAATTTTACAGTTATGTAAATTCGCAATTTTCTCACAAAAAACAACGAAATAATGTAAATTTATCTAAATAACAACACAAAAGTAAAATTTTCTTGACAACCAAATGCTTCAATAATAGAATTCCTGGTTATTTAATATTCGGTCTTTCTGAGAAACTAAACCATTTTCATGTCTCATTCAGATGCGTTGAAAGCACGTTAATATCTTCCTTCCATTGCGTAATCCCTTCTCCTCCTGACCTGTAAATTTGGAGCCAGTAGTCTCCTGCCCTCACTTTCACCATCTGGTTTCGGAGAACGGTAGGTTTGTCTGCGAATGAATTATGAAGGGTGCATGGCGTGTAAGGTTGTAGGAATGGGTGTGGAGCTCAAACAAGGCCACAATCGCGAATGAAATAGGATGTGTGCGAGGGGAAGGCAGAGAGCCTGTCGAGTGCATATGGCTAATTGCTCTCCGCCAGCAATTACTACTTACTAAGCACATTGTCAGTGTTAAAGGAACATCTTGAAGGTAATTGACTCTGAAACAACATACTTTTCAATATTACGTATAGCAAGGAAATATTAAAGGAAAAAAGGAATAGGAAATGATTCAATTAAATTATCAATCCGACTTTCCTCACTTCGTTGTCTTTTAAAGTGAATAATAAAGTGTTTTTTCAAAAGATGATTTCTATCTCAAAATGTAGTCGAGGCGATTTGTATGTATGTCACAATGATCAAATGTGTATAGAAAATTCAAGGCAACAAACGAACTAAATATAAAATTACTTTAATCACCTTAAGAACATTGACAAAATCTGCACAAGAAGATACACATTTGAAAGAAATCACATACGTCTTAATTCATATTCATCACTGAACTCCACATCTTAAAAATATATTTCTGCACAAAATTTATTGCATTGAAATGACATGACTAGATAGGTATCGCAATATGAAGAATTGGGTACACCTCTATGACAGAACTGTCATACTCACTCTATAAACAGAGTAGTAGTTTATATCTCATGTATATTCACATCAAACATTTATACACGCACTGATGGCACTTTATTTATGGCATTTTTAAACATCAAAGAAAAAAATATGTTGTGCTAAAATGGTTCCGGTAGATATCATTTAAGAATATTTTTAACAAATTAGAAATGACTTGACATTGACCTTAGCCATTTTCCTGTCCTTAAAATACCTTCTTATAAGCCAATTTTCTGTTTACCTCTCCACATTCCCTTTCTTTACTTTTTGTCACCATACAAAATTAACATATCAGATCGATAGACATTAGATTTCAATAGTCAGAGCATATACATTCCCGATAGTCCTCATTGGTGAAAACAATCAAAAGTGTTAGAAAAATAATACGAGGAATTGTCTTCTTACTCTACTAACTGTTCCTCAATAAATTCATGGCTTAAGTTTGGAAACATAATCCTTACCACATTCGTCGAGCTTCGGATGAACTAATCTGCAAAGAAAATATCACAGGCCAGAATCAAATGCACTCCTTATCTGCATTCGAATATCCTGCATACAAAGACCTGGTTTTAACAGGGTCAATACCTTAAAGAAAAGGGTAATTTCTCTTCTTCCTTTCTCTTCATGCAACTCCTTCGTGACCTTTCTACTAAAATGTTTTCTCGCGCGCATTGAAGAAATAAGGACGGGAAAGATAATACTGATGAAGGACAGGAAAATAAGGCTGGTGGGTAAAATGATTGGATGTAATATGCAAGTTTCTCATCTTAGATGAAAACAAAAGAGCAGCACTCAAAACTTTTCCATCTCAGGTGCACGTCAAGCTCAGTAAATCTTCCAGATAATTCAGATAATGAAGACACAACACGTCAGGCCTGAAAAGTTAAAACAAAAAGACGACTTCATGCATCAAGCAAGTTTCCTTTCCTTCCACTTCACGCAACTGGATATGCTAAAGATCGATGTTCCTGCTTAGAAATTCTCACTTGCTTGGTTGCTTCAGTTTATACTCGTAATAGAGTCGTTCCGGGTTGAATGACTGTTTATATTCCATAAGAGACTTGTCTCATTCACTGCACTCTTTGAAACTGCAAGTTCTGCGCTGCCATTTATTGAATTTTAATCATTGCATGAAAATATTTCTTTTTGCCTTGACCTTCTAAGAGTGATTCAAAAATACCTTTGGACCCGCCGCAACGGGCTTCTGTGATGCAGCGGTTTAGGAGAAAATTAATTTAAAAATAGAAGTAGTTTGGAAAAGTCAATTCGCATGATATTAATTTATAAGGATATTCACCTTGTCAGCTTAGTTCACTAGTACAATTAAGTACGGAATATATTACCTGTATTGATCCTCTATTCTGAACTAGGCAGCCAATTCTTTGAATAGCCAAAACATCATTTGAGTAGTTTAAAAAGTTTAGTCCGACGAACGTTAAGGCAACACTTGGCGGCTCGAGTGTTCTGGTGTTGGGGTCGTGGGTTCGATTCCCGCCAGTAGTCGTAAATTTGCTTGATGCGTTTAGCACCGGTGAGTTTATGGGATTTGTCGAAATCGTATTCGTAGGCCGACTGCTCCTATCAGTGGTTTTCACGATAAGTTCCAGGCGAATGCCGGAATACGGACGTGCGCGATCCTACTTTCCTTGCCCTGTCCTCCTTGTACAACCACAGGGCCGAGCGCTGAGCTGATCACCTACCCTCGGATGGTCAGTCCTCCACTGATCTAGAAAAACTCTACGACTGATGGCAGAGATAGGCTAAGTGCTGTTGAGCCGTAAAAAGAAGGCAGGCCTGGTCCCAAGTGGCGAAGTTCAAGGGTCGATATACTCCCCGTCCCCAAAGGGCGAGGACTCAATGGAGACCAACGGCGATGCCGCAGGGGCGTCGTCCTCGTCCATGGGTCCCGCGCCTTCGTCCGGCGCGGGCGGGCTGGCGGGCAGTGGCGGCGGCGGCGCATGGATGAGGGCGGGTGCGGCGGGCAGTGCCGTGGGCGTGGCCGGCGGCGGCGGCGGCGGCGGCGCGCCCGGGGGGCCGTGGTTGTGCACGGGCTGCGTGCCGCGCATGTAGGCGCCGCCCACAGTGACGCAGCGGCTGCGGCAGCCGCGCCGGTACTGCGCGCAGCGCCAGAAGACGCGCGGGCCCGAGCGCCGGTCCACCTGCGGCACGCACGGCGCCCACGCGTCACACACACACACACACACACAAGTACACACCGCGCCGCTGGAAGGGGGGTCCCGGTCATGGACGACGCCTCGTCTCCAGTAGAGGTCAATCCGCCGTCTTGGAGAGGAAGAATTGCACAATTGCACTTTCGGCAACACGCCACTTAGGCGATAAGAGGAACAATAGATCAGGAAACCTTCGAGGAAGACGTTGATCAGTATTCCTCTAAGGGTCAGAGTAGTCCCTTTTCTACGGACCGACTTAGGTCAGTCGACCGAAAAAACAATTGATCAGCCGATTCTGGAACTAACCATCTATGTCTGTTCAGTCTATTTCATGTATATGTGGTTTCCACAGAGTGTATGGAAACATTCGCTTCAGCTTATTGTAGAGTAATTTCATTAATGACAATCTGAAATTAACGTCATTTTTCTTTATGTTAGTAGCATTTTGTTTCTTCTTCTTGCCTGTCTCTCTCGCGTTACGCGTTTTCATTGTTCGATCGTTTTTGAAGAAAGTAAAAATTATGTATTCTTTATATACAATAAACCATCAATTTTATAGTTGAATTCAATCTCGAATTTTATTCAAGGCGTCCTCTAACTACAACACCGGTTATGGGCCCAGGTATGCGCGAAAAATGTGTGTTGATGAAAAAAAAAAGAACGTACACATGATGGAAACACGTAATTTAACAAGACGCTAAAACTGAACGCCGTTTGGACGCCGTATAGTTTTCTGTGACGTTTCTTTAATATAACTTGATTATATTAATGGAGAATACTTTGGTGTGATAGTCAAGCTGCTATCGCTGAAAGCTACATATCACCATTTTATCATTGTCACACGTCACCATTTTATTCGAGAAAAAGTGGAGGACGGAAGTATTCATCTGATATATATATATATATATATATATATATATATATATATATATATATATATATATATATATATATAGCAACTCGAGAAAATTATATCAAATCGTAAAGATCATTAATAATTATGTGATCCTTCCGAGAGGGGGATTGTAGAGTATTTTCATTTATAACAATCTGAAATTACAGTCATTTTTCTTTGTTGGTAGCATTTTGTTTCTTCTTGCCTGTCTCTCTCGTGTTAGTGTTGACATTGTTCAATTGATTTTGAAGAAAGTAAAAACTATGCATTCTTTATGTAGAAACCACCAATTTTATATTTGAGTTCTATCTCGAATTTTATTCAAGGCGTCCTCTAACTTCACAACTTATGTAAAAAAATTAATAATATATAATACTAATCTTACCATCGGTTCTGTTACTCGCATTTCTCACAAAATTTGTCCACCAGAAATGTTTCCACATTTATTATTGGTTCTACAAATTCGTATCAATATCAATCGATAGATACACAGACGACCGGGTCAGTTCTTTTTCATGTCGAATAATATTGTATTTTTTTTATTTTCTTGGAAACGCGTAGTCCTATCAATAATTATTTTCTTTATTAATGAGGCGAATGATAAAATACTCTTTGTCACAGCTGAAACCTGTCTTTGATGCTCAAGTGTACCGGCTCTATGAGAAAACAGCAATTTTTACTATTGAATGAATGACATTTATTCAATGTGTGTCGTTTTTGCTGTACGACGTCAATGAAAGAAAAATAAATAATTGAATTAATTTGTTTAAACCCAAATAGTATAGATAATTACACTTAATGTTGGAATGAAACATCCAACAAGTTTTTCCATGTACTGAAGCTCCAAAAAAATACAATCAATATTTAAAAGAGCAAACTACACCATCTCGATAAAGTAATATTCTGTAGCAGAATTTAGAGGAAAAACCACTTCGAAGAAAGGAAAAAAAAAAAAATCGTTGTATGATTTTTCTAAAGGCTTTATGCGTAGTTGCAGGGGAGTACCTGGAAGCTGTAGCCGCGGTACAGCAGCTGCACTGTGCCACGACCCGTCCGCTCGTAGCGTAGCACGGCACGCTCCGCCGGCCCCTCGCCGCCGCCTGCGCACACAGCCAAGGCGAACCGTCAGGCAGCGCACGGTTCCAAGCACTCAGAATTTGATTAGTGCTTCCAGGCGCGTCAACTGGTCAGGTCATTAGTCCTGTAAGTGTAATACATGTTTTATCGGGGGAAGGTGCGAACTATCAGGAGCGGATGCGGAAAGGAAATGAGTGTGTAAATAATTTGCTTAGGTTATTAGTCTCGTAAACATAGTACGGGTCATGTTATATCCCGAGCTGAGGCGGTGTTTTTACTTTGCTGAAACGTGAGATCCAGTGCCTACCTACGTCGACTTCATGGAATTTTCCCCAACCAGGTATCTTCCACCAGCGGGGCACCGAACCAGCCGGGACGAGCTCTAAGCTTCGGACCAGTCTCCCCGCATGTGTGGTAGTGTAGTGCATGTAAGTGTGTGTGTGAGTAAGGGGTGGGGATAGGACAAGGAAGTGGAAAGAAAGATCGCGCGCGGTCCGTGGCCCGATTGTTAGGGTACTACTGCGGCATTCGACTGGGTTTGATCAGAGAAATCACGAAAAACTACCGATCACAGCAGTATTCTTCTTCAGACAGCGGCTAAAGTAGCTAACAAGCTCGTGTTGAAAATTCTGCCACCGTCGGGAGTCGAACAATAGGACATCTCGAACAGAGACACTGCAGTGACATCAGTTGATGTGCTAAGCCACCTTTGCCATCAGGTAGCGCACGATTTCAAGCAATCGGGAGCGGATGCGAGAAGGAAAGAAGTATTAGCGCATTAACTACTTGCTTAGGTCATTGGTCCTGTAACAGTAGTGTATGTTATGTCAGTATCCTGGACTGTCTGTTTAACTCATCAAGAGAATGGTCCAGGATTTATTTAAAAACGTAGGTTAATAAATGTTACTATAAAAACAGAACTGACTGTCTATAAATAAATTCTGGATCATTCTCCTGATAACATAGTGCATATTATATCCCGAGCTGTGGTGGTAGCCGGAACGTGAGTTCCGGCGCGAACCTACACGTCGGGTTCTGGGTGTCTCCCAGACACAGGGCACAATATATTTTACAACAGTGAAACCTTCTTAAACGGTCACTTGGGTTAAGCGGTTACCAAATTTTTTCATCAAACCGATTGATTTTCCCCTAAGATACGTGTAAATAGTCCCTCTTTCAACCGTCACCTGGTTACGCAATCATGCAAATTTCGTAGATGGACCTTTTTAACCGATCAACTCAAGCAATTTTAAACTGAATACGAAGCGAAAAAATTGCGGATATTACTGAATATTCGGTATCTTTCTGCGACGGCATGCATTGTCAGATTACATCTAACAGTGACATTCAGAGTCGCGTATCTCGCAGTGAGATTAATTTGTTTCAGGTAACACCAGATGATTTTAATAAATATATCTTAATGAAAGAATAAAGGGCTCGCGTAGCCCATTTCACAAGAATCCTAAGGATTGCTAACCAGTTCTTCCCGTCTGTGGGAGTCAGTTAAGGACTCGCCACGTGCGTGAATCCGACCTGAAGATCATTTGTGGGTCCTGCAGATGGCTCTGCATGAAGTTTCTACAGAATGTAAAATGCATCTTTAAGTTTAGTTTGCTTGTTCGATTCGATGAGGGCGGAAAGTGATTTTCTCGACTAGGTTAATGAGTGACAAACGAAGGGTGTGTTTTGATATTAGCCGAGAGAGGGCAAACTATAATAAATTCCTTTTTTTAAATCATTGTTTTAAATGTTAAAGAGAAAATACTTTTCATAGCAATTAGGACAATTAAATTTGATTTACACTTCCAGTAACCATAATCTTCATGAAGCCGCCACCTTTATTAATAGCCAATTTTTGCCCGAACGTTTGCTGACCGCTTAATAAGAATTTCATTGAAGGTATATTGATAAAACCCATTAAATTTCTATTTTACAATTCCATCACAATTTCAATATATTCCCACTTTAGTCTCAGAAGTTAGAGATTTGAATTTTCGCATCTCTATTTTTTCCCGTAATGTAGGCGAATAGTAAGGCAAATTCTGAATAATTTGAGAAGTACTCAGTGAAAAGCTCAATGAAAATCCTGCAGAGCAACTTACGCAAAGAGTACCCTGCTGGAATCTGGTTCCTCCTAAAATGTGTAAAATCATTCTCTTCGAGCGGCAATGACAGAATACTCTTGTTTTCTGGTTACATTTCCTACGAAAGTACTCCTTTCCTAAGAAAGTTCCTACGAGTCACTCGAGTGTGTTTTGAACTTCTAGGAACTGTCTATATTAACTTTCCTTTTGATTAAAAAGTAATGTTTATTCTACTAAGGAGGAGGTAGTGAAATGTATCAGACATTTTCTGTACCTCAACTATTCGGCCCGTATAGTATTCTCAATATGAAATAATGTCATTATTTTTAACAAAAATTATGCTCAAGCATTAAAAATCTGCGACAGAACTCACAGACAGCTATTTCCAGTGTGATAAAATGAAACTACAAAATCTTCGATTTTCGTATTGTTGCCACAATGTCAATACTAGCATGGTAAAATATTATGTAAATAACACTAATACATACTGCACACAACTTTAATAATAAATATTACAAATAATAGATTCCGTCCATTACCAGAAACGCACATCACTCTCCTGTACCAATGGTCCATTACGGCAAACAAAAGATGGTGACAAGCACGTGTGGCCATGGCATAACCGGTTATAATAGTCTTTTCAATGGTCTACGTATCGAAGTCCGCAATAAGACTTCTGCAGCCGACCTTGCAGGCACTCGGGGCAGCTGCGAGCCGAGTAACGGAACAGCACTAAAAGAGCTGGCCACGCAGTGAGCCACGGGCCGGCCTCGGGGCGTTTGCTTTTCATAAGGGATTCCAGGCGGTTGCTCAAAAATATATTTTGTATTCCACCATTATAAAATAACCTTTTCTGTTGCAAGAAATCGTTCATAATCGGGTATTTTAAGGCACAAATGATGACGTATTAGATTTTATGTCACGAATGATTGCGACATCACACGTTCAGCCAATCGTAGCGAGAGAATCGGGGGGAGGTAGAGCTAAACGGAACAACCGACCACCGTTTACTCGCACGATGTCAAATACCCGAGTTGTCACAGGGAAGATGTTTCCAAAATTAAGTTTGATGCTCTTATAAATGTATAATGCTGCTATACAAAAAAATATAGTATGCAACTCGTTTATAGTGTTGCTTTATTACATTCGTACAAATTTGAAAACTCCCTTCTTAAGTCGCTCGTTTTCAAAACATGTACTCGTGCAATAAAGCTTAACATTATAAACAAACTGTAGAAACTACTATTTCGAGTTCCAAGGAGCTGAAGACAAATTTGGGGAAAAAACACTTCCAAAGTTTTTATTACATAAACAGAACCCAAACATAGTTTGAAGATTTTAAAATTCGAAAAAATGAGAAATATAATTACATGTTGGATTTAAGAACGGAAGTCATTTCATTCACCGACACGGAAATTACAAGAAAATTACCACCCAGTTGGGTGGTGTAAAACAGTATTCCACAAGGTAGTGTATCTAAGTATGCCATTATTCCAAGGAGATACGTAATGTATTTAAGAAAAGGTAGGTCAGTAGACTGACTAGAATCGTCGACGTGCCTACAAGTGGACATCATCAATAATGGGAACCTTGAAAAAAAATCAGAGACAAAAGCTCTGAAATTGGCAGGTCCGATCCCTCAACCTCAAAGCGGTGCCTACAAGGCTGGCTGGCTACCCTTGCATCCACATCTTCTGAGAGTGCAGGATATAGTTAAGGATAGATGGGCGAAGGGTAAGTCTGCAGCGTCTTTGCCTAAGAACGGGAAAACCTTGAAAACAAAACCAAGCGAAAAACTTCTCTTTAGCATCGTGAAACTAATTATATGCGTCGTCACTGCCAACAATATTATTTATTAAAAAAGCAGCTTTCGATGGCTTAGCCATCATCAGTTTTCTGCTGTATGGAAGCCACAAAAACGACTACGTTTTGACAACGCATAAAATTATTTCATTGGCAATGCCAACTCAACCAATGATAACTCACCACAATACCTATATCGTGAAACTAGACACTCTTCCCCCTAGAGTACAAGATTAAACCTAACAAAGATATAAAAATAAAACATACAATATGGTAGAATCTCAAGCATCGGACTGTACAACAAATGGCAATCAACAGAAAAATATTCTCACCATAGGTATTGGGTGATAGAACATCAGCCTGTATATGCAGTCTAATGAAAACAAAAGGGATCCTCAGATTTTTTGGAGAAAACGAGACCTGATCATTGTCAAGACACCAACGAAAAATGTCGACCGAAAAATCACAGGTTGCTTTTATGTGAAGAATATTAACCCCCCACCTAGAGGCTAAAGGATTAAATGGTCAAGGTAGATCAAACTCTTGAATCTTTCAGGTAGTTTGGGTGAATGGTGATAGCAGAGAAATTATGATGGAGATATTGCAGAAGTCCGTTACAATCCGGTCTACACACAGTTATAGTAACCAAAATTGAAATCCTTAATTGTTAATTTGTAGTTTATGTTTCCGCAGCCCCTCAGGTGGCACATGGACAACGTGCTAACTCTCTGTGCGGCGGCCCCAGGTTCAATTCCCGGCCGGGTCTAAATGAAGCTGTAGTTTTCAAAAAGAAATCGTCTCAGTTCCTATAGCTGTTTGACGAAAGAAATCTCAGACAGGTCTAATAAAGTAGGTAGTGTGATGGGAATCCGTGATGCTCACCACATATCTACCTTAGGCGTGGATAATAAATTAAAAGAGGGCCCACGCCTGAAAACACAGCTAGTAGTCGAATTAATCTGACCCTAAAGTGCCATACGTACATGTATTTCCGCAACGTCTCGGCCCTTAACGATAAGCGTTTTCTTCAGGTGACATACATGTTAAGTGGAAAAATAAAGAAAATGCTGTTTGTCTGGCCGTTTTGCTCAGTATTGGAATACACGATTTAATGATGATGATGATAATAATAATAATAATAATATCTCTAAAGAACTAATTTCATCGTCTGCAAGGGTTGGCCTTAAGAACTGGCACATTCAATCAATGAAAAAGGCTGTTCTCCGGAGTAGTGCACGCATCGTGAGGAAGTTTTTATTGATATAACTTCACATTGAATCCAGACTGCCTGAGTTTGCAAGCGAAGCACGCACCTTAGTTCTACAAAGGTCCCGGGGTCTGCTGTAGGACCTCGCTAAGCGAGAGACGTGGAAGATTTAATAATAATAATAATTATTATTATAACAATAATGCCTTTATTAATGGCGAGGCTCAGGCCAAATGGCCTGCTCTTCCGCCTAACCATTAAATTTACATACACACAAAGAAGTAACATTTCAAGAGGGGAGGACAAGCTGTACATTTACGTCTGGGAGTACAAAACTAGGGACCATCTCGGCATACTCCTTAAGCGATTGAGTAAATCCAGAATACCTCTATCAGGATGGCGGCTTAAGGCCGAACATTAATAGAATATGTTATACACCAGCAAAATGTGGCGTCACCGACGCTGTGAACAGTATTAAAAATAGTTTCGTTTGAAATTTTCTTTCCAACTGCATTTCTTTCCTGCATGCTCTGTTTAAATAAATATCTGTCATTGGACTTGAATGAATGAATACGAATATACTACTACGAATGAATCGTAGTAGCTAAAAATGTTATACTCTCGTTCAAAAGTTCCGAACACCTAATGGCCTTGTATGTTACTTCCATACAGGATATGAACTGGTTTTATTACAATTTCAAAATTATAATCACCGTACCAAATACTTGCAGATTTTGATGCTAATAGTTAAATTTTAGTACAGCTACATTTTTATGCTTTTTTTTGGTAATAAGCACAAAAATGCACATAGCGCATTTGCATAAAAACAAATGCTAAATGCAAAAATGCAGATCATTATCAACTAGTTCCGAAAAATCTATCGCAACATCTTTTACAACTACATTTGATTCTTCCCTGGATTGCCTTAACACTTCCATATTTCTCTCCCCTAATTTTTGAAGAGATTAAAACTTCAGAAATTCAGTCCAATTTGTATTTACTTCTACTTCTGCAATTGCTCTATTAATCGTTTTGTATGCGAATCTAGCGTTGCATGCGAATCTAACATTAAAAGACGACTGTTTTGTATGTTTATGTGAATAAGGTGTTTGTTAATTTGAATACGTTGTGGGCCACATTCGTTTGAAAACGGTATTTATACACTTATGTAAGAACGTTAAAGTGCGAAGTTGAACATACCGTTCATTCATTCTTTAGCATTACTCATAGTTTTGTTTTCTCCATATTCGCATTAAATTCTTCAAGTTCAATAAGTCCGAGGCAATACTCTTCGTAAGTATTCGCAATTTCTTTTAATACGATAATCATTCGACTCTAAATAGAAATCAAATTACAGCGCGATTTACTTGGTAATCCAATTAACCCGTAATTGCCCGGGTAATGACCCGTGCAGTCTTCATTACTATAGCCTGAAAACTTAAAAAAAATCATCTTGGCGTTGCTTACCACAGGTGGTGTGGCGATGCCATTCCCCTCCACTCCCGAAGGGGAGCTCAGTTGAACACAAGGACCGCCTGCAACGATAACTGATTCGCTCTTGCAACTTCGTTCTCAAGTTCAAACAGAGATACGAGCCTTCAACACTACAGGGTTCGGAACTGTCGTCAAGATCAGGCTGTCAGGCGACGGCGTCTCCTCAGGCGGGGTAGTTCGGCCGCGAAGAGAGGGAACCCTCCCCTCCGGCACTTTTCGCGCATGCGCAGTCCATTTTTTTCAAAGTTGTCCAGCTATAGTAACTGTTTCACTGTGGTTTGGTTTCACATAAATGTGTGAGCAGTTGCCGTCCATAATAATAAAAAAATCCGCTGAACAAGTCTCATGACTCATTAAAAGAAAGTATTTTCCTTGAAGCCAACTTAAAACTACGTTTTGATGTGTAAATAAATATAAAATGCTTACATTTTACTTACAAACTGTATTACATTTTACATACAAAATGCATACTACTATAGTAATGCAAATAGTAATTGTGTATTAATATAAATTAGGCAAATATTTCACCCAATAAAAAGTATATTATGTTAAAAATAGATTGTACACAAAGTAGACTTGCACAAAGCAAAAGTAGAAAAATAATTCTGGAAGGAGCTATAAGAATCTATATTTTGTTACACGACATGTTTTCATTATTTATTAACTAATTTGAGTTTACTTAGTTAATGTTGCACGGAAAATCATTATAGGAATATCCATACTTCCTGCTGCAGCCATACAGTACTCGCCCCCAGTCTTCCATGCCTGAACTTCCCACTCCACGGAGGGGTCTGCGCTCGCGAGCTGCAAGCCGGCTCGGCGAGCACGAACCTTGGACAGGCCTGTCTAGCATCTTGGAAATCAAAATATAAAATAATTTGAACAATATGAACAGTACTACATATTTTAATTAAGCTGTGTTTAGATACAAATATTGCACAAACGTCAGGTACATGCATTGTTTAACATGTTTATTGAATTTCTGCAGCTTATTTAACAGACAAATGTAATTGACTTGAATAAGAAAAATAAAATTGTACTGTTAGGTTGTTGCATGTTTCCAAATCACAAACTTCAAATGGATCTTCAACACAGCACCGTTTTAACGAGAATGGTATAATTCAATTACGTAGGCGGAACATTCATGTGAAAGAACCAACTGAAGTCAGTTACTCGAATAGTTTCCAACAAACCCATAACAATTCATAAAATATACTTTGTTCAAAAAAATATATGTAACTGTAACTATAAAGGATTTTACCACAATCTAGATTTTATCATAATCTAGGTACCTCTGCACAAAGCTTCAGTTCAGTATATAGAGAAAGAAAGGGCAATGGGTTATCAACAAGATGCAACATATAAAACAATACAGTAATATGATTCAACTGAAGACATAGTTAAGTTCAAATAAATTTCTTTAGAAAAAAAATTGTAGGTATTATCTTTCGTAGTACGTTGAAAATGTAATTGGCATGAACATAAAGCCAGAATTTCTATTAAATGCGAGTGACCATTTCGAACTCGTAAACACCGAACAATATTGAAGCTCTGAGGAGGCAGAATCACGACTGTAAAATACAGCGTTTCCCATTGAACATAATTCGCACGTTCCATACACACCCTCATTAAGAATATGAAGGAATGGACGAGCCGATTTGGACAGAGCATATTCCCCAATTAATTGTAAAGTTGATGGATACAGACGTGTTGAAATTATTAGACAAAAGCATTTTCCTAGGTTCCAAGACATAATTGGACAGAAACGCTGAGTGTGTGAAGAAAAGTGTGGTCTGTGAAAGGTCCTGGCAGATTGCACATTGTCGAAGGGGCAATGCAGCAATACCAATACAAAAAAAAATCCTAGAAAACGAACTTTATCCACAAATTAGAGTGCTTCCCTAATGAAACTGGCATTTTTATGCCCGATGAAGCACAGTGTCACAAAGACAAAAGAGTCTTTAAGAATTTGCAAGAAAAGCAATTTAAATTGTTACCATGGCCACTGAATATTTTTTATCCTAACCTCATAGAAAATGTATGGGGTATTACTAAGGGAAAAATAAGGAAATATGCATGTCGTGGGCAAACTAGAGGAGATTTGGTACCGAGCCGATGAAATTAAAAACTCAGGTGAAAAGTTTGTAAACATTATGCCAAACAGGATTAAGTCGTTGATCACCCACGCTAACAGTAAATATTAATGTATGTCTGTAACATGTATGTATGTACATATATATATATATATATATATATATACATATATATATATATATGTGTGTGTGTGTAACATGTACACTAATGTAAACGTGTAATAAATGCAAATCTTTTACGAAAAAAATCTTTAGTCTAATATTTGAACACGTCTGTATTATCGCGTTTTAGTAATGTGAATCGCTGATATCGCTGCTGAATAATGTGCATACTTCTATATTAGTGCATCTATCAAAACTCCAATCTCCAGTAGAATAATTGTCCTAAACTCTGGAGACAATTGAGTTACTATCACATTTTATACTTATGTCAGTTAACAGTACATATAGGTGACAAATACTTAACTTGAAATGTTTCACGTTATTCATTTAAGCAATTTGTGCCATAGCTGCATACGAGTTTCACGTGAATACACATTTAGCTCTGTGACTTCTCAATTAATTGTACACAGACATAACAGAAGTTTTAAGAATGGACACACGCACGATGTAAGTTTTCCATTTTCAACTTCAAATCAACGCCATACAAAGGACGTATAACGAATAATGAAATAAACACAGATTAACTGCTAAAGCTTACGGTTATAGCTTGTTTAGACGTTTGCAGTTTTCCAACTTCCAAATTTAAAAAAAATTAGGATGTGGTGGAAGATTTTCACATACATATCTGGTTTCAGCGCTTAAAATGCAATATGGAACAACAATTTACATCAATGTTACCGAACTCATGTTGATCAATACCAAAATAAAAAAGTGTAAATAGAATAATCACAAACTCTATGTGAATAACAATATAAACTTTAGTTTTTGAAATGTATATTGAAAGATTAAAAACATGATAACCTTTCAAACATGACTGTATATTGGAATATCACACATGACCCTATTAGAGCAGAAGCTACGCCCTCCCGCACGTCAGTCATGTCGGACGGGTTGCATCCAATCAGGCGTTCGACATGTGACAATTGGGATTTTTTTATTTCGTTTAAAAGCTGAAAGACAAAGCTCTAATCCCCGGTAGAATAATTGTCTTAAATACATTACGACTACGCCAATAATAAGCCACGCCAAAAGTATTTGACTTCATGAAATGCGCCCTAAAATACATATAAAGCACTCTTTTTCTGCCTCTGGCTTGCTACGAACCGCATAAAGAAAGTAAATTCGGTCGCCAACAAAAATAAAACAATGTAATGGAAAAACTTTATCGTAGCAGATACAGCAAATGTTGCAAAACATTTTCACATAATGACCAACAGAAACGAGACATATTTTGTCTTAGCACGGGATCAACATTTGGATCCCTGAATCGTAGGAATCTGCCGCATGAGATAGGTTCCAGAGATTGAGGTGCCTGATTCGCGTAATGCTGACCGAATAGGAATATCATGAAGTTAAAGAAATGATGGAAATAGCTGGGGAGCGAGATCAAGACTACAGGGTGGATGGCCGTTAGATCACCCACACACGGCTCGGCTCACACAGATATTCTGCAGCACTTCCGCATGGAGGCGTTTCATCATCTATCCTAATATAATCTCGCCCCTCAGAGATTTCCATCTTTTCTTACCTCAAGAAATTACGATGGTCAGCATTACGCGTATCACGTAGCTATCAAGCACAAGTACCAGGCAACAGACTTTTACGACACAGTGACATAAATGTATTCCACGGTGTGACAAATGTCTCAATTGTGGTGGGGATTATGTTAAAGAATGTGTTGTATTGTTTTCACAACAGTTAATATGACCTCGCATATTTGCATGTATTGTGTTTTCTTTTTGTTGGCGACGTAGAGAACTTACTTTTTGGATGCCTCATGTAAAGAAAAAAGTGGACTGAGACTGCGAAATTTCCATGCTTTACTATTCATGCTCAACATTGCACTGAAGTTCCCCGCACTATAAAATTTAATTCATATCAGTTCTATGTATTCAGTGCATGCAGTTTATTGTAATATTACACTGAAATCTCAGATACCTTTTTACCTCGTAATTAACTATCGGGAGTGGTACATTCTATTCAGTGTCTCAGAATAAATGTTGCACACTTCTAGGAAGGTAGAGGGTCACTTTTGCCAATTAACATATGGAAATTTGTTATACTAACTTGCACTTATATTTCCCCTGATTTGTAGGAACCTCTCAATACAAGTTTGGCGGGTCACATTCGCCAGCCTAAGATATTTTGTGTACTCGTCAAGCGCCAACGTAAAATGTGACATAACCCATCATGAAAATGCCACACGAGTAACTTGATTATAAAAACAAACAATAAATGACCACGCACCAAATTTTTAGTTTCGCAAGAATGGGTTTCAGAATAATAACTTGATTAAATATACTATAAATTATCTACAATTCACTATTTTACTTAAAAACGGTGCGAGACGTCCTTTGGGGAGAAGGGTATTCTGTTTTCTGATATTCTGAGATCCCTACCCTAACCAATACACAAGTTGAATTCTGAATATAGATGAAAATGAGCATTTTTGGCAAGAGTTGAATAATCAAACTTCAAACTATCAATCATCTATGACAAACTCCAAACTATGTTATTGTTTTTTGCGTGCAATGAAACAAGATATAGTATACTCTAACTAACCTGCGGGTATGCGTGATAAGTAATGTTACGCTAGAGAAATATCAAAATACGATAATCCGACCAACTTATCAGGTTTTGTAGTGAATATTACTTATAAGCGTTACGAGATTGGAAGTGTGAGTGAATTTTGATGAACCACTTGCGTAAGTGAAAACATGTGAAATTAACTACATAAAACCAATAAAATATGCGATCATGAGGATTTAGTACTCGTAGCAGTCCACTCTGCCGAGACAGCTCGGAGCAACTTCCATCATCACAATTTCCCTAATGCGGCATCCTCAAATTCCAATTTGTTGAAATAAAACTGACTGATGCATCGTGGGGATATAGAGTTAGGAGCAAACTCCGTCACTGGGAACATATTCCACTTAAGATCACGTATCTTGCACAGGATACGAGTCACGTGATTACACGATATGGCTTAGTAGAGTTTTCCGCCATCACTCTTACGTAACGTAAAGAGTTCGTAAAGAGGATCAAAAGAGGGTCCTATGCATGCGATATAGTGCTTCACCTTGTGCAGGAACTAACTAATATGGTTTGTCATGGCGTGCAAATATTTGATTTCACAAGGATCCAAGGCTTGGACCATGCTCTTACCCTGACCCACCCTTAACAGAGATACCAAACCCGTGAGAAGTTAAATGGTCATGTGGTCACTGTTCAAGCTGGCCACTCATTTCCTGATTCAAACTTCCCTGACTTTCCAAGAGCATTTTAAATTTTTTCATTGATAAGATTTAAAGAGTATCTCACAGTATTTACAGAAAATATTAAAGCAAGTCTAAAAATAATTTGTGAGCTCTCTGATTTTGCCGAGATAAAGTAAAAAATAAAAAATCAACGAACAGAAATTGAACGAAAAACAATGCGGTACTTTATGAAATATATCGTTTTATAACCATTCCAAATTTTCCCCTGACTTCTTACACATTTTCCCCTGACTTTTCCCGGTTTTACAAAATGTGGCGACCGAGCTGTTAATTGTTCACACTATCTCTCCGTATTGTCCGAATAAATTTGTCTACTTGACAGGAAACGGCTGACAGAGGAGAGAGGGGTTCCATTATCCAATCAGAAGCTTCAAATTGTGATATCACTGAGAAGTTGCCGATGCTTATGAAAAAAAAATCAATCTTACAGCATAAAGCTACTGAATATTGAAGAGAGTCATTACTTGTTTAATTATACGTTCTCCTTTTAAAAATGCGACTCACTGTACTTACTTTTCATCTGCTATGCGCGTTTGTGCTAAACTGTTTCGTTATTCTCTTCATTAGCGGGGTTAGTGTAAGGAACTACGCAAAAATACTTCATGATAAACAAGTCATTATTATCATTCGTAATTCTACTATTGATACAATGAGTAGGACGTGCATGTCTAAATCGTGATCTAATGCAAAAACGACCCCGCGACCATGTGCGTGCCGCTCGAGTAAACGGCAACACCCTTTACCTCATCCCTGGTTGTCAAGCGGACACAAATACAGCGCGCCAGGAAAGTATCTCCGCGTCGAACCGAATTACGGGCTCCTATTAAAAATTGAATTTATGTTCGAAGCGACCAGACTACTGAGAAACAAGTGAAGGGGACAACGCTTGCAGCATCTATTGTGATGGTTGTGAGTACGCGATTTACATTTTTTTATTGTTGCAAGTGGTAATTCGTGCTACCAACACAATTTCTGTTGCTCGCACTCTCACCAGCCACTGCGGAGAGACTTTACTGGCACTACATTATTCGGGCGATAGTTCCAGGCGTTGCGTTATTATCCCTCCTTGCATCCGGTCCCCGCCGGTCCCTCGCCGGCAGCGGCGTCGAGGGCGGCGCGCAGGCGCGGAGGCACGCGCGCGAGCGGCGGGTGGTTGTGCGAGAGCGCGGCGGGCAGCAGGCGCGGCGGCAGCACGCGCGCCTCGGTGCGGGCGTAGCCGCGGCAGCCGCAGCGCTGCGCCAGCGCGCACCGCCAGTACTCGCGCGCGCCGCGCCGCCGCGCCAGCCGGAACAGGTGGCCGCCCAGCGCCAGCAGCGCCGCGCCCCCGGCTCCGCCGCTCGCAGACGCGTCCAGGAAGAAGCAGCGCGGCGACAGCCCCGACGCGTCCGCCGCCGCCGCCGCCCCCCACGGCGCGCCCGACGCCGCCGCAGCCGCGCGAGCGCGCCCCGCCGCCGACGACCCTACGGGCACACGCCCACCGGCCCCCGCCGGTTTGAGAACAGGCTCTCAGATCGGCGCGGACACTTCCGCGCTAGACGCGGCGGCGGAATCCGCCGGACCGTTCACACCGCAGCGTCAATTATGTCTCAGCGTTTGGTGGCAGTTTACCTCACGCGATAGACAAGGCAAAGGAGTTGGATCCAGGGGGCAGCGATGACTCTCGAAGGCAGGCGGACTTACACGAAATTCGAGCGGCAGCGATCGAAACGCGTTCCGAAATTCGCATTGTAAAACACAGCCGCGACGCTCGCCCGCCGCGCAGGTCTGAACGTGCTCATAAGGAAACACGTGATGCGAAACAACTACTGCGGCCTTTCCGCATAGGCTGCGGTTCTTCCGCGCCGGTCTGTGGGAGCCTTAAAAGATGCCAGTTTACTAGCAGCTAGGTTTATGTCGCCATTGAGGTTTCGTTTGTACAGGCGACTCACAATAAATGTTACAAACACTTAGGTCACTTAAGGGGATTGCAGATCGTATAGTATGTGTATGAATCAGATGCGTTTTCTTTGGGTGTGCAAGTCGTGTGACAACGCCCAAGGAAATAAAAAAAATCATTTTCCCCCTTTGAGATTTTTTTTCTTCTTTCTTCTTTACTCGGTATTCCGTGCGATCGGCGTCGTAGATCGGCACCAGCGCGTCCTGCAACGCAGGCAGTGCGGGAGCGCAGCTCAGGCCGCTGGCGAATGTGTCCAATGCCTTCAGGACGGACCGACAGCGCATGCGCGCGACGCCCTCCCTCTCAAGCAAGACGCGGCCTGCTACAGGAGCGTGCGTCGATGGCAGTCACTTTCTCAGTTGCGCGTTGCGACCTTCAGCGATATTCATGAAATTAGTGTTGTTTGATATGGACAGTGGAAAAGGGGGACACATGTTTTTAAATAATTGCTTTTCCTTCCTTTCGTATGAATAAAAGAAACGAGTAATTGGAATTGAAAACGACAGCCGAAGAATAGGAAAAACATCGAGCATGTGTACTTTAAATTGTATTATTCCAATCTTTGAATCTGAAACTACAACACCTCCATTGTTATTTTGCGACTAGCTTTCCCTCATTCTTCTAATATTATAATTTAAAATACATCAGGTTTTTGTTTATATAATTAATTTTTATTCCAAATATTAACTCGAAAGGAGAAGTGGTTGGCTTAACACTTCCCTTCACTGCTAGCGCCCTTGGTCCAGAATTAGGAGACGCCACTGGTATGTACGATGATTAGTATTATATTCTTCATGACTATAATAGTGTTGAATGTACCACTTAATGAACTTTGAAGCATTTTAACTAAAGATTAAATAAATAAAGCGGCCTTATCGTTCCATCCTCCCCGAGCAACCAACGATGAGGCAACTCTAAAAATTTCAAACTGCCGCATCTCGACGCTGCAATGCTTAGCAAGCTAACAGCTCAAACAAAGCGTAGGACATTCAAATTTTCACTTTCGAGGAATTGTAACTACACGTCTCATTATTTTTAATGAACATGTTTCCCGAACAGATTTCATTTAACAAACAAAAACATCAATATTATACTTTTTCAATGTATAATATGTTATTTTTTTTTGTTTGCGATTTTCAAAAATACACTTTGCCTACAATGGTACTAGCACTACTTTCTTTACCGTTCTATACTAAATGCGACGAAAGAATTTAAAGAAAAAAATCGCAGACGTTTTTGAAAAAAATAATTGTTAAACATGTTTTAAAATTGCTTGTTTCACGCATAATCTACTCGTTTTCGAAAAATTGAACACGACCATATTTCAAGATGTTTTTGATAAACAGATTTCTTGAAGAAAAAATATTTTCTTGTTATTTGCATCTGTACGAAGACATCGAAAAAAATCCAACTTTTAAGTTTTCGAATATTTAGGGAGTTCAAAGAAAATGCGTCCTGTTTTTCACGGTCCACAACTTAATGTTTCCAAAAGTGTACATGTATTGTATGTGGATTTTTTATAGTGAGCTGTTGATATGGTCACCTGATGAATATGATTACTACGTAGAGTGTTGTAGTTATAGATATCAGTGGTTGAAAATATATTCCCGCCCTTAAGTAAGTCATTTTTAACCAAACCATTGATTCATATATCAAGAGACAAGGTATTGGTAAGATACCTAGATTAATAAAGAGATGCTTATAAGGGTCACGTGGGTGGGATTTGCTTATTATTCGTACAATTCGCTTTTGTAATCTAAATGTCTTGGAGCTATAAGATGTATTTCCCCAGAATATTATGCCATATCTCAAGCGGGAATGAACATTTGCGAAATATACACGAGTAGTATGGAGGATGACTGCATTTGAAAGAATTCCGAAAGCGTAACGTAAAGAACTTAATTTAGTGTTCAATTCATTTAAATGGACGTGCCATTTAAGGTTTGACTGAATTGAAAGACCTAAACAATTTTTGTTACCATAATATCAGTCAATGGGACACCGTTTATTTTCAATGGAGTACAGAGCTGTTTATTTAAAATGGAAAGCTGCATTAAAACCGCTTTCTTTTCATTTACTATTAATTTCTTATTACGGAATCAATTTGAAATATATGATATTGTACTATTTACGGTTTCTCTATTGCAAAGAATATTCGTGTCATTCGCAAAGAGAACTGTTCTTCCGTTTCTAATCTTCGAGGGCGTGACGTTTACGTATAGTATGAAGAGAATATGGCCTGAAATCGACCCTTGCGGGACTCCATATGCAATTGGCAAAGAATGGGAATGGTGTGTGCATAATGTTCCATTATTCCAGTAAAGTATTTCTACTCTGAGATCGTTGCTGAAGGTACGAACATAACCAATCTAGAGCAATACCACGAAATCCATACGAAGGTAATTTTGAAATTAAAATGTTATGATTAATGACGTCAAAAGCTTTTGAAAGATCTAAAAATACTTCAATAGGTGCTCCGTTTTGATCCATGGATGAGGCGACATCTTTAAGAAAAGAAAATATGGCCGTTTCCGTAGATTTTGATTTTTGAAACCCATATTAGTAATCTGAAAACGCGTGTTGTTAACTAAGAAACGTTTCCATTCGTACGTAAAAAAGTCTCTCTAATATTTTTTAAAAAACTGACAAAAGAGAAATTGGCCGATAATTTTGATTTTCATTTTTGCCTTTTTTGGAAAAGCGGCTTAATCTTAGGTATTTTAAATATCTGGGAAAATTCCTGTGCATAAGGATACATTAAATATGTGAGTTAACGGGTGAATAATGATGGACGCACAAGTCTTTAACAATCCGAAAACTCATCTAATCCGGCCGAATATTCATTTTTCAGTCTACTGATTATATTGAGAATTTCATTGGCAGAAGTCTCGGAAACAAACATCGTGTCTAAAATTTTTGAGGAAACGTCTCTTGTTGAATTTTGTGGTTCAAGACAGCAGCAATTCCCAAAAAGGATTGGTTAAAGAGATTAGCCACTGTTGCCGGATCGTTCACATTTCTATCGTTATCTTTTAAACAACATTCTCTACAAGGTTTCTAGTTAATTTGGTCGATTTTTTTACTATATTCCACATCGCTTTTGTTTTATTATTTGAGTTCAAAATATCCTGATCATGTTTCATGATTTTAGCCTGCCTTATGACTTTTCTGAACAACTTTATTTTTTAAAGTAGAGGAGGAAATTGTGAGATACGTTATGATGCTTAGAAATGAAAGAATTAGTTTTTTTACGTGATGTCATAATCCCTTGGGATTTCCAAGAATTGCTTTAATTTTTTTAAGAGAAAAGCAAGTGTTAAAATGAAGTGGCAGCGTTAAAAAAAATATATTTATCGTTTGTATCAACAGTATTGTAAACCGCATCGCATTACTCTTGCAGCATGTAATTGATGAAGAATTTTGCTTTACTTTTAATAAACAACTACTCATACGTGTATAATTAAATGTGTCAGTGTGACTTTAAGTTTCAGCAAACGCCGATGTCTATAACTATCGCACTCGACGTAGTAATCATATTCATCGGGAGACAGTATAAACAGCTCACTACAAAAAATGCACATACAATATATGTACATTCTTTTACAACACTTTGGCAGATGACATTTACAACAGATGACAACGATTTACATCGGTAGAAAAGTTTAAATCCCAAATAAAATATTTTCTGCTGCATAACTCTTTCTATACAATTAGAGGATATAACGAACATCAAAAAGGAGAGAAATATTAATTTTAACATTGATGTTTAATGTAGGTATTATTTTCCATTTAGACTGTGTAATTCTAAAAACTTGTATCAAGCATTCTTATCTCAGCTTCTGGGTCAATGACCCCAACCTGAATCACGATTTTCGTCCAGATTCCCTGATACTTAGAGCGAATGCTAAGTTGGCCCTTTGTTTTGCTTCTGGACATAAATGTAACTTCACTATCTATGAAGGTCTTTTAGAGTTGTGTGAACTATAGTTATTCAAATTCTCCTTCTCCGTGTTGTCGCGGCTGGAAGTATATTCTTTCACGAAGATCATGAGGGATAAGAGCCCAAATCTATAGCTGATTTGACATTGAAAATAGATTACATCGGAGTGAATATTTTCTTATCAATTCTTGTTAAGACCCTCATTTATTTCTGTATTCGGAATGCAATTTATGTGTAGCTTAGAGTAGGGATCCCCGAATTAAGACGTGCACAGAATATACTTCTTCCCGTAGCGCGTCACACATTTCTTCACTGTTTCTGACATTAAATACAATAAAAATTCAATCAACAGTTCAAGTTGCAACGCCATTAATATTTGGAGGTCTAATTTGAGATTGCATAGAAATTGAACAAGGTAATACCCAGAGCCGGCGCTACCTATCGGCTAACTAGGCAATCGCTTAGGGCTTAGGGCGCCGGGGGGGGGGGGCAATGTTGATACTTTTTTATAACATATTTTATTTTGGCATATTGGTACTGATCGTATTATTAATAAAATAATCATTCATTTTGTAAGAAGTAAACTTCGATATGCATAATTTATTATTGTTGCAATAATTAGCGAATTCATTTCAGTTTTATCATTATTGGCTTAATGTTGATATTCATTTCAATAATAATAAGATGTGTTCATTAGTTTTCTAAATCAATTATTTTGTTACCTGAAGTGGGCATTATTATAATTATTATATTATATGGGGGAGTGTAAACATCTTTTCCAGGGGCGCAAAATAACCTAGCGCCGAACCTGGGTATGCGGACCTATCGTACCTCGAGTAACTTTTTGGAAATATTTAGGAATACAATTAGTTAGTGGAGTGAGCTGTAGATAATCAAGTACATTTCGTTGTGGGGAAAGCCTGGATATCATTCCATTTTGTTGTGCTGATACAGAAGAAGAGTATCGTGCGAGCCAAAAAGTTGCATACATGTTACTAATGGCCATGTTAGAATACGGCGAGTTATGTTGGAAACCGAACGGAATATCGTAGTCTAGAAAAAGCATAACATCAAAATTAACTTTCAGGGATACTAAAATAGAAGAGCATGGGAGTCACTCGAAAAAGGGTGAATTAAGTTGCGACTAAAGCGTATACAGGCTATCTAGCTTGGAAGTATATTCATCGACAACCTATTTATGTACCTCGTCAGAACGGATCATATGCACAAAATTTAGAAAATACAGAAAATTTTCAATCGCGAACCAAACTATTAAACAAACTGGAACACATTACCTGCGACAATTTTTGAACTCTTTCTTCAAGTGTGAATAAATTTAAAAATAAAATAGGTTTCACTCGACCTAGTAATCATCTTGAAAATTTACAACACATTGCCAGGAGACACTAAAAGATTAATTTGATACCCAAGTTGAAACGCCAAGTAAAATCATTTCTGCTGCCAAACGCCTCTATACTATTGAAGGGCTCTGTATAACAAGGGGCTATCCTACATAAGCATAGTTCGGAGGAAATTACGGTTTTATCTGAACTTCCCTCATATAACACAATAAATTTTTAAACTTTTAAACACAGTACACTTCCTTATACGTCCATACTGGATTTAAATAACATTACACTAAAATAAATAATATAAGTTTTGTATAATGCTAATAACTCAATTTCACAAAAAAGTTTGGGTAGCCCCTTGTTCTACTGAGCCCTTCGATTAGATACTTTAATAATCAAAAAGGAAAATAATATTGATTTTAACAATGAAATATAATGTATTATATACCATTTGTACGAACTGTACTGTATAACTCAAGAAGACTAAATATGCCTATAACAAGTATCAAGTATGTATCTTGTAACAAGTATGGCTATAGCCCATCTCGATCAGGTTTTTTATCCAGTTCTTCTGATCTCTTGTGCAATTGCTAAGATGGCCTCTTGTTTTGCGCCGGGCCGTAAATATACCTTCACCTTGCACGTTCTCTCGAAGTCAGTAGGAAATACAATAATTCAAAAAATTCGTTCTCCATTTTCTCGCGGCAGTACGTCGTTTCCGTAACGAAGGGCCCGATAAGGGATAATGATCTCTAGCTGATTTGGGCTGTTATCCCTTATCGGGCCCTTACACGAGAGCGAATATTATCAATTCTTGCCAAAAACGCTCGCTGCTGCCTACATTCATAATTCAACTTATTATGTATGAGTCATGGTAGAGATTTCCTAGAACTAAAAAAAACTTGCACAGAATACACTTCTTCCATTAGTATGCCACTCAGTTCTTGAGTTTTTTTACGTTAATAAAACTGTGCACTGTCGTCTGGATGGCCGAGATTCTTAAGGCAGCAGTGTCGTAGCGATCTCGGACTGAAGGATCGCGGGTTCCGCCTCGGACATGGTTGTACGAGTATTTGTGTTCGTCCTTTCACCTCACTTTCATAGTTAACGTTAAAGCGTTAAAGCTAGTGGTCTCTAATGATCTAGATGTTGATGCGACCTTAAATAACCAAAAATATGTAAACTCCTTATATTTTCATGTCCTTAAATTACTAGTCTTTTCTATAGAATTGCTTTATGTATGTGCAGTAAGAAGAAGTAAAGGGAAATTGAGTGTTCTAAAGACTTGCGTGGTGAAATAATAATTATTTTTTTAAAGTATTTTATTGATGGTCCATGTGTAGGCTTAATGACTGTAAAGTTAAGATATTCTGCTACCAAGTTCCCACACTTAATTGCATATTTAATAATAAATCTACTCCATAAAAATTGAAATAAAAACAATCAGCGGAGAGCTTCTGACTCCCCTCCCCCCCCGTAATGCTAGTGTGAATCGCTCGTAACATAATACTCATCCAAGCACCAAATATATTTGATGTGGTTCTTATAGTACTAATCTGCTGAACACCACCGTCTCACCAGATATTTTACAACGGCGGACCCCAGCTATAAAATATACCTGTATTCGTACAACAGCGAAAAAGGCACAGAGAAGAAATGCGTCATTTCCATTTCTTGAAACCCACTAATATTTATTGTATGTATGTACTTTGGCATAACAGCTCTTTACGAGCTAAGGCCTACCAGCAGCATCTCGGCCTTGCGGCCATCGGTTATTGGGTACGTGTGGTTAGCACATAGCCATCCCTACCCTGTATTTCTGGAAGTGAACATTCTCATCGTCACGCAGCAACAGATCCTGGCACATCGCAAGAAAAGCGTACAATTAATTTTTGCCCCGACCGGGAATCGAACCTGGAGTTGCACCGTAGAAAGCTAGTATGCTAACCGATAAGCCACCATATATATCACTAATATTTAATGGTAGTACTTTATTATGGTTTTTCCCTGGGAGACTTAAAAATCATACTCTGAGAAATGAACGTAAGCACGATTTCCTGTGATAGTCATTTCTTTCGTTTTTACGCGTTTCTTAATAAACTCATTTTGTTTTTCCTCTCGCACTTACTTCGTAAGAATAGTTATGTAACCGTGCGCCAGAAAAAGAATTTTCGGCAGAACTTATTGACGGGTCCTGATAACGAAAAAGTGGATAAATCCTGTTACTATATATAGTCAATTACTTCCTCAAACATATCCAAAAGTGCAATTTTTTCGTACAAGTATAATATTGATAATAGTGTTTTTTTCTTATTGAAATTCGTTCCTTAGACATATCTTGAATTAAGGTCTTATACGATTTTGCGAAAATTTGAAAAGTTTTCGTGTAATTTTGCGAGAAATATAGGTACTTTTATTTTTTTTTAAAAACCTTTTTTTCTCTCTAAAACTGCACCATTTTTTCTTTACATTTCCTCCTCGTATGTATCTGATCTTCACATTTTTTCCCGCTATTACTCAACATGTCTGTATTGCTATCCTGTTTCCACTTCATTTTTTTTCCTGGTAGGGTGGGTACGCTATTCCCTGACTGCCAACAGCTTCGCAATTGGAGGGCGGATAAACTAACAGTGGTTTTGGGGTAGATCACTACCTTGGGAATTAAAATCTCCCTAAAGAGTGGTTCGGGGAGGGAGGGCTCGTAGACAGAGGAGGCAATCCTCCGAAGGGAGAAAATCCCGAAAGTAATCCTGGCCCTCCAGGTTGGGGCTTGGGACGTAGGGCCAGCATCCCTGCTCCCAGAAAAATGCCTCACCGCTTCCGAACCTAGCAATAGAAGCCTTTCACTCGTTTGACAACTGGGTAAAAGAAAACGAACAGTGAATATTGGTACATAGAATGTTCAAGGGCTGAGAACTAAAAAGGTCGAAGACATGCAGGAAGTGAAAAGACTTTATATGGATATTGTAACTCTTAATGAAGCAAAAAATACCGAATATTTAGATGCATTTTGCACAGCGGAATAGATATAAATAAAACAGCTAAAACGTGTTTCCATTTTGTTGAAAAGTTAATTGGCAAGAAATATCATGGTTGGGAGGCTCTAAAGGAAAGAATTATTAAAGTATAGCTTGTTCTGAAAGCATATAATATTATAGTCATTTGTGTATATATGCACCATCAAATGAAGGGACCATTCCCATTAAGGATGAACATGAACTATTGGGCCAATTTTGGACAACAATAATCAAAAGGAAATAATCTTGCTGGGAATTTTAAAATGCTTGGTTTGATTCGAAAATATGTGATGCAACTGTACGATCTTGTGGAGAAAATCATGTAAATATTTTATTTATTTAGTTAAAGAACATTACAGACTATTGATGTAACGGGGAGAGGTACCATAACGGGGGAAGGTTAATTGACATCTGCCAACAATATTTCCTAAAAATTTGGAATGGACTCTATCAACATAGAAATATCCATAAACTTACCTGGATTCAACCTACTCTTCATCTACAGTCAATTATTGACCATGTGATTAGCAGCCAAAACACAATGCTAATATTTCAAGATGTCAGAGTATCATTGACATATAGTACTAGACTGGCAACGTCCTATCTCGTAACATTGGCGCTGGTGAAGTCACAATCTTGCACTCGTCGCCATCTTTTGTCACTAGAGATTCGTTCGCCGCCTACGCTGTATGTATTAAATGCATGAGCTTTTTCTTATTTCCGCTGTGTTTTGTCAATTTCTGAATCACTTCCATCGCGATGAAAAATACTTATGCTGGGTTTGGATGCAATTTTTATAGTTCGAGGGACCAGTGGGAAAAAATTGCAACTCCAAAACAGCAGTCATTTACCAACTTTTCGTGATCTACGAAGGTTGCCTTTTATGTTTCGGGATTTGGCAACCCTGGTGTTGTAATCTGGCAACTGACAGCTCTATCGTAAAGTTGGATGTTTTGAGGTTACACGTACTCGTTACACATACACTCGACATACGAACGCTATTTGTGTTGTTTACAGTAACTTAAAAGATTCATCTTGGCCCAAAAATGGAATTAAATCTTGAACATTTTCGTGCGATTATTTTTTACAACTTTCGACGTGGATTAACTCAGCAAGTGCATGGATGGACTTAATTCAATTTTTGGCGATGAAGCTCCATCAAGGACCAGTGTTTATCGATGGTATGGTGAATTCAATCGTGGTCGTAGTTCACTCCAAGACGAATTTCGCGAAATCGTCTTCGCGAATCGTCCAAAATCAGTTGTTCCGAAAACCATTGATGCTGTGCGTGAACTGATATTGCAAGATCATGTGACCTATCGGGAGATTGAGACAACCTTAGGCATTAGTGGGACCAGCATACATTCAATATTGCATGAATATTTGACTGTCAAAAACATTTGTTCGCGTTGGATCCCACACAATTTGTCAATCGCTCAAAAAACGCTCGTGTCGATTGGTAGAAAGAAATGCTCAAAAAATACGATCGCGGTGCTTCGAAACACGTCTATGTCATCGTGACAGGTGAAGAATTGTGGATTTACGCGTATGACCCCGCAGTCGACTGTATGGGTGTTTCAAGATGAGCAAAATCTAACAAAAGTTGTTCGCGCACGAAGCACTTCCAAACAGATGGTCGCCTGTTTTTTCGGAAAAACTGGACATGTCGCAACCGTACCACTAGAACGCAGAACAGTCAATTCTGAGTGGTACACAACGATTTGTTTGCCAGCTGTCTTCCAGGAAATCAGGAAAACCAACCGCCGAAGACGGATCACTCTTCACCACGACAATGCGAGCTCTCACACATCGGCTCAAACAACTGCATTTTTGAGCACCCAAAACATCGATTTGACGAGTCATCCGCCGTATAGTCCTGACTTGGCACCGAATGACTTCTTTTTATTCCCGTACGTAAAAAACAAACTGAGAGGTAAACGTTTTTCGACACCTGAAGAAGCGGTTGCTGCATTCAGAATGCATGTTTTGGAGATACCTCATTCAGAGTGGCCAAAGCGCTTTGACAATTGGTTCAAACGCATGCAAAAGTGTATAGATCTTCATGGGGAATATTTTGAAAAACAATAAAGTGATTTTCGATGATTAATATTTGTTTTTGTTCTCTAATCCTTAAATATAAAAGGCAACCCTTGTACACTCATGAAATTGGCAGTTAAGTTACTGAATTTTACTATGACGATTACAGATGCTAAGATTGTATGATTAAATAACTAATTAAAAGTGGGTAGGAAAGTAATACGTTTGTGTGTATTAATGTCCCTGAGGAGGGATTTTATAAGTTCAAATTAACTTCTAATGCCTTTTTGTTCTATTCTGTTTTTTTATTAATTTCCAAAACGAGAAAGCATGTGTTAATGCCATTAGGACGAAAAACAAGCAACCAAAATCTGCGTCTGGTGTTTGCTCCCATCATTTTCATCCACATGATATTGACTTAACCAGTCAGAACAGAAGACAGAGAAGGAGCTGTCCGAACATTTTTCCAGCGCATCCTCCACATTTTCAAAAAATGTGAAGATACCACGAAAACAACTGGAACGAAGAAAATCATCAGAAAACAAAACAGGCGATTGTCTGCAATTGAGTGGCCTCAAAAGCGATAATCAGGCTTGATCATATAGTGCTCCTCACCGCCCAGAAGTATCTCTACACAAGAGAAAATTAATAGAGGATCTTAATAAATCAAATGAAAAACTGTGTAGTGCTAAGAAGAAAATAGAAGTGTTACTGCAGAAAGAGAGACGCCAGGGAAAAAAGAAAGACCGATCATTGACACTTTAGTGCAAGAGAAGTTGCTTCTGGAGAGTAATGCTGGCATTTTAAATAAATAGTTTGCCATCAGATGTCTGTTCTTTGATAGATCAAGCCATCAAGAATTCAGGCACTAAAGTGCTTAAAGATGCTTATGATGAAAGATTGAGCTCATTTGCCGCGACATTACACTATTTTCACCCTAAAGAATATGTTAGGGGAAAACTCAATAATGCTCTTCCCAGTCCAAGTCTACGTTCTTAATACTTTAAAATTGATTTGAGCCAGCATTCAGAGTGAAATATTTAAAATCTATTCAAATAAAAGCACAAGAACAACTAAAAAAGGTGTAAGTTAATATGTATGCCTCTCAACTGATGACACATGTCTAAACGAACATGTTGAACTGGCTGGTAATAAAATTGTAGGTTATGTGGACCCGGAAACAAATGAACTGTGATAGCTTGCCAACAGCGAAAATGATTTGTGTGATGTGTACTGCTGTGAATGACTGTTGGAAGATTCATTGTGGTTATTTTTTATAGGTTCTTTGTCGGGTAAGGAAAAGTCTTTTTCAGTCGCTACGTGCATTGATAAGTTACACGAAATTGGTCTTACTGCAGCAGCAATAACATTTGATGAAGTAAACAACAACCAGAGTATGACACAAAGTTTGGGTGTAAATGTGAGTCAAATAGACAAGTTAATATATTTTCCTCCCCCTCTAGCCTTCAATAAATGTGGCTGTATTGTTAGATGATTGCCTTATGATATAACTTGTACGCAATTGTTTAACAGAAAAGGGCGTTATATACACAAAAGAAGGCTCCATTCAGTGAGCATATATAGAGGCCCTCTTCAATCTTCAAGAGTGCTGACGGTTTGCATTTAGCTAACATCGAAACATATTTTGGATTATACATAAAATGTGTTCGATTAGCTGTGCATATCCCTGAGCAGATCAGTTGTAGACCCCATAGACTATTGTGATAAAGTAATGAGGTTGAAGGATTTTCAACATTCGGAAGAAATTGTTAAGTTTTTGAATATCATAGACAAGATTTTCGATTTACTGAATTCGTCCAGTAAATTTGGAGAGCATTATAAAGTTGATTAAATATTGAGAATGTTCACTTTTTTCTCACACATTTAGCACAATATTAACGTTTAATGAAACACGATTTAAAAAATGTTTATGTTAAGCATTTGTGGGTTGGTGTCGTGGCAAGTGTGAGAATATCCCAATAGTATTCTGTTGTGGAAAGATCACACAGGATTTGATCAGTGTAATTTCATTTCGTAAGTTGATTGAATAGCGTGTTTGTGTGTACGTTACAAGTGAAGTGTCGTTGACATGCAACAGCATGTCAGTGTCACATTGACAATGAGAACTCAGAAAATAAAAACACATTTACATAATTGTACGTCAAATAACTACTCAACTAGGCTATTTTAATAGAAAAGAAACTTTCTGGCAAGTCTTCGCAAGATTTTGCTTGAAGTAAGAGTGACATTTTTTCATAAGAAAACCAAGACGTTTAGAATTGACTACAAAAAAAAAAAAAAAACAAAGTATTTAGATGGCCGCAAACTTTTAAAAACAAGGAGTATACAACAATGTAAGTAAGCAGTGGGAGCTACATTTTTTTTCAATTCTGCAGTAGGCTTATTCTTGGTTTGAATATTGTTGCATGAATTACTGTTAATAAATTGTATGGATATTTGTAGCCTTCTGATCTCAATCTTCGTAATACTGGATATTTGACAAATTAAGTAGTATGTGTGTTTACAACACGTTCGTGACTCAGCTTATCCAAAACTTAACCTCACGCTTCGTCACTAGTCAAGATAGGTGGAAAATTATCTGAAAAACCCTGTCACCAAAGGTCTGCAACAAGCATGTGCAGTCGCTCCCACACTCTTCAAATATATCTACGAGTAACATCTGCCCTGAAGAGATAGAGGCGAACTTAGGCGAATACGGGATATTTCAATCGGAACTGATGAACTTCACTTAGCTTTTGCTGACGACCAATTGATATTGGGAGAAGATGAAATTCAATTAACGTTGAGGAAGCAGTTTGAAAATACAAAACAATAAATATCTCTAAAACTGAATATCATGTAGCTAACAATGTAAACACAAATTTGGCGTTATAAGGTGGAATTATTAAAGGAGTACCTAGGAGTAACATTTACCAAAAATTATAAAAGTGAACCTCAAGTTATTGAAAGAATAAGAAAAGCGAAACAAGTTACAAAACACCTGCACAAAACGTTATGGAGCACCCAAATTAGACCCTGCACGAAGATATAAGTATATTGTAGAGAGTATAGCCAACATAGTGGACAATAGAACTAAAGAAACTAGTGATACTAAAACTCGCATACTTTCTCGCCCTTGGTAACGCATGTTATAGCATTTTTTATCGCAATTTGAATTAACATACCTTAGTCATGGCTTCTTTGTAAGTCATTACAAATCATAGAAGAATAGGTACGAAAACGAAATATTTTGAAGCGAACATCAACACAAATTCGACAATTGAAACTGTGTTGCATACAGCTAAACCGAGTCTCAACAATAAGGCGGAATTCACAGAAATAAAACTCACTTATCTTGTCGCCGTTCAACAATAAAATCAAACATCCATCGCGGCATTGTTGCCCAAAGCGGCGTACGGTGATAATATAAAATTAAAGTTAAATAAAAGTTTGTTCAAATGTTACATTTTTTCAATTTTTCTTTCATATTACCTTTAAATTGTATTTTCAAGAGAGAAAACCTAATTGAGCTAGTTTTAATTAAGGTTTGTGGATTACTTGAAAGAAAATTCATCAATACATCGAGAATACAAATACGAGGGTCTGTCAGAAGGGAATGACCCACATTTTCCCCTTCAGGCAAATAATACTGGTACGCAGTTGTTAACCCTTCAAGTTTCATATTTGCAGTTAGTGAACCAAGTTTCAAGAGTCTCCTGCAGATGGCAATTCCTCAACGAACTGTTAAAATGGTGGCTGTAGACAACGTACGTTACAAACAGCGAGCTGTGATTGAGCTCCTCGTTGCGGAGAAGGAAGCTGATGTGAACATCCACAAACGCTTGTGTGCAGTGTGACTCCTTTGCTGTCGCCGTGAGTACCGTTGGACGTTTGGTTAAATGAGTAAGAGCTTGATCTCCATGATTCGCCGCGCTCAGAGCATCGCGCCAGAGCGACAAGTCCTGACATGCTGTCTTTTAGGATAATGATGGTATCATTCATGTTCATGTTATGCCCAAAGGCAGTACCATTAATTTAAATTCTTATATCAACACTCTGAATGCCCAAAAGAAGCGTTTCCCGCGAGTTCAATACCAGAATTGTGCTAAGCTTGCTCTTGCACGAAAACGTACGCCTACACACAAGTGTCGCAACAAGAGAAGCCCAGACAAAAATTGACTATGCTCCCCCATTCCCACAGTTCGTATTTAGCCCCCTCCGATTTTTATCAGTTTGAGCCACTGGTAAAGCTATTCGCGAAGGAAATATTGAAGATGACCCGAAGTGAAGGGAAGACAACGCACGCAACGGAAAATACTTAGTACCGGCAAGGCAAGCACGCCCTTGTTTCACGCTGGTGCAAGGCTATTACAAGTCGATGGAAATGTGTGGAAAAATAGAGCCAGTGGAATAACCAGGTATTGTGTGCAAATTTCAGATTCTTCTAAACAATATTTGTGAAGAAAAATGAGAGAAATGTCTTTCTAACCGACCTTCGTACATTCCTCGCAACACGAACAAAAAATGTGGATTGTCAAACAGGTTTTAAATAATTTCTAAGATTAATTTGTATACGTGTAACAAAAGCTCGAATGTAAGAAACGAACGAATTTGAAATATACAATTTCTAACTTGTGTAGCATCCAACTATCTCCAAGCATTCTCAAATTACGTTCACGAAGCGCGATAAATTCGAAGCGGGCGATTATGTTTAACGCCAAAATATACAAAAAATACTTATATTTTCGGACAATTTAAGATGACCTACTTATTGTCACTACAAACGTTTTTAATTGTCTTCACAATTGTAGTTGTAGGAAGACACCCAAATAATTAAGAGAAAATATCTATGTTTAATAATTAATATCTATGTTTAATAATAGTTGACGCCGAAAAAAATTTGAACTTTCCAATTTTCGAAAAATCAGGTGTCAGAGCAAGCTATACGTTTTATTTTATATCTACTTCGCGAGACGCACATCTTAATGAGATTCTTGCACGCCCCTAGCGGGCAATGTATGTACTGCTCTCAATAGTTTCCTCTAAGCTCAACAGAGGTCGCAGGCCTGCCCTGTGCCGCGCCGCTACTTGCGGCCCGGAGTAGCACCCGACGCTGCCGCGCGGCAACGCCGCGCACCGGTCGGCCTGACGTGGCCGACTCCCCCACCACTGCCTCCCCCTGCCGGCGCGAGGCACAATGGAACTTTCCAGAACTCTGTGACGCAACACAGAAACCGTTGCTGTTACACGCTGGCCCAACGGCCACACAGTTAGTTCTCGTCTGGTGTTCGAGCTGGGTAGACGTGCTGCGCCGCTCTCCATGCGGCGCCCCTGCTACAGCCAGTCTTGCTTGAGCGGAGCTGAGCGGATGTACCGCGCCGTTCTCCATGCGGCGCACTTATTCAGTACTCGTCTGATGTTCAAGCTGGGCGGACGTGCTGCGTGCCGCTCTCCATTACATGCAGTGCGCCTGTTAAGTTGCTGCCTCGGCTCCAAGCTGCGCGGCTATTCCTGCTGCACATATCTCGTGCTGGTAACATTGTTACGACTGCTGCGCTCACGTTAATGTTCACATTCATGGCACGTGCAACCAGTTATTGTTATAACCTGTGACGCTCACGCCACGTGTGTAACCAATGTATTATCTTCACGCTAACATTCACATTCATGGCACGTGCATCCAGTCATTATTACGACTGCTACGCTCACGCCACGTGTGTAACCAGTGTATTGTCTTCACGCCAATGTTCACATTCATGGCACGTGCAACCAGTTATTGTTATAACCTGTGACGCTCACGCCACGTGTGTAACCAATGTATTATCTTCACGCTAACATTCACATTCATGGCACGTGCATCCAGTCATTATTACGACTGCTACGCTCACGCCACGTGTGTAACCAGTGTATTGTCTTCACGCCAACATTCACATTCATGGCACGTGCATCCAGTCATTATTACGACTGCTACGCTCACGCCACGTGTGTAACCAGTGCATTATCTTTACGCGTGATATTCACATTTATGGCACGTGCAACCAGTTATTGTTATAACCTGCGACGCTCACGCCACGTGTGTAACCAGTACATTGTCTTGCGCCTATCACGGGCATGGGTTCGCTACCCGCCCGTCACTGCACACCAGTTTTCTCATCAGTTTACAAGAACATGTCCTGTGCATATCGCACCATATGTGCTTCCACGCCACGGGCGTAAACTGTATTACTGTGTGTTAATTTTATGTTCTGCAAACCCCCCTTTTATTTTTCCTTTTATAGGTTAAGATGTATTTTTGTTTGTATAGAATATGTTTACATGCTCTAATTTACAGTTTTATGGTAACAAGTACTCTCCATCCAATTCCTTCCTTGCAGTCCCAGACCTGCAATGGTAATTATAACCTGTTGTTCTCATTACAGGTGTCTGGGTGGTCCTTCGAACTTAATTTGAGCTATGCTAGGAATGTTTGGGAAGGGCCGAAACTCATTATTTCACAAGCCTAGTCCACTTGCTCGACCCAGCCCATCCATCAGGTTTTTAACGAAAATGAGACCTGCACCGTTCTCTTAGCGTCCTTTACCCTGTCCATGATCAAAATGTAATAAAAAAGTGATTCCGTCTTTAAGAAAAAAATTGTTTAAAGGAAATAAAGTTTACCTATTACGCAAAAACTAACATTTTTGTAGTACTGAACATGACATTTGAAGATTATTTGAACACACATTATGAAAGGAAAAACAATCTTCATAATTGAAAGGCTCAGCAGAACATGAGGCTATACCGCATTTTTCGTGAAATTCAGTTATTAGGATTAAATAAAACTTCAAATACTATTCTTATAGTGTAATGTTCTTTAAATTCAGTATGGACTTATATGCGAGTGTACTGTTTAAAAGATCTTACGAGTGATTTTATAAAAGTTCTAAAAAACCCTCAATATCTAAGAACCAGGTCAATGTGGGATAAGCCCTTGTTCTGAGCTCAATTGTAGTGGTAGGAAGACGCCAAAAAAATTTTAATTTTTTGCAGTTTTCAAAACACCTGAATTTTCAACGAACATGAGACCAGCACCATTCTCTTTAACGTTTCATATACTGGCCGAGATTAATGTTAAATAAAAAATGTGTCTAAATTTCACACAAACTTTCGTGAAACGTGCACAAATTTTCGAAAAATTGACAGTGACCTATTTCAAAATCGGTCTTTCAGGAACAGATTTCATTAAGGGAAAATATCTGTTTAATATTTTAGTTGTAGAAAGAGCCGAAAAGGTTTGCAATTCTCGCAATTATCAAAAATTAGGGTATTCAACAAAAATAAGACCTGCACATATCTGTTAAAGTCGATTACGCTATCCGACAAAACTTAAAAAAATTGGGGCAGTTTATTGAAAATGTTCCAGGGGCAACATGTAACCCCCCCCTTCAATTAAAATATCAGTTTCAATTTCAAGAAGCGGCGACATCAGCTAATTGACAAGTTAAGCTGCTAGCGTTTTTCATAAAACATTGATACTGGTTACACGAGTTAGATGTCTCCTACATTTAGTAGCAGTCTTTTATCCACTTTCTCGTTAACAGGTTCCGGCAATACCTTTTTCCGCCGGAAACTCGCCATTTATTCCGCACAATTACATAACTTTTTCTCTACTGCGGAAGTGAGCCCCCGCCGAGCACTCAGGACGGGTGATTCCCCCCCCCTTCCACGCGTCAAGAGGGTCGACGGCAATCACACCCACTTGGGACAGATTTGCCACCCAACGATCTTTGGTGTACACGTGCGGCCCTCCGCAATCTAGGCCACAACGTTTTTTCGCCGGTCGCGGAGGGACTTGCCCGCGGCCCAAAACGACGGAACATTTTCGTCTGTTACGAGGGATCGGGAGTCATTGGTCGAAGCTCCGCCGCGCCACGCTCCGCTAAATTAAATTTCAATCACGGGGAGAGTCACTGGAGAAAAGCGGGGGGGGGGGGGGGGGGTACTAGAGGTTTCATGATGACTTGAGAGGAGCACTCAAAACATTCACTTTGGAAATCTCGCGGAGGTCGAGCTCCCAAAGCATTCAAGATTTTACAAGCATTCAAGACTTTTTCGCGGAGAAAGTTTCGGCTCCGATTCACGTAAGATTTTTCGAGAAGGGAGGTTGAGCTCCAGAATTCACTTACGAGAAGGGAGGCATAGCTCCAACAATTAACTGACGAGATTTCGCCAAAAGAGACATAGTTTCCGGCAATAGGAATTATTCTCGCTGGCCGTGAGCTACACTAGCATGTCATCGCTAGTCATTGGTGCGCGGTAACACTGTCTCGTGCCAGAGGCCGGCTCAGACCGCGGGCCGTCCGCGATAGCGTAATTCGGAGTTGGATGATTTCCAATTAGTCATCGCCGACGCGAGTCGTGGGTGCCTGATGGTCGGGGCTTCCATCCCTGGGTCTGGCATGAGGAACAAGAGGGAAGAGTGCGGCGACGTTGGAGCGCGGCCGTGGTACCGTCTGCAGCTGTCCGAGGCGACCCGCCCAGCCGGCAGTCAACAACCCCACTAGTTGGACGTCTTCTACCGCCACCACTACCATGGTAACCATTAGCTTTGCTAAAATGCGGCAGAACAAAAAAAAACTGAGTGAAGCTAAAAACAAAGTTGCAATCAGCATTAGTATTCATGGCGACCTACTAGTTTATTTAGTTTTGTATCGAGCCAATCATTAACTTTAAAATTAAAAGAAGGGTGGCATGTGTCTCATTTGTAAAAAGATGTCATGTAAAATCACCTCTCATTCATGCTCATCATTGTAGATAGTAAATGAGTATATTATTGAAAACAGAATATATATATATATATATATATATATATATATATATATATATATATATATATATATATATATATAGTAATGTTTTTTCATGGAAAGAACATGGACATGTAAAAGAATGACACAGTCTCATTTTGTTGAAAATCACAACCTTAAAAATAATGCACGAGTTTATGCGTTGTTGAGCACCACTAGTTTAATGGTAAGTTCATTCCAATGTAGTTCTAGTCTCAACTTCTAGTTATTTTAGGGTGTGATTATAATCACTGTGGTATATCCAACCACTCACCAAATGTTTGTTATTTTATAATATTTGCTATCTTTCATTACAGTCTCTAACAATATCAAATTTATTTCTGTACCCCTTGAATTCTCAAAATTTGTCTTTGAATGAATGAAATGTTAATAAAAAAAAAATGTAATTTAGCACATTTCAGCTACATGGCAACCTACACCCAGTTCTCATTTGAAAGAAAGAAGAAATTATGTTAGGTTCATAAAACAATATTCGAAAAAAATGTTGTTCTTGAGACATCATAAACAGTACAGTACATAATAAACAATACAGAACGAAGTGGAAACATAAATAGACATATTTTTCCCTTTTCTTTCAATATCTATCTACACAATAAGTTAGATAAATAAATTAATGACTTTCCAACCATTTTTCACAATGCTGAAAGAACAGTTTAATCTTCAGGAATAAAAATTTGGGTGTTAATACCTTTATTTACAATTACATATTGTTACATGCTTTGTAAATCTATTAAAATGGTAATCAATTTTGAGACCCTTGGTAAACTGCAGCCAATGTCATAAGAAAGCTCTTAGCTACCACAAAATGAAAAGCTTACACTTCTACATAGAAGAAGCAAAGCATTTTATTTACCAATATCAATAAAGCCATTATCAAGGAATTTATTTAATTAACAAAATCTTAACAAGCACATCAATTAGCTGTGTATGCTATACTATTGTAAATAACTTAATATTTCACTTCTCACTATTTAGCAAAAGCGAATATAAACACAGTAAGCACTTACAGTCAATGACGGTTCATCAAAATCCATCCACATCCTCCCAACACTAGCCCTTCAAGATGCTCTTTCCATTGAAACCTTCACAGAAATAACCTCAATACACTATTTTATTACACTATTGTAAATACAATTGTTTGTTTCTCTGTAAAGATTGAAGAAATAATCTAACATTATCATTCATTTCATACAACTTAATTATATATACACATTCTTCAAAATAAATCACACTAACATATCCTAAAGATTATTAGGCACAAAAATAAAGATCATTTCCTAATACATCCAAAAAGCAAAATAAAATATTTTACTTCATAGAGGACAATGGCACCAATATAAAAGAAAATTACTAATGCTTTATACAATCTCTTGTTCCCCATGGATTTTAACCTTCCTTACTATCGAGCAACATGCTTAATTCCCACCACGGCACCCCAGGCAGCCCGAATGCCGACAAGCTTGTCCATTCGTTGCACTTCCTGTCGAATCCTTAGCACCACTGTTCGACTGAGGAGCACTTGATCGCAAATGGATTGTTGCACCACTTCCTGATCTTTCAATACCACCAGGTCTCTTAGTCAGAGTTCTACTTCGAATCGGAGGCTGAATCTTCCTAGCTAAAGCAACAGCAGATTTGGTCTTTTTTGCTGCTATAACTACTATTATTTTCTTTTTATTAACATTATTCCGTCTCAAAGGAGAACTTCCATTTTTAAGTAAATTTTCTTTCTTGGTTTTCTTCAATGGTGTAATTTTTTTGTTCTTTATTTTATTTGTAGTTTCATCCTTTTTGTCATCATTGCTCAAAGGGTGATACTTTTTTGATTTACCTGTGGCATTCGCTTTTACTTTACGTTTCACTATAGTATCTATTTTGTCCTTGGAATCTTCAAGCGCAATCAACTTCTTGGGGTCTTGACCTTTAAATTCTTTCTTAGAAATATCCTTATTATCCTCTTTGTGTTCTATTTCTTCTAGAACAACTTTATTATCGTCCTCACAAACTGCCATCATACTTGTTGCTGGAGCAGCATAAATGTGATCTTGCAACAATGGATTTTGTGGAGAAAGTTTTGAGTTCAAAGTGTTCCTACTAGTAGAAGACAACTGTTTGGAAACATCAGCTACATTTTCAGAAGACAAACCAGCCTTGAGAAGAACTTGTTTCTTCCCTTTCATTTTACGAGCAAAAGCAATTCGCCTTGACCTCTTTGGTGTGACTAGAAAACGCCTTATCTTATTCAGAGCAATTGTCCTTTGCCTTCTATGCCTTGTCTTCTTTAGTGGCTCAGCAACACAGCTTCCTCCCTCCCTGTCAGATTTGCTCTGACTCCTTTCAGGTGATTTCCTAGCACCTGTGACATTTGTTACACCACTTAGAAGCATTCAATAAATTATAAAATATTTAAGGCATGCAAATTACCACTGCATAACAGAACAACTCAATGTAAGTAAAAGCATAGGTATTCAAGCATAGACTTGAATCAACAATCAAGTATAATTTATTCATTTTAAGGTTTACTTGAAATTTGCACAACTTTAATATATTGTATTACATATGGTGTGAATGAAAATTTATGCCTAAAAGTACCGCATAGTTCATTAAATTCTGCAATAGGATTGTTCACAATTTCAAGATATTAATTGCAGTAAAAAATAGAGAAAAAAGAACACAATAGAATGTATAACAGTAAATGAAAAAATAAGGAAATTTCTCTCCAATGAGTACAATATCCAACAAAATGAAAGTGAAAATGAAAGAACAATAAGACATTTTAGTTCAGTATCAAATTCTATTTAACGTTAATTCAGAACAGGCACAGCACTTCGGCAGTGGTACACTGATCAAATTACTAATAATATTTGGTATTTGTTGGTGTATATCAAACAGTAAAACTATATAGTATGAACAGGTGTGAGAAAGCCATATTTACTATTTCCATGTGCACACCAGCACCCAAAACTGTTTTCCCTACATTTTTCGGGATTATTCCTATTTTCTCTGCCTTAAATTTAGCAGACTGCAGAACTCCAAAATAAGATCAGTGTTCACCCTGTATACTATTTTCTTGGCTTTGATTTTCCTGTGTTTACCCCATTTTTCCAGAAATCAGTTATCCTGTTTTCAAAAACAAAAGTATGAGACCATCTCTGCATTTGTTCCACGGTAACTATGAAAGTGGATGAAAAATCACAATTAAATAGGAGTTGCATAATTACATTTTACTTCAAGATTTGTTACACATTTTACCTTTTTTTTTGTTAACATTAAAAAATTACAAAAGTAGTATGAGACAACAGAGCTATTTATGCAATTTTGTTTGTAGAAGCTAATTTTGTTTTAATTATATTAAGGTTTCATATCTGTTATAAGAAAACCTTCAAAAATGTAAACTGAAATTTCAACTTCAATCCCTCAGCATTAGTTTGATTACAAATTTTAGCTTAGGAACATATTCCAGCAACTATTTATCTTGACTTGTCTACATTCAATAATTAAAATTCACTCAAAACAATATGTCTTTGTGGATCTCCATTCTGATACAAATATTCAAAATTCAATCATATTACAGATCCACAGTTGGTATTTTCAAAAATGAAAATCAGAAAGAAAAAAAAAAAAGTTTCCCACAATGATTTACAGGAATTCAAAGAGTCTCTCCCCCCAGATAGAATGTTGAAGAGACTGAATGGTAAGATAGGCATCTGATGACTAGTGACTGAAGATCAAGTTGAAAAACTAAATGTGTTGTAAAATTAAACAAAATTCAATACAGTATAACCTCACTTTTTCGTTCACGGAATTCATGTTTTCTGCAATTTATACAGATGTTTCCCAGTCCCTTCGATTTTCATATATTAAATTATGTCAAATTCTACCAGCTTTTACACTTTCGAAATTAAATTTTCCCCGTAGTTTACACTTTTTGAAGCCATCACGAATCTGTAAATGCCAATTTTCTTCATATTTTTGTTTTCTTTCGCAATGAGATTTATCTTGTCGAATTCCGGTCTATTTTGTAGTTTATTTCTTCTAGTGAAGTTTTAGTGCAGTGTAGTCCTCACTAATGCATCAGGACTAGTATTGAAGACTAGTATACCCGTAGTAACATGTTGGGTACATTGTAGGTTTGTGCTATTTTATGAAAATTTTAATTTGAAATAGTGTTAATTTTGCCCTGCAATGGATTTTAAAAGAAAGAATGAGTATTGCTATTAAAAAAAAATCCAGAAATGTAGAGGAAGTCCACAAAGGAGTATGTGTTGAGTTACCTAACACGTTAGGGATTACAAGTATCCACTCTCAACACAATAGTAAGAAACAAGGACTCAATAATTAGAAGTGTCAACTATAGTGGACATTTTTCCAAGAGAAAGTATGCCAGCTCTTCAAAATGTATAGAATTGGAGGAAATTCTGAAGAACTGGTTCCAGACCGCATGTGCTTCAAACATCCCCGTGAGTGGCATGTTGTTACATGAAAAAGCCCTGGATGTGATAAATAAGCTTTCCGTCGGAAACTTCACGTATGGAGAAGGAAATGCCATGCCGGAAGAAATTGTTTCAGAATAGCAAAAGACTGATGGACCTCTAGAAAGTGTATTCACCCAAGGACATCTTCAACATAGATGAAACTGGTCTTATATTGTGTACTTCCGAACAAAACTTTTCACTTTTAAAGGTGAGAAATGCCATGGAGGCAGGAACAGTAAGCTTAGGCTTGCAGTGATGTTAGGATCAAATGCCGACGTTCTGAAAAGCTTTGCCCATTCGTTGTAGGAAAGCCCAAGAAACCTCAACGCTTCATGAATGTTGAAATGGGTGCCATGTCCAGTCTACAATATAAGAGGCCAATAAAAAAAGCTTGGATGACTTCCAACCTTTTTGAGATATAAATGTATGCTCTTGATGAGAAGATAGGAACACAGAACTACAGAATTATTTTATTTCTTGATCAGTGTTCTGCTTAAGAAATTGAATTCTTAACAGCCAAACTGCACAAACAAGCTACAGCCAATGGATTTAGGCGTAATCCATTCTTTCAAGACCTACTGCAGAAAAAATGTTGGGCAGAGCTTATTTGTTTTGATGGAGTCAGGGAAGAACTCAATTACAAAAAATATCTATCATTAATGCACTGCATTATATTACAAAGGCATGGAAATATATAAAACAATCCATTATCTGCAAAAGCTTTAGTCTAAGCATGAAGATGAAGTGAAGAAGAGAAATAAGATAGTTATCTTATTTCTGCATAGGAGAAGTTGAAAACGGTTTACAAAATTAAAGACTTCCTCCATTGTAATGATGAACTAGTGACTGTGCATTGTCAAAGTAAGATTTATTCACTTCTGGGAGGAAATGACTGAAAAGTGAGTGATTTTAATGATACTGATGGTGATAGTGCAAAAGTAGTTTGTACAATAAACACAATAAAAAATATATTTCTGCAGCAGATGGAGACTAATAGTTTTGATAATGTATATGAAGTTGAAAAGCACGCTGAAATAATTCACAAGAATGCAAAACAGTCATCAATATTTTTAAAAAATACAAGAATTTGTGTATTTTAAAGTGGAAAACAAAAGAAATTCAAAAACACTACTGCTTATTAATACTAATAATTAAAGTGAATTGCAAATGTTTGGTAATTTATTACACGCACAAAATGAGTTTCCCTCCATTTATATCATTTTATTATAGGTTCCTTGAAATGTCTAAAAGAGGAGTTCACTGTATTTCAAAATCAGGTTCTTCAAAAAGATCTGGACGACTGACAAGACCCTAAAACATTTGATAAATGGAAAGGTAAAAAAAAAATATGTATACGAATATAATAACATCAACACTATCAATACAAAAGAGAAAGAGAGAGAGAGAGAGAAAAGAAAGAAAGAGAGAGAGAGAAAAGAAAGAAAGAGAGAGAGAAAAAAGAAAGAAAGAGAGAGAGAAAAAAGAAAGAAAGAGAGAGAGAAAAAAGAAAGAAAGAGAGAGAGAAAAAAGAAAGAAAGAGAGAGAGAAAAAAGAAAGAAAGAGAGAGAGAAAAAAGAAAGAAAGAGAGAGAGAAAAAAGAAAGAAAGAGAGAGAGAAAAAGAAAGAAAGAGAGAGAGAAAAAGAAAGAAAGAGAGAGAGAAAAAGAAAGAAAGAGAGAGAGAAAAAGAAAGAAAGAGAGAGAGAAAAAAGAAAGAAAGAGGGAGAGAAAAAAGAAAGAAAGAGAGAGAGAAAAAAGAAAGAAAGAGAGAGAGAAAAAAGAAAGAAAGAGAGAGAGAAAAAAGAAAGAAAGAGAGAGAGAAAAAGAAAGAAAGAGAGAGAGAAAAAGAAAGAAAGAGAGAGAGAAAAAGAAAGAAAGAGAGAGAGAAAAAGAAAGAAAGAGAGAGAGAAAAAGAAAGAAAGAGAGAGAGAAAAAGAAAGAAAGAGAGAGAGAAAAAGAAAGAAAGAGAGAGAGAAAAAGAAAGAAAGAGAGAGAGAAAAAGAAAGAAAGAGAGAGAGAAAAAGAAAGAAAGAGAGAGAGAAAAAGAAAGAAAGAGAGAGAGAAAAAGAAAGAAAGAGAGAGAGAAAAAGAAAGAAAGAGAGAGAGAAAAAGAAAGAAAGAGAGAGAGAAAAAGAAAGAAAGAGAGAGAGAAAAAGAAAGAAAGAGAGAGAGAAAAAGAAAGAAAGAGAGAGAGAAAAAGAAAGAAAGAGAGAGAGAAAAAGAAAGAAAGAGAGAGAGAAAAAGAAAGAAAGAGAGAGAGAAAAAGAAAGAAAGAGAGAGAGAAAAAGAAAGAAAGAGAGAGAGAAAAAGAAAGAAAGAGAGAGAGAAAAAGAAAGAAAGAGAGAGAGAAAAAAGAAAGAAAGAGAGAGAGAAAAAAGAAAGAAAGAGAGAGAGAAAAAAGAAAGAAAGAGAGAGAGAAAAAAGAAAGAAAGAGAGAGAGAAAAAAGAAAGAAAGAGAGAGAGAAAAAAGAAAGAAAGAGAGAGAGAAAAAAGAAAGAAAGAGAGAGAGAAAAAAGAAAGAAAGAGAGAGAGAAAAAAGAAAGAAAGAGAGAGAGAAAAAAGAAAGAAAGAGAGAGAGAAAAAAGAAAGAAAGAGAGAGAGAAAAAAGAAAGAAAGAGAGAGAGAAAAAAGAAAGAAAGAGAGAGAGAAAAAAGAAAGAAAGAGAGAGAGAAAAAAGAAAGAAAGAGAGAGAGAAAAAAGAAAGAAAGAGAGAAAAAAGAAAGAAAGAGAGAGAGAAAAAAGAAAGAAAGAGAGAGAGAAAAAGAAAGAAAGAGAGAGAGAAAAAGAAAGAAAGAGAGAGAGAAAAAGAAAGAAAGAGAGAGAGAAAAAGAAAGAAAGAGAGAGAGAAAAAGAAAGAAAGAGAGAGAGAGAAAAAGAAAGAAAGAGAGAGAGAGAAAAAGAAAGAAAGAGAGAGAGAGAAAAAGAAAGAAAGAGAGAGAGAGAAAAAGAAAGAAAGAGAGAGAGAGAAAAAGAAAGAAAGAGAGAGAGAGAAAAAGAAAGAAAGAGAGAGAGAGAAAAAGAAAGAAAGAGAGAGAGAGAAAAAGAAAGAAAGAGAGAGAGAGAAAAAGAAAGAAAGAGAGAGAGAGAAAAAGAAAGAAAGAGAGAGAGAGAAAAAGAAAGAAAGAGAGAGAGAGAAAAAGAAAGAAAGAGAGAGAGAGAAAAAGAAAGAAAGAGAGAGAGAGAGAAAAAGAAAGAAAGAGAGAGAGAGAAAAAGAAAGAAAGAGAGAGAGAGAAAAAGAAAGAAAGAGAGAGAGAGAAAAAGAAAGAAAGAGAGAGAGAGAAAAAGAAAGAAAGAGAGAGAGAGAAAAAGAAAGAAAGAGAGAGAGAGAAAAAGAAAGAAAGAGAGAGAGAGAGAGAAAAAGAAAGAAAGAGAGAGAGAGAGAAAAAGAAAGAAAGAGAGAGAGAGAAAAAAAGAAAGAAAGAGAGAGAGAGAAAAAAAGAAAGAAAGAGAGAAAAAAGAAAGAAAGAGAGAAAAAAAGAAAGAAAGAGAGAGAGAAAAAGAAAGAGAGAAAAAAGAAAGAGAGAGAGAAAAAGAAAGAAAGAGAGAGAGAAAAAGAAAGAAAGAGAGAGAAAAAAAGAAAGAAAGAGAGAAAAAAAGAAAGAAAGAGAGAGAGAAAAAGAAAGAGAGAAAAAAGAAAGAGAGAAAAAAGAAAGAGAGAGAGAAAAAGAAAGAAAGAGAGAGAGAAAAAGAAAGAAAGAGAGAGAAAAAAAGAAAGAAAGAGAGAAAAAAGAAAGAAAGAGAGAGAGAAAAAGAGAGAGAGAGAGAGAAAAAAGAAAGAAAGAGAGAGAGAAAAAGAGAGAGAGAGAGAAAAAGAGAGAGAGAGAGAGAAAAAAAAGAAAGAAAGAGAGAGAGAAAAAGAAAGAGAGAAAAAAGAAAGAGAGAGAGAAAAAGAAAGAAAGAGAGAGAGAAAAAGAAAGAAAGAGAGAGAGAAAAAGAAAGAAAGAGAGAGAGAAAAAGAAAGAAAGAGAGAGAGAAAAAGAAAGAAAGAGAGAGAGAAAAAGAAAGAAAGAGAGAGAGAAAAAGAAAGAAAGAGAGAGAGAAAAAGAAAGAAAGAGAGAGAGAAAAAGAAAGAAAGAGAGAGAGAAAAAGAAAGAAAGAGAGAGAGAAAAAGAAAGAAAGAGAGAGAGAAAAAGAAAGAAAGAGAGAGAGAAAAAGAAAGAAAGAGAGAGAGAAAAAGAAAGAAAGAGAGAGAGAAAAAGAAAGAAAGAGAGAGAGAAAAAGAAAGAAAGAGAGAGAGAAAAAGAAAGAAAGAGAGAAAAAGAGAGAGAGAAAAAGAAAGAGAGAGAAAAAGAGAGAGAAGCAATAGAAAAGTGGAAATGTGCGACCCTGGCATTTTGCATTTACCGTTAAAGCATAACAGTTTCATGTCTACTGATATAAAAGATAGGAAAGCAATAAGCAAGAACGGAGCACATGTTAGGAGAGTGAGGAAAACTCATTGTTGAGCAATAAGAAATCAAAAATATAAGTAAGGGATGCATATTTACAATTTAGACTTTAACAACAGACCATACACTGATAAATTGTGAACAGAGCATACTTCCAGAATAAAGAAGTCCAAGCTGGAATCAAAGCACTGAGATGACAACAGCACCAGTTACTGACAACATGCTTGGAAAATTTTGAAGCTTCTCAACAAACTGTGTGAGTAGGTTGACGCAAATGTTTAATGATTGGCAACACTCCTTGCCTATGGCTAAAACTGAATTAATGATATCGCCTAACATACCAAATACTAACAACTACAGAACAATACACCTCCAGAGTCGTTACTTGAAACTTCGAGTATTTACATGGAATAATTGAGCAGCTATGTAAATAACAAGAACTATGTACACAATTTGAGTTCAGGAATGGGCACACACAAAGATTTTTTCAGTTAGTGTTTCAGCAATGCAATGTGTACTGTCATGTCTATGTTGGTTTTATTGACAATCAGGAAACTTTAAATAGATTACAGCAGGTACATCAGACAGAATTAATGTTTTTATTATAATTTGTCAACTTACTTTGGAACTACAATAACTGTTAATGTGAAACTAATCAGAGCAAATATACTTTATAACTATGTAATAATAGTAATAGAACAAAAAAATAGTCATGATTTAAAATGGAATATGAAATTCACACCAATAACCTTGTAAGAAGTAATAAAAAAAAATCCTGATGATTCAGAAGGAGACAGGTCAATGAAATGCTCACTAATATTAGAAATAGAAGCAGAAATAATGGTAGTAGTAATGGCAATAATACTAATAGCAGTAGTAGGTGTACAAGAAAAAAATACTAGATAAAATCTTGAAGGAAAGAAGTTTTTCCTTAGTACATTTGAAAGAAACTGCAGAAAGATCTTTCCAATATTTAGATTAATAGAGAAAATTTACCAACTAATATCAATATCTTTCATGTAATCTCAAAAAATATACAAGAATTACAAATTAACCAATATGATTTTCTACTTCCATGTGATTTTACAAAATGACTAATTGACTACAGGGTAGACACAAAATGAAGACTTACCATCCTGACCAGATGGAGCAGTACATAAATTTTTCTCCACAACATGTGTAGGTTCTGCTTCTCCAATTCCAAGAACATCAGGGGAATCTATATACAATAATATTTATATTACATGAAGTAAATCTAAATATTAGAAATATACAATTAGTATCTAAATCGCTCAAAAAATACTACTGCAACTGCAATTTCATGTCTTTGAGGTTCTTCCATGTTATTTCATGCTCTTGTTTTTACAGATACCTGTTGAAAATAAACCATCACAGACATTTCTCCCAGTTTTTTCAAACTTTTGTTTTGTTTATTCATGACGGAAGATATATTTGATGTACTTAATCAAATTCAACTTTGCTTCTGGACGATTTCAAAAGGAACTGTAGCTCAACTTTACTTGGTTTACAAAATTTGATAGAATAGACAAGCATTAGAAATGACAATACAAAGAAAGAGCTAGCGCTGAAAATAATATAATTTCATAATAAGGTTTGTTCAACAAATGCAAACCTTCACATCCAAATAAAATTCATGAAACAGAAATATTTACAATCTACAAATGCAAGCATAAAACACAAGTATAATTGAGCTCAAGGTGCAGGGAAAAAGAAAAACAACAACAACTTTGATACTGTCACTGAATAAAACTTATTGATTTTTATAGTGGTTTGACTGTCAGTTTTATGACCCAAAAATAGGTCATTACTAATACCTGAATCATATTCAACTTGCTTCCCGCAAACCATGGCCCCCTTTCGTACAGACACTTACGCACATGAGGAGTGGCCCCTTTCTTGCTACACTTCCACTCAACCACCACACAACTTCTTTCGCTAGGCCAACCTCATAGGACACTTACACACAGCACACTTAAATCCTGCAGCAATCAAACCACGTTCTTGCACCCATTCAATGACTGCCAAACATCCTCTTGGGTGCAACGTGTAAAAAATCCACACTCATTCTCACCATTGTAGCGTAGGCACTCGACACTCAAAAACACAAATCAATGAATCTGAAGAACACAAGAAACCACTATACAACAGCAACATCGCTAACTTCACATAGGCAAAAACACTATTTACATGCCACCACACACCATTTTCAAGTTCCGATAAGATACTACGGTGAAATTGCCCCCCCCCCCCTACTTTTGACATCACATTCATGACCAATTACAAGCCATTAAAATTATTTCAGAAGTGGATTTTTTAATTTTATTTAGATCACCCAGTGGTTTCGCCGCTGAGGCTGCCACATGGGAGTGTGGCAGCCTAGCCAGCGAAACCGCCCTGTGCTTTGCTTTTTAGAAGTATGTACTAAGTTGCACATATTGCTCACCACTCCTCCCCACCAAAAGGTTCTTCTCATAATCCCCTAAACTCCCCTTGTCCCCTCCAACATGGATTTCCCCCTCTCCGAAGCAGTACGAAGTGCAGGTTTAAACTACTATTTTAAGTTGCACCGTATACTACACTTCAGCAAAAAACAATTTGCGAAAGCTTTGCACATTGATGCCAAGAGATTTGCACAAAGGCCATCACAAAACACACACACACACACGCACACCACCACAACAACAACAACAACGCAATCCCAGACCCTCATCTCTACTGCCATCTCCAAGAACTTCTAGCAACACAGTCAACGAGCCAACATCTTCCCTTAAATGTTTGTAATTGCAACTGAACAGGATACAAAAGGAAAAAACATGATTAAATTTACACCTTTGTATACATCAGTGTTATAAGTTCTGCTATATGGTTTAAGATGCAAAACTCACCGAGACTAGTCCCATCAACACCACTTTCACCAGTCAGGTACTCATGTGCATCAATATCCTGATCTACCTCACTAGGAACATCAGGTACTTCTTCCTTCACTTGCACCCCTATGAACATTGAAGTAGAGGGCCCTTGCTTCATTGAAATCTGGGGTGCAAGATTTGAAGCAGATGAACTTTGGTGCAACATTGACTGTGCTGCTGCAGGCACTCTATTAGCACTGGATCCCACTTGGGCAGACAGCTTCTGCTCAAAGGCAGTTCGATTAAGTCTTACATGGGGTTGGGTTTCCTGACTTAACACAGACTGACTGTTTGAAGGTAGAGTTCCAGAGGACTCACTGCATGCACTCTGAAACAAATTGATTACTAAAATCAATCTTTGGAACTAGATTAACAAAGGAACAATATTCAAATGTACATTCAGTGTGTTTATTATTTAGAACACACAAGCACCCACTCCCACATACATACATATTAATTACACCCTTTTTCTTGATACTCTACAGCAGGGGGTGGCGACGTAGAGAGGCACGTTCTATCTATGTCGCTGCAGTGCAGTGCAGTCAACATCATCATCAGAAATCTTAGCACAATAGCATGTCAGTGACCAGAATGCTATGAGAAATGCAATGTTTTGTTTTTAATTCTATAGACATAATTAATAATTGTTAGATTGAAATGAAAATGGATGTAATTGCCATTTTCATACTTTCAAGAAAAATGAGTATATACACGTCAAACCTATTGGGACATACCACCCCTGCTATTTATAATCACCTTGTAACACTATCAAGAAATGTGTAGACTTCGGTTCTTATTTATGTTATAGAGCTTGAGATTCATTCATCATTACTCTGGTAAAAATTTTAATTTAACAAAAATGACACTCGCATCCTTTTTTATTTCAAGTTTTCAATTATAGAAACTGAGTAACAAGACGGGCCAAGGCTGAGTGAGAACTATGGAGCTGAAGGATCAAGAAAACTTATGCGCATAATACATACACATACACTATTTTAAATCTCTCCAAATACCTTTATAATTACTCATGTGATTATTCATAAATTAAAAATAATAAACACACTATACTCCAATTAAAAAAAGAGTGATCTGACAGTGATCACCTGGGATACAGTTATCAAATCAAAAGCCTCATTATAATTCAATTTTTTAAATTGAAGCTCCTGATTGGCTAACAGCTTCCCACTTGACCGTCTGTCAAATCTATACTGTATACTCATCTGTCAAATATATATTAACCAGGGAATTCATTTATATATTTGTATGTATGTATTTATACATACAAAATAATTTTCATCCATTATTTTTACACATTTCAGATAAATCAACATAACATCAGGTTCTCAACGTTTATTGAAATCACGTTTCAGGCGGATTCAAAATGACTTGGGTCAATAACTTAAATTTTATTTGACTAAAATGACTTACTTAGTTTACTAAACATTCTTTCAACATTTGCAATTTCTTTTTTCACATTGCATTGACATTGAAGCATCAACTCCATTTCTAAAATTTAAAGGAACACTTGCATATCAAGTACATGGTTTCAAAATTTCACATTCAATTAAAAGATGAACTGAGCTTTTGTGTGTTTAGTATATATTCTTTAAAAAAAAGTATTTTTCAATTTAAGTTTTAAGATTATGGTGAATCAACTTGTAGCAGTAGCACAGAATTATCAAGATCCTGTTATTATAATACTTGTATTAAAAAACTGAAATACTTTATCTGCAATTTTCATTCCTAAACTGTAAGACATTTTAGAGAAAGATTTAATAATTAAAGATAATATGGGTGAATGATGACTTCTCACTTTCAAATGCCACCCTCACAAATCCCTGGAGCAGATTGAAATCTTCCTAGAAATTTAAACAACTACTGGCTTACTACCAAGTAAGAGCAGCAAAATCTTGTGGCAGGTATTTCAGATATTGACCAAATTTCCACAATAAAACATCCCCCAATTTACCTTACTTTATTATAACACTTTTTTGTATATGTAATTAGATCCTCAGCCATATGATCAGGTTCTATTTCACAGCTTATTATATTTATACCTGAGAAGAAGCATGCTTAAAAGTTGTCACGTTGACATCTTCAACATTCTGTTCAGCAAGGCCTCTAATTTGTAAAAGTTCAGCAGTCTTCAAAAAATCAGCTAATTCTTCTTGATGTACATTCACTTCTCCTTGATACATGAAACTCAAAATATCAGTCAACTGTTTAAAATGAACATCCTTCATTACCACTATTGGATGACTGCATGGTGTTGTTGAAAATAGTTTTTTGAAATATGGTGAACACACAGACAGTACAAGGCGATGTGCCTGTACAAACCGCCCATCTGCAGCTAATGTTACATCCACAAGGGAATCTTCCATCAACAATGTGCGAAACCCTGAACTCATATTTCGATGAAAATTATTCCATCGTAGTGAAAAATGTTCAGCCATATCTGCAGGAGACCTGTATGAAACAAAGAAAGACACTAGTTATACTATTGATAATGTACAAGAAAGTTATCAAATGTAAAGCACAGAATACTGTACACAAAATTTAGTAATTCCATATTATTGAATAATATCTCCACGTTCAGGTCATTAACGATCTTGCAAGATATCGTCAGTCAAATGAAAATGCTGATTTTGACGAGCCGAGGTGTCTTACAAATCAGCATAATTTTTGCAGCACAAGCATTACAATAATATTCAAATAAAATGTATCCAATCTACTAGCTTCAACGCAATGAAGATTCATCAACGAGCTTTACTTACTTTCTTGAATTTTTACAATAAGTCTTACCTCCTTTCACAAGTTTCTGGTTTCAAACATTAAAAAGTAACCGGCGCCCGAAATGAAAACAACGCGTCGTCTGTTACATTAGCCACACAGTGCTCCCAACCTACTAGCAAATACTGAGCCATTTACCACAAAATAGTTCACCAAGGTTCATTTTGGTTCATTATCTGAGAACGAATTAAGAAACAAGAATAAAAATATTTTTTCTTCGAAAACTGAATCATCTAATTCATTTAACATTCTAATGAGAATGTAATTGTTAATATGTTCTAAAGACATTGCAGATAAATTTTTCAGTTCAACTGTTGCCATACATGAAACGTGATGAAACATTGGTTATATAGTCTGGCAACTTCGAAAATCCTTGCATTTCTTTTGCTTCATATGCTCATGTTGTCAAACGTCACAGTCGTAAGTTACTTCTAGACTTCATTATGATGTAAGAAATTTGAAAAACACAAGAAATGTCTTGACATTTTGCTTTTCATACTTGTCACGAAGAAAACATTCAAAGAATAATATTTGTGATGTTTTCGTCGCCAAATATTATTATGGTACAATTTCCAATTCTGTCAGAAAAAAGTTACTGAAGAAACCAATGACATCAAGAAATGCAGTCTACTAAACGAGTAATAAATCTAAATGTCAATTTTTCGAATTGATGAGGTACACGTTTCTCACATTGAGACTTACACCAAAAGAACAGAAGAGTATTGTATTCGTAATACTTCCACAGCAAGCACAAATGCCCTTCTTCCATAAAAAATAGTCCTTTGTTAAAAATTAAAAATGCATTTATTTATTTTTACAATAAATCCGATAGGATAAAACCAATGAGATGCTTACGTTCAAATACAATAGAAAAAGTGTATGGTAATGAAAAAGTATATGCGTTCTAACGCTTTAATTCCAAATTTCTAAACTGGACCGCAATTATGTGTATGATGTGCGTGTACCAAATTGCGCCTTTACTTAAAACGAAGATATCTTGAATAACAAATAAAATTTGTATGTTTTTTAGACATAAATTGTTGATAAAACGTCGGCTTTTCCTTCGCCAAATTCTCCTCACTGAGTGAGAACTTTTTATCGGTCTATGGATAAGGCAGCGAGCGGCAAACCGTTCTGAAAATTACTGGCGTGCCCTTTCGTCTTACTTCTAAATGCACCGCCTCTAGTTCAATTTGTCGCCACCACGTGGCACCACCAAATTAAGCAAAATTTACTTACCAGTAACGTCTGAACACACGGTCTGATTTTCGATCTGTAAACGGCATTTGACTCCACTTTCAAATAGAATTTACGCTTCGATGCCGTTTTAATAAAAAAGATTTCCAAAAAAGTTTTCACATTGCTCTTATAGTTCCGGGATGAGATTGAGGATGGAATTAAAAAATGTGCGCTAATAGTGCGATCCAAACGGGCTATCTGAATCCAACGCCGTGTCTATCACGCAAATCGAATGAAAAGGAGCGTCGTAAAGTGAATTTGGAAAAATACCTCAACCCACTCCGGTCCGCGCCCTTCTCCTCCAAGAGAGAGAGAGGAGAGAGGAGAGAGAGAGAGAGGAGAGAGGAGAGGAGAGAGAGAGAAACAAAGAAAGAAAGAGTGAGAGAGGAATGTTGTGACAAAGAGCGCAGGCAGGTGGAGAAATGTTTATAGCTTTGGAGGGGGAGGTCACTTTCGGGCATGCGCAATGAAAGATTTTTTTGGTAGAGCTATAGTAATCCAGACGAATAGAGATGCGACGTTGATGTTGATATTTTAAAAACATAAGATTTTGTATTGAGACATATCCAGATATCTCAATGGTATTATTGATTAATGTAATATGGAATAATGACTCAGGCGAAAGTAAAATAGTAGTAACTACATTTACAAAGAGGATCTTGGGCAGCCATATTGGACGTGGACATATTAAATACAAATATTGGGACGTAAGTAGTAGGAAGTAGAAATGTTCCAGGTCAACATAAACAATACGGGACATTAGAGATTCCTAAGACAATATACACATAGTTGTGATCTGAGACGTGGACATTTGTGAAAGATAAATTTTTATAGTGTCAAAGGCTTCCGCGGCCGGAGTCGTGAATGATCTTGGCTGTCCGGGTGACGCCAAGTCCAGGTGAGTGGCTGGGCAGGCCAGCCCCGAGGAAGACCACGATAAGATGGTCGAAAATTCGGCAACACAGCCTTCGACGCGGCGTCACTCGGACAGCCAAGATCATTAAATAAATTTTTATTTTAAATCTTCCATAACAAAATATATGAACTACAGTCAGCCTATAGTCAGAACTATGGTGACAGGTTTTAGGAAAGACATTAGGGTCACGTGTAAAGCTAGCTAGAACATTTAGCCGTTGTGAATGAAATAGTCTATGTCCACTTGAAGCATTCACAAATAATTAATTATGTGAACATTGTAAGATATTTAACATCGGATTTAAGACAGTAAAGTGAACGGAACGTCAACATCACGACAGAAGAACACCAAGAAAGTTATTGGTGGAAACAGAAATCTTCGCGGAAGATCCTTAACTTCGACAATGCGGGCGACGATGAGGTCATCACTTTTATAAACTAGAAACGCCACGAAAACATCTTACAAGATATTCAAATACGATTCTTTGCAATGAAAGAAGTCAGAATAGCTAGCCCAGACCACAGAATAGAGACGTAATACAGGAAAGTCTGTGCCATTCTGCAGCACCATTACTTAAAATTAGCTTCGGCTATTTTACTTTGGAAAAAGATTCATTATGTGAATTCTATCAAGGAGTCAAACGCCGTTTTGAGATAAAAAATCGAGTCCCAGGATAAAAGCTCTGCGTAATCTCTGCTTATTATTTCCGGAAGTGGAGTAATATCTGATAATCTTAGAAGTAAAATAAGTTTATATCTAAAATAAAATGTGAGGAGATGGAATATTGATTATATTTACACAATTAGTTCAATTATATTTTTGAAATCAATTTCTCAATCGGAATCGATATTTTGAGTAATGCTTCTAACAATTTTATGATGGTATTCGAAGGAAGACGGAAATATGTGAACATACTACTATTACAGACTATAAGAGACAGTTTGCCTCTGTTACAGCTTGATATGTGGGAAAAACATGTATTGAGATGCAAAATGGCGAAAGCATAATTAATTATAAAATATTATTTATGAATATATTTTCCACAACTGTATAAAAATGGCGGATTCTGCGAATTGCTATCCGCACGTGCTGAAGGTCATTTTTTCATATCAATTTTGAAAAAACGGCTGTTTTATACTGCCTACCTAGCTTGTCTGTCTGCCCGAAACTTGGGCCTCCGTCCGCGCCCCAGGCCGCCAGGAAGTCGAGGAATCACGAGGGTGTGTCGCACCGGAGTGGAAGGGGGAGTAGGGTGAGAGGTTTTTCCAAATTTCACTTTACGACGCTATTCATAGGATTTAGGAAGCCCGTCGTCACGTAATCTTGTTTGGTAAAAGGGCTTCGTAGCGTAAATTCTAATTTAAAATGGAGTAAAATGCCGTTTACAGATCAAGAATCGGACAATTGGTTCAGACGTTATCGATAAAATAAACTCCCTGTGATAGTGCTGCGATCTATTGAATTTTCCTGGGAGTGTTTTCCGGTACATTTAGCCTTACGGCTCTAATGTAAATGGTACGACCATAGATTTGCCTGTATTGGTCGTGAATTATGAACAATTTTTTAGATAATTGAAAATGTCAAATTGATATAACTAATTCCAATAACATTATTCATGTTGCATATTCATAAATACTTACAATTAATAGGTCTTATATATAAAAATAATAAAGTTAAAATTTTAGGAAACACATGAAAGAATAAAGTTGCATAAAATTTTAAAGCAACGAGAACTTATTTAAATGAAATCACTTTCGGAACTGTTCGTCATTTCTAATGATTGCTTCCATCCCTAATGAAACTTTTGTATTACGCACTATGTACTACAAAACTCAAACACAGAAGAGTATTAAGACTCCAAATATTATGCGAACTCTTAATCGTTTTCCATAAAACGTTTTACTAATGGATTGCTTTAACTAATACTACAACTTTTTACTAACACTAATGAATCTAATGCAAGCGCCAATGCACTTAATATTCCATTCAACAGCCTGTGAACGCCGCGTAAAAATACGAGTATAACCTAAACTCGTTACGACTGATGACACGGGACAATCATTAGGGACACTTACGGGAGCAGGTAGCCTCCCTTATAGGTATGAGGGCTCACTTAAGAATTCACTCAAGAGCTGTTTGTGAATAAGATTTGTTCACTTAAGGGAACACTTACTTTTAGTGTCGACTATGAATTTGGCCCTATGGGTCTATATGAGGTCACTTCCGTGTCAGGTTTTCCTGGTTTTACTAATGCTGTTATTTGGGCGTCAATATTGACTAGGATAGTGACTATTTCGGAGCTTTGCATTAAGTATTGGCGTTATAAAAGCAAGGCCTTTCTTCGATAGTTCTTGTATCTTGCCTGTAATGAGATCGTAACCTGGACATTTTGCGGGATATGTATCTTTTAATTGTTTCTTCTATTTATTGCGGGTTAAAATATTTGATAGGAAGTGATCGTTGAAGAGGTGAATTTAAAAAGTCCAATACATTTTCAGTTGTACTTGTTTTTCCTGCTGGTTTAAAAACTGAAGTCTACTTTTTCTTCTGCGCGTCGTGCCCAAGAACCAAGAACGTTCGACATATCGAAGGAATATGTTGCTGCGGAAGTTGCAGTTCTTCTTTTCTTTTCCACAGAAAATGGTTGGCTGATGCAGTTGGTAACAGATTCAACATAGTTACTTAGAATCATATTTTCGTGCTCTTTTAGTTTTTCTAATTGTCTTGTTGTTGCATTAAATTTACTTTTATCTTCGTGTTGACGTGTATTCATAAATCTTATAGGTAATTGTCGTTTCTCTGCTACTTTCGCATTATTTCTCTTGAGTATGGTGAAAATTTACTATTGTCGTTTCTTGGAGGCGTTGCTGCCCACGCCTGTTTTTAAGGTCATGTTTGCAAACCTTTTTTGGTTCACGCTTAGATTAGCAAAAACGTTGATTAAAGTAGCAATAGATTCTCGAGAGGGGTTACATGGGAGAATTTCAAACAGCTTGATTATTTTATGCCCAATTTTGTTTGAAAATTTAAATCAAGATTTTCAAAAATAATCGCGTCACAAGGATCGAGAATTTAAAATAGACATGGATGCATTCATTTAATTAAGAACCAGATATTCTTAATAAAAAGAATGCAACTGCACGTCTGTTTTAAATTCTCGATCCTTGTAACACAATTTTTTTCGTGACAGCCAGATATCGAAGGTGAGGGGCTTTAGCTGTCATTGTAGAATTAGACCTTGGGGCAGCTTGTCTCTCAAGGCGTATACCGTAGGGGAATTCTCTCTCCCGATTCTCTGATCGTAGGAAAGAGTATGGGCGTAGCTTCTATCCACGCGTCTCCCTGCCCTGCGTGAAAATCATACCCCCTCAACCGTATGCACTGCTCAAGTCCATGCGAGGGTATCACAGTCACAGAAACGGGTTGTGACGCATTGTGCGTTGAAAGACCTCGCAAGAAGTCCGAATACATCCACTAGACAGTAAGGTGGTGTGAATTTTTCAACTCAGAAGATATCAATGAAGTGTGTTTAATATTAATTTATTGATGATTTCTTCCATAAATACGTTATATGTTACTCTATTTTGATAATTACAATTAAGTCCTGTAATTTACTACTTCCAGAGAAGAAATGTCAATATCAAAAAGTGTGATGGGCAAATTTGCATAAAAAAGAAATCTCTCTAAATTGGAATTTTGAATCCCGATCGATTCCGGCATAGATTTTACTGCACATGCTATAGCAAATCTTGAGGCTCAAAACATAGTTAGCTGCTTGCATTGAAGTTATTCACAGCGCACAAGCAAAATTAAAAGACGTAATAGGAGAAAACACAGAAAAAAATGAAAAAGAAATTACAAGATTCATTGGAGAAAAATTCAGACTGAAAAGACATGAAAATAATCGCCAACATTCTCAGCGAAGGAAATGTCACTATAATGGATGTAGAACTGAACCCATGGAGATCTCAGCGTTCAAGTATGATCAAGTTACTTCTGTAGATGTGGAACGTTCCTTCAGCCGCTACAAATATATTATAAGAGCTGATCGACGATATTTTGTGTTTGGAACTTGGTTGTACCTAACAATTTTAAATTCTAACTTCAACTCTTATTATACAGATTTCAATTTTTTTCTACACAACTTTTGGAAAAAAAAACAACTAATAATCATAACAATTTATATATATATATATATATATATATATATATATATATATATATATATATATATATATATCACATATATGTACACATTTTGCTTTTTTATTACAATAAATTCCGTCCCTTATTCATAACAACCAGAAGTACAGGAGGGAGTTCCGAGTCCCTCATATGAACACCTCGAATTTCTGCTGTTGAGTGTTTCCTTTCGCCAAAGCTTTAGTACAGCCAAGCAGACGTGGTGGTGGTGGTGGTGGTGGTGGTGGTGGTGCTGCTGCTGCTGCTGCTGCTGCTGCCGCCGTCATCATTAGGGTGTCATACTTCGTCATCATAGGGCATATTTTTTAGTTAAACCACTCTAGACCAGCGAATTCCAATGAAGATTTTGCAGTAACAATACTGCATGATACTTGGCGACTCTGAATGCAGAAATAGAAACAGAAAAATATCAAATTAAGAGATTAATAGAAATACATTTAATAACTTACAATCGAAGGAGGAAATTTGATATCCGAAATTTTGAAAAGATGGAAATAATCGGGGGAACTCAATTTCATTATCAAACGTTTCCTCCCTAATTCTCAAAAGCCATTCTAAAAGTCCAATCTTATGGACTAGAAAATTGAACTTTGGAAACTCATTAGCGATATTCTAAGTCTTTAGCAACATTTTTAGTAAAACTCAAGTTGAAAACCAAATCAGTTTTAAACGTTATTTATCTTTACAGCGGTAGTTTATTCCAAAAAGCGCACCCCCACCACGGGTTTCTATAGTGATTCTGCATTTTGGTAACTCTTCGAGTTTTAGTGTTGCATAACCTTAAATAACAAATGAAGGTACCATAGAAACCTTCATCCGATCTAGAGAAATGAAACCCTCTTTCCCTCCCTCGAATTCTCGGTTCATTTTTATTGCCAACCCTTGCACGTTGTTGTTGTTTTAGTACTACTTCAACATTCAATGAGTATAGACTCAAGATACACTATTAATAATATAAATACTACAGTATTGTACAATGTTCCTGGTTATTCGATCATTTTTTACTTTCTTGCGCTTAAGAAGGAATTTAAGAAAAGAAAGTTACGTAGTGCTGCGCGATAAAACGGCAAATTTTCGGCAGGAAATCTCCAATTACAGGGTCCTGGAAACAAACAAGGTGGATAAATCTAGTTGCAAAATTTAGAGAGAAAAACCTAGCACATTGTGTAACCAGAATCCATGTCCTTGATTCCGAAAAGTCGACTGACAGCAAAATCTGTGCGTCCGTCTGAACGCTAGCCACTAAACTGTTCAGCCGATTTTCTCAAAAATCGATATTCACCGAACGATCTGGCTGATGTTCTGCCCTCTTAAATTTGAAATCTATATTTTAAATTTCGGGGGGGGGGTGTACTTTACATGAAGCCCCAGGTACATGCATCGTTTTTGATGAAACTCTGTTGGTGGATAGTCTGAAGGACGTTTAAGAAAATGATGTGTCATTTTGGTTAAAAACTTTTTCGAAAGTTGAAAATTCATTCGGCGTATTTTACTTTCCCGTATACGTGGTACAGGAAAAATTTAATGCTACGTGAAAAAACGACTTTCGGCAGAAAAATGTTACTGCCCTGATAATGAAAAGGGGGATAAATCCTGTGGCTAAATGAAGAAAAAAAATCGTCTAATACATGGTGTAGCCAGAATGCCCGTTTTGATGATCCTTCATACCAAAAAATCAATTGACAAAACGCCCGTCAGTCCGTCCGTCTGTTGTCTGAACATTACTAGCGCCTAAACCGTGAGTACGATTTTTAGTCCCCCTGACATTTTCAAAATTTTCTCAAAATTGACCCAAAGTTTTTCTTTAAATTTTGTGCAAGAATAGAGTAACCTACACTTGTAAACGTGAAATAGGTCCGATTTTCGAAATCAACTGAATTTTCGAAAAATTCAAAAGTATGATTTTTCATCGGTATTTTTCTACCACTGCAAAATTAAGGATAGAGATTTTCCTTTAAATACAATTTGTTCTTCATTGCGATTCTTTCATTAAGGGTATCTACATATTTTTTGAAAATCTTAGTCGTCTTCGCGCAATATGGTGTGCAATTACAAAAAAAAAAAAAAAAAAAAAAAAAAAAAAAAAAATCTTAAAAATCGCTACATTTATTTTCCTTTAAACTTTGGGTAGGAACAGTGTAAAATGAAGTAAGATGTCATAAACGCTGTTGCTTTATTCTTTTGTTTGTTTAAAATTACAAACCTATATTTTTTATTTATTTAACACGCCTCTCGTGTCTTTTATATTTATATTAGCGGTAATTTGTTTACATTATTATATTTTAGAGTATATTTGCTTTAAATAATGTCAAACATACAATGTAGGTTTTCACGGCCGGTTTCTACATAATTAAACGTTTCCAAGTTTGTAGGCCGTGGTCTAACAGACTGGTCCATACGTTTCGCCTGTAATTGTGGCAGGCATCATCAGTGGTGTTGCTGGCGGGGGCGAAGTATTCTTGATTAGTCAACGCGGTGCTTACAAGAACACTTCGTCCCCACCAGCAACGCCACTGATGATGCCTGCCACAGTTGCAGGCGAAACGTATGGACCAGTTTCCGTAATACCACGGCCTACAAACCCGGAAACGTCTAATGTCAAATAAAGCTTCATAAAAACTCAACCTTTTTCTGTAAAAGTAGCTCTCAACTCTGCATTTCCAGAAACGCTTAAACGCCATTTTCTCAAAAAACGGATCCAATTTTTTTTCCTTCAAACATTTCGGACGGATAGTGCTAATTACGGTCATTAATATGACAAAGTTAATTTTGGCGTATTTTGTGTTTTTAATTACACAAATGCAAAGTTTTGAAAGATCTCTTACGTCGTTGATATGCACATTTCCGAAAATTTGTAAACACTTTAGTATTTGCGAGTTAGGCTCCCTTCCGACGTGGATACAACCGCGCGCGTCCGATGAGCGGTAGGGCCCTTCTCACGGGGCCACCGCTGCTCGTGGCAGTCGTCCGCCGCGGAAAGACACCGCAACCCGAATCCGACGTAGGTGGGAAGGGTTCCATTTAACCCAATGCTCTGCTGCCAGTCGCGGCAGCCGCTGTGTGAAGGAGCCCTTAATGTACTTGAAATTTATGTCCTCCCGTCCGTTAGAATAGACGCCCGACTGACCGGCAGCGTTGTCACTGACTTGCACACTCGTAGCTCGCACTATGATGGGACGACTGGAACTCTCCTCACTGCTCGCAGTTTTATACACGTTCAGGTCTAAAGAAAGGCTCGCGGACTGGCCCGCCCGTATGGCCGATGGCGCGTTCGGTCGCGCCAACCGAAGCGTGACTGCTCTGCTGAACCCGATCTCAGAGACCTCCCATGAACGGTGCCTTTCTTTTCCTGGGGCGCCGCCGCCTCGCTGCTCCGCAGGTTTTTTAAAAGGTGTGCGAGCGACCACTATAAAAAGCAATTGTAAATGTCAAATTTATGTTGATATTTGCTTGAAAATATTTAGTTCTTCACCTAATGTTTTACGATATTTAAGGAGTTTTACAAAAAAATACTTTGATGTGTTAATTCGGAGGTATTGTGGTATAAATAGTATTACATAAAGGCGAGACAGTACATGCTGTTTTACCTGTCGGGTTTGGGATCCAGCCCGGGTTCAATCAGCAGCCATCATTTTTCCCTTCTATATAGAGGAGAATATGTAAAAGATATGTCCACCACAATTAGAAAAGGAAGAGAAATGATACGAATATTCTTTAAAAACAAAAAAAGTGATTTTGTGCCGGTGTTACAACGGGAACCATAGCCGCGTCCCGAAGTTAAGACAATCCGTTGGCGGGATTAATAGTAAAAGGAGATTCAAATAAGATTAGGGCAAAATCTCCTCAGAAAAATCCCTACACCCAGCAAATATATCTTCCGCCTTATATATGGCATGGTATTCTATGGAAACATTTTATAAAAAATATAAATAAAGAATACAGGTAAAAAATACAGACTTGCATCTTATCCTAGAGTTTTGAGTACTACCCTTTCGTATTCCATATACGAATCCACGATTATTCGAACTGAATACTCAAAGGCGGGAAAATTGTTCCACGGAATACACATGCATAATCAGTTTGCGCAAATAAGTAATTTACACTTAAATTCAATAAGCTAACATTGAGTAATGAACATCCTATAAACGAAATTAGCAAAATAAATTATAAGACTAAGAATAAAAGCTAAACAAATAAATAATATGTGGTTCAAACAAAAATTCAAAACTCAAAACCTGTAACATTTATTTTACTTCAGCATCAGGGCCAACTACCCTTCCCTATACTGATTTGCGCTCATCTTCCCTTGGTTATCGAGCAAATGCTGAGGCAGCTACTTGCTTTGGATCTGGACATTAATGAAACTATACCATTTCTTGAGATTTTATTGGGTTTTCTTTCCTTATTCTCAAGTGTGTAGTGTAATGCTGCAATAAAAAAAAATGTTGAAATGTTGACGATTACGACACCGAAAAATGTTCGATATTTTTCCAAAACGTCTGATCGCCCGTATGTCTGAACAACACTCGTGGCTAAACCGTTTACAGAAATTTTACAAATAAAAAAAAATCTATCGACCTGGTTGATATCGCGATCTTGAATATGAAAATATTTTAATTTTTGAGGGTAATCTAAATTTGAACGGCATTTTGGAATTGTTATGAAAAATTCGAAAGTGTCAGTGTTAAACATTCCACAAAAATCGAATTCCGGAGAATAGTTAGATGTAGTCAGAAAATGGCTTTCGGAATTTGAGACCCGATTTAAGCATTTGTTTGAAAATAAAATTTAGTACATTTGCTACACTTGTTTCTCTTGAGGTTGGGTTTTTCTTCGTCATTTTCCGCTAGAAATGGCCGATTCGCAGTGTGACACTGAAGTAAGGGGGAAGTTTTAAACTAAAGAAATATTTATCAGAATTTTATGAGAAGTCCCTCAAAAACTGTTTTTGAATCTGCGTCGGAACGCATCTCGAGTGATAAGTATGTTTGGATGAAAGTACATCTGCGTTTTCTTTGAACATTTGTAAAGTATCAAGGCAGGTCATAATGCGATATGAATGAAGAAAAATTAGCGTACCCGTGAGAGAATTCTCGCATGTTCTTACGTACCTCAAGAAAAGCAATTCTGTGCCATCATAAAATTTCATTTTTAATTCATGTTTTCAGAAAAAGAATTTCCCTTGTCGAACCGTGGTGTTCATAAATGTGTGAAGTCGTAGGCTTCCGCGGCCAGAGTCATGTGGGTGATCTGGGCTGTCCGGGTGACGCCGCGTCGAAGGCTGAGTTGCCGACCATCCTGTCGTGGTCTTCCTCAGGGCTGGTATGCGCCGTGATGGTCAGCGCTCGTGTGTATATTCAAGTCTAGGCCAAGTACAAGCCGCGGCCAATCGGAGGCCGCCAATTAGCAGCGCGGGGGGGGGGGAGTCAAATCGGGTACCGCGTGATCGGACGGCGCGGAAAGGTCCGTCAGACGGGTCGGAGTGACCCGGAATCGGACGGCGAGAGCCGGTCCGCGATTGGCCCGCATGCCGCGGCCTGGGGTCGGACGGCGTGAGGCGGTCCGGTTCGGTGAGCACCAGGTCGCGTGCCCGAAGTAACGGCTTCCAAGCATCGTGAAGTCGCAACCCTGCGTCGCCGTTGATATTATTAGGGTGTCTGGCGATCTCCATCGCTTCCTTGATGCGTCTGGGCCACCATCGGTCTTCTTTGGCGAGCACCCTGGTGTCTTCAAAGACGAAATCATGCCCGGTTTCCCAGGCATGCTGGGCGACAGCGGAGCGTTCGATAATCCCCCGTTTGAAATGGCGGATGTGCTCACGCAGCCTTTCCTCCACCGTTCTGCCGGTCTCGCCGATGTAGTTGCGACCGCAGCTGCAAGGTACCGCGTACACTCCCGCTGTTTGGAGTGGTGGTAGCCGGTCCTTAACCCGCACCAAAGTTTGGCCGAGCTTGTGGTGGGCTTTGAAAATGGTTCTAACCTGGAAACGCTTCAGCAGTTTTCCAATCCTGTCTGTTATGCCCCGGATGTAAGGGAGAGCCACTGTTGCCTAGTCTTCCGTTTCAGTTTTGGTTTCCCCGGGAGCAGTCGGGTGGTGAGTGAGACGTAGGGATCTCTGGATAACGGGTCCGTGGTAACCATTGGCCGCGAAGGTTTTCCTGAGAGTTTCACGTTCGGCAGGAAGATGTCCTTGTCGCAGATTCTGGCTGCCCGCGTAGCGAGGGTTTTCAGAACTCCGTTCTTTGTCGCAGGATGGTGGTGCGATTCGGCATGGAGGTAGCGGTTTGTATGTGTAGGCTTCCTGTAAACCGCGTGTCCCAGGCTACCGTCTTTACGTCTGCTCACCAAGACGTCTAGAAAAGGCAATCGGCCATCTATTTCCACCTCCATGGTGAATTTTATCTTGGGGTGGGCGCTGTTCAGGTGGTCCAGGAATTCTATGAGTGTATCCCGTCCGTGGGGCCATACGACAAACGTGTCATCTACATATCTCACCCACATGGCGGGTTTCAGCCTGGCGTTTTGTAGCGTTTCATTTTCAAACGCCTCCATGAAGAGGTTGGCAGCTATAGGTGATAAAGGAGAACCCATGGCTGCGCCTTCTACCTGGGCATAAACGTTACCCCGGAACTGAAAGATGGGGGAAGAAAGGCAAAAGTGAGCGAGGTCGGCCCATTCCGTAGGTAGTCTTTGTGTTTCTAATTTACTCCGGATGATATTAACTGCCTCGTCAACCGGGACCATGGTGAAAAGTGACGTAACGTCAAAGCTGACAAGGATGTCCGAATTCTTCAGCCGCCTCCCTCGCAGCAGGTCTATGAAATGGCTGGAGTTCCTTACCGCTGACGCAATGTCCTCTGTCAGAGGACGTAGTTTGCTGGCCACGTGGCGTGCCAGCGGATGTGTTGGGTAGTTCACGACGCTCACAATTGGTCGAAGGGGTACATCAGGCTTGTGGATCTTGGGAGCCCGTAAAGCCATGGCATGGCGCTGTTCCCCTTCTTGAGACGTTGTTTGGTTTCCGGCTCGATGACGCTGGCGTTGTTGACGCGGGCCGCGACTTCTGCTCGAACTTTCCGGATAGGGTTTAGCTGGAGCGGAGCATACGCCTCATCCTCGAATAGGGCGGCCACTTTGTGGTGGTATTCCTGCGTCTTCATCACAACGGTTGCGTTGCCTTTGTCAGCAGGTAGAATTACAATGTCCTCGCGCTGGCGTAAGTTACGTATGGCGAGGCGTTCTTGCCGGGAGAGATTGCCGTATGGTAACTTGGCTCGTGCGAGAATGCGGGCGGTCTCCCTGCGGATTTGGTCCGCCTCCTCCTCGGTCAGGGATTTCATGGCGCACTCGATCCCTGAGGCGATGTCCGATGTCGGGACCCGTGTGGGTACGGTAGCAAAGTTTAAGCCCTTGCTTAGTACCGAGAGGGTGTGTTCGTCCAAGTCTTCCCCGGAGAGATTGACCACAACGTTCTTGGCCTGTTGAGGAGCTGACTGCGGGTGTTGTTTCACTTTAAGTGAATCGAATTTCCTTGACTGGCGTGACTTCGCGTCGTCGTGAACTTAAAGAGCGTGCTCCGCTGTGGCCGTGTCCAGAATATCCCAGTCAGTTCTGTTTAATTTAGATGACAAATTAAGGTGAACATTGAATAGTTGCTTCTCCATGTGTGCCAGGGGAAGACCACGACAGGATGGTCGAAACGTCGGCAACTCAGCCCTCGACGCGGCGTCACCCGGACAGCCCAGATCAACCTTCATAAATGTGTATTGACTTAAATTACCAGAGTTAAAATTTGAGGAGTGAACGATAAAAGTGATTTTGAATAAGAATAATGCATGCTAAGTATTTATGTATGGTGTGGTATTATCCGCGCACGTTTTCTTGAGCCCTCGTTTCGCTAATTCCGACAGGAGTGGGGTGTTAATATTATGTTTGTCAATATAACGTGGACATATTTGCGGTTCGTTTTCGATGCAAAATAGTTTTATTACACATGAGCAAACGTTACTCGTTTTCAGATTTTGTTTACAAAGAACTTGTCTATCATTTATTCTTCATTCAACCAATGTTGGCAAAGGAGTGGGGGTAGATATTCCGGGGCTCAAGAAAACGCGCAAGTTTTTTTGTTTTTTTTAGTGTACCAAGTATACTTCATATCAAGTGCATGTGTAATATAGGTTGTCATAAACTTGTCACAGAAGAAGAATGTCAGTACTTACATTCTTTTGTTGCGTAGGTCAGGTTACGTGCCCCGTAATTCCAGCAGCGAGTTGGGAGTGATTTTTGAATACCATGTTACCGCTTGCAGCCCCCTAGCCAGGCAGCAACAGGTCCCCCAAATAGCAAGCTGCCAATGCATTGCCTGGCAGCGGTTTGTAAATATGGACTAGAGTCTTTATATCTTTTCTGACGACGAATATTCAGGGACTGAAGCAGCGGATCAGAGACAGCTTCCTAAACATCAGTGCTGAGATGTTGGAGCGTTTGTGGGAGGAAATTGACAATCGATTGGATGTGTGTCGAGTGACTAAGGGCGCCCTTATTGAGCATTTGTAATGTAGGCAAAAAGAACATTTTACGAGTCCCATTACACAATAAAATATGGTTCATATTTCTGTAAGTCAATTAACCTGTGTATTATGAATTTTTTAAACCCCAACAATCAGTTTGAATAATCCTGTATTATATGCTGGTAGCATATTTCAGCCGTCCAGCTGACACGGATAACTTTCCTTTTCTGCCTCATGACGATTAGACAACCTCTCCCTGTCCACTTAATGCCTTGTAATTTATAATTATAAAATAATTTTTCAATAATCCACTGAAATGGAATGCGAATTTCCATACGAAATAAATACGTCAAATGAAATTAAATATAATATACTATACCTATTAACATTCGTATAACTTAATTTTTATGATACAAAATTGCATACATTTTATGTATGCAATTTTATATTATTAATTTTATATTATGTTGCATATATATTTTATTTAATATATTTGCAACATTATTACGTTAGAAGTGATTGTAATTTGTAAATATTTCCATTCAAATTTTGTACCTACAGTATTTATGTAGAATTTATGCGATTCCTGGTTATCAGAATTTTTTGTAAAAAAAATCTTGTTTTGTTCAATTCATTGGAGGCCCATAGACCCAGGTCCTGCAAGTCCGGGTGGAGCATACGGTGCGCAGTTGCCAAACCTACAAGTGCGCGATGTCGCCTTCGCTACAACGATTTTATTCATTATATGATTTCTTTAATTTGCATATTGCAAACGTGTCTATAAACAGTTCACTACACAAGAGAAAAAGACCCGTAGAATAAAAAAACAGGGTACTTACGGTTGATGTTTTCGACGTAAATTCTCCATGTTTTTTCTTAAGGCGGCTCCCCACGTGCGCCATTCGGCGAATTCCGAGCATCTGGTCGCCGAATCCCGAGTAGTGTGGACGGGTTGCTTGCGATTCGCCGAGTGTCGAACATACGGTATACGCCTAAACCACCGCGTGTCTGTCTTTAGAACACATCAAAGGGAGCGAACATTCGCCGAACACATCAGCTGCGAATCGCTGCTCGGCGAATGCCGAATGTGTGGAGCCGCATGTAGGTGATGAGGTACGAACAATTGAATTATCTCGCATATCACTAACGCAATCACCGTTTTCAACAGAACTATCTCCATTGCATCTATCACCGCAATCCTGTAGTGAAATTACAAAACCTTCAATATTGTGTTCCATTATGCCCTCCTTTATATCAGATTCTTTAATAGTTCTTTCTGTAAGTTTAACAACTTTTTTTCCCCAGACAATTTGGAGGTAAACCTGAAAGAAAGAAAAAAAACAGAAGAGAGAGGCCGATAGGGCAACACTGCTACCAAGTAAAACGTTCGTTAAATATATTTTAGGGTAATACCCGAATATGTTGCAAAAGACTTCGAATGTTAATATGGCGAAATCGTAATGTAACGGGTGGTCTCGGCATTCACTCTTGCCCTCGGACGGAGATTTCAACCTCCCGTCAGCGAGATTTTCTTGAGCGCCCACGTTTATAAACGAGGCTCCTGCCAGCTCCGGCATCCTTGATTAACGTAAGACTACCATGAACCTGTTCAACGCATAATTGACATTGCACATTGTTAAGTTTCCAGTCTTTGTTGACACCTGTGTAAATAACTCTTCACTTCCCACATTCACTCGGTTCATTGCTATTCTACGCTCTTGTGCACCTCAATAGCCGTACAGTTGACGAAAAGAATACTAATACTACGAATACTTACAACTGTTACTTTGACACAAATTTCCTTTCAATAATGTACGAATACCACGTAGGTTCTCCATAAGTAAACATCAGCCAAACCTAGTTTTCTAGTTTGCCAGCCACGATTGTAGGTATGGGAATTCTAGATCTTTAGATAACGTTAGCCTGTTTTAATATTAAAAACAATTTTTTTACGATTTGTAACACATTCAATTCATCAGTAACTATTCTGCATACTTACCATATTTCCATTTTCCTCACACTCACAACTTTGACGACTCTCACTGCGAAATATCCAGTAATAAAACACGCAACCCCATGGCACAGAATCAGCACAGCAATATACCGTAAATGCCACACTTGAAAGCAAAACTACATTAATACTCTGATTCCCTCGAAGACTCCATCTTATATATAAGCCCGAAGGATTGACTCGTTTCTTAGCTCTGAGTAACCACCAATGAGAAATAAGTATTTCTGATTTTACGAGATTTATGATTTATTTAAGTGGTGTTAAGTGGAGAAACAACTATTTAGGTAAGATAATATTTTCTCGGAAAATAATTTTCATATACATCACAAATTTAAAATAGAACAAATTTTATCACTGAATATTAATGCTCAAGTTGTCACAATCACAAATTTGTTTTGATGCTAGTTCAGCCAAAGAACATAGTCCATGCTCAAAACATCAAATATTAATAATAAATTAATCATCATAAAAATAATGCTTAAAATAATATGTAATGTTTCAGCAAAAATATTAAAATATGCTATAGTTCACAATACTACCGCTAGTTTCCTTCCATTTGGAATGACAAAGGAAGCGTGTTGTGCGCAGTATACTGTGATGCTGGATCGGTATTGGTTCATGAGCAGGCCCCCAAAGTATGAGAACAGTATGCAACAGTGTGGTACTGGTTGGCGCAAGTCAAATTGTGCTATGTTCTCCGAGTTTGTAGTTAAAAACTGGATTATTGGGCGGTAAAATTGCGATAGAAGAATGATTCGATACCATGCAGTCTGCAAAGTGGATATTAAAACGTATAGATTACCCTGGCGACATTGTTTTGTCAGGAAAGAAAGAGGCAAGTAAAATATGGAATATTCATTTGAAATTTTTTGTTGAATACAATATAGTTAATGTTATAATCATTTGTTTATAAACTTGTAAATGTTACTTTGCAATAATATGAGATCATTTTAAAAACTTGGACTAATTGTCTATGTTCTTCAAATTGGTTTATCATTCACGACGTTTTATACGATATTTAAGCGCTTAACGTATTGTCACACTTCACTTTTTCTTTCAGTATACGGTTGGAAGAGGGAAAAGTAATTACGGAACGGTGTTAAGTTTATTGGTATCCAGATTGCATTGTGTTTTTCGAGCAACAGAAAATGGTCTCGTAATTAAGGATTTGAACGTATGTATTTCTGTCCATTGTTGAATATTCATTTGCGTTTTGTACTTAGTAATGTAAGTTTTTAATTTTTTTTCTTTCTTTCAGAGTTCAAACGGAACATATGTTAATGACCAAAAAATTCCAGCAAATACAGATTGTATTCTAAAAGTTAGTGATGTTATTGGAATTGGTGTTTCTAATCCGAAAGCTGCTGACCATTTTGTATTTAAATTAGTAAATGAAGACTGTGAAGACAGCAATAACATAGTTTGTCATAGTGTAAAAAATGAACCTTCCACAGAGAGGAAATCATCAAGAACTGAAAAATCACCATGTATACTTACAGTGGAAGAAGAGGAGGTATAAATTTATAAATTTAGGGAGAAATATATAATATTTCAGGGCAGTAAATTTGCCATGCCTTTTTATACTGTACCTACTCTTCAAATACCTATGTGAATATTGGATTCTTAACACATAAGAACACTCTTGTGTGATTCTTCTGTAGCAATCATTTGGTACTTGAGCATGTCACTTGTGCATGTACTAGAACTTCATAAATATAAATTTTAAATGTGTTCTGTGTTTTATTGTTCCCTTCTAATAGGATGAAAATGATGAGCCGCTGATAATAGAGCAAGAGATAGATGTCATTGACCTGATTGAAGATGATGATAATAAAACTACTGCGGGCAGTACAATTAAATCAGCTTCAAGCCTTGCTTCTTGCACTAATTCAGGAACTTCCTCCTCATTGGAAGTTGAAAACAGAAAGACAATATGCATCAAACAAGAAAAATTGGATACTGATGTTGAAGGCAGTGCGCAGTGTGTGAATGGTGGTAAAAGAAGTGAACCAAGATCAGTTGCTTGTGATGTAATAAATTTGAGAGAAAATGAGGGTAGGTTCAAAGATATTAAAATAGAATCGGGAGTAGAAACTCGAACTGTAGTGGAGGCATGCAATTTGCAGCCAAGTGGACTAAACAGTGTTTGTGATAACCAGTGTGTGGTAAAAGTAGAGAAACCTGCTTCTAGTAGTGTGAACACTGAAAATCACAGAGTAGAGAATGTGTGCGGGTCTTGTGAGGTAAATATATCATTTACTGATTTGCAGAGAAAAAATTTACCAGAGATAAAAATAAAAGAGGAGGATATTAACACACATTCGACAAGTAATTCTTGTAAAAATATAACTTATTGTAATAAAGAGAAACAAACTTCATGTTTTGACACTCCAAGTAGAACTAAGTGTGTGCCTGAAATAGGGACTAGTTCAAAAAATGTGATTATTGCCAATGTGAAACAAGAAAATACAGAGAAATGCAAAAATTCAGAATTAAGTGCAAATGTTAGTGAAAATATAATTCTTAAAGACAACAGTTCTGTGCAAAAAAGGAACACTTGTGTTTTAAGCTCTAGGGTAGAAAGTTCACAGAAATTAGCTTCTAAAAGGACCCATGAAGAAAGTGTCCAATCTTTACCGGGTGATTGTGCAGAATCCCCACGACCTGCATCAAAGAAAAGAAAATCTTCAATAGTTAAAGATGGCAGTAGTGAATCTAATAGTGGTTCATCTACTAACACTACGAGTGAAAGGTGTGACTCCTCGTCTCGATTACACCTAGATGTTGAAAGTGATAATGAAGATATGTGGTTTAACACATTTGCTGTTCCTATATTAGATAAACTAGAAAAGACAGATGCGAGAAAATCTGTCGGTAAAGATCCAGTGGATGGTATCAATTCAAAAAGGGCATTGGCGAAAAATGGTACCTTTACTAATGTTAACACTAAGAGAACAAGAAATGCAGGTACATTTATTTTAAGTGAAATGCAAACCTTGCCTGCATATTTAAATCCTGTGATAATTCTCGAGAAGTTAGATCTTAAAAAATTACAAGAAACCAGACATGATATAAAACAAGAAATGGATATTTCTTTTGATGAAACTTTGTTTGAGGAATCACTGCAATTACATACGTCAACTCCAAAGCAAGGTGATCTTCAACAAATCAATGAAAATTGTCACACTACTGAGGATCATAATACATCAATAATCAATTATTCACAAAGTGATGATGTTATTGTTATTGATGATGATGATGATTTTATGGATGTGGGGAAAGACAACAAAAGCCTCATACAAAAAGATGAAGATTCTGAAGATGGTAAAGAAGAAATATGTGTGAAACAAGAGGTTTTTGAAGAGGATGAACAAGTAATTGAGGATGAGGAGGATGATGATGAGGTGGAATTAGTAAATGATTGGGTTTTACGACTTTCACAGTCTTCTAGTCCGGTAATTGAGGATGAAATAAGGCCATCATCATCAGGAAAGTTGAAAAGGCGCAGTTTGTTTATACTTGATAGTGACAGCTCTGATGAAGATTCCATTTCAAATCTGGGTACAAATATTGCAGTGGGAAGGGATATTGTCAATCAAAATCCAGACCTTAATTCTGACAAATGTAGTAAAATCATCTTTGATGATTTCTTAAAGAATCGGAGTAATGAATTATCTTTAAAATCAAAGGAATTGGTAAACAACAGTATTAAAGAACAGACAAGAATAAGAAATAAGAAAATAGATCAAAGTAGTAAGATGTCACTGACTGAAAAAACAAATGAAGACCTTCAGAGTAAAAATGAATCAGACTTATCGCCTTTGAGTGCCTACGCTGACAAGCTTTTGGAAAGTGCTCTTCCAGCTTGTGGGAAGAAACCTAGTAAGAAAACTAGTAACTCTGCAGAGGGTAGCATCACAAAAGAGTTGCATGAAAATGCTAAATCCAATGTAGGTGATTCTAGTCGGCGTACTTTACTGTGTTCTGCCCTACCAATGAAGTTAAAATCTCGTTCAAAAGTTACAGCAGAAAGCAGAGATCCAAAGAAAGCTTCAGGTTTTAATTCAGATGTAGCAAAACATTGCCTAGTTAATGAGTTCAGAAATACTGATTTACTTCAAAGCAAAAAGAGTTCTAGTGAACGCAAATCAAAATCAAGCATACATAAAAATGTTGATAACAGTCCTGTTTCTGAGAAAGAATTGAAAATGAAAGTTAAAGAAGATAGAAAGGCAAAACTTAAAGCATTAACAGATCAAAAAAGAAGTGCTACTACAAGCAATACTGAAACAAAAGAATCATCGAAATCTTCCAACAAAAGTCACCATCAAAACGTCGTAAAAAATACAACGTTAAGTAGAGCCGATAAACTTGCAGAATCTTTGGTAGGTTCACTTGAAACCAAACCTTCAAAATCTAAAAAAATAAAAGTCAGAGTGATAAAGAAGAGCAATTCAGGAAATAGTTCCGCGTGTGACAATACAATACCTGGAGATAACTCTTCTTACTGCAAAAAGTCTTCAGTGATAAATACTATTACATCAGAAGTCGCTGCACCGAAACAAACTGCTGGTGAAGAAACTGCACCAAAACAAAATGAATCTACTGGTGACAAATTAAATTTAGATATACCTGTTTCTGAAGTTGAAATTAAAATAAAGAAATTATCTTTCAAGGATGTGTATAAAATACCCAAATTGAAACAGTCTAATAGTTCAGAGACACAAGCAGAAGACAGAGAGAAAAGAACAAAAGAACTTCAGACTGCCACAAAAAAGCATCTGAACAAGCCTTCTGCCCTGAGGAACATAGCATTATCATATCCTAAAAAGACTGTTCGTTTTGCTCCTGGTGAATCTCTTTGTGAAGTTCAGACCTTCATAATAGAGCCAGGTAATGTATTACGTCATATTGATGGGAAAGATATTCCTGTCAGAAAGCGGATGGCTGAGCAAGCAGGCATTTTATATGACACATCAACAAAAATCCTGAATCGTGTGACAACTGCAATTTTAAGGCATTGGAATCCTCGTTGGATGGCGGTAAGTTCGTTCATTTCATGCAAAACTGAGTATATAGTTTTCAAGAAAATGTTTATTGTTTTACAAATGTGTATAAATTTAAAAGGGTTAGAAGCTACTATTTTGCTCACAACTAAGTTTTAGTTTTTTTCCTCATAGATGTGCTAATAAGTGTTTGTATACATCAGGAACAAGCAGTAATAATACGAAATGGAGGAGAACCGCCACCTGCTCATTGCCAGAACACCCCAGTATCTACCTTATGCCCAATGTTAACTGCCTTTTCAAATTATGAAGAATACCTGAAAATTATAGATCCTTTAATGATGTTGGATTTATGGGCTAAAGTCAGCGAGGATTCCAACAAACCAAATCCAAGGTAATTTAACATGGTGAAACTTTTGAAACCTTCTAATGTTCATTTATACTTTTCTTTAAAATGAAATTAAAAAAAAAAAAAAAAAATTTAAAATTCACTTGATGTTGTTTTAAGTGAAGTTTATAACTTTGTCAAATAAATAAGCAATTTAATAGAGGATTACAGAGATATGTTGCATTTATAGATGCTATTCTATTGAGAGTCCACAATATTTGCAATACTCTCATAAGTGAATTATTTTCCTTTCAATTATAAATTTTCTGTAATTTTGTCTAACCCATTTAGCAGATTTGGTTGAAGACATTGGAGAGAAATCAGCATGCTCATCTTTGAATTGCGTCCGGGAAAGGATTTATTTTGAAAGGGTCAGGGAAATCAGTGTACTTTGCTGTGGTGTCATCCATTATCTGAAGTTGAAATGTAAACAAACCTGATGTGAAAGAAAAATCTTGTATATCTTTTTCTGTGCTCAAAAAATATGGGAATTTCTTACATCCCGGAAGAACCTTTGTTCCAAGCGTTGTGTGGAATTTTTTTAACACAACTAAAGCACCAATAACATCGACCAAGTAAATCGTTTTCAAGATAATAATTTGTGGTTGTTTTCTGAGAAGATGTGAAAATTTCAATTGAATCTTTCCACTAATTCTTTCCCCATCTTTCATGCCACCTTGAAAATCTCATACAAAAATGAACGGAATGTGAAACAGCATTGCTTATATAACTGGCTCTCATGACAGAAACATTTTATGTAAGGAATTTAAATGAGCTTGCATGACAGTAAAGAACTGCCAATACGTATGAATACATAAAAGAATTGAGCCAAAATCTGTGGCATTACTTTGAAATCTGTGTATTGAAAAGTGTTTGAAAATTGGATAGGTCTCCTTATGTTGCACTTCTGAATATTACTTATTCTGAAACATGTACAAGGATCACAATCTACTTCTAGCTGAATACTTGAAAATACCCTGAAAGATGTTTCTAAACTACAATCTTCAGTTGGAGTTATAAATGCATTGCCCCCATTGAGCAAGTTGCTATTTTAATCATTCTGCTAAGAATCCCTTGATGTTCACATTAATTGTTTTGAATCAGTCCTTCGAAGAGGATATCTTGAAGCTATGAAGTGGAAACATGCCCATTCTCTTGTGCCAGATGTGTAGACTATTTTAAAGCAATTTGCAAGGTGATAGATGATCAATATAGGCACTGCCACTTAGGGGAAAGCAAGTGAGTTTTGATCTGCTCAAGAACTAGGGTTTCATTTAATAAATTGCCTTTATTGCAAGTGATAGGTCTGCAGAAGAATCATAAGTATTAGCACATTTAACAGGACAAGTTCTATATATTACTGCCTGACTCAAGGGGAACAACTAACATGGGTATTGCCATTTCCTCACAGACCAGGAAGGAAACATGGAAGGTTCACAAGATGAGAAGAGCCCAACAAAAAATTTTACAAACTCAGGATTCTGGAGTCATTATTCACTAACATCTGGTTTTCCTGTCATTCCTGCAACAAAAGTGAACATCAGGAGAATTTCCAAGCACCTGTATTGAATTGATAAATCAGGAATGATGAATAATGATGAAGAAAATGGGTGCAATGGATTAAGAAGGAGAAATGGAAGAACCATGAAGAGTTGTGAACTTAGTTTTCTCTTCACAAAATTCAGTTTGGAAGTGATACCAATTCAACTAAGAGAAATGCAATAAACAAGTTATGTAACCTATGTCATGGCACACATCAACTAGTGTTCTCCAATGGTGCTTGTTGACAACTATGTCCTTCAGTATTTTCAAATAATTAAGAATTGTCAAAAATTAGTTTTGCATCAGCAGCAGTTATTGTCCTTGAAGGTCTTTCAACCAAATGGGATGTGCCATTTTCTTAGACAAATCATCCCTTCACCAACAGCTGCTTGAAATACTCAGACACAATGACTGGGTGTTCCACGCTTGATGCCCCAAGGCCCTCTCGCTTTAACTGACTTCCTCCAGCATGTCCATACCACGCATCCCGAAATTAAGTTTACTACGGAGGTGGAAAACGAGAATAAATTGCATTTCCCCGACGTGCTGGTGAGTCGGAATGCTAACGGAAGTCCAGGTCATACCGGAAACCAACTCATATCAACCGCTATGTGGATGTCGGCTCTCCCCATCATCTGGCTACTGAACAAGGGGTTTTGAAAACTGGCCATCAGAGCAACTGGAGCAACTTCTTATCAACATGTCCAATTTCTGAGAGGGTAGGCGGGGTGACAAAACAGCTGTATACATGGCAGGTTCGGACGTATGAGAAGGTCGAACACATGCTTGAATAATCCAAAATGTATTTTTACAAAGGTTACAATTATCTTAAATGGAATCCCTTTGTTCTTTACCACAAAAAAAGACAATTATACGGGTACCGTTATGAATGCGGGTAGGTTTGACCCGTTAGATACGGGTCCTGAGTATCCGCATGATTAAACACCCGTATAACTCCAAGAGCTTTAGCAGAGACTGAACTTCGACGCTCTCGACCGCTTTTGATTATAGCCACTTGTTTGGTGACTTGACGCACATCAGATCTTTTTTCGTCGGATTTGCGCTACTACTGTACTCCAAAAGAAGTGAAACCAAGTCGTCGCGGCCATTGTTCTGACCTGTGAGTCAGCCCAGGCAAGTGGCGAACGTAGGACGCTTCAGCTTTCGGCGATCGAGAATGAAAGGTACGAATGAAATGGAGGTAATGGAATGCCATGTAGGACTCGCGTACCTACCCTGGAGGCTCGGGTCTTAAGCCCTTTCACTGACGATTATTCTGCTAAGGAACGTAGACAATTTTGACTTCGATATTTGCCGCCAAGATCTTGTTCCCTAATAGATGATACTTGAAACATGAATATTCGTTTTAGTTTGTTCTCCCCCGACTTCAGCCAGTAATACAACAGCTTGGACATGGCTTTGGAGTGAGAGGCCAACGAGATATTTAGGCTCCTCCAATGAAGTCTGGGAATGTAGTTTTGTAACCGATAAAGGTAGCATGAACATCTTCAATACCCAAAGATCGCCAATAACTTAAATATAATTCAGATTGGAAACATTTCGAGTTTTCCCACCTTTTGTGGTGAATCAAGGATACGAAGAGTTTCTAATGTGTCTGAATGGCCAAAATTTTGTATAAACAGAATCTAATACTGCGTCGAATTTTAGAAAATGAAATTTTATTTATTTCGTAGATTAATGTTTCTCTGATCGGATCGCACAACGAAGAAGTTCAAGACAACCAAATCAGGGAATTCTGCGGTTGCCAATTGCCTGTAACTCCAAACAAAAACGTACTAATTATCTTAAGGAAATGTGAGAAAGCTGCAACAGTTTTCAAAATCCAGTACAAAGACAAAACTGGCAAATTCTTTTAAGTACGCAGGAATGGCCCTACAAACAGCTTCCGCCCAATCAAATATCAGAGAAAGAACGAATGCAGTCGCCAGATGCGTGTCTCTGACACTCGCTATGATGAACAAAAACTTATGAGTAACTACAGATAAAATGACCTAGTAAAATAATTACAGAGTGATTTGTCATTTGGGGACAAGATAACTCATTTTTATGTCGATCCCGTGCCATCAATACCACTTTGTCAATCCCAGCGAAATATGCAAAAATTAATTAATGCATATTTGTTAAATGTGGCAGATCGGTTGAGATTTTCCCAGTTGGATTCCTTATCCTCCATACAATGATTACAACAAAATGTTAGTGGTAAGAACATGACTTACAAAGACAATTGTTACATCAATTATCGATCAGCGCTGCCCCAGCTCGCTGAGTAAAGTGTCTTTTCACCAGCAAATGTGCATGTAGATGTGCCAGATTATAATGAACGAAAGTTGGAATGCGGTTTTTAAAACTTGACTATCCTTTTGATATCAATGTGTCCAATGGCTGGGGGCCAATAAAAAATTTGCACCACGCCTAGACACGAAAAACTGTTAGAAGGAAACTCTACTGGAAGGGAATTGTGGTAGATTTCTAATAACATTCCTAACGATGATCGATTTAGGAATAGTTGACTGGGTGGGTGTAGAGTTAGAGTCCCGACAAGGGATTTTCGTCACTAAGTTCACAGCGAGGTCGAATTCAGTCGCTGAGTGGAGAATTCTAGCGGCAGGATGCTCTGGTCGGTAGTTTTCCGTGGTCACCAAACGGGTCAATAACCGCTCGGTCTTCATTATCCTTTCTCCCTCCTCTCCACTTACACCCACACACGTTGTACACTACATCTGCCGGGGGTATAGCTTCTCCCGGTTGGGAACGTGCCCCACTGGAGGAGATACTACATAGGGTCTTCGCAAGCCGAAAAATTCGGCTCTGGATCTCGCTTTCCAGAGGGAGAAACACCGCGATCTTTCGAGATAACATGCACTACATTTACGAGACTTACGTTGATGCACTCTGTTCTCAATATTCGAATTAGCATGTCGACTTTTAATATCTGCAAAGCCGCGAAAATCCTCGTTTTAATCTATTGATATCCCACCATTACCCCCTCCCCGTATACTCGCACGCATCTGGTTGGTGAGGAGCACGGAGAGAAAACATCTTCCATTATAAGGAACCTAAACCCCCTCCAATAGCCCTCTTCCCGGAGGAAGAGGTGATGTTTTGAACGAAACGAGTATTTGAATTTTTTAGAAGAGAACAGTACAACCGGCTTGGGCTACTACTCACAATCTTGTCTTACCAGGAGCATTTTACTTCCCAGGGCGGACACCTAAGGTCTTTGTTTCTTAATCCTCGTCACCCGAAGGCATGCAAGTACCTTTGGGATGGCATCTTATTCGCCGAAGCGCATCACCCCACCGGGGCCCCTCCCCAACTAAACCTGGATAGAGCCACTGCCAGATTAGCGCAACTAGTCCGGAATAGCACCGCAGTCTAATTAAGCGCCACTCACATTGCCCCGGGAGAATCAATGCTCAATCTGAGTATTGGCCACCCCGACAAATCCAAGGCCCCATTGGCGGCCGCCTAGACCGAGGTCCAGATGGCTCGGGTACCCCTGCATCTCTTCTTTGCGTCTTGACATCGACGTATCGCCGGAATCTAGAGAAACGTAACAGGAGATTCGTGTATCGTCGGATGTGTATGTGTGTGTTTGGGGAAAAGTCCTGCCCAAAGGTCGACGGATAGGGGCACATCTGCGGAGTTCTCGGGCGAAACCAGTAACCAGGAGTATAGCACCACCTCCTCACTGCACTCACCTTGGGGCTTACGTGAGTACCACCGAGCAGCTAGGGTCCGGGTGGGAGTTAACGCCCACCAAGAAACCTCACCCTTCGGCCGGTGTTCCCCCCTCTGCGGGGAAGAGGAAGACCAAACACGAGACAGGAGGGGCATACCAGAAACAGCGTTATGACATGCTCCGAAGAAGGGAAGACATTCAAACGTGTAAGTGCGGTCGGTCTGGCTCGAGCCATAGTTCATTTGGAAATACAAGCGGTCTTGCGGCATAGCAGTTGTACCATTTTCTTTGAAGCGAGCACATGTGAAAAAATCTAAAACAATCCTAAAACAGAAAATTGCAGGGCTTCAGGTGGAACTGACCACTCACCCTAGGCTTGACCTTTGTAAGGGAGTGGTCCAACCTGACGTTTCATCGAAAACTGAGGATGAACTTCTTTCCTTTAAAAGACAGGGCGTCATTGAAATGACGATCAAGAGGAAGTAGCATGGGAAAAATCCCCATTACTACTCTGGTTCTAATGTTCAAACCCCGATCCCACTCAGGAAAGATCTTTTAGTTTTTACGGTCTTCGAGTGCGGCAGTATGTGACTAACCCTTTGCGCTGTTTCAAATGCTGAAGATTCGGCCTTGAGGAACAAAGTGCATTACAGAAATGTGCCAAACCAATGCAGGAAACCCTGCGCCACACCATAATGTGAACTGCGAAGAGGACCATGCGGCCAACTCAAAATTTCCCTACCTTACTGACGGCGAGGGGGATCTAGAAGATTCAAGTACCACGGGTCGTTTTCCGAGGACGAAAGGTACCTGGCGAAAATACCTACAGATCTCTCGGCCTTTCTTCCTAGACAATGCTTCACCTGCTGCGATGTTCACCCCTATGATGCAATTGTTTAAAGGTGTCTGCGTTGAGCAGACGTGTTGCGAGAGCTGCGTTGAGAATTTCTACAAAATATAAGCAAAATTTCTCTTCTTTCGAAGTCCAATCAAGCTTCCACTTCCTTACAGCTTCTCATTTTTCACGCAGAGCGTTGAGAATTACAAATCCCATTCTCCATTTCGGAAATGTGGTCTGTTCTCGTGCTTCACAACCTAATGCTACATCTTCCTGAAAAAGTCATGCGATTTTTTCGGTTTTAAGTTCGAAGTCGGTCGGCTATCCATCTCGGACTCGCTTCTAACTGACCATTCTTGTAAACCCCGACCACCTCCGACTCCCAAGACCCGCTGTGAGCGATCACTTAGCCTACCATGCAGTGCTCTGTAGAACTACTTCGGAGGAAACTTCTGCCGGTGTGGATAGTCTCCCCTTCGGGAAACAACGGTGGAAACGTCAGAAGGAAAATAAATAGGCCTAAAATTCACACGCAGTAAGGCCCTTCTATCCAGGAATTAGATTATTTTTGTGTCTGACGGGATGAACTAAAAACGAACTACAAAATTCTCTTCTCGTTATATGTCTTCGATAATCTACAGAAGTGTCACCTCATGTCATCACGTGGCCATAATATTTAACATAGAAAACGCTTACCGCTTGGAAGTATGGCATTTTTCGAACCGTGCGTGCAGGGATTTAGGGGAGGTTCACCCTACTCCAAAACCTTGTCTCTAGCAGATCCTTCCATGTTAGCTTTGGTGACAAGGAAAACAGCATCCCTCAAGAGTTGGTGCTGAGAATCAATGTTTGTCTTTGCCATAAAGGGAACGGCGTCGGTCATGCGAGAACCTGGAAAGGTGTTGATGTGTGCGAATTTTAAACCTTTTGTTCATCCAGAATCGGTCATCCAAAAGCAACTCCAACTGGTCCATTATAAACTACACGAACAGAGCATCTCCACTGGTTTCCACAATCTACAGGTGACCTCTTCTGAAAGATTAACCACATGCAAAACAATTCTCACCTCTACCTTGCAGGCTGCCATTCACTGAATCTGCCAGGTTCCTCAGGGTGTCGTTTTATAAACCCTTACGTGGCGAGTTCACACCCGTAGTCTGCGAACCAGATGTCTCTTCCATAATTCTCTTACGTATGCCGAGTAGTACGCTCAGTTCTAGAGTACGGCAATATAGTGTATGGATCAGCAGCTTCCTACACTCTTAATTGTAACCTCTTATTTACTGATGCGTAGCGGAATTGGCTGCCTTCTAGCTAACACCGCCTGAGCCTTCTCTAAATCAAACATGGGAATTCATGTTAGGATTGCATGGTGCTTAAGTTTGGATATGTCGAACCTTGCTTCCTCAGTCTTAAAGTTTCCGGTCCCTAAATCTATTGCGGGAACTTAATATCTGCCTTCCTACCCCCTGTGAAACCTCCAAGCAACGTCATACCCTTTTGGAAACTCCTTCGTCCCAATATTGACCTCAAACTCTTTTTCAATCAGACTATTTGTCCCTTTTACGAGTGTCCAGTTTCAAGATGTGAGGGCAGCTTACCCCAATCTTTTATATACACCGATCACGCGTTCTATGATGATTGGGCATTCAGTTTTTGTTGTATTTGAGACACCAAATCATTTAGAATTCACTCTATGCAGTGTATTCACTGCTGCATACTCAGTACCCCAAGCCCTTAAATATTACTAGATATTGCAGCCAGTAGTTACTGTTCTAATCCTCTGAGCTCTCTTCAAGCGATCTCCCTTCTTCAGACTACGTGATGACCACAACACTTGATTAATCGTGTGTTGTCTCGCAACTATGATCTAATATGATGTAGCAAGTCGGACCATGAGAGAACCACAAGTTAGGTGCCATGCTGCGAAATCAACGACTCGGAAAGTCTGATGTTGACATTCTGTCCCCTCAGCAGATTTAAATGAATTTTTAAAACGCTCCGTACTCAGTGCATACCAGAATGGCGCAATGCCTCATTTAAATTGAGGGCGATTAAGATTTTGTAATGCCCTGATCTTCCTCATCCTGTACTGCTGGACGTGGGAAAATCAAAGCGTCTTCGGGTCTGCCATTGCCACTCTTCGCATGGTTTCCTCATTCTAAGTGAACCTCTCGCTATCTGCGATGCATGTATTGTTTGTGGAACATGTCCTTCTACATTGTGTTACGTTTAATAGCCGGGTATATTCTGGACAGCGCTGTACGGAAGATGTTTTGGTAACGACGCGCCCGTCTTTTGTTTCTGTGGGAAAGCGGTCTTTCCCATTTGGTTGAGAGATGACAATATTATTTTTGTACTTGTTACTTGGGTCCTATTGAGCACGGTTTTAAATTTTGTATTATTATTTATTATCCATGCACTTTCGTTTAAGGCTTTAACTTTTCGTAAAATATTTATATTACTGTTTTAAAATATTTGACTTGAGAGCCAATGTCCTTAGATGTTGACGCGCCCTTTAAATATCAATCAAACGAACGTAAGCATACACCACATAAAAATACGACTATTGGTCGAATCAGACGATAAAGGATAACAAAGAAACCCAGATACATCATCATGAAAAACATAACCCTTTTTGCTTCGCGCAGTCATGGAAATTTAAGTGCCGGAACTCCCGACAAATTAATTTATTCATTATATAATTTAATACATATTCATAATTGTGTAGACAGTTCACAGCTGTTGCACAAAAAATACCTGACTCAGCACGACGTTGCTACTACGGTAGTTATCCTTTCTCCGTATGCAAAGACATAATGAAGATAGGGTTCCCATATTACAAGTTCAAGCTAGATTGAGCTCTGCAGACAAAACGTTACAAGTTCTTGTGGAATATTACCACTGATCTCAGGGACGAAAGGAGACCAGACAATACGAATCGACAAGCAATTCTGGACTGGGATTATTGTTGAGGTACCTGCCCCTTTGTACCGCAATAGCGCAGCCTCCATTGCCGAAATGCGAAAATAACGGTCCTTGCTTGTTGAGCTGAGCGACTTGTGCTTCTATATGTTGTACCGTTCTTCTCTGTGCTTGACAGTTTGGCCTCGACGGAGGCAGCATTGCCGTGCTTTGCTCTCCTCGACAAGTGTGCGCGGCATGTTCTTTCGCGGGCAGTCCTAAACGTTTGATATTTTTCAGTCCATACCTAAACCGACTGCGTACTCCTATTAATATATGACGGGTTAAATTTAATTTTGATGTTGGCAACGTAAAGCATAGCAGAAGGGCTCTGCTGGTGCGCCTCTCTCCTCTCTCATTTATTTATTTCGAGTTGGTGGCGTCAAGGGTAGATTACGTCCCTGGAAAAGCTGCTACCGTGTATCGCTAGGAAACATTGGAATCGGAATCAACACGTGCGTCTCAGAAGCCAAGTACGAAGTTTAGTACGGTATATAGTTATTGTGGTCGTCTCTGAAAAAATACCGACTTTTGCTAAACTAACGTCTTCTTGGCCCTAAAAACTGGCACATTCAGAGGTCTGAGCACTGTGCTTTTCTTGAGGAAGTTCTTAATGATACATCATCAAGTCACGTCATATGATGGACCGTTCCCGCCGGGGTTTGCAGTCTACGCAGACTCCTTGGTTTTACAAGGACACTGAGGCTGCTGAGGAGCACCTCGCTAGGCGAGAAAAACCTCTAGCTAGATAAGATGGTAAAAAGTGCCCCCGCTTGAAATCGAAAAGTAATTCTTTCCTAAGGATTGTGAATACGTAAGTTTTAGACTCCTCCCCTTCACATCCTTCGTAATAACGAAATATGGTTCTTTTTACTTTCCCGTATACGAACGTATGTACGAAATTTATATGGAAGGTTGTGTAATGTGAAAAATAGATTTCGAGATTTCAACGTAAATACACGTTTTGGAGTCCCCTGATACCGAAAAAGTGGTTCTTTTCAAAACGTCCATCCATTCGTGAACACTAGTGCTTGAAAACATGCGTAGGATTATTTCCAAATTGAAGAAACGCTATCCATCTGGATTGAGTTGAAACTTTGAGATTCTGAAAAACTTTCTTTATAATTTGGGGTAATTTACATGAAGTCTCTGCGACATTTTCAAAATTCTCAAAAACGGCTCCAAATTCTTTGTAAGAATAGAGTAAAATACATCTACAAAGGTGGCATAAGTCGGATTTTCACTGTTAATTCTGAATTTTCGAAAATTGCTTAAGTTTGCTTTTTTCTGCGTCTTCCTGCAACTACAAAATTGAAGATAGAGATTTTTCCTTCATTTGAATATTGATCTCAATAGTGAGTTCTTTCGTGAAGGTCACGTACATATTTTTGAAAAATTTAATAGTTTTCAAGCAATTTGTGCACTTTATAATTTGTTCTCATATTTATGTGTACATGTGCTTTAAATAATGTCACATTAAGTTTCTCGAAAACAACTGATTTCTGTGAAAACTTGTTCAAAATTCCGCATTTTGAGAAATGCTCAAATGCCATTTTCTCAAAAACAGCTCGAAATTTTTTCTTCAAACTTTTCGAAAGGATAGTGCTAATTGCACTCTTTAATATGAGTTTTAAGTATACGCGTTTCCAGCAGTTTGTAAACACAATTGTATTTGTGAGTTAGTGTTTCAAATTACTTCTAATGAAGTTTTGCGAAATCTCGAACATTTTCTGTGATAAAGTGCTTCAAATTTCGAATTTACTGTAGCTCATAAGCGCCATTTTCTTTAAAACGGTTCAAAATTTTTCAAAGGACATTTAGGACGAGGTTTTTTTAATGCTAGTTTTAATTTCGCCCGATGCACGAGGAAATTCTAATGTTGCCCTTAAAATCAACTATCTTCTAGAATTTTTTTTCTGATTGGTGCGCCATGTTAAAAAAATTGATACATATTTTTGTCCCATTATTTTCATATATATAGAACTGTATTGAGGTACCATGGTTAGTTTGATTGTTTACTGTTTCCGGGCGCGACTAGTTCTAAGGTCAGTGGTCCCGAAGTAGTTCGTACTTTTATCGCGAAAGATGGCCGTGTTTTTCCCCCGCCGGACAGAAGCCGACGTTTAGGACGGTGCCGGATCTGTTTTCAGTGGGGAAGGAATTGCCGCCACCTCGAGGGATAAATCATTCATTGCACTAATGAACATAGCTTTTGACATGTCTAGAAACATGAATCAAACGCCGCATCTCTTATCTGATTGTCTACTCAAGGCTTCCTTCATCCATGAAGTAAAGAGTTGAGGTCTGTATAGTAGGACGTCAGTTCCAAGTCTTGAAGGATAATCGAAAAGTCGGTTACGAGAAGAGATATTTTTAAGAGAAAATCACATTTATTGCTTGTTTTAAAAACCCACATTGGCATTTTAAATAGCTTCATCTGTGACATGCGTCTTTTAACTCATTAAACATGCAACACTACAGGTCTGTTAAGGGCACTTGTACTACCTATATATTAAGAAACTTAACATCATCAATGTAACTCATAATAGTTTTTTGGATAATTATGGTTCTTGTAATTTTAACAGTACAATTAGAAAAATATTTATTGGGTAAATTAACCTAATTTTCCTGGCATTCCGCCAATTGAAACTTCTCCGGTAATATTTACTGACGATGTGAAGGTGTCGCCAATGGAAGTCGTTGCGCAAACGTCTTTTCTTTATGTACCTAGGTTCAGAATTATTTGCATCCAACTTTCTCGCACCACGGTATACGAATTTTATAACATTGATGATAATAGTTTGTATTGGAATAGATATATCGTAAGCAACGCCCCAACATTGTCGTACAGGTGCGGCAGAACCGACTAAGCAGTTTTAAGGAGCAATAAAAAGTAAATATGAACATATTGAGAGAAAATGTTTTTATTTTCTAAATTAGTACAATATACCATTTTATATTCATTTAGTTTTGAAAATAATGCCCGGAAGGTGGCGGCCCTTAGCATCAATACATTGCTGTAGTCGATCCCTGAAGTTTCGAGCAGCTCTTGCACACATATCGCGGGGTATGGCATTAACTTCGTCAATAATCCGCATTTTTAACCCTGCTAGGGTGTGAGGGCGGCTTTTGAAAACCTTTTCCTTCAGATATCCCCAAAGAAAGTAGTCACAAATGCTCAGATCTGGCGCAGGACACCCGACATCACCCCTCAAAGAGACGAGGCGTCCCGGAAACATTTCTCTCAAAACACCAAGTGAAACTCGAGCTGTGTGAGCAGTAGCTCCATCCTGTTGGAACCACAAGTCCCCCAGTCCATGTTCTTCAACAATCTCGTCCAATTTGGGTTGCAGAAAATTTCTCAACATTGAGACATAACGTGTGGAATTCACTGTCACGGTCACTTCTTCCTCCTCAAAAAAGTAAGGGCCAACCACGCCAAATTTTGCAATGGCACACCACACTGTCACTTTAGGGGAATGTTGCGGTCTTTCATGAATAATTCGGGGGTTATTTTCAGCCCAGTAACGAAAGTTTTGCTTATTCACGCACCCACAAAGATGAAAATGTGCCTCGTCACTACTGAAGAAAGCTGCAGTCGGAGGGATCTGAGCAAGCATTTGCTCACACAGATTTTGACGGTTGGCGTAGTCTGCTGGGCGTAATTCTTGAGCAATCATTATTTTGAAAGGATGGAACTTCAAATCGAATCGCAGAATCCTTCTCAAACTGCGGTCTGAAATCCCCAATGCAACAGCATGTCGTAGAGCAGAACGTTGCGGCGATTGTTGAACTGCTGTTCTCAACCGCTGCACATTTTCTGGCGTTCTGATGGATGTGTCGACCATGTGTATCTATTCTTAGTGTGCTACCAGTTTCTTCAAACTGCCGAACCCAGGACCGAATTGTGTTTGCATTAGGAATGGCATTGCTGCGAGGAATGTTGAACTGTCGCCGAAAAGCTCGTTGTGTAGCGATCGCAGATCTGATGTTTTCATAATAAGCGCGAATGGCAAAACCACGATGTGCACCGGTCCACACCATGTTGGTTACTGAAATGGGGTTAACTACTGAACAAAGGCAGACCACGTGCAGCTGCCTACCCCCACTATTCCCTTGGTAATCAATAGACTCTGCTTAGTCGGTTCTGCCGCACCCTGTACTAACCTGCCGCAGGGATTTATCTGAGAATTTCAAAGCACGAGTGGTATTTAATAGGACTATTCCACGAATGAAATTACGTCCAACAAAGTTCTAAAATGCGCCAAATATTGGAAATGACTGAAAGCTATTTTAAAATCAAACAGATTATGTAATAGTATTACATACGCGGTTTATTGGACATCGTCATGATTTACAGTTTATAATTGGCCACTAGGAGAATGGATAGAAAAAGCGATAAACTTTGGAGATACACCGCAGCGATTGGGACATTTTATATTGTAACACCCCCGGTCGTCTCGTGAGAGAACGCCCGGTTAGCGGCCCGGTTATAGCTCAGTCGGTGATGGAAGGAATCGTTAAACAGATACAATGGCAGTGCGAAACAAACACTTTGATCACTGATAAAAATTACTTTTATTCCTGGGCAATCAAATCTAATGCCCCAGGGAAGTTACATTTGTAAATTTAGTAAAAAAAAATGAGAAAATTGGGTGAAAAGAAAAGAAGATGAAAAGTTAGTATTCAGAGTAAAGCTTAAAAATTAGGAAGAATTATGACTAACATTACAATGGTAAAAAAAACAAAAGTTACAGGTCAGTGTACCATAGCGCGGCACCGCATTACAAGTTTTACACAGGGACGAATGCCCTTGAATGATACTGCCTGGAAAATGGTCTTTGCGCGCCCGGGGATGGCGGGCGCGATCGAGGAGGCGGCTGGGCGTCCTTCAAAAGAATTCAGCGGAGGTCGACGGCCTCCCGTGCCAACAGCTGAGCGGTCGGGTCGTTGACGTCACCAAGGGGTGGTGGCGCGTGGCTGCGGTGGAAACTCCTTCAGATAAACATTCACTTCTCTTCACAACTAATTCCCACTTCAGAGCAGTTTTCTCTGTCTACTGCAGTCGGCTCAATGCTCAGGCTCGCAGTAAAATTATATAAGTCCCTTATAGGCGTACTCGCCCGAATAACTCCCCCCCAGAGAAATTTCTCTCCCCAACTGCCCTCAGCCTAATGCTCTGGCCCCGTCTGATGCTCTGGCCCTTCTGATAAATTTTACAAGTCTTTCAGAGACACACTGGTCTCTCCCCGACGAATAGTTACCCCCCCAGAGAAGTTTCTCTCCCGACTGCCCCCAGCGTATTCCCCACACCTTCTGACATTCTATCAGTCGAAATCCTATCAAGTCAACTTTTGCCCCCACCCGCTTTCTCGTGTGCTCCAGCTCCTTATAATAGTCGCGTCGCTATTGGCCAAAGGTAACGACGCAGTGCACTATTTTCAACCAATCGCGACGGGGAAGCCACGGAAATTTCCGCTCTCTGTGCCAGCTGCGAGTGCACAGTGTTATTTCTATTCCTTCTAGAACATCGGCCATGCCTGCGCAAGGGGGCGCGTTGTCCAGTGACAGAATTTATCACTCTGGGTTTCCCCGGATGTAAGCGGGCGTTCTAGAAATTTCGCAGCTGGTCTTGCGACCACGTGCCTCTCTCAGTGAATGTGTCGACGCCAGCTCTCATAACGACTTCGTTAATGGGCCGGGGGCGCAAATGGCTGTCACGATAAGCGGGGTTGCGCGCGTATCGCCATCTGTTTACTCTCCCAGTAGAACTCAGGGTGGCCGAGTTTGTTTTATTTAATTTTCCTGGTATGAGGAAATCGGTATCGCTACATTAGCCTTCCCCTCCGAATAAAAAAAAATTGGAGTTCGAGAAATTAAATTTCGAAAAGCGAGAATTTTTTTTGTTTAAGTAAAAATTAAAAAAAAATAGCGATACCAGAAGTAAATGCTTTTACCCGTTATTCTAGCAAAATCTTATTTACCATTGTAAGTTAAGGATAAAATGCTATTTTTAATTAAATCTAACAAAATTTTAGAGAATTGATAAACTTAGAAAAAATGAAAGCCGTTTGGTGAGGCCAGGGTGGTTTCGGATTTTCTTTCTGTTTGCCCCAGAAACACAGATTCTGCGGAGGAATCCACGGAAATCTCAGATCTAATACGCCTATCAAATTTACCGTAGGATTATTTTCCGTTCCCTTCTTTATTATTTCCTTCACTAATTGTCTTAGATTTTGGCCAATTTCCCTCTTTAGATTTTCTTCCCTTTTCCTGATATTTCCCCCGTCGATGATACCTGATTTCTCGAATTGATCATGAATCTGGCTGACTTCTGTGCTAAATTTGGGTTCAATTCTAGTCAATTCTCCGCTCATTTCAGCCCTAACCTCGGTAATACTTCCGATAACTGGCTCGCAGCACGCTTCTATTTCGCTATCGCCTGCTTGGAGCTTCTGACTAATTTCTGACTGAATATCCCCAAGATGCAATTTTACTTCAGCCCTCGAACCTTCTAGTTCTTTACCCAGGTTTACTACACTATTTTTAATTTTTCTCAAATCTACCATCGAGACGGTTCTGCAATGTTCCAATCCCACGATCAATTACTGTTTCTAATTTCTCTAATTTTACGTCGTTGTCAGCTAAGCAGCTGTCCAGTCGGTGAAATCTTTGCGAATGTTTCGAGAGGATTTCTATACTTTCAGAATGTTTCTCGTTGCTTTCTGATTGTTTTTTGTTAATCTCCGAAATTTCTGAGTTTTGTTTCGTGAGGGTTTCCTTAACCTCTGCAATCTGTTTCATGAGTTTGTCGTTACTTTCTGATTGTTTCTCGTTAATCTGTTTCGATAGAGATTCCTTGAGTTTTTCCATGCTTTCAGAACGTTTTTTGTCACTTTCTGACATTTGTTTCGTGAGTTTTTCTATATTCTCCGACATCTGTTTCATGAGAATTTGCATGAAGTCACTGGCGGTGGTCTCGGGCGGTGATTGTTCCCCTGAACTCCCATCTCCTGCCACATCGATACCTGATTCGTCCAGCATTTTGGCTGTTTCGCGTGAATTACGCACACGATAGTCACAACACACGAGGCACAACACAATAACACTCATAAACAAAATACAATAATAAAGTAAATCATTACCAGTCCACAAATTGTTTCTTTCGTAACAATGTCCTTCCATCCATTTATAACAAAAAATTTAGTTAAATTTAACTTTAAAATTGGGCGTGGAAAACCTCAATTATTAGGCCGTCGAGCCCCACGGTGGGAAAGCCAATTGTAACACCCCCGGTCGTCTCGTGAGAGAACGCCCGGTTAGCGGCCCGGTTATAGCTCAGTCGGTGATGGAAGGAATCGTTAAACAGATACAATGGCAGTGCGAAACAAACACTTTGATCACTGGTAAAAATTACTTTTATTCCTGGGCAATCAAATCTAATGCCCCAGGGAAGTTACATTAGCAAATTGAGTAAAAAAAATGAGAAAATTGGGTGAAAAGAAAAGAGATGAAAGGTTAGAATAAAGCTTAAAACTAGCAAGAATTAATAACTAACATTACAATGGTAAAAACAAAAGTTACAGGTTAATGTGCCATAGCGCGGCACCGCATTACAAGTTTTACACAGGGACGAATGTCCTTGAATAATACTGCCTGGAGAAAGGTCTTTGCGCGCCCGGGGAGGGCGGGCGCGGTCGAGGAGGCGGCTGGGCGTCCTTCAAAAGAATTCAGCGGAGGTCGACGGCCTCCCGTGTCAACAGCTGAGCGGTCGGGTCGTTGACGTCACCAAGGGGTGGTGGCGCGTGGCTGCGGTGGTTGAACTCGGAGCGGCCGGGATTCTCTCGATCTCAGGAGCGTAGCAGTCAACTATGCGTACCTCTGCTAGGGGGCGACGGCGTCTGGTAGTATCTGGCAGAACTCGGAGTGGCCGGGCGATCTCAGGAGCGTAGTAATTAACCATGTGTCTCTCTGATTCTCATGGTAATTGTCGAACACAACTTCGGAAAGTCAAGAACTCCTTCAGATAAACATTCACCTCTCTTCACAACTAATTCCCACTTCAGAGCAGTTTTCTCTGTCTACTGCAGTCGGCTCAATGCTCAGGCTCGCAGTAAAATTATATAAGTCCCTTATAGGCGTACTCGCCCGAATAACTCCCCCCCAGAGAAATTTCTCTCCCCAACTGCCCTCAGCCTAATGCTCTGGCCCCGTCTGATGCTCTGGCCCTTCTGATAAATTTTACAAGTCTTTCAGAGACACACTGGTCTCTCCCCGACGAATAGTTACCCCCCAGAGAAGTTTCTCTCCCGACTGCCCCCAGCGTATTCCCCACACCTTCTGACATTCTCTCAGTCGAAATCCTATCAAGTCAACTTTTGCCCCCACCCGCTTTCTCGTGTGCTCCAGCTCCTTATAATAGTCGCGTCGCTATTGGCCAAAGGTAACGACGCAGTGCACTATTTTCAACCAATCGCGACGGGGAAGCCACGGAAATTTCCGCTCTCTGTGCCAGCTGCGAGTGCACAGTGTTATTTCTATTCCTTCTAGAACATCGGCCATGCCTGCGCAAGGGGGCGCGTTGTCCAGTGACAGAATTTATCACTCTGGGTTTCCCCGGATGTAAGCGGGCGTTCTAGAAATTTCGCAGCTGGTCTTGCGACCACGTGCCTCTCTCAGTGAATGTGTCGACGCCAGCTCTCATAACGACTTCGTTAATGGGCCGGGGGCGCAAATGGCTGTCACGATAAGCGGGGTTGCGCGCGTATCGCCATCTGTTTACTCTCCCAGTAGAACTCAGGGTGGCCGAGTTTGTTTTATTTAATTTTCCTGGTATGAGGAAATCGGTATCGCTACAATATGTACAGTTAAACACTATTAGTTTTAATTTCGCGAGTAATAGTAATGTAAATTTTCGTAATAGTAATGTAAATCGTGAGATTACATGAGGTATGAGGAAATCGGTATCGCTACAATATGTACAGTTAAACACTATTAGTTTTAATTTCGCGAGTAATAGTAATGTAAAATTTCGTAATAGTAATGTAAATCGTGAGATTTTATAGTGACCGATAAAATGCTGAACATACCACAAAATGTATTATTACTAGGTATGTTAATAGCTATAATCTTAACATTTAATTCACTACAAAAACGCATGTAACATTATTGTTTGAAAAAGTCGCTTGTTTTTTAGCATGTTGAATGCTGTTTTGGCTAATGTCATTTGTGCTCTTTGAAGCAGTGAGAGCTACTTCAGTCTGCTATTCAAAGCAGTCAAGTTACTTGGGAAGCATGGTTTCTGCTTCAGCATGCGTGGTGGTTTTTGTGGGTTCTTCCGCCTCCTACATTACGAATGAACTTATAATGTAGTTGACAGTTGGGTGTAGAGGTGGCGACGTTACCGCATATTGCGCGCTTTCAATTACTACGATAACTAACTAACCCTGATGTAAATCAGCTATTGCGGTGTCATCCAATCGGGAGGTTAACGTCACAGAAGTGATGTGTAGGCTCCCAATTTGATGACACTGTAACAGCTGACGACCTGCCAAGTGCAGCTCTAAATAAATGGAAGTGTAACTGCATTTGGGCTTTTATACCTTTGGCGCATGAGAGCCTGTCTTCACGATGAAATATCTCACAGCATTTTGCGAGCCAGCACTGCTCGCTATAATGCGACATCTAGCGGCACGACCAAGAAAGATGCGAAATACCATTCCATCGTGAAGTCTTGCACTCATCCGTCAAGTTATAAAAACCCAAGTATAGGCAAACAGATGAAAGAAATTTTGAGAAACTCGTAACAAGTGAAAGAAATTATAAATACGACGTACCTTTTCTGATCCTCCGCCAAGTATTCCGAAACTACACTGTTATATGACAAAGTAACAAACATTGAGAGAATTTTTATATGAAAATACTACATCGTGCGTACAGATAAAAATAGTGTTTTTTTATCCTGGTTTTCTCGCCCAATCTTCATAACTGTGTATACGTGCCATTTCAGAGCATTAGATGTTGGTTCTATTGCTTTCGAAAGGGGTAACAAGAGTCCACCAGTGTTTTTTCTCCCTCTCAAAGTAATCACGAACATTTAAACAATTTTCGTGGAATTGTCCTTTCAGAGGGATGCATCGACCGGATTTCCTTTCCCCGGATGAATCCTCGGACGGCCTCGGCCGCGTTTGCCACATGCTTCTGGCATGTCAGAAGACATCATTGTCAAATCGATACCAATAGGCAATGACAATCAACGATAAATTCTTGGCTATCCGGGAGTCGCCGCGTCGTTGGCAGAGAGGCCGACGTTTCGCCTGACATGTCGCAGGCTTCCTCAGGGCAGTGAGAGGCCTGCTGGCGTTGTCACGTGACCACAAATATCGAGTACATCCTAATTTTATTCGAACCTTAGTTACTTTCACGGTCACAGTCTCTTTGGTTCAACATATCCTGAATGAGTTCATTGTCCCTTATTAAAACATGCATCTATAAAGTCCACAACCATTCATTATCTTCTTCTTTGGTCCTATCTTCCATATACGGAAGTTAGGTGACCCATAACGGGTTTTCTTGGGATAAATTATTCAGGGTGGTTTCCCGTTGCCTTCCCTGATATGATGATGATAGGGGGTGAAAGGACGAACACAATACAACCATGCCCGAGGCGGGACTGGAACCTCGAACCCGCGATCTTTCGGTACGAGAGCGCTACGGCACTACTGCCTTAGCGATCTCGGCCACCGGATCGGCACCATTCATTATACCATATTGTAAATTGCAATATTGTTTCCCACTGTTGTTAGACCCTCATAAATGCAAAAATGGTGTTCAAAGCTTTACTGATACAACCTGAGAGGCGAGGCGGGTTGGGGATAATGGAGAAAATAGGAAAGGGGAACTGATGAAGGACCTTGGGAATTGATCAGTCCGCTAGCCTGACAAGCAAGAATGACAGTAAATTAGGTGATTCATAAGGTTTTACTATGACCACGTGAAATGTAAAAAAAAAAAAAAAAAGACCCATGGATTATAATGAAATGTGGCATATTTTATCTCTACATATTACACTTCAAAACAGCAGGCAAAACTGTTGATACTATATCACTTGTATTTTTTTATGTAATATTACAACTTCTATCCTACTAACACTTTGCCTGACTTCAAAAATTCTTAACCAATCAAAATATAAGAAATGACTGACAGACCTCCAAATACATCAAACTACGACTGCATAGAATATACATATGCTTTAGAACCTACTATACTTTATTGAAATTGTTTTAAGGTGGCTCTTATTGCTGTATACAATAGAAATATTGAATTGATTTTGTGACAAGCATTGATTTAAAGTATCAAATGACAAAATTAATATTAATTTTTTAGGAAAGAAAATCTCATATTTTTAGTCATTTTCTATACCTTAGATCTCAAAACTTATGATTGATTGAATGTGAAATGCAGATAGTAATTTATTAGAAATAAACAGTGTTATAGCATTTGGAATTGTAATGAGAAATTAGCTGGGTTGTTTCTGTTTTAGGATGATTAGAAAATATGATATTACAGTACTTGAGAGCAAGGATGCGAATGGAATTGTTACCCTGAATTGCTCTAGTAAGTACCTACGGTGATTAATTTTTTTTATTGATCTTGTAATTTAGAATTATGTACAAATATTGTAATGTATAAAAGTATTGTATACTATTTTAAATTTCATGTTTGTAGTGCCTCTCAAGTCCAAAGAAGAAAAGGAGGGATTGAGTCTTCATGTAGGAGATCTTTGTATTCTACGTTACCCTGTGTGGAATCACAGCACTGGTGATTTGGGACATAATATGGTAGCATCTCAACAGGAGTCATTTTATGAACGCTTTGCTTATATTCACTCTTTGACAAAAGATTTTCGCTCAACAAATAACCAGAATCGATGTAAGTTAAAATGAATAGGCAGGAAAGTGCTAAGGGAGAGTGGAAGGAGGGAAGCAACTCCTAGCCTCAAGAAACAAGCAAGTTTCATTGACAGTACATGCACTTGTTGCAGAATTAAAATATGTACCATTTCTCATGAAAAATAAAAATTGAATGGAGTCATACATTTTGTTATTGTTTATAGTAAAAGACTTGCTACTTACCTGGGCTAAAGGAGATTTTTAACTACCTTCCCCTATCGCCTAAAATGCAATGTTAACATTGCACTTCACTTTGAGACAGTCGGGTTAGAGCCAGTCATGGGGTTAGAGCTGGAAACAGGCTCTCCACATCAACATCCAGTGACATCAACTCGAACTAAGTTCATTGGAATTGCAGTTCACAATTTAAGTTGAAAAATATCTGTAATTATTTAGAAATGAAGTTAAAGGGTAGAAACAATTGTAACTATCCTAGATTTATTGAGGAAAATTCTTTCACAATTTGGATCATTTAGGAACCCTTTGCCAACCATTTATGTAACTTAATATTTCTGGAACCAGTTTACATAATTCTACCTATAAATAATGCACTGAGGATAGGCAATGGTTTTTGACAGTTTACTAGAAATCATCAACACAAAACTTTTAAATGTGCTACTGCTGTATAGAAAATTATTCCTCAGTACTGCATCCAACAGATTTAAGATAAGAAAATTGAAATTTGCAGAATATGACATAAAAACAAATTTTTGCAACACAATACTTCATAGCTCCCTAAAACCAGATTTTAGTGTCCTCTAAGGGACCTGAGTTGTGTGGGGTTGTAGGGATTTGACTCTTTGGTGGTGAAATGGGTGGCAGGGGTGAAATGGTTGACAGGTAGTGAAATGAGGGGCAGGGGAAATAAAGGCGAAGAGGTGTGGTACACTTTTGTAAAACTTCTATGACATTTATGAAGAATTATTTCTTTTGAGTGCTTCCACTTCTTAGAATGGATGGGCTGAAAAATGCAGAAACCTGAAATCTGTTTAAATTTAAATTGAAGGAAAAAGTCAGAAATTATCTTCCTGAATAAAATTAAAGGAACTGATTAATATTGCTAAGCATTGAGATTAAACTAGACAGAAAAATCAGAGTGATTACTCTATGGACCAATAATGTTGTAATGCACTGTTGCTGGCATTCAAAGTTGGATTCTCTTAAAAAGTAATTTTCACTTTTAAAACAATTATTTACAAAGTGCAGAGTTTTTACACTGGTCCAGCTACTGTTGTTTTACTTTCTTTAAAAAAATCTGGAAACATTTCTTTTACAATTCCTAAAAATTATTTTACATTGAGCCAATGAATGTCTTAAAATTCATGTTGGATTCGTATTTTTTTTTAAAATCTTTGTGAATGATACTGAATAAATTTATTTATTTCAGGGAATACTCCTGGAAATGCAAGACAGATCTCCCCTATATATGGTGTAATGAATCTAGTTATTAAAGTGAAGGGTGATTCCTCCTTGAAGTTGATCAATGCCTCATTAAAGGTATGTACATAAAGTAATTTTGTCAGAAATGAAATATTTGACATTACATTATTGAAATACCTGAAGAAAATTATTAAAATGAATTTTCAGAGAATGTTTCAGGTATCAAATTGAAATAGATATCTTTAGCCCCTAAATAATAGAATCAACTTTTCATTGAGCAAATTAACAAAAGGTTCAAAAAATTAAGTGACAAAATGTTGAAGTTGGAAATGTTAAAATTTCTGAATAAGTTAATGGATAAAGTAGATATAGGTCGAGACTGGGTTCAAAAATGGAGATCACCGAATGAACAAGTAAAAATTTAAATATTGTTGGATGCAAAGTATTAGTCCTTGTTCCCATAAGAATTCAGTTTATATGATTTTGAAATTAAAATAATGTCCAACCATCTAATAAAAACAAAGTTTTATATACAAAAAATACTGACAATAAATATATTGTAATAATTTTTTTTTCCTCTTTCTTTTCTTTTCTTTTCTTTCTTTCTCTCTTCCTTCTAACGAGATTGCTTTGTGGTCCTAGATTCATATATTCTACAGATGTTGGTTAAGTGGTTAGCTTTCCTTATAAGCAATGGGAAGAGTAATTAAATTCTGAAGCAATATTTTTATCAATTTATTTTATTAAGGTCACTGACAAAATACTCTTCATGATAAATTTGTAATGCAGAAAGGATTTGCTCATTATTTCACAAAAACCCTCATATAATTGTCCCACATGTTTTGAAGTAAATTTGTAATTTATTTCCTGGTTAAAATTAATTTATTGGCAAATTATTCATGACTAGATTTAAATTAAGATATTGAATTGTTTTACTCTATAAATATCATCATAATCAAATGCAGGTTGCTAGGTATGTCATCTGTTCCTGTTTCCCAGTAGTTTTGATGGGCTGTTAGTCCTTAAAGTGTTTCTGACTTAACTATTTTTTTGTGGTCTTCCCATGTCTCATTGCCCATGTACAGTAAGTAAGCAGCTACGTAACAGGTGCTTACAACAGCTACATAAGCAGCCAAGGCCTACCAGCGGTGTCGATTGCGGCCATGAGTGGTGTGGTACATTGTTAGCTCATAGACATCCCTAAGCCATATTTTGATCTTCTGAACTTGAGAAGTGAGCTTTCTCATCATCACCCAGCAATAGATACCTCTACGCTCTATAGATTTATAATTTAATGCTGTCTTTGGAAACGTTTCTGGCTTTGTTTTGTTGATATGAGAAAACCATTTCTTCTTGCCTTCCCGTATTATTTCTACTACATTCTTTGTTTTAAGACTTTTTCTGTATCTTTATTTATTTGCAGATTCTATAACATATCTACTGAGAGATGGTATAGAAATCTTATCTATATGGTCTCCAGTCTTTACTGATCCTTACTTTTCATTATCTGAACTTCTGATCCGTCATGAATATTGGTTTGAAATCATAATTTTTTTTCTTAATCCAGTCTCTTTAGTCATATCTCTTCCAAAATGTTGTTTGATTTGTCCATTGGTTCTGTTGTACTTCTGGATTTTGTTTTCTGTAAATAAGTAAAAATTTAATGTTAGGTCACATTAAAAAATTATGTTACTATCATCACTACATCATTTCAGTACATATGTTCTTAAATTGGCCACCCTACATGGTGATGCACTTGTGGAATTACATGTATCATCACTCATAGAATTGCAGGTTGAAGTAATCTACCCAGAATGTTGTTACTCTAAGCTGTGATGTGCTGTCATTTTGGTGTATTTTGATGGTGATTTTTGATGTGTTATTTGTAGCGCCATGTGGATGAAAGTCTTCGGGATTAGATATTGTGTTCAAGATATGTTGAATACTGATCCGTTCACCTTCATGGAATGAAGCTCCTTACAAGCTAAAAAAAGCATTCATTTGTATGAAGTTGTTCCAAATTGGAATTTTTATAAAGTATTGAAGTGATTTTTCTAATTGAATAAATCATTCCATTGTCAAATAATAGGTTTTGCAAAAGTATGTTCATATTTTAAATTAGTTGAGTTTTCAAGTGGTTCAAGAAACATGGTTAACAAATATTTCAAAATTATTTTCAATTTTTTTTTTATTTTTTATTATTATTATTATTATTATTATTATTATTATTATTATTATTATTATTATTATTAATGTAGAGAATTGGTCTTATCCACCTTTTTGTTAATTCTTGAGAAATGTCAGTATAATATTGTAGCATATAATCTTTTCAATTTCTAAATTTAATAGCTTCCATAATGGCAACTCTGACAATAATTAGATTGTTTAATTATAAACCTTAATAAAAGATTTGTTCCAACTGACTGTCAGTTCCCTTCTAACAGGGGTTTATCCATATTTGCACCATATCTCCATTTAAATGGAGATATTGATTATTTGTTTATGAGACAGGAAAACATGTATGCAATTTTCAGAGGAATCTAGCGTACTTTCATTGCAGAACAAGTAATATAAGAGAAATGCTAAGGTGCAAGTAATTTATGAAAATTCAGATTTTGCGGAGAAAGTTAAAAATAGTCAGTGGTGTTGTAATAATAACCAACTTTCCAGACACATTAGCATGCCTTTGCTATCGCTAAACATTTTTTACCTCAGCATGTTTAGTTGGTTGTTAAAACTACAAAAATAAATTTAAAGAGAAATTTTACACGTGATTTACTTCCTACAAGAGTTACTCTCAAGGTTTGATAAATTGGCCAAATTTTCTCAAACCAAAAAAACCCACTTGTGTTTTAAAAAAAAAACATGTAAAAACCCTTTGGGAAAAAACACTTCAAAAGCATGGAATTGCGTGAATTATTTTTTAAATTATTTCAAATAAAATATAAAGCTTATCATTTTATGTATCAAGATATGAATTAAAAACTCAAATTTAATCCAAACAAATGCATACGAATGAGTACAAAAGAAATCAAATTGACAAATCAATACAAGCTTCTTTTGCTAGTATTGATGACTCCAATTTTATTACTGCAAATGCATACAAACAAAATCGTAATTAGCTCAAAGCCAGTATTACCATTGTCTGTGCTGCGACTCTCATTGGGAGGACCTGCTGTCTGGAGGAGCATTCTAGCAGCCAGTTGGTCCGATTAGAAGTATCCGAACAAATGGGCCATTTATCACATAGGATCTTCCCTTCCTCAACCTTGTCCTCTTTAATCCCCTTATACTTGCATTACTCTATAACTCATGCCAGGAGACCAGTTGGGAGTTCAAAGTCTCCTGGATAGGGTAGTGCCCTGCTGAGGAAATTACTGGGGAGGGAAAGTGTTGGAGAGGGAAATTTCCCTCCCCAGGTTTTTATAACAAAGTTTGCGGGTTCAAAGCTGATCGGAGACTTGGATTTTTAAAATTCTATCATAGGCTTTCCTTCGGAGGGGAAGCAAAGCCAGCTGTCCCATTTTGTAGATTTACTGCATATAAAAGATCCTCTAGCCCAAAAGAGCTTGTCAGCTAAATTCAAATTGCCTGTTTTAGCATCCGAGTGTCAGAGTGCTTTCTCTGCTAGTGAAAAGAGGGTAGTAAAATTTGTATGGTCAGACGCAAGAGCAAACCTAATGGCCTGAGTCATGCCACATAAAATAAGACATCATTGTATTGAATCAAATCACACTAATATGAAGACAAGATAAGTGCAAAATAAACTTGTAGGAAAATACAAATGTATTTTGTAAGTTTCCTGCGAGTTTCACATTTGTGACTATATTACCAATCATAATAACTTAAACAAAAATTTATATTACTGGTAATGATTACACAAATACAAAATCTTGGGGAAACAGCATGAGGGAGGGGATTAATCTTTGGATGCAGCATAATTGGGAAATAATTTCTTTTAGACAATGTACCAGAAAATTATAATTACCTTAGAAATGAACTTCCAAGTATATTAATTTGTTTAATGACCATGGAACATACCATTAGAATTGTACACAATGTAGTGTCATTTAACTGTGCTGTGAGATATAAAACTATTTGAAAAGTGTGTGATGTGTAAAAAGTTGCTTGGTTGAATGAATGATTGTGGAAACTGATTTTTCAGATAATAAGTGGAATCCGTAGTGAACTGCGTCACTTTGAAGCCATTGGATACTTGGAGCATACAAAACTCTGTAACATGATATTAAATCCACGAGTTGAAGATTTTAAAATTCCATGTGATCCAAATATGAAAATTGTAACCGAGGTATAATTCTTTACTTTTTATTGTTTTATATTATTACATTTAATGAGTTAATTATATGTATGATAAAAACAAAACTACCTATATGTAAATAAAACAAGTATATATACATTAGTGTGGTTCTTATTATGGCAAAATTGGAATTCTTTGATCTCCCACTCTCATATTTAATGTGGAGAAAAAATATGGCTACAAATTTCGAAGTATTGAAACAATGTTATCACCAAATTTCTGATGTTTTTAACAGGACTTTTTAGAGTCTTAATTTTTTTAATAGAAATATATCGATATTTGTGCATGTGTATTAATAGTTTATGACATTAAAAATTGGTGCTGTTTCTTCTGTGCAAATTCACCTGTATTTGGGAGAATAAGCACAATTCTTTGAAGGTACTTTCTGTGCAAAACATTTTTTGAAACTGCCAATTTATGAAACTTGTTCAAAGCCACTTTCAAGCTTTTATATTAAGAAATTGGAGAAACAAGGCATTTTCTGAGAGCAAATGTCTTTGTATATCAGATACCTTTTCTTTGGGGCATGTAATGTTTTTCCTATTACTGGGCACTCCTGTATTTCAGACACCTAAATCTGATGAGTTTTTTGGGGAATGTGTGTCTTATTTTTAAAGATTTCATATTTGGGTGTCATTTTATTAAACTAAGTTACAAATTGCAATTCAGGGTTTGTTGCCTGTGTAAGTACAAATGAACTTTACTTTTTTTAATCTTTAATCCCTTCTTCCAGGACCTTCTGAATGCAAGCCAGAGGACTGCAGTAATGAAGGGTTCTTATGTTTGTACTCACTCTTCACCAAGAATCTGTTTAATTCAAGGACCCCCAGGTAAGTATCTGTTATCTCTGTGGAGTAGGCTATCGAGGAGTCATACCAGCCAAGATGGTTCAGTGACTACTGTTGTTGCAGCTGCAGGGTCTCTGACCAAGAGATCCTAGGGTTCAAATTCCAATGGAGGTGGATTTTTACACCAGCTTTAAAGATAGGTCTAATCCAGCCAGTCTGGAAGAGAATTCAAGCAGCTGGCTGCTCTGATCAGTAGTTAACAGATGTTGCACTGATTAAAACCAGCTGAATGCCAGAGCAATAATCTAATGAATGAGACTGCATTCAATTTTCCCATCTTCATCCTTGAACCTTCCTCTCCCCTTACACACGCAGTCCAAATGGTGGCAGATTTTCGACACTAGCTAGCTAGATCAAATTCTATTGTCTGGAGAAGAATACTAATGGGCAGCTGCTCTGAATGGCAGTTTTCTAAGGCTTCTTTGAACAGTGCTAGGCAAATACTGAAGCAGTACCATAACAAAATCCACAGACCAAGGTTTGATCTTTCCTTCCTCTTGTCCTATTCTCACCCATTATTCACTCTTTCACTGTCAGACACTACACTACTGCTCGGAAGCTTAGAACTTTTCCCAGATGGGGTGATGCTCTGCTGAGGGGAAATTCTTGGAGGAGGAAAATGCTCTAGCCAATTAGTAAGTTGGCACCAAATCTCACCATCCAGTGGAGAGGAACACACTGTTATCTCCTGCGATAAAACTTTCACTCATAAAATACCCCCCCCCCCCCTCTCTCTCTCACCTCCCCCCCCCCCCACACACCACACACAACAAACAAACCCACACATACCACACCACACAACACACACACAACAAACAAACACACACACACACAACAAGCACACACGCAATTCTCTGTGTCACCTGACATTGGGAGCCTAGAGCTGCCCAGGCTGTGTGAGATAGTTGGACATGAAAAACCAGCTTGCAAATGTGTAGATGAGTGCTGGATCTAGTGTTCCAGCAGTGTCACCTCGTGTCTATAAAATGCTCTACATTTGCAGGATTAATGACGAAAATAGTTGACTTGCCCAGAAACATGAAATACACACTCACACACTAGGTGACATCATACATCAAGGAGACATTTGTAATGTTTCAGACATCAAACATTGTTGCCTTCTTCAGAACAAATGCATCAGACGAGTCTTACTAGTGAAGAATGGAAGTTATAAATGTTAACTCATGAGTTAAGACAGGGCTTCAAAATGTTTAATTCAATCTTGTGATTCAAATTATTTTTTGTTTAAAATTTTGTTTGCACTTCTCGTTCAACATCTTGTAGGAGACACTTAGCCTCTGTGGAAAATGCTTTTAATGCCCTAATTCGAATGCACGCTTGGGTACTAAGTTCCACTACTGTCTCCCTTATGAACTCTCACTATATGTTGTTCCAATCTTCTTAGCTCTTGCCCGTTTTAGGCATACTTTGATGCCAATTGAGTTTTTATAACATCGAACTTTAGAGGGAGTTTGAACTCTTTATTTTATCTTGTTGCCATTGTATTGCACTGAACAAATGGAGGATATAAGTGTAAAATTTGCTGAGTACATACCCGCCTGCCATAATCACGTGACAAACACTATTTACACGTAAATAGTGTCATAATGGGGCACAGTTGACAGGCCCTAATATTTTCAGTTCAATGAAGAGTTATACAGGTAGGCAATATAGAAACCAGCAGTACTTTTAATTGAGAATATTGTGCACTGGAGGGGTGAAAATATGCTCCTTTCATTCTTTGGCAAACAAATGTCACTCTTTGGCATGTTTCTCCCCTGAAAGAAAAATGAAAAACCTTTAAAAAAAGAAAGAGACTGATCCTAAGGAATTGGTTTATGTGGTGTCAGTTTCCAATGTTGACAAAAAATGCATAATGTCATGTCTGAGTTCTTAGAGGGTAAAGAACATTCTTCCAACCAAGAAAAGTACAGTTCCCTTTCCTGCTCAAGTTGGTCTTGACACAGACACATTGCTATTTCTTCAGCATTGAATGGAGTCAAATGACAACTGAAGAACTTTCAGCAAACTTAGTGTAATAGTTTTTAATATATTTATTTTATATAAAAAAAGTGTGTGTGTGCAGGCATGCACCATATCTGTATATATTTTTTAGATAGAAAGGTGGAGAAATTTCCCAAGTTCATAATTGCACCATGTACAATATTTTTATTTGTTTATTTATTATTTTTTCTTATGCTTCAGGCACTGGAAAAACTCAAGTGATACTCAATATTATCAAACAAGTTTTATACCCAAATGGTCATTATTCAAAAGCTCGTTTTGATAAAAAGACTCGAATACTCTTATGTGCACCATCAAATGCTGCTGCTGATGAAATGGCTGAAAGATTATTAAATCTTCGCACACAAATGCCAAGTATGTATGCTTGATAATAATACCTGAAAATATACTATACTTGCCTTATAATTTTTAAGAATATACTAGGTGTATGTTTTTTCAAATATCAGAAGAAAAACGTTTCAAAATGGTTCGAACTGGGCCCTTGGAATATATGCGAGAAAGTGTACGTGGCATTTCCCTGGATGAATTGACAAAAAAGGAAGTTGAACAAATATTGCCACAACAAACACAATTTGAAAGCGTAGAACTTGAGGTGAGTTGGACATGAATGATAAAGACACTAGACAGTTTTCATTTACAAAGGAATGATATTTTGTAGAATCCATATTGAAGCTTTCCATGAAAACATTTCCCTCTTTGGAACACGATTTTCATAAACTAGTAATTGAGTGCACTTGATAATCGTCTGCTGAAATGTAGTTTTCCTGTAGCTGTACAAACCTCGCATGTTTTTAATATTTAAAATTACTGTAGATATTTGGTGACAATTTGTCAGAATTGCTAGGCACTTGTGAAATATTGTGTTGCTCATTCTCTTTTATTTAATAAATTTCCTAATAAAAAAAGACACTATTGTTGGATTTATATAATTTACTTTCAATTAAAATAACAGGTTTCCTACACAATGCAAAATATGTTTGAAGATTTTATATAATTTGAGGTTTCTGATTACAAATATACTGTCAGAAATTGTCCATCAAGTCCATCAATTTCATACGTTGCAGCAGTATCTTATCAAGTAGCACTTCGATTCATGCAAGAGAGGAAAATAGTGGTTTATAAATAGTTTTGAAAGTGTTGTTTTAGTCTGGATTTACAAGTAAATAGCAAAATACACAAATTAAAAATACGCTAAGCATTTTTATGTTGAAGGAACCTGCGCTTCTTTTATTTTCTGAAATATCTGGTATCAGGGATGTTGCGCTGCAAGCATCAACAGTAATTTTTTATCATATTTGTGTTCCATCAGCCTTGATATCTTTCTTCGATTGTTTCTATATCTTGGTGGAAATGCTCACCCTGCTTCTTACTTACAGTACCAAGATTTGAGAGAAATACATTTAAGTGGCTGTGTAGAAAATGCACCTTAACACTTATGTTTACTTCTCTCCTCTGATATGCTGTCAACAAAGTATTAATTAGAACCTTGAAGTTGTCTGTTCTTTAGTTGCCAAGAAACTTGCATCATTACAAAAAGTACACCAAGCATCTTTCTCCAAGGCACTCATTGTTTCCCAAAACTCTTCATCTTTCAAAAGAAGCCTTACTATACCATCAAAAATACTAGCTTTCAACTTTTCATGTGCCAGTGATGGAAATATAGAGCAGATGTAGTTGAAGCAAGAACCATCTTTATTCAAAGCCTTCACAAACTGCTTTGTAAGGCCTAACTTATAAAATAAAATTTAAAAAAATTATTTGAACTGCAAAAGGGTATAACCTGGTGGCAGCTAATTATATAATAATAATTATAATAATGACGATGATGGTACAATAATAATCATAGAAACAACAACACTACTACTACTCTACTACTACTCTACTACTACTACTATACTACTACTACTATACTACTACTACTTACTACTTACTACTTTTGTAACCGAAGACCTTTGAATTAGTGGAAGGTTCATATTGGTTTTTTGAAACCGAACTATAATACTAATTAACTCCTTAGCTTTTGCCTAATCGTCAGTAATTAGCGAGTTTCCATTTTCAAGAACAACTTCGATATCCTCTTTATTTCCCTTCCTTCTAAGAATATATAAAATCCTGTCCAGTTATTTCCCTTGATATGCAATGGAGCTAATATAATTGTATTGCGATCAAGAAGGGACTCGTGGATTATTTTCTTGTTGCCAACCTTTAAATGTCTCCCTTCTTTTATTATCCAGACTTCTTTCTTTGCACGGCTGTTCCAAAAACACATGTAACACGGATATTTCGTGTACACTCCTTTTTGACCTAGGAGTATCAATATTACCTTTAGGTCACCACAAACAGTCCAACGTGATCAGTGTATTTTATTTTATGGAGAAGTGTTCTAATTGTTTCATAAGTTTCCTTCATTTTTTCTGAGTGACCATTAGGAATAGATTCTAATTTGTTGTCATTATTCAACAACATACACTTCAAACTTTTCTTTGAGCTGTCAATGAACAACCCATTGCTCTACAAGGTACTCGCATCCCATAGCTTCAATCAGGCCTTTGACATCAATGCAATATACAAGTTGTTTATTCATCTCAATTTTACCATGTTCTTCTCTCTGTGTTCATATATGATGGTAGTTCCGGGAGCTAACATATTCCTCTCCTTTAGCCTGACACCCAGTATAAGGCTTTTGGAAGATCAAGATCATAAAAAGGACATTTAATTCATCTTGAGTGAATGGCTTGGAACTGAGAGTTGAAAATGATATTCCTATCCCTATTTTCCAAACATCACCATGTGGTATGGGTCTTATAGCTGATGGAAAAGAGTTAGGATACTGAGTGGAATGTTTAGATTTTTTGTTAAATCCTATTACATCAACCGTTCAAAAATAGCAGCCTTCCACATGATCTTTCTGTTCCCGCCACGCCCTTGGAACTTCAAAATTTGGGCTTTTCTCTGCTCCTTGGTCCATTGCCTGAGGTTTTCTATACATTGCGCCCAGCATTTATTAGTCTCCGAATTTAACCCAAAAATACGCATAATAAGTTTTGAATACAAAGTCACAATATATTTGTTCTTTGTTTTGGAATTATAAGTTTGCCACGTGTAGCAAATATCTCTGAATGATTTTTACACTTTCTATGAATTTTAGCCATTTTTCGTCTCAATCCATAGCAAATAAAAATACATTAAGTTGATATTTTTAAAACAACACAGAAACATTTATAACATTTCTATTTCCTGAAACAAACCTAATGCGATTGTGCAATATTCAACATCATTTGTGGCATCGATCGAAAGCAACTTTAATTAATACAGACACCTGCAACAAATGAAAACAATCAAATTGTCATTTGTGAAAATAACTGTCGTGATGGTGAAAACAGATATGATTTCTGGATTCAGAACCTTCAAATCAACAAAGATCAGATGTTAGCTTAAAGTCAGCAAAAATGATGTAGACCAGTGTTATTAATATTTTGTATTGTTTAATTTCTCAGATTGTCACTCTTGAAGCTAGAAAGAGATCTTTTGTACTGTCTTGTGAGAATGCAGCTTCAAAAAATGAAAGCACTGACATGTATAAAAAAAGGATTCAAGAAACAGAGAAAAGGATTGCTGATTTAAGATTGTCAAAGGTTTGAAGACATATTTTTCACTTGCGATTTTTCAATTATTTTTACATTCACTCCCTAACTTAATGAATGTTATATTCTTGTGGTTCAGAAACATGTTCCTGGGCCCAAGATCTCTGAAATTGCGAGGGAAGCGAAGAAAAAAGTTCTGTTTCATGCTGACATTGTTGTCACAACTTTGACCTCTTCGTACAGTCCACAAATTACTGAAGTATTTGCATCAAGGTAAGAAAAAAATATATGTATATATATATTTTCAGGAAATAAAAAGAATTCCTATATATTTTCTTTTTATTTCCTGAAAAAAATTATTTTCAAAATTATAATTTAAAAAAATTGTGAAAATTGTAAATAATAATACTGGATAGAAAAAAAAAGTAGAGGAATCAACAGAAAAGTGTGCAAAAAATAGGTGAAAATGCTTCGTTGTGAAACTACTTTCAAAAGTTTCTCAAATAATCATAATAGTTGTATGTCATTTACTCTTAAAATTTAAATTTTGCTGTTGTCTAGCTAACTTATGAATAAACATGGGATGTTAAGGCAATATACCTAAAAAGGCTATTTAAAAAACTAAAAATTAAGCAGTAAAACAGCAATAACAACTGAAAATTCAAGAGGTAAATGGGTCTGGTGAATTTCATTGCAGTTGTATCGAATATTTGTATTTAAAACTATAAAACGTAAAGGAATTGTAACTTTGTTGGGCAAGTTATAGGTAGAAAATTACATATTATTATCATTTATAAGCTGAAAATAATGACAAAAATCAACATGCTAATTTTTCTTGAATTTCCATAACAGCCATTACTTTGTAACTTAGCACTTTCTCAAGATTGGTATTAGAGTTCATTGAGCTGAAACTAAAAAGTAATATTTTGTTGAAACAATCAAAGGGATCAAGACACTGATTGACTATTGCTTTGCTACTGGGTTGCACACATTAACACTTCTTGATCTAGAGTGAATGTTGCTGGTCACTCTTCAACTGTTGCAATGTTCTTAGCCCTAGAAGTAAAACACAGTGCTCTTGCTTCTCCTTGGGTAGACTTTCGTAAGAAAGTTCAGTTCTTCAATTAGCATATATTCTAGTACAGTCATTAGAACCTTGTTAATAGCTACACAGACACAGACACCACCATGCCTCATGTCTGTAAGCTTCATACATATGTTAGAGAGAAAGTTATGTAATGATGTGCAGAAAAACTGCGAATTTTTCGTCTGAAAGAATTATTACAGAACCCTAGTAACGAAAAAGTGGATAAACCCAGTTGCTAAATTTAGGGGGAAAATCCTCTAAGATTTAGTGTAGACAGAATCCATGTTTAGTGGGTTCTGTCTACACTAAACTACACTTGTTACCAAAAAATCGAATGACAGCAATATGTCTGTCTGTTCATCTGTAAACATGGCTAAACCGTTCAGCCAATTTTCTCCAAAATTGATATACCCAAATCGATCTGACCGATGTCGTGAACCCTCGAGTTTGCAATTTGTATTTTACTTTTGGGGAGTACTTTATATGGAGTTCCTGGGACATTTTCAATTTTTTTTATTTTTTTTTTTTTTTAATATGAATATAAATATATTTAAAAGTGTGAAGGATGTTTAAGAGAATGGTGCATGTCTCATGTTCGTTAAAAACCCTGATTTTTCGAAAATTGCAAAAGTTCAAAGATTTTTCAGTGTCTTCCTACAACAAAAATATTAAAATTTGAGTCATTTTACTTAATAAAATCTGTTTCTTAAAGATAAGGTTTCGAAAAATTGTACATGATCTTATTTCAAAACCAAAGTACTTTTTGCGTAATTTTGTGTCAAAATATGGGCAAGAACGTACATGCTGTTGTAGCGCCACTAGTTTGCTATCATTACTTTGGAACCTTACCTAATGGCTACAGCTTTGATAAAAAAAATTGCTATGCTGGGTTGCACACAATGGTATGTTTAACAATTGGAACATACATCACAGGACAGTGGGAAGATGTATTTTTATGTGGTCATCGCTAGATTTACCCAGTATAGGACTAGATTTCTGAAGCAATGTGAGGGGGGGGGTTGCAATATTACAGGATGTTCTGTTTTGCTGTGAGGAAGTGCTCAAAACTGCTGATATTATTCTGATATTTTTTTCATTTTTTAAAATAAATTTTGTAGATTCCCATTAGGTAATACTGAAATGATTTAGAAATCTTGGTATGACAACAAAACTGAAATTCTTTCAGTCCAATAAATGTGAAAACAAATAACAATTTTAAAATTTGTTTGGTATTTGATAATCATTAATTACGATTATTGCTTGTTCTGCAAGAACGTCCACTCATTCTGCGTTCCCAGTGCTCACTTGCTGAAGCTGGAGTTACACTATTTGTCTTGCTGTAACACATCAGGTAGTCGGTGCTGGGAACCGTCTCCGAAGCTTTGGAGCCCTTCATGGCAGGTCTGTCAGGCTTTATAAACTGAATACTGTTGAATTTTCAAATACAGACGATGCAGAAAAGAATCCAGGAATGCTACACAAAGCTACTTATCAGTACAATGGTCGTGTGAACAATCTGGATATGCACATAAATTGATATTCTAAATGATTTAAATTCATAAAAATGTATATAATTTATTATAATGCACGACATCAAACTATTATGTTCTTTTGAATTAATATTCATGAACTTATAAGGTAAATATGGGCAAGATAAATATAAAGAGTGCGAACTCTATTAATACAAGGGACAAGCTGCACATTCGCTCTTCTTGTGTTCATCTTTTATAATTATGTATAATTTTAAAGGAAAAAGAACTTTTTATGGATGCTGTTGAAGCTGGTATCATGCATATTAATTTTGCTACATAGAAAATTTCCTTACATATGCAGTCAAAATTTTGAATATATTCTCCGTAGCCGGCTCATTAACCCTGGCCTTCACTATACGTATTTTGTTGTTAAAAGACCTAACGAAGATGAAGAAAAATAGACCTAAAGTGTAATTCTTTGAATTAGCAAAGCCATCCTTACCTTACCTTCCTAGAAGAACATTGGCACAATATCAGTGCCAGAGGTTGGGGTTATTGAGTTGCCCCCTGAGATGTGAATGTTTTGGTTGCAGTGTGAATCTTGACCCAGTGCTCATCCAAGACTCACCGTTGGAAGACTTTTTACTTGTACAAAGAAGTGCAATCTGAAACCATAAAGTGAGCTTCCAAAGATAAAAAATGTGACTTGCAAGCCCAAATGGCATCTACAGACTAACAAGAAAATGGAGGTTCGTTACCGGTAGAGAGTTATTGTGATTTGTAAAACTGGAAATGATTTAAACATTGTTCGTTAACTAAGGGTAGAAGAAGACATTATTAAATTTTAAGGAAAAAGCTTTTAAAAAGATGAATAGGCAATAAACGGCAAGGAAACTATATTTTTATTGAAGCTTGCACTTTAAATGGTACAATTGATTGCTTCAATTAATTGAATTACCTCAGGTTGAGATTAAGGGAGCCAAGCAGAGGTGCTTTGGAAGAGCTAGTGATGCTCCAATATCTCATACTTTTTCGTAATATTGGTGACTGTTTTGTATATTTATTTATTTATTTATTTATTCATCTTTTTTGTATAACAATAAATATTATATTATTTGCGACCCACTTATAACCATACAAAACTATATGAAATTCAAAGAAAGTAACTCATCATTTTTATATAAGAAAAATAATTAATAAAATAAACAGTGGACAGAATAGAAGAAAGTAACGCTGTCATATCCATTAGATATTTGTCAACATAATTTGATGAAGATCGAGTAAATGCATTAATTAAATCATTGTCAAGTTCAATGAGCCAGAATATCAATAGGTTCATATATTTAGGAGTGGTAGAATCACAGTTTTTTCAAATTGTAATTTAATACATATAAAAAGCCTTTCTACTAACATATATCTAGGATTAGTTTTTGCTAGTTGCTTATTCATCTGTAAAGGAGGTCAAATGGCACATCTCGTAGAGCAAAAGCAATCTGCATGTTCTTTGGATTTTGGGAAAGTGTAACATTAAAATTGTTTTGATGAAGAACTTCTTAATGGATATAATATTGTTTTCTGTGAATAAATCGTTAGTCGAATACAGAATGTCTTTTTAAATAATATTTTCAAGATTTTTGTTTTTGTATATCAAATTAGTATGAGGGTGCTAAATTATTATGTGTCAATTTCTGTCTTGCTTTCTGTTCATCTATCTTCGAAAAAGTCACAAATGAAGTGTGAAAAATAATCGTACAAATAACACCTTCATTGATATGTGGGGTTTAGGATGATTAACAGTATGTGATGTGGACTTCGTGGTTAAGTCACAAATGGTATTTACCAGTTTTTGCCGACAGTGAAATTCATACTGACTATGTGATGTTCCAGGGCCTTTTTTCCAGATTTGCACATAGATTATTAGTTTTGATTGGTGGAACAGTAAACACTAATGTTTCATGAACATGTTAGAAAGAAGAATGTTTCTTACTCTTTGGCAATAAATTGGTATCCAATATTTTCAGTATTAGCATGGTAATGCCCCTACTCACAAAGCAAGAACAACTAATGCGTCTTGGTGCTACACTGTTATCAAAAAGAACAGTGTAGCATTCTTCATGAAAGACAATTTTGGGTATTTTTTGTAACGGGAGCTCCTGGACACTGTATTGAGACTAGATGCTGTTTACAACCGCGTGTAACTTTTTGACATAAACAGCTTTTAGCTCACTCAAGGATTTTTTGTTTCGTTCAGTGTGCTGACGAGGGATTGGAGTTCTTCAGCAATTGTGGATGCGACTTGCTATATTACTTTAAGAATTGAAAAAAAAATCGTTCACTGTAAAACTGCATGGATGCTGGTAATTTTCACACGCACTATTTGATGACAACTTGTGGAGAGCAAAGATTTGAACTATCAATCCTGGAGGATGAATGCTTGTTGGCTTAGCCTGATGTCCAATCACTGCTTATTAGAGCAATTTCACTCTTTTAACTTGCTCCCATGAAGCCGTGAAGGTTGCCGCTTTCACGATAGCAGTGGTGAAAGATTTAATTGGTTAAGAAAGTTTTTCCTTCTGTATGATCAAGCAAACTAATGCAACTAACTCGGCGAATCTGACTACCTCCCACAGAAAACACACCCTTAGCCTGAATCCCTAGTGGCAGAGATCAATATTCTAGCGATTATCTTCATAAGCCACTCACAGTAGAAATCTCAAAATTCTGATGGGAAAGGAACATTCATTGCACTTTGTCAGTGCACCAGTTGTGTAAGTACCTCCATTCAAACTAATGCTTTACTAACTAGACCTGCAACTCAGGAAACGCTGTTTAGTTGCTCTGTATGAACGAGCCCTAAAAGCAGCAACACTGAATGTTATTTATAGGTGCTATAGTTGATCTGGTGAAATCACACTCTCCAGTTCACACTAAACCTACAACTCTATGCAAACCAAGGCTTAAATGCAACATTCTTCAGCTGACCCAAAAAAAAAAACAACAACAACAACAACTACAAGAATAGAAAAGAGAGAAGAGAAAGAACAAAATCCAAACTAAGCAGCAGATACCTTACACGGATAATAAGAGAATCGGGAAATTAGATAACTGACAAAAATCTGATCTTTAACTATGAACACAATATTGCTCAAGCTAAAGGCAATAAGTACATCAGTAGGTAGTTAGCTTCAAAGACTCATTTAACAATTTTTGTGTATTGATTTTGTCGGTCACATTGCTATGATCTAAAATCGCAAATCGCAATTCTCTTAGCCAATCTAGCAAAATGGTTGAATTGCATATAAGTTTTGAGTCACCACAAAACCGAGAAACTTCATTCGTTTTTGGAATTTGATGTTTATGGAATATTTCTCTCACCTTCCTCACAAGTGGGTATTTTCCACTCAGAATTGTTTTGTGGGTATAGCTACCATTATCTGCTGGGCCTGCCTGCTTTTGCCATTTCACATTCACTGGATTTCTTAGGTGTCATAGACCTGCAACCATCCAACAATATTGAGGGTGTGAGACTTTAAATGAGCACACAAACAACCTTTAATGTGGTTTCTTTGGCATAGTGTACTTTTGCGATTCAATGAGTAGTTCTCACAGGTAGAAAAATGGAATGAGTAAACTTCTGAACAAAACAGCAAAGGGGAAAGATACCCATTGGGAATTCGTATTAATTTTTGCATGCATTTGTCTGAAAATTCATGTTTCAACAGAAAACATACATGTATTAATTATTACATACCTGCATTGTTCAGCGCACAAATATTTCAGGAATTCGAATCCAAATATCAACTTTTTTTTTTTTTTACTTTTATATTATGTTTTGGCATAGGCCTACATTTGGTTGGTGATCTGGATAGGACAAAATTAGACTTATTTATTCTAATGTATATTAAACTTGATCATTAAAATTAGTTTATATATAAATTAAGCATTTTGTAATGTTTTATGTATAAATTGAGTTTTTATATACCACACAATTCATGTCTACTTTTGGTATTCCCTGATGATTTTAAATACTATATTCGAATTAAAAAACAAGTTTTGATACAATTACAAGAATATCTAACATTATCTATAAATAAAGTATTTTAGCCGCTTTTCTTTTTTATTTGCAGAAATGGCAGAAATAATATACGTTTTGCATGCTGTATCATTGATGAAGCAACACAATGCACAGAGCCTGAGAGTTTAATTCCTCTAATGTTGGGCATTGAAAGACTGGTATTAGTTGGAGATCCTGAACAATTACCAGCAACTGTTCTTTCACAGGTATGTGAAAAGGAATTCCTTTTCTGAATCTACATTGTGAGTAGGCTAAGATGAAAATGGCAAATAAGCTTTAAAAAACATGAAAGAAAATTTCAGGTGAAGAAATAAATTCAATTCAATTCAGTAATGCCTTATTTTACATGGCAAGAAATACACTGACAGATTATCATAACAACTGTAGGAATGTAGTTTAAAAAGTTCATTGGGAAAGCTTTAAGGTCACTAATGCACAGAATTTAAAGGGTAATCACATTTATAAAATTGTGTGTTTAACTGATTTAAAAGTAATGAACAAATTCATGTGGTGAAAAGAAATATATTTCAAATCCTTTATTCATGTATCCAAAAAACTAAATGTTCCACTAGTTCATTACACCAAAGGATTATGATTTTTCTCCCTCTCAAATAAATGAATTAATTTCTCGTGATATATCAAAGAAAGTTTATCCAATATCGAATACTTTTAATTTCAAGAAAATGAAATAATATCCTGTTCTCCACTTCCATAATCTTGTTGGTGTAAAAAATGCTTGTTACAGGTAGCAAAAACAAAATCTTTTGGTCAGTCTCTATTCAACCGAATCTGGAATAAATTTCAGAATGAAGCAAATAATCCTATCATTTTTCTGAATACTCAATATAGGATGCACCCTGAAATTTACCATTGGCCAAATACCTATATATATCATGGCAGGGTGATGACGGATCCTAGTTGTCAAGTTGTGTCTCCTCTGAAACCATATTGTTTATTTGCTCATAGATTTCAGCAGAACAGGTGAGTTTTAAGTTTTGTGTTCTCTCTTGCTCTGACTCTTTTCATTAAAAGGTTATTAATAAAAACGATAGTGTCTTCCTGAGGTAACATAAATGGTTGGTACTTACTTTCTTGAAAAGTGTGTAAGTAGTGTCCCAGTTTCTAAAGCATTTCTTAAGTGATCACAGGTAAATAACAAAATCAAGGTAGAGACTTATGTGACCATGAGTCTTACTCTTATTTGTCTCCTCTGAGAAATTCTCAGCTAAATATACTTGTGACCATCAAAAGCAATATTGAGATGGAAATTTCAAAACAATGAAATTCAATATAAGTATTCAGGGCAAGAGTTTAATAATTGAATACACCTTTACCTGGGTGGCTTTTGAAACAATGTTATGTAGAAACATGTCTTATGGTGTGGTTGTAATAATTAATGCCTTAGCTACTATAATTGCCTCTTCAGATTCTACAGGCACATAAATATCAATAACTACTGTTTTAAACTGTCTTTGAATCTTTCATAGCACGTAACAAGTTTAGTAATTAGTGTTTAAAAGGAGGATGACATTCCTGCAGAGCCATGTAGATGTGAGCAAGCTTTAGGTTGTTATAAAATGTGCTATTTGAGCTTCTCTGTGAAGGGATGTTCAGCAAAATATCAACTGTTATCCACCTTGTCAGTGTTCTCTGAACTGATACTAAGGCAAACTGGGAATTGGCTCCATACTGTGTCAGTAATTTTGGAGATATGTAGCTTAATGAAGGCTGGATACTCGTAAGCAGTGTAGTGCTTAACCGTAAGTTGGTGTGGTGGTCTTCTGCATCAACACTAAACCTCAATACAACATGAAAGGCCTTCATCTGAATGTTTCTGAACAGCCATGTTTCCCCCCCCAATCTCAAAAAACTTGCAGCTGAAGTTGTCAATATTGGGATGTTGATGGAAAGAAGTACAACATAAATTTGATTTTTACTTAGAGGCCCTGACTTGGCTTGGTTCAGACTTTCCTGGCATGCTGTATATGGAATTTAAAGATGAAAATCTGCAATTGTTGTAGGTTTCTTTGTGTGAGGGAAATGAAATCGGGACATAAAATGACAAATAGTCTTTAAAATAATTTCTGGGTATTGCAGTTTCGTTGGCAATGCGTACATACTATATTGAAGTTAAGGTAATTTCTTTGCCATTATTTCACATCTTCATATAACATGCTTCAATTTTTCATTGTATCACTTCCTCTTTTGACCAGCAATAAAATTCAAAACGAATATGTAATAGCTCTCTTAAATCAAAAAGCAAAGTGTCAAGTATCAAAGTATTAAACCAATTCTTCACAATTTTGTATGTTTTGAAATAATTTTTAAAGGGATGTAAAATGTACACATCACTGCCTTTTGTGTGGCAATTGGTATCTGAGTAATTATATTCCAGATAGACCCATGCTAACATTCCACACTTATCTCTAAACTGTGATTTTATATGACTAATTATGTGCATGGGTTAACATTACAATATTGCCAAGTATTTTTAACAAGCAGAAACGCTTAGAGTGTCAAGGCAGGGTTGCACAAAATATCTAATTGTCAATTTGTGTCTCAGAGATTTTGAGAATTCTGGCTCATCTGTTCACCGTTGGTTTCAAGAGGAAGGATCCAGAATAGCTAAACCTCCAGAAATGTATTAAAAGGTTCTTGGTACAATGTTAGCTTCTGTTGTGGATTTCATTTGTACTTATTAATTTCTCTGAAACTTTTGTCTCTGTGTATTAGATACATGAAGAGTAATTTCCGAAACAAGAGTAGCACATTATGTACAGGTTGTAGGGTTTTATGTTATAGTCTCTTTTAAATCATACAAATCCAGTATCTTTCTGCAGCATTTTTTGAATAGAAAGAATATTAATGTAGCATGACAACTAAGTGTGTGATGAAAACAAAAAAATATTTTAATTAGTTGAAAGGTATAAGGAAAAAAGAAAAAAAATATTGATTTTTGCATTTATTAAAAATTTTAGTGTTGTTCTCCCCCAAAAATACCATAGAAAACTTAATTAGTGAATTGATTAATCCTATTGTGAGATGTTTTTTTCCTTTCAGTCATAATTTTGTAAATAGTAATGAAGCAAGATTAGTATCGGAGATTGCAATGGGTGTAGCACATTCATTTCACGAACATGTGAAGACAATTGGAATTATAACTCCTTATCAGCAGCAGCTGCAAGAAATTAAGACTTGTTTAGACAGAAGGTAAAGCAAATTATATCTTATGGTTTGATTTCAGTTACAATTCTTTAATCAGTAAAATTTCAATTCTTGAATATTACTACTACTACTTATACTTTCTGCTACTACTTACTTTATACTACTACTTACCACTATTACTTACTACTACTACCTACTACTATTAATAAGAGATTTGCAGCAGCAAAAATGCTGCTGAGCAAAACCACTCAATTATGTTTTTGAAAACTCACTTCAATGTAATCAAGGCAAGGTTGTGTGAAATTATTCTTGTTTTTCTGTATTATGCTACAATTACTGTAACAGTTAAATTTATTCTAGTAGTTTCATTTATAAAAGTTAGAAGTGACTATTGTTCCTGACAATAAAAATAATGCAGATATGCAAAATGCAGATATGCATTTTTTCAATTTTTTGATATGAACTTTTTCAACTTATAGCTCAGGTGCTAATAGAACAGAAATTGCAATATTTCAATATTACATAACTATTCCAATAATGCATGAAAGTATGTGCGGTTGTAGCACCTAGATTTTTGTTGTTGTTTTTTATAAATTTATGCATTTATTAGTAGAAGTGCTTCAAATTATCTATTAAGAAGTTTCTGAAAAACTGAAAATTATTTTGTGAAAATTAGCTCAAAATTGTGCATTTTTAAAAAAATTCTTGAATTATATTTTCTCAAAAATTGCTCCAAATTTTTCCTCAAAACATTTGGAACAGAGGGCTAAATGCACTGAATTGCTCGACATATACATTATGATGCTTTCTCGTGATTTTTCAAAAATCACACAAATGAAATTTTTTTTTTAAAGTGTATCTCATGTCATTAATATTTACCTTAAAGACATTGTTTATGCATCATTCCATTTGAAAGCACAAGTGCTTCAAATTAGTCCTTACGAAGTTTCTCAAACACTCAAATGATCGCAAAATTGCACATTTTTAGAAATGCTCAAACAATATTTTCTCAGCACTAGCTCTAAATTTTGGAATGAAAATTTGCATTTATATCCACATTTAATTTTCTGTTCTTAAAGTCCTATTTCAAATGTACTATTAGGGGGTTGAAAAATTGAAAAAACTACTTTTATGTGCTAATAGCAGCTGGGAAGAGGGTGCGGTAATGCCGAAAAGCTAGCCTAGACCAAAGAGATTAGAAATTGACTAGGGAAGCAAAGTGCAGGTCATTCTGTAAACCAATAGTTTGGAAGTGCAGTGAGAATGTGTTCTAAAAAATAGTTTTGGTGGTACAGCGGAGCTAAATCTAGGTTTATACTACTTTCAATTTTTGAATTTTTAATTCCCTTGTTTCACTTTTACATTTTACTTATGTTTTTAAACATTTTTAGTAACTATATTTAGTTTCCTCTATAGTATTTTCATATTGTAAGGTTTATGTTAACGCCTTTAGGTGTGGAACAAATGTGATTTCACATGGAATAAACTGTTTTACTACATTCCTCCAGTAAAACATTCAGTAATTGAAATTAAATTTAAATATTAAAAAATATTATGTATGCACTAATTTGAATCCATTTGCAGTGTATTTGTAAAGTGTTCATTTTAGAAACTTGTCTACATATACCATGACTTTTGAAATCAATATGTGTACTAATATTACTTTATTACAATTTCAGCCGGACCAATAATATTACAGTTGTTGTAAATACTATTGATGGCTTCCAAGGTAGAGAATGTGATGTTATAATTTTTTCCTGTGTCCGAACAAGAGGAGTTGGATTTATGAGTGAATCTCAGCGACTGAATGTGGCTCTTACAAGAGCTCGTCGTTCTCTTATTATATGTGGCAACTTTGTCTCACTACAAGTTAGTAATATTTAAATTATTTTTATGAAATTCTGCTTAGATCTTCTCATTCAGTTAGTGAAAGTAATAAAAACATATCTAAATTTGTTTCTTCTTAGTATACAAACTTTCAGGGAAATGTGCCCTTAAATTGCATTATTTCTTCTCCTTAGGATTCAGATGTCCATAGGCAAACGTACATTCTTCCAGTCAAAATTTTTCTTTTGAATTAGCTCAGATAAACCTAAGGCAGCAGAAGAATAAAATTCTATTCTTTTGGCTTTCTCTTCGTACAGAAGGTTGAATACCAATGAACCCATCTCAATCAGGTTTTTTGTTCAGTTTCCCTGGTCCTTTGAGCAAATGCTGAGATGGCCCCTTGTTTCGCTCCTGAACAGTAATGTAACTTCTCTCTTCACCCAAGACATCATTGCGCGCGGCGATGGTTAGCGTTTCGGACTGTTGTACCCAAGTTGGCGGGTTCAAACCCGATCGAAGTCATGGATTTTTAAGGGCGAAAAAATCCTTCATACGCCTTCCTTCGGAGGGGAAGTAAAGCCGGCTGTCCCATGTTGGTAGATTTACTTGCATGTAAAAGATCGTCAAGCCTAAATGACGCCTCTGAGCTAAATTCAAATCGCCTGTTTCTCGCCCAAGAAATACCTCCTTTCTCTGCTAGTTGGTGGAAGGAGCATAGCAAAATTTGCGTGGTCAGACGGAAGAGCAGACCTAATGGCCGGAGTCTCGCCACGTAAAATAAGGCATTGAATTGAATTGAATTGAATTAATCATATTGAGTCATCATACACGATTGTAATTGTATATGTGATACAAGTGTAATTGTATATAATTGTATTGTATATGATGATGATCATTATTATTATTATTATTATTATTATTATTATTATTATTATTATATTACCATCAATATCATCATTCTTCTATATTCAGGGTATTCCAAAGTATTATGGTGTTCATTGGGTATTATGTATAATTATCATATTGCCTTTTCTATTTTAATTTAATCTTTTAAAAAGTATTGTAAACAAACACATTTTTTAAAACATTGATTGCCATGTGGTTTCCAGTGGTGACTTATTCAGTGTGGCTGCAGACAATCTAATGCTGATCTGCTTCAAAACTATATAAAACTATGTAGCTTAACACAATCTCAGCTTGCAGATGAAACAAGCAATATAGATGTCATGTGACCTGTAGATTAGGTTGCCAGTTCATGGGAAATTATCAGTTGATTCTTGGTTATAGTGTTTATTTCCCCCACATTCTTGTTGATGCGTGCTTTAATTTTTATTTTGGCATTGTCGTGTACATAGGACTAGATTGACCCAACAATTGAGATTACTGGAGCAGAAATTTTCTGTTCAAGAATAAATTTAAATCAAAATCATATGCTGAAATTGCTTGCACTGTATGTTGGGTTCACTTTGTAAACAATAAAGCTAACAATCCAGAACTCCTAAACTCTCTAACTCAGAACTTTTAAAGTTTGTTTGTAAGATGTTCTGTGTTTTAATGTTTTCTGGTGTAGCAACACTATCTTCCGTGTGTATTCTTTCCAGGTCACACAAGTGTACCAGAAATTATAGAGGGGTTCTTTCAGAGTTTACTTTTCATCAGATTGATTTCAAACTTACAGTCACAGAAACTGTTCTATTGTAACTCTGGCACCTTTGTTTTTTGCGTTTTTGCTTTGTCGTGTTACCACATGCTATAGTTTTTAGAATTTGAGATATGCTAAATTTCCTTGCTGATACATATTTTTTGTGTTTGTATTATTTGCATATAATATAATTTTTTATTTGGTATTTGTTGCCAATTAAATTAATTTATCTTGTGTGTATTTGTGTGATGTTTATGTGTAATTTCGTGACCATGCCCAATCCATGAATGCGGTTTTCAGTTCTTTGTCAACCGTTGACCAACAAGGAAATCCTTTAACCATCAAAACATATGATAGTCAGTGGGTGCAAGGTCTGGACAGTAAGGTAGATGATCCAGTTTGGATGTTTCCATCCAAAAGATCTGATTAAACGTCTTTGTACATAAACTTGATTGCCTTGCATTGTCGTGCAGCAATGTTACACCGGCAGACAATAGGCCTCGCCACGATGAAGTTTCATCTTTTCCATCCAACCATGCTTCCCATTAGGAAGGATTATGCTATGTTACAGTGAATGTTGGTTACTACTCAAGAGTCAAATATAAATTGTCAGTCATTATACACATAATGTATTCACTTTTTCACATCTGGATCTTTTTTCAAACAAACAAGTTAGTGAAACAAAAGGTGTGCAAGAGCACAGAAAGTTGAAATTTACTACTTTATATTGCAGTGAGTCTTTTCTTCCTTGCATCAGCGAAATCAGCACCTATCTTCCAGCGCATTCATTAGTACTAATAATGGGATTGTGAAGAATCGTTCATCTATCATGGCTGCAAATAAAAAACAAAGAACCATTGTATACTTTGCCCTGCAATAAAATCTAATGACATACCAATAGTATAAAAATCAATTATAGATTATAATGATTATATAGTGTTGTGTCAGAGGGTGTAAGAACAAAAGCTGAGGTGGCCAAATTGATTTACAAAAGACTGAAATGTAGAATAGCGAATTACATGTTAATGAAAGAATAATGTCAGAAGAATGAAAGAAGATAATGGTCATTTGATGGTGATAGTGGTACAGGCAACTAAAGAAGAAAGGAAGGAAGGAACAAAAATATACAACCAGCTACAAAAACCCAGAGAACTACATAGGTATTAGCTCGCTTAATTCAACATTCAAGGTATTTGCTAAAGACTCCTAAAAATAACAGACTTGCTAGTGGACAAAGAACACACTGGTTTTCAAAAAAGAAGGTCAACTACTGACAATGTTGCACCTGCAGTGATAATGTAACGGTTAGTGTATCAGACTGTTACACACCTAAGTTCGCAGGTTCAAACCTGATCGAAGCTGTGGATTTTTAAGGGCGAAAAAATCCTTTGAAGGGGAAGTAAAGCTGGCTGTCCCATGTTAGTAGATTTACTTCATGTAAAAGATCCTCAAGCCTAAATGAAACCTTTGAGCTAAATTCAATTCGCCTGTTTCGTTGTCCAGGAAATACCTCCTTTCTTTGCAAGTTGGTGAAAGGAGTGTAGCAAAATTTGCTTGGTCAGACAGAAAGCAGGCCTAATGGCCTGAGTCTCGCCATGTGAAATAAAGCAAATTCAGTCAATTAAAAGCATGTATAATAATTCAAAAATAATTACTTAGACATTGTGTAATGAAAGAAGAAATTTTAATTAACAAATGTGTTCGATAAGGATGTTAAATGTCACTGACACTTCTCAATATCTATGTAAATGACATATTTCTGAGAAGGAAACAAAATATAACAGGAATAAAATTGACTAGGAAAAATATTTTACTTCTTCCACTTAATGCAGATGATGCTGTCATAAAACAATATGCCCTGCACCACTTAAATCAGATATGCAGCTCTTACAACCTAGCCCCCTCAAAAGACAAAACCAAAATATTAGTGTTTTGGAGAAAATATATAATCCATTCAAAAATAATTCTAGACAATTAAGCTTAGAACAAGTTCTAAATTTGCATTATCTGGGATGTGACACAGAAGGACAAAAAGACATTAGCATGATTTCAATCCATCCGTTTGACCTACATACTTCTTAAAAACAAGACCTGAGAAGTTACTAGAATAATATTTTATAAAACATTAGCTCTCCCAATATTGCCTTATGGCAGTGAGTGCTGGGTTATAATGCAGAAAATAGTAAGCAAAATTCAAAGATCAGAGATGAGGTTCTTTCAAAGAACAAAAGGCTACAACTTAGAAGACCAGATAAGAAATAAAGAAATCAGGCAAGAATTTAATGTGAATAGCATAAATAATATAATGAAAATAAATAGGAAGAAGTGGCTGCAGCACTTTGAAAAAATTGAAGAAACAAGATTGCCAAGGTTAGCATATGCTTACTAACCAAGAGGGAAAAGAGATGTGGGAAGACCCAAGAAATGATGGAATAATACAGTGGAGGCGGAACAATGCGACCTAATCCATAAAAAAGAAGAAGTCCTATTATAGACATGGAAATAATATACAACCCCCCCAAAAAAACTGCTCAACTTACGTGGATCGAGAGGATTATGGTTAATATGAAAACAGTTGAATGATGCTACATGTTCTCTTATGAAGGGAATTATGGGAGGGAAATTTGAAAATATACCCCTAGTCCAGTTAACATTTAGTTAATTGGTCATTAAAATTAGTTAAAAAATAAATATTGTGTGTACAACATGCACTAAGTGATTCTAATGACCTTGGACTTTTTGTTGCCACTTCAATCATTAGAACCATTATAATACCCTTGGTGCATTAATAACTATATAAGTTGCGAAGTCATGAAATGGGGGAAGATCTTAAGTGTATAAATGAAATCTGTAAAAATGAGAAGCGAGTTCTGAAATTATTACAGAAGAAACCGTATTCAAAATATTAAATGCTTAAAATATTCTAGTGTTTGAAATCTTGTTAGCAGAAATTTAACCATATTAGATAATACAATGACTTCTTTATGGCATTGCCCATCACAAAGTTAGACTTACTATATCTTAACGTCTAAAAATAGATTTACCGTACTCCACGGTGTATTGATGTTTAAAGTTCTAGTCTCTTCTGCGTGTGTATCTGTATTGTATCCTTTTTTTTTTCTTCTCTCCCTATTGTCTGATTTTGGCTAAAAAATGTTTCACAAATAATTAAATTTGAGTTGTTTTGAGCGATTTTCCATCATGTGAATATTCTGATTTCCCTAATTGTTTTATTGGCATTCTATAATTGTATTTTCCTTGCACTTTATCACAAAATCATGAAAGAACTAATGGAGTACATAAAAAATGAAGAGGGTTTAAATTTAATCTTATTTCAATGGTTCAGCTGATAAACTAGTTGTATTGAGTAGTGTCATTGATTAGTGACAAGAACAAATATATTTTTCCAATAGAGTTGTAGTGTTGACAAAAGTTGTATTCATTGAAGAACAAGTGTAAAAGAACATAATCATGTAACGTTTCCCAATATAACAATTACTGTGTTGCATATCAGAAAGAAAGCAGTTGCTGATAGTGAACAACCAGTATGCTTTGTGTAATTTAATTGATTTTTTTCTTTTTTGTTTCTAGGAAGACAAAATGTGGTCCAGTCTTTTGGGAGATGCTATGCAACGAAAAATTGTAGTAGATCTTCCTAATAACACAATAAATAATTTTGATGTGATCAGTTACCTTTTGAAATATTCTTGAATATTTCATAGACTTGACTATGATAAATGAGCGTACAAGAGAATTTAATAATATACTTGAATATTTCAGAAGACAATTAATTTACTGTATTGAACAGGAAAAAGCTTCATTTAATAATTTACCTTTCTCAAGGAAGATGTTTATGTTTGGTTTCATTGTAGTACATTTTTTTAGTACCTGTTAAATTTGATTGTACAGAAGTCTTGTTTATTGTACAGAACTTACTATTGTATATAATATTTCTTATAATAAATGTTACGTCAGTGTGATGCATAAAATAATATTTTCTGTAGTCAAATGGATCATTGTAAATAATGTATAGTTTTCTATGTGCAGTTATCTGATATAGAGTGTACCATTTACTCAGCCCTTTCAGTGTAGGCAACAGGTGTCATGTGCTCAAATGACTACATGGAATGGGAAGATATTGCAACCAGTCACTCACAGATGGTGCTGATAACAGTATGAGTTTTCGAGACATTGCTTGATGAAATGCCTCTTGCTCTAAGCTAGGATAAAGTTTAGGGCTAACTTTGATTCTCATAGGTGTGTGCCGTAGGTGAAAGGAGAGGAGGTGCCAACTACATTTCTGGGACCCCTTATCCATTAAAGGTTTTTTTATTTGCACATGATCTTCTACTTTTACATCAATTTTCACCCTATTTTTGAAAACTATTTTTCAGTGGTTGTAGATCAGATCATCTCTGACTTGGCTTATTTTCTTGAACTAGTTTCCTAACATACTGAGCTGTTTTCTGTGTTCTTAGATTTTTTGTCATATTTTTTAGGGGTTTCTGTGTGGTTATCGAGTCTATTGGCCACTTAGAGTATATTTTTCTCCAATGTCCCGAATTCGTTTGTTACATAGTTGGTAGAGCATACATTGTACAATTTCAAATTTTTTCATAGTTTTGGAAAAATTTAAAGAAATTTTCTCATGCTTTATTCATTCTATCATTTAATACATATAATATGAGTTTGTAAAATTAAAAATTTTAAAAAGGCATAAATAAATATAGAAATTAATTTTCATAAAATTAAATAAATGCTGGCTGTTCTTGCCAAAAAATGGTACGCTGACGAAACAGTTCACTGCAAAAGCGATAATAAAACACGTTTATCTATTTCCTCAGTGCGCCCCAGAATCTCAAACAAGGCAGTATTGCAAGATGTTCCTTTTAGAGGGTATCAGGAAAACATATGGAGTGTAAAAGACAGCATGTCGACAGCCTTGCTCGTAAGCTGCTGACAGATGCGTTCTGATTCCACTCTTATTTATCACCCGTTTCTCAACACCCTTGCCAACAGAAAGGTGAACTGGAATTGTCATGGGATAGTATTAATACATTATAAATTATAGCGATGAAAAAAGTGATTCCCTATCCTGAGACAGACTCGCAGTCCACGCCTGGGTTTGAGTCACAGATGCAGTGGTGGTTGGTGCCTTAGCAGACTAGGTTGAACCTTAAACTAATGACGGAAATGTAACTTCAAAACTCTAATATATAATAAAATGTAAGCAATTTAAGTAAATGTATTGAAACTGAGTTACATAAAAGTCTATATTGAAAAATACATAATTTTATGCATAGTTTCCATGACAGGTACTGATCATACTTTTAAGAAAATAATTCATTTTGTAAGACGAAAGTTTTTATATGCAAAATGTATTATTTCATTAATATTATCGAATTCATTTTAGTTGATCATAAAGACATTAATGTTGATATTCTGAACAATAATATGTATGTCTCTTCATTATTTCTCTAAATTAAGTATTTATTATCTAATTATATTATCTCTCCAAAAATATTCCGATATAATATATGATGAACAAGTAAAAATAAAAAAATATTTCTATTCCTTGTTAACAGGAAATGAATTTATATGGACAAAAAATGTATGAAATATTTACATATTTATGTAAGTTATATATTATTTTTATCAAAATATGAAGTGAAATATGAACATTATGTGATTAAAAAAATGACCATGATAAATATTACTGTTTAATCAAAAGAATGAAATGGATGTGCATGCTTTTCACTGATGGCACTGTTTTGTAATGTGAACTACACATAAAACATTTTTATTGCCTGTTACCATAACAATGAATTAGAAACATTTCCTTTAAGGGCTCAAAGGTGAACCTTGTATTGTCTCTGAAAACAGATTTGCGTTCAACATCACAAGAAGTAATTGGAGCATATTTCAATTGTACAATATCTGCTGGGGATAAGTCCAAGTTTATCTTTTGTGTCGAATCACCATTCCACACTGCAACATCCTTTTGTTCTTCACATTCAGTGTTTTTTGACAAGATCCATCTTAGTTGTTATTGCATCTGCATCTTCATTTCAACCATGATACAATTGTTCAACAGTACTATTTACAATTTTAAAGCTTTCACAAAGTGAGGAGACTTGAAGGGTTTTTGTGATGAATGAAACTTAAGTCATTCTTCACAGCTTCTGCTAGCAGCCATGTCTCCCACCTAGTTAGAATTGGCTTTGGTGGCAATGTTTTTCAGGGTATATTTCTTTCAACATTATTCTTCATTCTTTCTTTCAACATATTTCTTTAACTCTACTGGGAAATTTAAAATAACTTTTTCCTCTGATATAATCAACAAATATACTTAATGGTTATTACTTGTGCCACATGATGAAAGGAATGTGCCACACAAGTGAAATGAGTTAGTTTAGGATAAAAATGCTTGTCCAGTTTTTAGCATACAAGGTGCAGCACAACTAATGATGGGCATTATCAAACATAACGCCCATTGGCCACAGGATACCCCAAGCTTTATTGAACAGTTTAGCTATAGTTTTATTGCACTTTTTAAGAACATCGCAATGTAAAAGAATCCATTCAAGAAACAAACCAATTACTTGCTAACACGCCTGCCTACTAATGTCTCAGTCTCTGTGACGGCATGTGATTTCCAGGTGGCAGCCTCAGAAGGAAGGGGAGTAGTGTGGATAAATGAAATGTTGTGAATTTCCCATTAACTATCGAGAACTCAAGCTCCTCTGTCAAGCAAATCCAATAGTTCATCGCCTCTTCGCCCTTCACTTTGCACGACACTCAAGCCTCTCAGATAGGGCTTCAGGGTTGGAGACTGGATCTATTACACACACAAATTAAAACGTTAACAGCAACTTGCTTTCCCGTTGTCAATTCTCCCTAATAAAATAAAACAAAACAACTCATGCTTAAAGAATATGTGAAAATTTTTCAGCTCTTATTGTTGAAATGCATTTTTAATATTTAATGAAATTTCACTTTTAAGCTTAATGTGCTGTATGGACTGATTTTATATGAAATATGTAAAATAAATGGAAATTTATTCAATTATGTGCCAAACTCCAAAATTTGGAAAAATGTGGAAAATAAAAGTAACATTTTTCAACTGTACATATTGTGAAATATGAAGATAATGCAAATTAGTATTAATACTAGCTTATTTAGTAAATATGTATTTATATAAAAGTCTGTTCCCTATATTATAATACACGGAACATTTCATTTTGTCTGAGGCACAAAATAATCTAGCGACTGCCTTGCATAAAGTCCATATGCATTCTACATCCAACCTCAGAAAAGGATGATAATCAGATGTTTTCTATGCAAATGTTTCCCAAACTTAGAAACTTGCTGCTAACTGCTCACTGTTACCCACAAAAAAAGAGGAATAGAGATGTTCAAGTTCGCACTTCACAACTCTTATCACGCATACATTAAACAATGCTAATTCAAGTACATTCTGTTAAAGAATGTGAAAGAGCTTTTAAAGAAACAAGAGTCCATCAAAGGGCGTGAGAGATAGAAAATCTGGTGACAAAAAGGGAATTCTTAAGTGACGTCAAATAAGACTAAGAACGCAAATTCAACGCAATGCAAAATTTTCAGAGAATGATTCCAAGTTGGCTGAAAACTGCCATAGGAGTGCGGATAGGCAAACTAAACTCCTTACTCCCCCACACCCCACTTCACCTCTGGATTATGCAATCCTTTGTGTAGTTTGTATTGAACATTAATTTATAATTATTTGTGTATGGATTATAAATATGCATTTTGAGTTATTCATTGAATTATTCAGTTTATAGAAATCACAGTATCTTTTACATCATTCGAACATGACACAGATAATACACCATTCTCTTGGCAAGGGTTAATCTCAATGCATTCTTTGGTTGGCATAAACTTAGGTTTTTAAAAAAAATATTCGTCACCTTTTTTTCCTAGCCTTCCTTTTAATATTTTCTTTTTAGTTTTCTGGATATTTTTTCCTTTTATATGCCTTTCAATTTTTTTATCATTCTTTGTAAAATTTACAAATTATATTTTTTATTTAAATCGAATTTTTTGGTGATTTATGTAATTTAAATCAATGATATAAATTGCTTGATCTACATCATTTCTGTCAGCATTGTTGAAGAAAATTTTGCCACATGAGATTGTTCTTCAGATTGTCACTGTGAGCTGCACTAGAAGAGCCCATTTGTGAATAAGTTAGGAGCACACTTCCAGCATCCCTTCCAATGAAGTCAAGAAAAAAACATTGTCTTCCTATTTTATTGTTGTTTTTCTTCTCATTCACATTAATAAGATCTTTAGCATTAGCAGGATTTTATATGCTTGTACATAGGTAACAATTTACATTAAACAGTTAGTCATGATAATATTTTTTTAATTCTTGGAGAACTGAATTAGTGTTTGTGATGCCTTGTTGCCTACACACATGGCATTGAAATATCCATATAAAAAATAAATAAATAAATAAATAAATATATATATATATATATATATATATATATATATATATATATATATATATATATATATATATATATATAAAATAAAGTGCTTTCGTTGTATATAATGTGTTTTAATTTCATAAAGGTGAAGCCTTTTAATTTGTGTTTCCTAATAAATAGGTATTAAGACTAGTAACAAAATGTGAAATGTTCTTAAGTACAAATGAAAATGCATGCTTTAGTAAGTAAGATGTTTAATGGTACAAGATGGCATAACGAAAATATCTTAGCTAAAGCTTTCTCATCGGCCTTGCAGTTAGTGCATTCAGACCCAAACTCCTGGGACAACTGGATTGCATGATAAATGGTATGCTTTGTATATTATTTATAGGAAACAAATTAACAATAGTATTTCAGATTTTAACTTGAGATTTGTTAAGAAAGAGTTATCTTTGTGATCCCAGCTCTGAAAGTTGAACGCCAATAAATTGAAGGTGTTGGGGTCATAGTTCTTTGCCATATTTTAGCAAAAATTTAGATATTACTGTCTATAAGACTCTCAGGCTTCCAGTTTTTCTCAGTAACATTGAAGTTTGGTTATAAATAGCTGAGTAATACAATAAAGGTTTTGGATGTGACAAAACTCAATTTCAGTTTGAAGTGGCATAGGACCTTTGAGTCCTTCATTGAATCTCAAATTTCATCTTATGAAAGACAAAAGAGGAAGAAGAAAAGAATAATGCATTCAATGCATTGATTTTCAAGTATTATCAAACTCCTTGTACTGTCTACCCTCTATTTACCAATCTTTATACATAGATTTACTGCTGGCATTTAAAATTAAATAAGTGCATTTTTGTAAGCAAAAGAAAGATTAATAAAGAAAATGCATTGCTTTTTTTTTTGGGGGGGGGGGTGTTAATTTATTTCCATTCCCCATGTGAAATGCAGGCTCTTCAAAAACATGAATGCCTTTGAAGATTTTGTGGGTGTTTTCAAAGATATGTTCTCAGAAGAAGGTCAGGAAAAACACTTATTTCCAGTCACTCTCAGGACTTTTATGAGGTCACTGACTATGAGATTCATATGAATGCAAAAGTGCTCTTTTAGAAAAGTGGTAGCTTGATAGGGGCAATCTTATTTTCGTTAGAAATGGTCTTATTATTACAAAGGCATCAGATTAGTCCCTAATATATAGTATGTTTATGAAAGGTTTTTAGTTTATGACACTTTCATAACCACTGTCTCTTTTAAAGAAAAATAACTAAATGTAACGAGCAGCCTTGATACCATATCAATCACGGTTTATTTTTCCTTGATTCGCAGATCCACCCACCCTCTGATTTCTTCAAGAATGAAGCTGAGACACAGAACGTATCACACAAATGCATTTTACAATGTCACCAATTTTTGTTTAAGCTTCTGAATATTCTGTGTAATTTTCCTAAAACTGGTCTCTTAAAAGAGGTAAATTAAGAAAAAACATATTAAAGGGATGGTTGGCGAGAGAGGTGGTCTGTTAACCGAGATATAATTTAATACAAAATATGGGATTCAGTGTCAGTTCATAGAACTAGTGGTGGTACAGAACGGCACAGACTTTCTCGAACTAATTTCTTTGGTCTGGGCTAGCTTTCCGGTCTTGCCTCTAAGCTTGCCATGTAAAATGTACATTCAGGTAGATTTAAAAACTTTTTTGCATGCTTTAACAAATATGGTTGAGAAAAATACAAGATTTTTCTTGCTGTTTTAAATAAGTATTAATTATTAATTTCAGATTTGCAAAACAATTGCAATTTGTAGGAAATTTCTTTGTTTATTTGCTTCTTTGAAATTAGCACGCCTCTTTATAAAACTTTAATTTTGAGGTATCCCTTAAATAAGATTATATCTGACGAGGACAAATCAGGCAAACGAGAGGGCCACACACCTCATGATATTATTTTGTTCCCAAAAACATCTTCCAGAATTTGCATTGTCGACTTGGCAGTAAATGATGTCATCTCATCTTGCTGAAACTAACAATTTCTTTCATCCTTTTCAAGAAGGGATACAAAATTTCTCAATTGTTTCTGCTACATATCCACCGTTATTGTTTCTTTGAAAAACAACAGACCAATTATTCTGTATCAAGTACGACACTCCATACTCTTTTCTTCTTCTTCTTCTTTTTTTCCCTAAAATGTGCATGGAAAATGGAAATTCATGCCAAATTATACGCAGGAAATAAAACTTCAAGTAATCTGGATTAAAAATGAAAACAAGCATATTAATATTTTTGCTATGTAGTACATTTATTATTAAATATACTACTTTTAATGTTTGGTTACATGTGAATGTCTTCACCAGACAATTGTATTTGTGAAACATTTTACCACATGTTTTACAAAATTGCCAACAAAAAATTACTTCTTTTATCTGTATACATATGTTTGTAAATTGAAAATGTCTTTTCAACATCAACAGATGTTGCTGGGCAATTTTTAAATCGTGCCATTAAAGAATGTAACATATTTAGACCATCAACAATTTCTCCTGAAAGAACTTCCTTGTTGCAACCTACTTGAATCTACACATTGTTCTTGTTGCAAGAATTGAATAGGCGGAATTTTCTGGTCATTTCTCGAAGACGTAATTCGTGTCCGAAGAATGGAAATAACAAAGAGTTTACTCTGGAGTAAATCATGTTTACTCGAGAGTAACTTCTTGGAGGGTTTCACCAACACTTTACTCGACTGTAAATCGCTTACACTAGAGTAACTTTACATTGCAAAAATCCGTCGGGTAAAGTACGGAGTAAATTCAGTTTTCAACGTGCATGTAGAGAACAATTTTCCTAAGGATGGGATGATTTGACAGATCGGGAAACAAGTGAACATCACGTGTACTTCAGAGAAGTATCCATCCGCCGCGTCAGCTGTTTAGTTACGCCCCTTCGTAGTGTTTGTTTACGGTTCACGCGAGACATCAATAAAGAGATGTCTTGAGTTTCGCTTAGTTATATGCACGCACGCGAGTCCGGGAAATATACAAATTTATTTACATAAGTGGGAAAATGTCTTAACGTAATATCACATTCAATAAAAGAACACCGAACACAGCACAATGCACGTGGACCGTCTCAACTACGCATCTCACATTCAAGACTCGATTTTAAAACAAACATAATACTTATCACATAAAAACTAAATTCAATATAATTTTTATAAAAAAAAGAATTTTTACATTAGAGCACAAAGCTCTGCACTTCCTAATTTCAATTATTTCTCGTGGCGCACTATATTTTCGTCGGACGAGGACATCACAGCAGGGAGCGTCGTGGCTTCTTACAAGTTAGCCAACTGCAAACGAACGAATGGAGGAAGGAGAGTCTATTAAGTTCAAGGACACAACGACCACAGAATCGTCAGTTGTGTTGCCAGCACTAGCTGTCAAATCATCCCATCCTTAGGAAGATTCTTCTATACCTCGGAAGTGTTGTTACGGCTCGACGATTACGAATGATAGTTTTTGAAGACAATTCCAGCAATGATTCGCAATATTATCCACTCGTGCGAAGACAAAGGGTGCGAGAGAAAATGGATTGGTTTTAATTATGACGATCCAGATTTTGTCACGATGTTATGTTTGACCAAATCAGCTGTTAACTTCATTAGATACTTGTAGACTCTACAATGTAGAGAACTTGTAAATTTATTTTTCGCCCATGTGGATACGAAATAAAGGTATTACGTACCGTATACGATAACATAAGGAAAAATAATAACCACTGGAACTACCAGTACTAAGAAATATTTATTTAGTAAAAACTGTATGTGACGTATGGGGGAGATTTGCGCACGTATTCTTGAGTTCCAGAATCCCTTTCCATCATTTTAACTACAAATAGTTGAAAGTTGAATAAAAGTGTAAAAAATAAAACAAACGATAAATAATAAGAATAGTAATAATAATAAAATTTAGAAAAACGCGATATCAGCAACATTTGCAAAACTAAACATTTTCGTTCCCAGGTTATATCTGTCCGGTTCGCGCGCTTCCTAGAGGTCGGGACGGTAACACGCAACTCGGCAACATCGTACGCGTAGCGCGCTTCATTCAAATCGAGCTCCAAATTTCTTAACAAGAGTTCTTACACTTTCTTCGGTGTACTGAGAGCAATGGAAAGACCTTCATTCCTAGAAAATCTTACCTTTGATATTAAAGAGATATTCAGCAAAGCTGAAATGTGATGGATATAATAATTTGTACAATTTGAATGAAAACCACAATTCAATTAATATTCCAAATGACCAGGGGCGGATTAATATTTTTGCCGCCTGTAGGCACATCAAATTTGCCGCCCCCTGTTAAAAATTAATGTTATATTTTTAATTGTAACGTTTCAGTAACAATTCCTCATTAATTTAAACGTTTTAACTTTAAAAGTAACATTATATTTGCACATTGTTTTCATAAATTAAATAATTTTTTTAGATTAGCTAATTTTGGATATAAACTGTATCTTTATAGCAAGAAACGTTCAACATTATTAACGTTTCAACACTGAAACGTTAACATTAAAAGGAAACTAAAACATGACAACTAGAATTGCAACATCTTTTCTTTCGTCAACGGGCCTTAGTTTCAGATTCATATACTTCTGAAATCATAAGGTATTCTCTAATGAAGTAGACAAATAAATAGCTTGTATTAAATATTAATATGATATTTTTAAAATAAAAATATGATTTATGCTGTTATAGTTTTTAGAGAACCTAAATTTGTTTTAGAAAATATCAAGAAAATTTTGCGCCTTTGAAAATTTGCCGCCGTAGGCACGTGCCTACTGTGCCTATGTGTAAATCCACCTCTGCAAATGACTCACTTTGATACTACTGTCCAAGAGTAAATGGAGAATCTTTAGTTTATAGACTTTTTATACCTTCAGTACATGATTATTTCGAATTGTGCCGCATATATGCTTTTTGACTTTTGCTCCTGAACAAATGATTACCTATTTATTCGAAAATAATTCATTTTGTCTCTTATTATGCGAGATACATAGTGGATTGTCATTGCCTTCCACAACGCAGTAGCAAGTTACCTTACACAGGACTCAAAGCAGCAACTTTTAGCTTAGGCCAGCAACCCGATGTTCTTTTTAGTGTCATCAAACGTGTTGAAATGAAAAAAAAAAATACTTTTTTTGCTGGTGTTAATTATTCATGGTTTGAAGATTTTATATCCAACAATGTTATAATTGTATTATTGAGTCTAAATAATGGCAATACAGCTCTCAGGATTATATGACGCTTTCATTTCAATTTATCAGCTTTAGTTTGGTATGTATTTTAGACAATAATCTACACTTAAATCGGATTTTGGTCTATTTTATCGCTTAAAATATCCTGTTGTATTAAGAGCGAAAGGGGTGCAAATAGTGTTAATATTACATTTGGCAACACCAGTCTGATGTGACGTAGGCAGTAGCCTCCTATCCCCTCACCCAAGCGCTGCGAGACGTCAAGAGAAGTCGCGCGACTATACGGAATAGCTTTCGTGCCTGTGCTGCAGGGTTGTTAAGGTGGTTAGAGCGGGATATTCCCTAGTAGACAGAGTCCATATTACGTTCAAAAATAATTATTTGCGAGATAAGTGGGTATTGTGGGACCTACATAAACCAAATAGGAACTTTTATGCTGAGTTTCATTTAATTATTCGAATTAATTTAGTTTAATCGATGTAAAATAAAAATATTTTAATACCACATAAAGAGCTACCGTTGACAGATCCCGTGGCCACGGAATGAAAAATTGAAGCATAAGATTAACATAAAAAATCACTATTACACAATAAGTACGTGTAAAATCATAAAAAGTAACATTATACACACATATCTATATATTTTTGTACAGTGATCGCTAATAATGGCAAAAATTTCCATGTGTGAGTGGGGCAAAAAGTCTATAATAAATTGGGCAACACCGTAATGTTCTTGAGATTGGCATGACTGCTCAGAGCTCATGCTTCTTCAAAGTTTCGTTGTTTTGAATCACTATGAATACTGTTCGTTGTCTGGTCGAATATCACAATCTAAGCGAATTGGCGGAAAATTTATTTCCAAGACGGAATTTGAGAGAAAACGAAATAATTCCCCATTTATTACGAGAAAAATTACGAAATAAAAAGTTTTCAAATATTTTTTCAATGTTTGTTTCTTTCTAATTTTTATTTCTTGAATTACCTGAACCAATGGTAGGGCAAACCTTAGATTATTAGATTGCTTAACAAGATGAAAAGTTCGGTTCTCTCGAACATTGTATAAAGCTTTATATTTAACTTGACAGACATCGTAATCATTGACTTCTACTGCTCTTTATTGTCCTTCTTATCACAATATATTTTGTTGTTTTTTCTTTATTCCCCTATTTTAGTTTTGCTTAGTTAATTAAAATTCATGATCAATTTTTAATGTTTTAATAGTTTTGATTGAAATTTTAGGACTATTTTAGCAATTGCAATGTGCCGCATTATTTCCAGCGGTGCGGTTATATAATTCATAGAAACTATTTGCTGGTTTTCAGCATAATTTTATATCATGTTATGATTTTGATTTAGATGCAAATTATTGTGTAAAGTACACATCAAGTTAAAGTTGCATCAGATAATTCTGAGAACTGTATTATTGAGACCTTCAATAATAAAATTATACCATTGTTGGAGATAAAATCTTCAAAAGAGATTTCTAAGTGGCATAGTCTTTTGTAATTGTTTGTCTTGATGTTGCACTCAAAATGAAAAAAGGTTTAAATGTTTTCAAAATAAAATGAGAACCATTCAAAATGCATTATTATTGTTCAGGAAATGCAAACATTAGATAAAATATAGTGCTGAAGAGAAAAGGAGTTTCTATTAAAATACTAAAATTATCAAAGGCTGGATATATCATTCCTCTTACAATTTCAATAAAATGTAATTATTAAATTTGCCCATGCGTATTTAAATACTATAGGCCTTCAAGCACAAAACTATACTGGGCACTCACTCAAAAAAATCTTTAAAACTAATTATGAATAAATCTAAAAAAACTGTAATTATGATAGAATAAATCATTGTTCCAATACAGATGTAAATTAAGAAATTTCTTTCAAAAGTAAAAATTGCTTTTAAAATTTATCATTTACAAATACATGTTTGGTTTCTTATTGATCCCTTCAATTTACTTTTAAAATTAAACATTGTTGTTCAGTTAACTATTTGATTAATGCTTATTAAAATAAAAACATTTTATGAAGTTTTTAAAATTTATTTTTAAAAAAACGGGCACAAGGATGGGAGTCCCAAGCCTAATTTTGCTGCGAGGAAATCCTGCATTCACCTATACATTGAATGGTTATCATAACATTTCATAAAACGTTTTTATTTAACCCCCAGCAAAACAGTATTTTATCATTGCAACACGTTTGAAGCCACTGCAAAGCCTATTTCTTTCTTAATTAAATGCCCACTCAGTAGCAATACCGATTGAGGTGCTGATCTATGCTTAAGATTGTTGCTTTGAGTTCTGTGTAAGCATCTGTGGTGCAAAAGACAATGACAATCCACTGTGTATCTTCATAATAAAAAAGAGAATATGAATAATTTTCGAATAATTGAATAAATAATCATTGTTCAGGAGCAAGAAACTGACGTACGGCACAATACAAAATAATAATACTGTACTGAATGTTTAAAAAATTCTGTAAACTCTCAAGATCACCCATTTTCTCATGGACTAGTATCAAAGTGAGTCATTGGGAATATTAATTGAATTAAAATCTCATTCAGATCGCACTAAACGTTATATCCATAAAATTCCAATTTTCTGAATATCTGGTTACTATCAAACGCAATGTTCTCCAGGAGTGATGATATCATAATTGATCCAAGAAGATCCAGAGGAATGTACGAACTCTTGCAAGGTCTTGTCACTCGATTTGAATAAAGCGCGTTGAGCGCGCGGTGTTGCGGAGATGCGCGTCACAGTCCCGAACCTCTAGAAAGCGCGCGAACGTCTCCCTTTGGACTGATTTAGGCTTATAATTTTGCAAAATTCTCCCATTTGAAACGGTAGATTTCCTTCAAATTGCGCATGTTGATTCTTCGAGATGCTAGCTACCAGAAGAAAGGTTTTTAAAAGCATGTTCAACAGTTAATTTTCTCACAATTTTAAAATTTCAGATCAGATCTCTCAGGTCCCCATAAGAGCCCATGTTAAAACAGCAAACTTTACGGTCTCGTTACGCAAAAACTGGATGGTGAAATCGATCCAAACTCTGCCAGAACATAGACGAACCTCTCATCTTTCGATTAATACAATAAAAAAGGCATGTTAAACACTTAAAGACTTATCTCGCTCTAACCACCTTAAATGTGCTGCGGTAGGCACTTCAATGTATTACCTCTTTTCATTTCTAAACTGCTAACCAACAATAAGCCTCCAGTAAATCCAGTCCTAAGAATTGAATTAAAGACAACTTGGGATAAATATGTAACGAAAGTACAATTTCCATAAATATTCAGCTTTCATATTTTAAGGGAAGCGGCACTTCCAATACACGAACGCATCGTCCCTGAATTATTCTAGCAGGGGCGGATCCAGAGACGATTTTTTTTTGTCGGTGGGGGGGGGGTTGTATGACACACGCACGCGCACACTCGCGCGTACACTATATATCAGAAACACACACAATATAATGTACATTACAAAGAAGGTAAATTATTTATCATGCTTTTAACAAAATCAAAATATCAACTTTAATATTTATGGTGTTAAATTTTTTATGATTTTCAATTTTAGAAAATAGTAATTATTTGTTTTTAAAAGCGTTGAATTCAAAGCTGCAAAACGACAAAGATGAAGGTATTATATGTTTCATCCTATGATACAGATATGAACAGATTAAATTAAAATAAAAACGCATGATATCAATTTACAAATTAATTTAATTTGTTTACGTACAAACATTATTGTCCAGGATTGAAGAAAGTCGTCAGGATTTCACAAAATGTCTCAAGCCTGTTCTGCTTTTTTCCCCTTTTTATTCGATTTCTTTCTCTTTTCTCCTTATTCTTTTAGATATTGATTTAGCCTTGATACCCCACTGCGATTACATCAGTAATATATTCAGGGGCGGATTAATATTTTTGCCGCCAGTAGGCACATCAAATTTGCCGCCCCCTTAAAATTAATGTTACATTTCAAATTGTAACGCTTCAGTAACAATTCCTCATTAATTTAAACGTTTTAACTTTAAAAGTAACATTATATTTTGCACATTGTTCTCTTGAAATAAATAATTTTTTTGGATTAGCTTATTTTGAATATAAACTGTATCTTCATAGCAAGTAACGTTCAACATTATTAACGTTTCAACACTGAAACGTTAACATTAAAAGGAAACTAAAACATGACAACTAGAATTGCAACATGTTTTCTTTCGTCAACGGGCCTTAGTTTCAGATTCATATACTTCTGAAATCGTAAGGTATACTCTAATGAAGTAGACAAGTAAATAGCTTTTATTAAATATTAATATGATATTTTTAAAATAAAAATATGATTTATGCTGTTATAATTTTTAGAGAACCTAAATTTGTTTTAGAAAATATCAAGAAAATTTTGAGCCTTTGAAAATTTGCCGCCCTTGAAAATTTGCCGCCGTAGGCACGTGCCTACTGTGCCTATGCGTAAATCCACCTCTGAATATATTCAACAGCTTGAATTATTCATCTGACGTGGTTTTCATTAAAAAATACGCCATTTTGTTTTCTTTTAGGGCATTTTAAGAGTATTTTATGGATAGCTTCGAGCTATGTTTTAGTTCATTAAAATCCGCCCTCTAGTTATTATATTTCCCCAACCTTGGTATACTGTACAAATGCCCGACTGAGTCGAATGTGATCGGTAAATTAAGAGATCTTTTTATTCCAAAGGTTTTGGTCGAATGTGTCATATTACAGATTATGTATAATAACGCATTCTATACTCAGCTCATGCTGCGATACGATTTTATTTTTTTAATGATTGCACAGGCATACACAAAAAAGTTGTCAGACCCAAAGACTTGACACACGTTCCTCTTTATATATGACGCGCCTGAATAGTTCCTGAAAAATTGGGTGGAGGGATTTCCCTCATTCCCAACCCGCCGTTGATCCTCGCCTGATTCTAGCAACTGAACTTCGTGACGCCGAGTGACGAAGCAGCTCGCAGTGTTGTCGGTATTGGCTGTCGCTAAATTTGCGACGTTTTACAGGTTTTGGCGACGGAAATTTGTTGTTCATGGCGATTTTTTGACTTCTCAAATTTTGAAAATAGTCTTAAAACATCTTTATAGCACCATTATTTAAAAAAAAGACTTAATTATATTAGGTTTTACTTTCATATTAACCAAAATCAAACTTTAACTGATTTGTTTACTATAATACCAACCCTATTATCCGAGCGAGGCTGACAACACTGTTTTTTTTTAGAGTTTGAAAGATTTGGTTGTTGGCGCTACAATGGCGTCTATCGGATTCTTGGCGTCATTGGGCAACATATTGTAATGTAGATTGTGATAAAGCATACTAAATTTTTGGGAACCTGCCTCCTCGTATATCCTTTGGGTGAAACATAATAAAAAATATCTGAAGTGTCGCCTTTAGTTTGATGAGTATATACCTATCATTGTTGTTAGTGTACTCCATATAACATAAATTGATAATAAAATATTGTATCAAAATTTGGCTCCCAGTGAAACAAATGCGTTTCACATGAGGGCGGCAATCGCTCAATCGACAATCACTCAAATGTCGATCGCAATGTGCACTGTAGTTTAGTTCTAAATAGTAATTCTCATTGTTGAACGATTCAACATTTCACTGTGCCCACGAAAGTGTAATTATTGCTTAGCAAGAAAACAAACTGCATTAATCTAGCAACTTAAATCATTTTCGTTTTTAACTTGTTCATGGTGTTTAGCAGTTTCAATTGAGAGCTTATGAAAATCATTTGTTGCGAGAATCCTCCAACATTTTGAGCAGGACAAGAATACGTAACATAATTTTTTTTATTTTTCATAATCTGTAGAGACCTTGTTCATATTATTTAGAATGCTGAGGTCATTCACAGACGGAAAGTTCTTACCTCAATAAAGCGCACCCTGATGACTCGCTCTCCAAAAAATATTTAATTTACCATAATCGGTTAACCAAGATATTTTGTTGACATCGTTAACAATGAACTGACTTGGGTACTTACGGTTTTTATCTTTACACGCAGTGAAGCTCTGACATTCTGATTGTAGTCTTCTCTTCCCACAAATGGAGAATTTTCTTAGTTCCTCAATAACACATTCACGTCCCAAAGTAACACAAATTTTCTATTCAAATTGTAAAACTTAAAAAAAATGAAAAATAAAATATCTGAATATCTCTGTCAGCACATACTACTACGTGTTCAACTGATCGTTGTTAGGAGCAGACCTCTCGTCCGAAATGACCCTGATGCCGTCATTCATGCGCGGAGACACTGTCAGCACAGGCGCCGTAAGACTGCCCCCCCCCCCCCCCCGCCGCCGCCGTACCAAGGTAGTAAATCGTATTGAAGAAAATTTACTATTTTAATTAGGGTGACTTTTTAAGAGTATTATGCTTTTTTAAATACATGTACTCCACAGTCTATTTCCTTCGCCGAAACCCTCCATAGTATTTTTCTCATTGCTAACATTTCGTGTTTATTCATGTCAATTCACTAAAACACGCAGTTTGAGGGGAAAATGAAATATGGAATGTTTGGCACTATTGTCCAATTAGCGCTTAATGTACATAGTTATATTTTTTCTGAGAGAGAGAATTTGGAGGAAGTCAAAATTCGAGTATTGTTCAATTTAATTGTCTTTGTACTTACGTGGTAGTGGTGGAAAAGCAGTGTTGCCACAATCGTGAATCATACACATGATCGCTTTCACTGAATGCCAGTTTTCATTCTCTTTTCTCTATACGCCAGTGTCTACAGATCGATTAACGTTTTTAACGTATTGACAGCTACAAAGTTTTGAAGGAGTGGCAGCTACAGTTTGCAATCAGAAACTTCAATTTTTTGTCACATAGGAAATGTCAAAGTTAATTGAGCAACATTACGGCTCTGAGGTCTGGATTACACAGTTGCTACCACAATGGAAATGCTGCATCAGTCATGGCCAACTTCAGTAGAGTCGGACGTAATCAGATGCATAATTTCTTTTGACAATTTTTATTTTCAGTGTGATATTCGGTTTTACAAATTTTAACCTTTGTTATTTGAAATTTTATTTTTGTCATTGTATTTCATCAACTCAAAATTATTTTTAATTATATTTGATTCATCTTTAATATTATGACTATTTCAAATACTTTTTTGTTTTTCGTAAATTAGCAGCTAAAATGTTAAATATGTTTTATTTTATATGTCATGAGCTAGAGTCAAGTAAAGAGAATTATTTTCTCCTATACCATGTTTCTAGGAGTTGAGAGTTATTAATAATAAGGCAGGCTGAATGATGTCAAGCACGTTATGCTTGATACGGATCATGATAAAATTATGCCGAAACACGTTAGCTGACAAGAAATCGTACAGTCCAGTGGTATACTTCAGATTCATAGACCTAAATAAATTACAAAAATCTCAAAAACTTAACTTTAGCGATAAATTATTTAACTATAGGCGTAGGGGCAGGGGCGCCGTGGCCCCTAACACATTTAGAAAGTGGTCGCATAGTCTCTCGTAATAAAACATTTTATTTCTGTAAATGTGTTATAAAAGACGTATTGTTCAAACTGTTCGTATATTGTTATCATATTTCTATGTAAGTATTAGAGCTCATGGACTCGGGGCCATAAAAATGAAAAGTTTAGACATTTTACTTAGTTGCACAAGTCAACACGTGTGTAGTAATTAACTCGACGACTAGTTACATTTCAATAATTACAATTAACTTTGTGTCTATTTACGAATGACATTTAATAATTTGCAAAAGGTAGATATTTGCCAACAATTGCAAAATAATTGTACTTTTGAAGGTACTTTATGCTTTCGATTATTGAAAGTTTACTTGTGAAACGGTGTTACTTGAATCAAAGTGTTCCTTCAATGTACAGTTTTGGAAACAAAATTTTATCGTGGCCGTCTGCGACTAAGTTCAGCTTTTGCACGGCTTGGGCAGCGTTTATCATGACGAAACGTCGTAGGTGGGGCCTCACAAACCACCGCAGCCAATCTTAACGGAGGGGGGTGTGACCTCACAAAATTATGAAGTAGAAAATGGCGGACTTCCTAGTTCAGATGTGGAAATATTTTCGAATACAAATACATGGAATGAAACAATTTTATGAACATGAAAGTAAATTCATTGAAATAAATGTACAAACGCATTCACTTCACTAGTTTTAACTTTTCTTTTTGACGAAAATACGTTGATACGAGAGAAAAGGACACTAATTTTAGACCAATTACTTTCTCGTAGACATTTTAATTTCAATACTATTTTTCATACACAATCCATGAACTTTATCAAATGTCCAGTTTAATAGAGATTTTTATCAATAATAAAAACTATCATAATTGCAATTTGCAATTGTGTTTATAAAATTTGCAAAAATTGCATAATAGTGTATTTCTCGAATCGATAGAGAACTCCTAGGGAACCATCTCAATAAAATACGAAGACCAAGTGCATATTTATCATTTTAGTAACAATTACGCTAGATACTAATAATGCAATCGATTTGCAGCTCTTGTAAAATTATTTTGCAATGTTCAACTCGGGGACAAATTTGGGATAGCCCCCGGGAAAAATAGCGCACATTTGACAATTGTTTATGAAATTGTTAATTGTTTCGAAATTGGTAATTCGCAATTTTCGGTTCAGTAACATTAGAGAACCCATCCCACTTTAGAATTACAAAAATTGGAAATTGTTTATAAATTAACAAATTTTGCAATTATTTTTTATTCTCTCATCACAATTACCTTTCAACAAGTTGCAAAATTCCGCAATCCGATCGGCGTTATTGCCTTTCGTTTTCGAGATACGCAATTGTTTATAGAAATTTAGCATCTGATGCCAACCCCCATTTGGTTTACAGTAAACCCATTCCCTCTTTGCTGTCAAGTAAACTGTTCAGATCGTTATGCAGTGTCTCGCTTTTCGCCGATTATATTAACGACTAATGACTAATGGCAAATTGGTGGAAATTATTTCTAATGGACTATTGCTGTTTTTTAACTTTCAAAATTTCCTTGGTATTCTAAATACATTGTTTAAACTGTGGTTTTGATATTTTTGATCCGCTGGCGTTATAATTAAATTTTGTTGCAAGTTTCAAAACGCAGAAACTAAGTTGTTCTGCAAATGTTAAGGTCTCTTTACTATGTGCTTGGGTATATTATATTCAGTGGTGCAAAATGGACGCCAATAGTTGATCGTCTAACGAGAAAATAGATTATAAAGAAGAATGTGGTACTAATCCTGTAATACTCTCCACCCTTCACCCCCGGAGAATGCTTAGCTGTGTCCTCTTGAGGGAACAAGGTCGTGAAGTATAAAATCGTGCAACAGATTGTGACAAATAATATCAATTCAACACATAAGTAAACAATATCTTTTTACTATAAATTGTAATGGTACACACATTTAAATATAGAGATAAGACATGCAACTCTCCATTATACTCACATTTAACGAAGACGAAAATTGTCTTATAACAATACTCATTTTTCTACTTTCCACAGACAGAATTTTGTTAAGTACACCATTAATTTGATATGATCAGGTGATAATCGATATTATACATATTTTGTGTAATTACAGAAATTTATAATGGATGATATGGAAAATTAAGTACGAGTTCAGTTAATTTTATTGGAAGAGCAATTTTCCGAGGGAAAATTTTGTTTAATGCATTTATCCAAAATTCATATACTTTCTTGCATTCATTCGTCCCTCAGACGTCCATGTTTGAAAATGACCCTCATTGTCAGAGTGGTCGCTTGGTTGAGCCAGCTTACTATCGCTTGCTCTTGAAACCTTGAGTTCTTACTTACCTTGAAGTTCCCAAAACACGTAAATTCCAATAAGGCAATTTCACATTTAAAGTAGTCGCGGCCTACGCGGCAGATTGTGCGTCTGCGCGTAAATTACAACTAGTGGTGCTACAGAATGGTATACTTGCCAGCTGCCATCTGTCGACGCCAAGGATTTTTTCCCTGTTTTCTTAATTTTTCGCTTTCCTAATAGTAGAACGGAAATATTATTTTAAGAATATTCAAAAAACGTAAAACAGTGTCCTAAATGGCAATTTAATTTTAAAAAATTGGAGCCATTGTTAAGAAAATGACATAGGCGTTACTGTAAATTCGAAATTTGAAACTGTTTTTGGCAGGAAATAAACATTTCATGGACATGGAGTTTTCGAACAACTTCATTAAAAGTAATTTGAAGCACATTAACTCACAAGTACAAAAGCGTTTACAAATTGCTGGAAATGCGCATATTAACAGAGTGAGAGATCATTAAAAAACTGTAATTTTTGAAAAAACAAATGAATACAGAAAAATTAATTCTATGTCATCTTAAACAGTGCAATTAGCACTACCCGGTAGAAAAGTGTGAGGAAAAAATTTGAAGCCGTAATTGAGAAAATCTTCTTTATGTAATTTTTTAAAATTGCACAATTTACACGCACAAATTGCACAAATTACCCGCGAAAACTACTAAAAGTTTTAAAAACATGTACATAAACGTAATGAAAGAACAAATTTAATTTCAAGACAAATTTCTGAAGTAGGGATAATTTTGTGTGGCCACACCCCCTCGGTTAAGATTGGCTGCGGAGATTTGAGGCCCCGCCTGCGACGTTTCGTCATAAGCGCAGCTCAAGCCGTGTAACAGCTGAACTTAGCCGCAGACGGCTGCGATCGAGTTTTGTTTCCAGAACTGTACAACGGCAGATTCGTGGTAGAAACGTGAAGAAACTTTCGAATCTACTCTTGAAAGGGGGACTAATGACGATCTATCCCCTATAAAAACTCCTAAAAAGGTGCCCAAGCATCCAAAACTGTCCGAAAACAGATATGTCGCCAAATGTATGAAAATATCCCAAAAAATCCGGCCAAGTCGAAGTCGATCTCTCCTACAACCGCCCAAAAATATATTTCAAATATTCACTGAATATTGGATAAGCGGGCTAGAAATATAGTCGCCCTTTTTTTCACGCTGAGCACGCCTTTTACATCAAATAGAACATAAAAAATATCAAACTCACGTTTTACACAAGTAGGAAAATTAATGAGAAAATCTTCAGTGTAGCTGATGCCCTTAATTTCTTTGAAAGAAAGATAACACTGATTTCATCATCAGTATATTTCATCTGAGTTATAGATCCCCTTTTTGACTTTTTGAACTTCCATGATTCTTTTGGAAGAGATCTTAAGCTCCTACTACACTGGAAAATAGAGCAATGGGATATGAGAGCATGGGAGCACAGAGCTCAAATTTGAACTAGTGGTGCTGTAGCAGACACTTTTTCGCAGTATTACAATATTATCGTTATGTACGACGGAACGCCAATATTTGCTTCTTTAATTTCAAACAGAAATTACGTAAAACTGTTCTTTTTTTTCTCCAAAAAATGACCTTTTTAAAAACTTATTTTAAACAACAGACCAAATAGACAAGGGTTTCTTATATTTTGAAAAAATCCTACGCATGGTTTAGGCGCTAGTGTTTTTCACATACGCCAGACAGACGGATAGACAAACTGACGGACGTTTTGGAAAAAAAAAAGAAAAAAAAAAAAAAAAAAGTTTTCGGTATCAAGGGACCCCGAAACATGCATTTCCGTTGAAATCTCGAAATCGATTACGTAACTTTTCCTACAATACGTATATTACTCCGTATATACGTACAGTAGGGTGAGGATGGTCATCATGTTATTAAACTTCAGAGAAGTTTCTCGCGTCATTTTGCCTTTATGGTTTCGTTTAATCGAGCTACAATCCTCTAACAGCGATTAACCTTGTTTATTATATATTATTCTTCTTCAAAGGATATATCACGTCCTACATAATTAAAATGGGAAACTTGTTTCTCATTACTATTTTAGTCCTTGTTGGATATGTACCATAGAATACCATCGTCTTATCTCTCTCCATATATATCAATAGTTTTTCGATAACGATTAACTCGAGAACGGCTGGACCGATTTGGCTAATTTTGGGTTTAAAATATTCGTGGAAGTCCAAGGAAATTTCAAAGGGCGAGAAAATATGGAAGAATTCCGAGGGCAATAGTATAACAGCACTTTAATTTTTCCGTATAAACTGCCTACCTGTCAAACATTTGATGTTCGTTCTGTGTTTCAGAAATTTATTCCCACTGCATTATATTACTTTCCTACACCCGTGCTCGTTATCGAACGGTATATGATAAAAATCCTACCATTTTTACACATACACGACCTATACACACGACTTTACACAAGTTTTGAAAAATAATATCATACTACGATACTGCTCTTCCCATGTTTCCGCCAAAATTCCCTCAGAAATTCATGTTTGTCCCATCGTTCAGAAATCAATCCCTGCCTTTCATACATTCACTAACTAAACGTTAAAAGTTTATTAATGAAATAATTTAATTATTAATTAACCGTTTATTATGTCAAGACAGTCATTTGTTTTTGTAGCTTGACATCTCATTCTAATCCTTTGTGATAGTAATTGCTGAAACCATCACTGGAAATGACGGATACCCATTACTACAGTTTGTCAAATATGTTTTCGTTCGCTCTTGCTGTATGCTGATATACCACGCTATTGCACATGGAATGCATCATCGAAATCGTTTCAGCTTCGAAAACAAGTAACACCAGTTGAAGGACATCCAAATATACTTGCTTCAGACGCTCTAGGTCGCATCTACACAGTACATCCGAATAACGACGAATGTTATCTTCGATTGCTGTTGGTGAATGTTCGCGGTCCGACATCGTTTCAAGAACTGAGAACAATTGATGGGCACCTGTGTGCAACTTACCGTGAAGCGTGACAACTATTACAGTTGCTCGAGAGCAATTCGCACTGGGATGATACACTCAATGATTCCGTCATATCTTCATCGCTGCATCAAATTCACACATTGTTTGCAATTATCATACAGACATTTCCCCCTCGAATCTGGAAGATTTGTGGGCGAAATATAGAGATGAGGTGTCTGAGGGTATAGTGCGTCGTGTACGCCGTTAAACTTTGAATCCTACACTACAAATGAATGCAGAAATGTACAATGAGACATTGTTCATGATAGAAGACATGTGTTTATTGATGACAAGTAAAGCATGACACACCCAATCGTCCCATGCGCGATGCATTTAACCACGAGTTACAAAAAGAATAACGGTATAATACTGAAGCATTGGCCGAAACGGTTCATACAAATGTTCCTAAATTGAATCAACAACAAAGGATTGCGTATGGTACTTTGATAGAAGCTGTGAACAGTGGATCTGGTGGAATTTACGTCCTTGATACTCCCGGAGGAACTGGAACAACGTTTCTAATTTAATTGCTATTGGGGAGGATTAGATCGGAAAATGAAGTAGACCTAGCGTTGGCATAATCTGGAATAGTCGCGACTTTGTTAGAAGGCGAGCAAACTAACATTCTGCCTTGAAATTACCATTAAACATGCAAATCACCGAAACACCAATTTGCAACATCGCCAAAAATAGTGAAATGGCTAAGATTCTAGATGTATGCAATTAATCGTTTGAGACGAATGCACTATGGCCCATAAGAGGTCACTGGCAGCATTGGGCAGTACGTCGAAAGATCTTCATGACAACCAAAACATTTTTGGTGGAGCCTTGATTTAGTTGTCAGGTGATTTTCGTCAGACTCTTCCAGTTATTCCCCGATCAAGTATTGTTGACGAACTAAACGCATGCCGAAAATCATCAAATTTGAAGCGGCATGCGAAGACACACCAATTGACACCCAACATGCGAGTGTTTTTGCAAAAGATCAAGCTGCAATTGTTTTCGAAGCAATGATTAGACATTGGAAATGGTGAAGTCGCAGTTGACACCTCGACCAAATTCATAACATCACCCACATATTTCTGTCACTTCGCAATTCGAAAGAAGAGTTTATTCAGAGTGTTCTTTCCGAACATAACACAAACCATAGTTGGTTGAGTGAACGAGCTATATTGGCAGCGAAAAACAAAGATGTCGATGATCTCAGTGCGATCAATTAGAATTTTTTCCCTGGAGAGCTGTTTTCCTTCAAATCAGTTGACACAGTTATAAATCAGGATGACGTAGGTCAACTACCCCACAGAGGTTTTGAATTCACTGGTATTGCCTGAACTACCACCTTACAATTTGCAAATAAAAGTAGGATCAGTTGTAATCATGATGCGTAACATTAACAAACCTCAACTTCGCAATGGAACGAGACTGGTTATGAAAAAGCTAACGATCAACGTCATCGAGGCAACGATCATTAAGGGACAATACAAAGTTGTTTGTCCCAATGTTTTGATCCCACGTATACTGATGATTCCAATGCTTTTACCATTCGATTTTCAGCGTCTACAATTTCCGATGCGACTGGCCTTTGCGATAACCGTCCATAAATAGCAAGGCCAGTTGTTAGAAGTTTGCAGAATAAACTTGGAGTTTCCACGTTCCGCACATTATGCGTCGCGTGCTCACGCATTGGATCGCGTGTTCAAGCAAACGTCATCTTTGTATATTTACACACCGCAAAAATGACAAAAAATATAGATTATCAGAAGGCTTTAAATTGATGAACTGTATTGTAAATATGTTATATTTAATATATATGAAGATATTATATTCATTTGAATTTGAAGCAAGATTTATTTAATAAATACATTTAAAAGTGATATGCCACAAACGGTACTCAACGAAAAATAAATTGTAGGTAGGTACTTATTTGTTGACATAATTATCTGCAACATAATGATTAGATAATCCATAACGTGGTTGAAAGACGGGACTAACATCATATGTTTGGACTTCCACGAATATTTTAAAACCAAAATTAGTCAAATCAGTTTAGCCGTTTTCGAGTTTTAGCGAGACGAACGAACAGCAATTGCTTTTTGTACATATAGATAGATATATGTAGGTGGTACGAAGTCCCCTGGGTCATCTAGTGTGTTGATATTTTTATGTTATATTTAAGACGCAGATTCTTGAATTCGTAAACAGTCATTTGTAGTTGGTTTTCCGTATTTTGTATAATGGCCGGATCATCTGCATATTAATACTGCTTCGAGCTCCTAAATTTAGACCACAATGTATTTAATTTTTCCATTTTCGAAATAGGTTATCTACAAAGATATTGAAAAAGTTGGAAGAAAGTTCACATCCTGGTTTATTTGAATTCCCTGTGTTGATTATTTCCCTGGATCACTTATTACCTGTGTGTATATGTAGACTTCGAATCACATTAATCAGCAGTTCTCTTTTTCCCATTATTTTCCATAATGTTTCTCTGTTTACTTTGTAGAAGGCCTTTTCAAAGTCAATGAAAGCTACGTGCGTTTCCAAGTTATATTCTCTGCGTGTTTGTACAATGTCTTTTGAAAAGAAAACATTGTCAATGCATGATCTTCTTTTGAGGAAACCTGCTTGTTCTTCTAATAATATGCATTCTGAATGCCACGAAACAACAAGCGTATATATTTGCTAATACAACAAACTGGTCGTTCGAGTTTTTTTTTTTTCTTCTGAAACAGTCCATTGTTAACAATACCAGCTCCATCAGGTAGTTTTCCGTGATTTCCCTGATGAACACCAGCCGAATATCGGAGCAGTACCCTAACAATCAGGCCACGAAGCGCGCGATCTTTCCTTCTTCTTCCCTCTCCTATCCTCACTCCTTATCGCAGACACACCCACATGCACTACATACCACACTTGTCGAGAGCTTATATCTTGTCCCGGCTAGAGTGGTGTCACGATAATGGAAGATATCCGGTTAGAGAATATCCCCGCAAGCTGATAGGTCGGCGCCGGATCTCGCCGTCCAGTGAGGTCCAGATCACAGCCACCTCCCGAGATAAAACATGCACTATACTTACAGTTACTAACCTTAGCAGTTGACGCGCCCGGAATCACCAATTAATCAACCGAGTCGACGTCATATTCTTTCTCATTCCCAATGAGTGACCTTTGTGATCCATAAAGTCGGAGAGATGGCACAGGATGAGAACGGTTTCACAGCCCACTCGAGTCAGTGAAGAACTACCGATAAGCTGGACTTGGTGGCTCCGTTTTGGCTCTGCGGTTTTCGAAACCCTCCATACGTATAGTAGTGTAGCAGGTTTGATTAAATCGTGAATTAAGGAAGTTAGTTTGTTTCCTGTTAATTCTTCCGATGGATAGTCACCTGGTTAGTGTTAGTTCTAATTCTCTATTATGCTTTGTTTAATGACGGGATTGGGGTAGATTATTGGCTAAGGCTATTGAAGAAAGTCTTTCACGGCGCATCACAATCGGTAAACGACCTGTCGCAAGTTGCATACGTATGTGTACGTAATGCAAGATGTGATATTTTTCAACAGTTTTACATTTATATTAGTTAAGCGTTATTATACATTCAATTAATTTTCCGCGAAGAAGTGGTATGAGTTGTTGCTGAATATACATCATGCGAGAGCTGGACTCCGCCAACAGGCTGTTGCAAGACCGCAAAGCTAGCCCACATCAAGAAAATTATAAAACATTACTACGAGAAAGACTGTGCCGTTCTGAAGCACCATTAGTTCCATAATAGAAGTATGGTAACGCTTTACATAGGGATAAGAATTTTTCTTTTTCTGAGCGCCGTTTTCCGGCGCACGATTACATAACTTTTTTCTTATGAAGTAAGTGTGAGGAAGTAAATCTTTACAAGTTATAAAAGCTCCATATTAGATAATCGTGACTCGGCTGCTCGCTGTCAAAACGCCCTACGTTTTAATTCTAATATGGGCTGATATCGCGCGTGATGCAGGGATTCGCGTATGGTAACATGTTCTTGCTAGGATCTCTAGACTTCATGGTCAGTTCTGAGTATTCAGCACGCTCCGTGTTGCGTTTGTTCATTTTTACTTCACTCCATGATTGGCTGCGCCTTTCATCTATTTGAGCAAGCTTCATCTTGCAGCAACACTAAGCAGAGTTCTTATTGTAGTGGTCCTTGTAATAGGGCTTAATGTTTGATCATAATCAACGCCTTTCTCTTGTGAGAAACCTTTAATTACTAAACTTGCTTTAATTTTATCAATAGATCCATCCGCGTTAGTCTTAGCCTTGTAGACACATTTGCATGGAATAGCTCTTTTTCCCGTGGTAATTCTTCTAGAACCCATTTGATTTTCTTGATGAGCTTCAATTTCTTCATTCTTTGCTTCATGCTTTCTTCAATTTCTTTCATCTCTTGCTTTCTTCAATTTCTTGATTCATTGCTTCTGTCCAATCTTTCAATTGATCTGAATGTATGGATTCCTAGTAAGTATCAGGTTCCCTAAACGTTGTTGAGGTCATTACATAATCCTGAAATCTTGGAGGACAGTTGAGTATGGAACGATCACGCAGTTGGGATCCTGGAATTTCTTGATTCAGATTTCCAGCATCTCCTCCATGCTCCATAACTTCTTCAGAATCTTCTAGCACATCTTCTTGAGCATCATAAAACTCCTCTTTACTTTCAGTTGTTGCATCTAACTTTTCAGAATCATCAATATCCACAGGAATTGTCCCAGTTTTCCCTTCAGAAAGTGTTTTATTTCAAAAATTACATCACATGATCTAATTAGTTATCATCTTTATTCCAGATCACATACCCTTCATTATGGTCGTAGCTAATTAAGATTCCCTTAACTTGCTTCCGATCCATCTTTCTTCTTTGCTTGCTTGTGAGCGTAAAAAGTAGAACCAATTATGCGAAGATGTTTTACACCAGGTTTCTTGTGCCAAAGTTCATAAGAGGACTTTTCAGTCTTAATCAACAGTCATAACATACTATGTTCACTAGTACGTCTGAGTCCTATTGTTGCTCTAAATATAGGTGGGCCATAAAAAACTGTTCCACAGTCCTATTCGCATTTGCTCCCACCATGCCTCCAACACTGGAGATGAATGTCTCCTTCCTACAGACCCCGAAATAGTAACAAAATGGAAATCACCAAACGTTTTTACCAAAAGAACGTATTAGTCGCACAACAATACATGGTGTACTGTTTTTGATAACCAACAGACGTAATAAACAAAAGAATAATGCAATTCTGATTGTTATGTAAAAATAGAAATCCTGAACCGTCTTCTCTTACCAATAGAACACAGTGTCCTTCGGACACTACTTGCCCGGTTACGTTACTTTAACACGAAATAAATATTTTCACTACGGTTTGTTCACCAAATTTGGTAAAACATCGCACATAGATGCTCGAATAGATAAGAAACGAAGTCACAAGAGCGCAAACTCAGAAAAAATTTTAGTATACTTTATATGACACTAAATATAAGCCACGGTGCCCAACAGAAACTGGCTTCCCTGGTAAGCATTAATTGTAGAATTCTACTTGTAGAATTGTAGAAATATTGCCTCTTTTTGTGATTTTATTATCACGGTAAATTCTTATGGCATGGTTTCCATGACAGTACTGACAACAGTCCTTAAATCATACTCTTTCATCAATCCACTTCAGCACAGTATTGCAGGCTGTTCATGCTTTTGACCTCTACAGCTTTTAACTTTAATTGAAGGGCAAGAACACAAGAGAAAAGTAATCAACCAACAAACTGTAGGATTGACAGATAAATTCACTTTCTGCTCTAGAAAATCAGAAAAGTCATTAGACTTTGTAGATTTGCTTATTATACTCCATCATTGTCCACTGATGTTCATTGGCAAATTTCATCACATAGAAATGGATGTTAAAGAATATTTAGCATGTTAATACTTCAATACAATTATCTGAAGAGAAGGACAAATTCTTGTTGTCTCAGTAGAAGCGACGAAGAGAAAAAAAAACAACAAAAAAACCATACTCTTTTTACAGGAAACAAGAAAAAAGCTAAATATTTTAATCGTGCAATCAAACCTAGGTCTTCAAAGCTTGGCTCCTTGTTTGTCATATTTTAGAGAGTAAGAATGTATAATATGGATAAAGGTTTTTAGACATTATACTCCCACTCTTGTCAAGTTTGGTTAATTAAGACTATTAGAATGAAGACACAATTTACATTTATGACTTTGTATTTCTTAATATTCTTTAATTCTGACAACATTAATACACACACAAATAAAGAAGATTGTTTAAAGATGGAAGCTGTAGCAGAACCACTTGGCAAATATGAAACGTTACCCTACACCTTATTTATCATCTAGACGATAAAGCTCACTATTCAATCGATACACGTAGGATGGTGCGTGGCCTCCACTGTGGAAGAAACAAATATCTTAACCAATAAATGGTCTAGTTAAATGACTCTGAGGTGCATAATTTTCTCAAAATAATTTCCATGCAAAACATATTAATCAAGATAACTGATTCATTGTTACATTTAATGTATTGCATATAGATCATAAACATTGCATCATCACTAGATTGCACTTACAATTGAAATTTACTTACTTATTTGAGATAAACAGTGTGACCAATTCAGGTGGAACATAGTCAAATACAGGATTATAAACATGAACCTTAGACAAAATGGCTCCATCAGAATAATGTAAAACTCCTTCAGGAGACACAAAACAATTGAATGCATCTTGATCATAGGAGCATAGGTATGTAGTGATCAATTTGTACATGGGAGCCAGCACATAGACCTGCAAGGAAATGGCTCTTTGTAAACAAGGAATATAAGATTAAGGGCCGCATTCATAGTCGACACTTCCTTTTGTGGAACATAGTGTTTACTTATTCGCATTTTCAATTCATAGTTGTCACTTCGGTGTTTGCTTCAGCCTTCACTTATTCTTATAAGTGAGCTTATCTGTGCTCTTAAGTAGACCCTTATATTTCCATGTGGAATATCAAAGGTTTTAATGAGTGTTTGAAATTATTGAAATCAATATGGAAGATCATATACCAAAACGATATTTGAGAGACATGGAAAATCCTTTGGAAATGCATAGGCAACAAGAATTTAAGAAGAGATATCGTTTTGACAAAGATTTGGTTGTAAACATTAGTGTCTCTGTTGCTAACTCACAATGTGGGCTTGAGAAATAAGAGTCCTAAAAATGGTGATGGCACACAGATTTTTATGCAACATCATCATTTCAGTTACGTAAATTATTCATTTCAAATGCAGACCACAGGGGGAAATTTTGTAGGTTATCCTACGAGAACTATGTTTTATAAGTTATGTTACAATGATGATCACAACGCATCATATGTAAAAGTGTTTTTATTTTATTATTTTTTCAGTTGATACATGTAGATCTCTATAGAATAAGTCAGCCTTCAGTTTGTAGAATCATTACAGAAATATCTGAAGTTTTATCAAGAAATATTAAAAAGTTCATAAAATTCCTTTCATGTGTGGTACAATATCGTACACCAATAATTATACTTATCACGCAAAAGCGGAAAAATTCTACCAATAACAATTATCTGCACAGGACTTAATGCAATGACACACAAATGAAATAACGAAATTAAATTAATAATTTATTTTCTGTTCATAGTCTGTCTATAAAACCAGATGCTATTCATACGTTTAAAAGAACCACCAAAATTGTTAACAAAATTGACACGGACTTCTGGATTTGTATGTAGTAACCAAAAAGGCAATGTTGCCAAATATTGTGTGGCAAAATATTGCCTGTGTGCGACTCTCGAATAAGTGGGGTCCAAGAATACAAAACTGTCATAAGGGTTCACTTATTTTAAGTAAATGCTTATTACTCAAGTGTTTTTTTATCAAATAAGTGTTGACTATGAATATGGCCCTACAGGTAGCAAAATCTTTTTAGAAGCATTACATTTGTCAAATTAATTTCAACACAGAAAAGCCAATTAAAAAAGAAAATCCTACAATTAAAATGAAATTTCTGAACCATCCATTCCAACAGCATTTGAACTGATAAAGTTGAACCTATTCATTTCACTGCCCGTAGAATTTATGGGCACCAAAGCATCACCTTACTGAATAAACATACTGAATATTTGCTTATATATGCTATTTTTCCATTTGCTGACTATTCATAGACGTTTCTGCATCAATAAAATACCTAAATACACTGCAAGACTGTTTGTTGACATTTAATTGGTAATAAATAGCTTTGGAATACACTGTTGAGCTCTGAGTGCCATCTAGCGACCGCTGTTCAAAATTACCACACCAAAGCCAATAATTGGGAATAAAAAGTAATGTTTTCTTCATTATTGCAATACACACTAATGCAATATCATGCATAATCTGTGTGATCTAATATTAACCCAATTTGGAAGAATTTAATTAAAATACACTTGTTTAACTTTTTATAGAGCTCAATTTTTTGTGTTGAATATATTAAAAACTGTTTTAAATTATTAATATAAACATAGAAGTTGGAACTTCACATAAAAGTACAAAATTGTTACTTATAAAAAAATTAAAAATCATGCTTTTTTGATAATTGGTTTAGAAGACATGACCCTTTAAATATTCTCCAAAATCTTATGAGCTGTAGTGGAAAAATGTTGGGCAGAGGCCACAACTTGAATGTGTTAATGCGCCTTAGTGGTTTGAATCAGCCCATTTTCAACCCATATCCTCCTCACCTCACCCTCACGCAAATTTCTCTCTCACTGACGTATATTGAGAACCTGGACATTAAAAAAAAAAAAATAATAATATTACACAACTTACTGGCACTGAAAAATGCTTGGCAGCAAGAGCAACACTGTGGCTTCCACAGACAGCACGCAGACCTCCATTTGCCATGATTGTGTGTGTTCCAATAATTACTTTATTCACACGAGACATTAATGCAAACACTGACGAATCTGCTATCACTGTTGTCTCAATTTTGCTTCGAGCCAGCCGAACAGCCATTTCATGACCCTGAAACATGATGGTGTGTTTTGTTAGTTTCCAGTACCAAAACCAATCTTCCTATTTTTTTCCACAGAAATAAAGGGAATAGTAACTTTTCTGAGCCAATAAAAATATAAGAGCAATAATATACACATATATCGTGTAATTGCAACCAACAAAGTGACAGGAGACAGGAAGGTAACAATACATACTATATTCTCATGATAATTATACAAGTCTTGATCATGCTATATCATACTATGATCAAGACTTGTATTATCATTATGAGAACATAATATAAGAAAATAAATTTTAAGTCTGTCTTATTGGGCTCATATTATCTAAATACATCATGAATATATATTAATCTTTATAATAATGATGCAATTTTTATTTAAAAAATATCAAATTATTCTTATTTAATGAAACATTATCCTCACCAAGCAAAATGGTGCACATTCTGCCACAATCACCTCAAACTTGCGTTCGGCTGCAGCAGCTTTCAAAAAAGCTTCCACTAATGATGATTTTCCAATTGTCAGAATAATTTCATTAGAGTGGATATGTTCACATGCTTGCTGGACAATGTTGTCAGCACTGAAATCAAACATACTGAATATCCTTTGTTAATAAACTCCTGTCACAAACCTCCAGTTTTCTTTTGGAGGCCATACTGATATTTATTTCACTATTGTATCTAAATTGTACAAAAAATTTAATATTTGTAATGTCTTGCTATATTTTCCAAAATCTTTTGCAATAATTCCATTCCAACAAATCAATAACAATAATCCAGAACCCAAATTAAAAATATTGCATTAGAATGTCTAATCTACACCTTTGTCTTGATACAACTGTTACTTTGCCACATTCCCATCTAAGCTGATATATTTGGTGAACAGAATGACCATTGCACACAAAATCATTCTACTTCAGCAAATGCAAACCAAAATTTTACGGTAATTATATTTTGACCACTATTTTGTATCATAACATTTGAGACTTTGATCAAGTCAACTAGGGAAACTGAAAACAACTCAATGGAACAGGAAACTGATAACAAAATTCCCCAGGAGACAGAAACGGGAAAAATCTAAATTCCTTAACCAGGCAATGTATTAAAAGACCTAAAGGCAATGGGAGCTTTTGGTAAGTACTGGTAATTTAACTGATGAAAGAAAGTTTATAAGGAGACAGAAATGGGGAAAATCTTAATTCCTTAACCAAGCCATGTAATAAAAGACCAAAAGGCAATGGGAGTGCTTGGCTGGTGGGTATGGGTAGAGAACTGAAAGGAGTAGATGGTTGTTATTAGAAAACAAAATCTACAACAGCAGTTCCTAGGACACAGGAAAACAATGTACTGAATAGAAGCCTATGTCGACAGCAGGCTACCTAGAACTTAACTAGTAATTACTCACCTATTTTCTAGTTCTGTTTCTAGTTCAGTAATGTGCTCAAGAATAGCCTCCTGGAGTTCTGGTACTATTGACTTATAATCCTCTGCAGGACTCTCAGCAAGCATTAGTCTTTGGAGAGACTGTATTACACCTGCATCTGCATCTGGTCGATCCTGGGAAGAAGCAGGCGTTATCTTCAGAAAAAATTTTGTAAACCAGAAAAATAATGTAATGATTTGCAATGCATTTGCACTCCTGAATTTTAATTACTTGAAGCAAGACGGACACAATTTCAACTTCTTACATTTTCAATACATTTAGAAAACCAATGGGCTTTTTCCTTCAAGAGAATAAGTACCAATTTTAGCAACTTAACTATCTTACTGTGCCTATCATGTTTGAATATTACCTAGACATGAAATATCTGCCCTTTTGCATTTAAAAAGCATTAATATTTGAAGAAATTGTGAGCAGTATCTCATAAGATTCACTGAATTCTTGGACTTTAAACAGGCTTCTTTCAAAGAACATGATTTTGCGAGTTGTGACATGTAAAACTATTGAAATGTCTGACACCACCCTAACAAATTCAATTATTACAAAATAATAGTGCATTAAATGTTGAATAGCTTACCTCACGACCATTGATGTATTCTTCACGAATTATCTTTAGAATGCGACCTACCATGCTTTCAACTGTTGGATATAAGGGCAAGTTTTGATGAAGATGCTTACTTTCATCTTGAATTATTTTCAATAATTCTCTGAGAAAGAAATTGGGATAATAGAAATGCAAGTAATGAATTGGACCATGCAAATTAAATCTGCAGTATACTAAACCCAAATATACTTACTCAGCTGTTTTCCATTCAGTCTGAATAATTAATTTTTTTAGCAATTCTACAGTGCTGATAGCGATATTGTACGATCCAGAGATTTTTCTGAAACAAATATAATATTGTCAGATTCATCATCATTACTATAGTACAACTACATGCACGATATCCTCATGGGGCATACTTTTGTTTTATGTCTTGTATAAACTTGGACACAGATTCACAACAATCTTTCTTTTCAAGCATTTTTAAATCGATTCTACTTAGTGGAAATTCTCATGAAAATACAACAGCTGTCATTAGAACCAGAAACACGCACATAACCTCCCTTCGCTGTATCAAACCACACCTGACATGAAGCAAGTCCTCTCACTCACGCGCAACTCAGCCAGCGCTTATACTAGGATTTATTTAACGAAGCACTTGACGTAAATATGCAGTTTCATCCAATCGGGAGCTTGAACGTCTCCATAGTGACGTCACTGTAGTGGCATTTACAAATACCTTCTATTACTAGTATTCCATCACAATGCCTTCTATTACTAATATTTGAGCTTCTCGATTGGATGAAACCGCAACAGCTGATTTATGTCAAGTGCACGACTAAATAAATTGTATTTTAATACTGTACTTCCTTTCTTTCGTATGACTATAATCTACACTCCACTCATATTTAAATATAGAAGCACTTAAGGATCATTAGCTGGTCAGAGACAACAAATTTTTGGTATTTGAGCTCCCGATTGGATGACTCCCTCTCTTCCCAACAAATGATCTTCATGTGCCGCTATATTTAAATTTGAGTGTAAATAACAAGGTGCGCTGCGCGTGCCGTCGACCATAGAGCCATCATGGAGCTACGACTAAATTAGGGAGTTTGTGTCATAGAGTAGAGATATACTACAGTGCGCAGAAGGCCCGGCCGGGTATCAACATCTCTCGCGCCCGAGTCACGTGACTTTGGGATAGCTGGGAGGTATCTGTTATACACCCGTCTCGTACTAACTTTAATAAGTATCTAACATGCTTCACTCTAGCGTTATTTTCTCATTTATTACACAGCCCTAAGAATGTTGCTTATAGCAGAAAAGTTACTTTAAGTTATTCTGCTCTATTTAATTAAGTGCATGAAAGTTCCGATTTTTGTCCAACTTGTCACTCTCAACCGCGTACCCCACTACACCTGTTTTACAAGTTCTATTACACAGGAAAATAAATAAAAAATATTTGTAAAATAAATTAACTCCATGGGAGGCATTAATCCAAGTTTCTGTTACTACTCAATGCTAGACATTCTGCTATTGATAATCCACATCAGACATATAACAGCAAGTTATCAAAATATTTCAAGGATTTGTAGAGGGGGGAAACAAACTTTTATTTTGATATATATTTTGATTTATTTAGTTAAAAACATTAAATACTGTATGTGACATACGGAGGAGAAGTACCATCTGCACACATTTTCTTGAGCTCAAAAATCTCTTCCCAACATTTCAACTATAGCCATTAGATATTTTCCCTCCCAAGTTATACAAAACTTATTTGCATCGATAAACAATCAGCAGGTATTAATTTTTTTTTGTATTACTGACAAAACAGTATCATAACATTGGCTTTACTCCTACCACTAAAAGCAAAAGGAATGCTCAACAAAACGTGCGCATAGTGAAGCTACATTTCAACTCAATGGATCAGGGAAATTGAACAAAAACCTGATCGAAATGGGGGGTCTTTGACCCAGAAGCTGAAATACATAATTTTCAAAGAATTTACTAATAAAAATCAAATACTTACAATCATACAAACCATAAACACTAATATACTACTAACATAACTTACACCTGTAAATACATAATATATACTACTAACACCAATAAATACATACACATTAATGCCCTCTAAATAATATAATTTTATTATTAACTGATCTAATTCTATTTTTCTGGTAAATTTCAGTCTTTTCTCTTCCTATATGCTTTAATCTAATTTCAATACATTTATATAATATTGCTTTAATCAAATACATCCTATGATTCAGTATGGCCTCTTAACCAATAATATAATAAGTTAAATTATAAAAAACGGAATTATTTACAAATTCTCTCAAACTTCTATTTACAATTGTAGTGTAAGCTGCCCTTTGAAAACTGTCACCTCTCCCTTGAAGTATTCTTACTTCTACTTCTGTTATTTTACAGAACATCTACAGAAGGGTATTTCAGCCCATGTTCATCCTTCCACTGAATGAAGGAATATGAGTCTTCGTCACTATCAGTCCGGCAAATAACTATCTTACAGTCAACACAAGCAAGAGAAATTTCCATTTTTTTACTACAAATCTTCTAATATACGTTACAATGTCCACGACATAGGGAGACAATCTAGTTTGAAGAGTGTCTACTGATGGCAAGTACATATGGTCAATTGGCACCTCAATGCACAGTTAAGGATCATTCACTTGTGACACACTTGCATACTGACGTGAACTAACATTTAATATAGTTGTTTCATCCTGTGGAACACAATTCGCGAAGGCAGAAGAAGAAATCTGGTGATGCATCAGTAATCGCTTGTAAGCCCAGGCAATTTGCTTAGCAGTAGGATTATTGTTGAATCCGCCTTTGCTTCGTATGCAGCTGAAAAACATTTCCAGATGAGCTAAACTTGTAGGCCCCCAAATAATTACGCTGTAGCACCAGAAATAACAAACAGCACGCAAAAGTACACACAATACAAGGCAAAACAAGCTGCCGGTGTCCCAAAGTCACGTGACTTGCGGCCACCGCATGTTGAAACCTGCGCAGTAGGTTCAAGCGCACTCTAGTTGTATCTCTCCTCTATGGTTTGTGTATGCGGACAGCACTATCGAAATTTGCTCATGCGCAGATGGACTAAAATGCAAAACTACGCATGCGCCGAAGTTTGATAGTGCTTTAACGTTCGAGGGTCCATACCTATAGGTATGGACCTATAGGTATAGGTATGGATCCTTCTAGCTAGGAGGAATGTAGAATATATATTATAACTCCATGTCGTCGACTGCGGACTATCCGGGGAGGGGGAGGTTCTTGAGTATCGTAACCGACTTAAGCCAATGACCTTCAGACACCAGTTTGCATCACAATCTTCGCGGGAAATTTAAAGGCAACCAGAGACCAAATTCATCACGTTACAAGACATTGAGACACATGTATTAATCATTTCTTTTAAATATTGCATCCTGTACACCTTAATCGTGTTATTTGTGGTTGGTTACCATTGAAAATTGTCATTTTGTACATCTTTCAAAATGTTTCTCATCACTTTCTGCTCTCAAAAGATTCCGTGTGGCCTTGAATATAAACAAATACAATTTCTTCGGGAACTTACAATTTTATATTTTATGGCGTTGGAAATATTCTAATTTTGATAATCGCCACATTAAAAGTTGCAATATCAAGTTCTATTAGTGCTATTAGTTAATTAAAGTTAATGCAAGTTCTATTAGTGAATTGATATGAAGGTCTCTCTCGAACGGTGGAGGTGAGAAGACGTGTCTGTGACTCTGCGGTGTCTCGTGACTTCCAATTTGTGCGTCGACTTGTTGTGTCAAGTTGTTGTTGGGTTTAGACTGGTGCGTAGTGTTTTCGTGATCAGTTATGCTTCATGTTCAAGACATTCTGTGTTCCAACTAGTGTTTTCAAGAAAATAATATTGCTCCATAAGAAGCAAACAATCGATATGGCCACGGAGAACAACTCAGCCAGAATCTGAATTATTAATGGATTCGTCGACTACAAGTCAAGCTGAGCTACAAACTCAGCTGTTTCTTCAACCACAATATCAGCAACAACAACACATTTTACATCAGATGTCACAAGGAACAGTAATGGCAATGCCTTTGCCATTTCTCCCTCCTGCAGTACAGTGGTCAAGTTCAAGTCCAACCGATGTAGCAAAACCAGATCCTAATGTAATTTAAGTAGTGATGACAATCCTCATAAATGACAAGTTGTTGTAAGCAAACGCAAGTGATGTAAATCAAACAGCCCTAACAGACAAAAGTAATCAAAATGTCTAAGTGCAAACGAAAGCAGCTTACCAACAGACAATATATTTTCAGATTTCGAACTAATTAATGACGATGTATCCAATAATTAAAGTAACCAATGAAAGTCACAATTCAAGCAACATTCAGAAGGTGCAAAAGATGGACCGCCAATATTTCTCCCTGGGGTAAATGACTTCCAAGCAATGTCAGAAACTTTACAGAAAGCAGTCAAGAAGGAAGAATACTGCTGAAGTTATCGATCACGTACTAAATTCCTTATTAAAGAGAAAATTGTTTCATGGCTATCAGACAAAACCAGAGAGAGCATTTAGAATAGTCTTAAAATATGCATTCTACAATAAATATTGATGAACAGAATGCAGAAATAGAAGAAAATAGTCATGTTGTAAGAAACATTCATAAGTGCAAACAACGAGTAACAAAAGTTCCTCTTCTGGTATTTTTTATTGATTTCGAACCAAAAGATAATAACAAAGATATAAATTGCAGTACGTTCAAAACATAAAAATAACAATTGAAGCTCCAAGAGTAAAGCGCTATTTTGTGCAACACCATCGCAGTCGAAGCTGGGAGCACACGAAGCCCTACTGCAACCATCCTTATCGGTGTATAGTGTGCGGCGAGAATCACAATAGAAGAACCTGCGTTACAAACAATAGGATGCCTCCGAAATACGCCCTTCGTGACGGTTCCCTTACAGCAAGTTATAAAGATGTGAAATTTATAAAAAAACGTAATAAAATTGATCAACTTGCTGGGTCGATCCCCCACTTGATCGACTTGCTGGGTCGATCCCCCACTTGATCGACTTGCTGGATCGATTCCCACTTGATCGACTTGCTGGGTCAATCCCCCACTTTATCGACTTGCTGCGTCGATCCCCACTTGATCGAATTGCTGCGTCGATCCCCCACTTGATCGACTTGCTGCGTCGATCCCCACTTGATCGACTTGCTGGGTCGATCCTCCACATGATCGACTTGCTGGTTCGATCCCCCACTTGATCAACTTGCTGGTCGATCCCCCACTTGATCAACGTGCGGGGTCGATCCCCCACTCGATCGACTTGCTGAGTCGATCCTTCACTTGATCGACTTGCTAGGTCGATCCCCCACTTGATCGACTTGGTGCGTTTATCCCCCACTTGATCGCTATGCTTGGCCGATCCCCTCTTGATCGACTTGTTGGGTCGATCCCCTAATTGATCGACTTGCTGGGTCGATCCCCCACTTGATCGACTTGCAGCGTCGATCCTTCACTTGATCGACTTGGTGCGTTGATCCCCCACTTGATCGCTTTGCTTGGCCGATCCCCTCTTGATCGACTTGTTGGGTCGATCCCCTAATTGATCGACTAGCTGGGTCGATCCCCCACTTGATCGACTTGCAGCGTCGATCCTTCACTTGATCGACTTGCTGGGTCGATCCCCCACTTGATCAACGTGCTGGGTCGATCCCCCACTTGATCAACGTGCTGGGCCGATCCCCCCATTGATCGACGTGCTGGGTCGATCCCCCACTTGATCGACTTGCTGGGTCGATCCCCACTTGATCGACTTGCTGGGTCGATCCCCCACTTGATCGACTTGCTGGGTCGATCCCCCGCTTGATCGACTTGCTGGGTCGATCCCCCACTTGATCGACCTGCTGGGTCGATCCCCCACTTGATCGACTTGCTAGGTCTACCCCCACTTGATCGACTTGCTGCGTCGATCCTTCACTTGATCGACTTGCTGCGTCGATCCTTCACTTGATCGACTTGCTGGGTCGATCCCCCACTTTATCGACTTGCTAGGTCGACCACCACTTGATCGACTTGCTGGGTCGATCCCCCACTTGATCGACTTGCTAGGTCGACCGCCACTTGATCGATATGCTGGGTCGACCGCCACTTGATCATCTTGCTGGGCCGATCCCCCACTTGATCGACTTGCTGGGTCGATCCCCCACTCGATCGACTTGCTGGGTCGATTCCCCACTCGATCGACTTGCTGGGTCGATCCCCACTTGATCGACTTCTGGGTCGATCCCCACTTGATCGACTTGCTGGGTCGATCCCCCACTTGATCGACTTGCTGGGTCGATCCCCCACTTGATCGACTTGCTGGGTCGATCCCCCACTTGATCGACTTGCTAGATCGACCACCACTTGATCGACTTGCTGGGCCGATCCCCCACTTGATCGACTTGCTGGGTCGATCCCCCACTCGATCGACTTGCTGGGTCGATTCCCCACTCGATCGACTTGCTGGGTCGACCCCCACTGGATCGACTTGCTGGGTCGAACCCCCACTCGATCGACTTGCTGGGACGATCCCCCACTTGATCGACTTGCTGGGTCGATCCCCCACTTGATCGACTTGCTGGACGGATCCCACACTTGATCCACTTGCTAGGTCGACCCCCACTTGATCGACATGTTGGGTCGATCCCCCACTCGATCGACTTGCTGGGTCGATCCTCCACTCGATCGACTTGCTGGGTCGATCCCCCACTCGATCGACTTGCTGGGTCGATCCCCACTTGATCGACTTGCTGGGTCGATCCCCACTTGATCGACTTGCTGGGTCGATCCCCCACTTGATCGACTTGCTGGGTCGATCCCCCACTTGATCGACTTGCTGGGTCGATCCCCCACTTGATCGACTTGCTGGGTCGATCCCCCACTTGATCGACTTGCTAGGTCGACCACCACTTGATCGACTTGCTAGGTCGACCACCACTTGATCGACTTGCTGGGTCGATCCCCCACTTGATCGACTTGCTAGGTCGACCGCCACTTGATCGATATGCTGGGTCGACCGCCACTTGATCGACTTGCTGGGTCGACCGCCACTTGATCGACTTGCTGGGTCGATCCCCCACTTGATCGACTTGTTGGGTCGATCCCCCACTTGATCGACTTGCTGGGCCGCCCCCCCACTTGATCGACTTGCTAGGTCGACCACCACTTGATCGACTTGCTGGGTCGATCCCCCACTTGATCGACTTGCTAGGTCGACCACCACTTGATCGATATGCTGGGTCGACCGCCACTTGATCGACTTGCTGGGTCGACCCCCACTTGATCGACTTGCTGGGTCGACCCCCACTTGATCGACTTGCTGCGTCGATCCCCCATTTGATCGACTTGCTGGGTCGATCCCCCACTTGATCGACTTGCTGGGTCGATCCCCCACTTGATCGACTTGCTGGGTCGACCCCCACTTGATCGACTTGCTGGGTCGATCCTCCACTAGATCGACTTGCTGCGTCGATCTCTTACTTGATCGATTGCTGGGTTGATCTTCCAATTATGGATTATGGTTGGCTTAACAAGTATCATAGTTTGCTTATTAGGATCACGGTAGGCTTAACAAGGATTACTGTTGGTTCAAGAAGGATATTGGTTGGCTCAACAAGAATTTGGTTGGCTCAACAAGGATAATTGGCTTAACATGGATCATAGTTGGCTCAACTAGGGTCATAGGTAGCTTAACAAGGATCATGGGTGGCTCAACAAGGATATGGGTTGGCTCAACAAGGATTTAGTTTGGCTCAACAAAAATGTTGATTGGCTCAACAAGAATTTTGGTTGGCTAAGCATGGATTTTGGTTTGCTCAACAAGGATATTGGTTGGCTACACAAGGATTATGGTTGGCCAACAAGGGTATTGGTTGTTTTAAAAAGGATTATGGTTGGCTCAAGGAGGATCATGGTTGGCTTAACAAGAATATTGGATGGCTTAACAAGGATTAATTGGTTGTCTCAACGAGGCTCATTGTTGGCTCAAAAAGGATCATGGTTAGCTCAAAAACGATTATAGGTGGCTCAACAAGAATCATGCTTGGCTCAACATGGATATTGGTTGGCTCAAAATGGTTATTGGTTGGCTCAACAAGGATATTTATTGGCTCAACTAATATATTGGTTGGCTCAAGAAGGATCATGGTTGGCTGAACACTGATTTTGGTTGGCTCAACAAGGATATTGGTTGGATCAACAAGGATCATGATTGGCTTAACAAGAATCCTGGTTGGCATGAAGACTCCCATTTCCTGCAATTTAACATGCACTGCATTCACGAGACTAATCACCATACATCAAAGCTCTCTAATAAATGAACACTTTAGATTAGTGAGTGGAAATGCCTTTAAGAAACATTGTTCGATTTTAAATCGTAACTCTAAAGACAAATAGATTTTCAAAGAAATGTAGACACCAAAACCGAACTAAATAAAACAGGAGAAAAATTATCGTACATTTACTACTTATTGACATTCTGGACATTATAAAAGTTAACTCAAATTGTTGAATATTTCTTGCGCCAGTATAAATATTTTTGACGCCTCATCTTTCGCAAGGCGGCAATTTGACAATTATCTCTCTTGAATAGTGAGGAAAATTCAATTACATTGCACTAATAAATATATGTCCAAAACTTTAATGAACCACATATTTAAATATTACTGTCATCTGTCGTACATACGAGGTAGAACTAAAGAATTCGCCGAAGTATACAGTGTAAGTATTCAGCATATTGATGTGTTTTGCAATTTGCCGCCTACGCGAGCAGTCGAGGAAATAGTATATCTGCTTTGACAACATTGTATGAGGTTCAATATCACTTCATCTAATATAGAATGTTTCTTGTTCTGAGAAGATATGAACTCAATGATTGAGTGACATGTTGTTTGCTTCTTGTTCGTAACACAAGTGTATAGCGTTTTCATTTTATTTTGGTTTGTGACTTTTGGTGGAACGGTATGGCTTCTGTTCGTAGTAAAGGCCAAACAATACACAGTTAAGCTAGGGAAAATATACGTCTCGTTATTAAGAAATGTGACAAAGAAAAGAATTCGGGCGTTCTTCAACACACGCTGCATAACAGCAATTTTCGGGTAGTAAACTATGCTGAAGTATCTGTTCGAACTGTGACATCAATTAAAAAAGAAGGATTTGAAGCCTGTGGGGCAGCCTTAAGTACTCCCGGTTAGAAAAGGCCATATTGTGAAGATACAAAATTACACATTGATGACATCCACTTATTGCTTATTTGTTTTCCTTATTTTCTCATGATGTTTTAATTCTTGCCTATGGATACTTGGCGTAATATATTTGGGACAGATAGTAGTTGCAGATTAGGCGGGGGGGGGGGGGCAGCTTTCAAGAACACTGAGCGCATTCCTCAGCCTCGCAATCGAGTCAGCTTCCAACAATAAGAATGAGGTGGCTCGGGGATGAACAGACGTAGTAGACACGTGAACATGGAGCAGGAAGTGTAAAGCGGAGAAAAACACCGAGTAAGCGAGCCCATCAGTGAACTTGGTGTGAGCATTCTCCACGTTGTCCATTTGCGAACCACTGTCCCAGTGTCATAGTGGACTTGTAAATCCCGGGGCCCCCTCCCCCACGGCCACTTTACTTGAGTCCAGGCTCGTTCGTGCCCTAGTCCCTGCTCTATCCCTTTGCGGCAGGTGACGATGAAAGACCAACCGCCCGATGCATTTGGAGCAACAACCTGCTCAATAGTTTTCACAATCGACAGACTGAATCATACCTTCAGAGATATTTTCTCCGTGAAATATAAAGAAGTTTCACAAAATCTTGGAAACACAGACATCAAAGTGAAGATTCGATGGATTATATAGTACGATATAAGCAATACTATAGTGTACATACTTTGGTTTTTACTCCAAACGCGTGCATATTATTATTATTATTATTATTATTATTATTATTATTATTATTATTATTATTATTATTATTATTATTATTATTATTATTATTATTATTAATATAATATTATTAATTAATAATATGTACAACGGAGTCCTTATATTTTTTTCTTTTCAAACATTATATTTCTCTGCAAAGAAAGCAAATGACCAGACGAAAGTCAGAAAACACTACGTGGATTCCAGCCCAGACCAAGACAAGATAAAGAAGTTTATTCAAGAAAAAAGCGAAGAAGTGGAAGAACATAACAACAAATGGAGATCGTAAGAAATTTTCCAGATCATCCGAAATATGACCACGGACTGTAAACCAACAATGGCGAATGTTAAGAACGAGAACGACAAAATAAATACAACAAAAGAAGAGATCACGAAAAGATGGGAAGAATACGAAGAAGTTATATGATAAGGGCTTACAAATAGAGTAGTGTATAAATATAGATGATTACGAATAAGAACCTGAGATCGAAGAAATTAATTGGGCGACAAAACAACTGAAAAATGGGAAGTCCCCGGCTGTAGATAATATTCAAATCGAACTATCCAAAGATACAGGGGAAGAAATCTTGGCGAAACTAACACAATTACGCAATGTGATCTGGAAAATAAAACAGTGAACAACAGATTTGCAACGCACTATAATTATTCCATTACTTAAGAAAGGTGACAGCCGAGATTGTGCAAATAACAACACAATTCATGAATACCGTGTGATTCAGTCAATCGGCAAAAGTCATCCCTCGGAAAAAGAAAAAAAAAGGATTTTAAAAATGTTGTTACTGTAAGCATATACTTTAAGATTTTCAAAAATAATTCACATTGAAAGAAACCTCATTTTCTATCTACTCTGGAATGTTGTGTAGATTGCATTACGTCGCGTAAGCGTTAGAGTAAAGCATATCCTAAGATCATACTCACAGAAAAAGATTTCCTTCGTTTTTAAACTCGTTTGAATGTTCCATATTATTTATATCATTGTGTCCGATATGTCACGAAAGAAACTGGTTTTGCATGATGCAATTTCTACAGACAACTTTTTCTAGAAAATCCTCTTTTTATAAAACAAAGAAAATGGAAGGGAAAAGACGCTCCAAATGCAAGCAAACATCTAGGAGTTATCCAATTGCATCATTACCCTTTATTCATTTACGTAGTCTGTATGAAATGACTCACCAGGAATTATTTATTCCCTTCAAAATTATACAAATATAACAAATTTATTTTATATCAAAATAACTTACCAAGTACGCTGGGATAAGTCATGATTCATACTATCTTATTTCGATGCTTGTTACGGCGTTGGAGTCAGGATACAGCTCGCCAGACCGCTATTTTACCACTTTTTTAAAAATTTGAAATCGTAGGCTTCCTCGGCCAGAGTCATGTGCATGATCTTGGCTGTCCGGGTGATGCCGCGTCGAAGATTGTTGCCGACGTTTCGACCATCTTGTCGTGGTCTTACCATGTCCATACCATCAGATGTATGGACATACCAGGACATACCAGCCCTGAGGAAGACCACGACAAAATGGTCGAAACGTCGGCAAAACAGCCTTCGACGCGACGTCACTCGGACAGCCAAGATAATGCATTTTTTTTTAAATTTGTCCGAAAGTGCGAAAACATTTTTAAAATTTGCTTCGACTATTTTACTTGGGAAAAGAGATTCACCAGATGAACTCTTTAAAGCAGATAAACGTCGTTTTGAGATCAAAAATCGAGTTGTAGGATAAAAGAACTCGTGCGTATACTCCGCTCTTTTTTTACGGTATTTGACAACGGAAGATCTTAGACCAAGGTGGAGTGATAACAGAAGACCTTAGAAGTAAAATATATCTAAAATAAGATGTGAGGAGATGGAATAATGCGGATATTTACACAATTAGTTCCTTTTTTAAAAAAATATTTAAAAATCAGAATCAATATTTTGTGTAATGCGTCAAAAAAATTTAAAATGGTATTCGAAGGAAGACGGAAATATGTGAAAAAGGTAGTTATGTACTTTTATTACAGACCGTTTACCTCGGTCTGTAATAGTAGTATAGAATCTCTAGTTTGATATCCGTGGAAAAATAGATTGAGATGCAAAGTGACGAACGCATAAACCGAGTGTGTGGCTTGCGTGTCCCGCAAGTACCGTCTTCTCCGTCCGTCCGTCGGGGCTGGCCGCACGACGCCGGGCCTGGCCGTGCCACCGCGCTGGCAGAGGGCCCACAACGGGCGGGTGGGTGACGCAACGGCGCAGAAGGGGAAGTGGGGGGGGGGGCGAGGTGTTTGCGTAAATTTCACTTTACGACGCTCCTATTCGTCCGATTTGCACGATTGTCACGGCGTTGGATTCAGGAAGCATGTCGCCATCGCGCTATAAGGCCACATTTTTAAATTTGTTCTCGGAAGTTTGAGAATTAATTTCAAATTCGCGTTTTTGCTAGATTTTTGGAAAAAGGTCATCGTAGCGTAAATTATATTTTAAAAAGGCGTCAAATGCCGTTTACAAATCGAAAATCGGACCATTGGTTCAGACGTTATCAGTGAAGTAAATTCCCTTGTGATAGTGCTGCGATCTATTGAATTTTCTTACAAGTATTTTTCGGTGCATTTAGCCTTAAATGTGTTTAAGAGATCATATGATATTAAATAATATGTAACATATCTGACCGAGCATTCTGAGGAGTTATTTATAAAAAAATATGCATGTAAACATGCTCTTAAAATAGCCAATATATGAGCTTAAAACTAAGGATATGCGGTAAACAAAAATTTAGATAGCAACAATTAACATTTCTTTATAGGTAATCTTCATTTTACACTAGTACTCATTTTACATAGTACAAAACTGTTCCTGCGAACGAATAAAGTTATAGGAAGTAAATCGATTCTAGCGAAAACAATCTTATCAAAAGACTACACTACCTCTCTGAGAGAAGTGGCTCAGGGCGTAGCGCGCTGACTTATCATTCGGGAGGTCGGGTTCAACCTTGCCGACCATCCTGATCGGGGTTTTCGTGGCTTCCCTCGGTCATTCAGGCGAATGCAGGGATGGTTCTACTGAAAGGCCACGACCGCAAAACCGGCGTCGCTAGGCGAATTCGTTAAGTACGCGAAGTCACGCAGGTTGAGCGAATCCGAGACATCGCGGCTCCTGGTTGCGGACCGGCGCCGAGGCCAACTGCCCTTTACGGGACATATACTGGCTAAGTACGAATGCGAAAGCAGCCTCGACTCACAGTCGCCGGCGCTGCGGGGGCGGGGGCGGGCGCGCGCGGAGGCCTGCGAGTGGGCGCTGTCCGTCTGCGTGGCGGCGTGGGCGACGGCGCTCGAGGCCTGCGGCCCCGCCGCAGGGCGCGGCTCCTTGCGGCGGCGCCTGCGAGACGGCCCTGCACACCAAGCACACGCGCGCTGCCATATTGGGCACCCACGTCCAAGCTTCTTCTACATTTATAAAGCTTAACAGTACTATTTATTTGCATTATAATATATTAATTACAGTTTTAATAATATGCAAAAAATTTACGGTCGGGTGTTGATTAGTTATTTCGGGCACGTAAACGGATGGTATTGTCCTGTAAGCGTGGTGCATGTTTTCATCGCGTTGGGTGGAGCCCGCGATTTTTCTCCATTGGGCGAGATCCGGTGCAGACCGATGTCGACTTGTGGGCGTTTCCCCAACTAGTCCAGCGAGGTATTGTTCCAGTCGGGACAAGCTCTAAGCTACCGACTGGTTTCCCGGCATGTGCGGTAGTGTAGTGCTTGTACATCCAAGTGTAAGTAAGGGGTTACAATTGGACATGTGATTTATTAGTGTCACTTTAAGGTCACGAGCAGTAAGAATAAGGGACAGTGACTTTCCATTGAGTTCGTTACAACTTAAATACCGGGGGAGATGGCTCAGGGCATCAACTGATCACTGCAGTTCCGGTGATCGGGAGGTCCTTGGTTCGAGTTCCAACGGTGACAGAATTTTCGACTCTGCTTGTCAGCTACCTCGAATTCAGTCGTTGTCTGGAGGAGAATTCTAGCGGCCGGCTGCTCTGATCGGTAATTTTCCGTAGTTTCTCCGATCAACACCAGGCGAATGCCGGAGCAGTACCTTAACAAACCGGCCACTAATCGCACGATCTTTCCTTCCTCTTCCTTGTCATATCCTCACCCTTTACACACTTACACGCCCTACACTACCACACATGCCGGGAGAGCGGCCGGGAGCTTAGAGTTTGACTCGGCTCGGGCGGTGCCCGCTGGTGGGAGATGCCTGGTTGAGGGAAACCCCGCTAACGGTAGGTCGGCGCCGGATCTCACAATCCAGCGGGAGAAGATCACTGCCATCGCACGAGGGGGAAATGCACTACACTTACGGGAGTAACGACCTTAGTAGTTGACGCGCTCGAAATCACTAACCACCAACCAACGACTTAAATTTTTGGTATTGAAGGTCGTGTTTAGATGAGTGTACCTCTCCTACCGGCTCGTGACCTTTAAGTGACTCTGTTTAAATGGGAGCTCAAAACTGCGCGCACCCTGCGAGCGGCGGCGGCGCAGGCGCGCGCAGTGCGCCCAGAAGAGGCGCACGTCGCGCGCGCAGAGGCGCTGGCCGGCAGCGAAGCGCGGCCCGGGCAGGAAGGTGTCGCCGCGCTGCTCCAGCACGCCCACCTGCGCTCACGCCACGCTCGCATGGAGTCCCCATTCGCAATCAGGACATTAACGTTTAACAAATACAGTGCTACCGTTTTTATAAATGTGTCGGAGATTTGTCCTCGGCGAACGAGGGCCACGGATGCCGGAGAAGAGCTCTCGGAGTCCGCCGCGGGAGATTCGCAGCGGGTACGGCGCTAGACGCGGCGGCGGAATCCGCGGGACCGTTCACACTGGAGCGTCAATTATGTCTCAGCGTTTGGTGACGGTTTTCCTCATTCGATAAACAAAGGCACGGGGAGCTCAACCCAGAGGGGAGCGAAGACTCCCGAAGGCGGGCAGACTTCCATGAAACTCGAGCGGCAGTGGTCAAAAAGGGTCCGACTGCGTTCCAAAATCCGCAAGTAATAAAACGCTGCCAACCCGCTGCCGCGACGCGCGCCTGTCGCGCAGGTATGTTCTTTAGGCAACACACTCCACTGCGGCCATTCCGCCTAGGAGTCTGAAATCAAGACAAGTTGGTCGGTAGAATCGCCCAAGAATAAAGGTGGCTTTTCGCTACCGTTAAATGTAAATAGTGCTCACGTTATAGTACATGTTGGAACTGTTCACCGCGGTTCCGAAACACTGTTGACATCTAAATAAGTTCTGGTTAATTCAATGAAGGATGCCCTATGGTATTGCTGAGATCTTTTCCTGTATACTGTGTCTTAATTCTTCTTCCATATAGGGAATTGTACACATGCGATCTTTCAGAAATCCCAAAAATGGAAATCGCTCGGAGTCAGATCTGGAGAGCGTGAATGTGACAAACCACGTGTGATAATTCTGTCTCCATAAACGGCATGTGAATCCTTAAAGAAACTGAAGCAGTGTACGCAGTTGCGAACTCCTTTTGAAAATGACCGTACCAGGATACAATGCGCATAACACATTTCAAATACATGTAAAAAATAAACACTTTCTGTTTGAGAGTGCATTTCTAGCGAGCCATCACAAAACGACTTTTCATCAAGACCAAAAAGCTTGCGTTTTGCAGGTCGAGACCTTGAAAACCTCCCGACCGCAGCGTTCCCAGGGAAGTTCAGCGCACCGCTCCCCGGGAGGGAGGGTCCGTGGGCAGCGCAGAATTTTGTATGATCGCGGCTCACTAATGTAATAGACACACTGGACATGGCCGTAACTGTGGTGCAGGACGCCATTGGCGGAGTGAAAAGGGGCTGAGAAGAGAAGGATACGGGGAGCACGATCCCCAGGCCTTTTCAGAGCCTGTCAGGGCCTGGATCCAGCTCGTTGGACAGGTTTGGACAAGACCGAAGACGCAGTCTCTCGCAACACTGTCTCGCAAACAAAAAGAAGTGGATTGGCAAAGCAGTACTGAGAAAGAAACATTTTGAATTAGCATCTTTTATACTACCTACATGTTCTTTAATTCTGAGTACGGTATTTTCGAATCTTATGCGTGCACAGCCAAAAACAAGTGAGGGTGTTACATTTCTGGATCCCTCAGTCTCTCCTGGGCCCTCTTTTATATTATAATTTTTATTTACAAGTGACTATTTTACCAGCAACTACAAAAAGAACCATTTACTTGGTTGTCAGCTGCGTTTGGAGAGCCTCTTCCCTAATTGTTGTGTATCAATACACCAAATTGCCAGCTTAAAAATTGTGAAAAATCAGGAAATTATATTTTCAGAAATAAAATGTTTTTTTACGCAGGACTACGGGGCCTCTTTCGAAATTTTCAGGGGGCCACGAATATTTTCACGTTAAAAGGGAGATGTCGCGATTGTTAACGGGTGTCAGTATTGGTTCGAGAAATATGAGGATTCTAAGAAGAGATCTTTCCCGTCTCTCTTCTCGCGCGTATTGTCAGCAGAATCCCAAGCAAGGGATCCAGTGCCGACGCTGGGCTTGTGCAGACTGGGCGATCGCCCGGGGCCCGCAAATTAAGAGGCTCGATGATGTGACTAATGACGAGAAAATATTAAAAAAAATGTAAAATAAATTAGAACTCGAGAAATTCCTACCTCGAAAACCTTTCAGAACCAGAAAATTTTCCAATTTCGTTTCTAGGTCTAGAACCACGTGGGTTAGCCCAACACGTAGCATGGTGGTTGACCCAACACTACAGACCATGATGGAAATAACTCATGTTAGTACCATCCTCCTACACACTATAAAATTTGTATGGAGGTCGTTTGGCCCGAACCAACCAACCGCCCGACAAAAAATTATGTTGTACAACTTGCTTCCACACGATACAATTTGCCGGATTGGTTGGTCTGTCGGCCCGGCAAATTGGTACGTACGTCTGTAGAGGCCTTTAGTCATTTCTACCTCAAGGCATGTCTGCAGTTTGCGGGCCACGTCGCGCGCTCCAGCGGAGGGGGAGCGCCCTGGCGGCGGAAGATGAAAGCGAGTGCGTACGAAACGCAGCACGCGGTCGATAGTGGCGCGGCGCGGCGGGCGGCGACCGAGACACCGTACAGCCGTCAGCAGCATTTGTGGTGTTAGCGGCCGCGCACCGTATGCACAGCGTCGAAGCAGCCATACCCTGCTCAAGCACATGTGCTCATTTGCATTTGATAAGAGACCACAAGTGTGTTTCAAAATTAAAAAAAATCTTTGAACGTAGAACGAAGACAACTCTTTTTTCCACTTCGGTTCAGTTCAGTTCGTGTTAACTATAATCACTGATTTTGCAACGTTGAAGTTCATTAGTGATACTTACCAGTGGCGTAACGTTCGGGCCCGCAAGTCCCACAATGGGAGAAGGAAGAGGCCCGTTTTTAGGGGATATTTTTATTATTTAAGGTACTAACACTTCTGGTGCTAGCTTAACACGTTTATAAAGGGGGTCCTGATAAATGCTTTGCGCTCGGGCACTCATTTCGTTACGTTACCGATACAGTACGAGTATATGAGTCATATACTACAATATTGTATTACGTGTTTTCCATTTTGATAATGTCCTTCACGCATCCAGGGTTTAATGGTCCATTTCGGAACAAGAGTCGTGGATTTAGAAAATGTATTCCTTGAGCGTCAGCTCGTCTCTGTTGCTATCGCAATTATCAAGTGTACCTGGTTTTTACGAATCTGATGCATCTAAAAGATCAACAACACAGAGGTGACATGGGAAGTGAGAACGAACCCATCTGTAACCCAAAATAAAATAGTTTAAAAAAGTGCCTACGTTTGAGTGTCTGGGGAAAAACATATAGAAGGTTTGAGATTCAAAATGTTGCCCCAAATTTTTTATTATTATTTTTTAAGTAGGTTTAGTGGAAATGTACGTGGAATGTAAGTGAAGGAGGAGGAGGGCCGATATGGCGAGGGACAAAGCAGAGGTGGGTGGGAGAAAGGGACGGAATAGAGAAGGCGGCGCTTGGAGGAGAGTTGGGGCCGGGACGAGGTGGAGAGGGGAGACGTGACGGGGATGGAAATAAAACGACTTCCGTTTTTCGCACTGCCTATTGAAGTTATTTCTTTTCCTGTCTAATAGATGTCCGTGATAAGCAAACCGGGGCGACGCCGTGTGACTTCAGCTTGTAGGCTAATAAAGAAGCGTTCGGGGAAGGGCTCACCTGCTGTGGAGGGCGGCCGGGTGGCCCGGCGCCCTCCTCATGGAGCCGTTCACTTCCCGGCCATCGGCGGCCGCTCTCCGCCGACAACTGTTTCCCGGGAAGCCGTTCGCCCGCCATTGTTATACCTCAGGCCAGACGAGGGGCGTAACCATGTTACAAAGGGAAAAGATATTACGCGTTTCCTAGAAGACGACCAATAAGTACTTAGGTCCTGCATGACCGATTATGGACGTTAAGAGCAGTGGTGGTTTTGTATAATGAGGGGCATGTGAGGCCGATCAATCGCATGCACTTTTTCTCTTTAGGATATTTCTTGAGCTAGGGAAAATTGTAGCAGGTAGTGTACAGCCGATTTCCAAGCAACGATATTTTAATCAACTTTTACGTTGGCGACAAACTATCCTATTCTTTTCACAAAAATTAAGATAAAAAAAATCTGGAGTAAACAAAACAGTAATTTGTGAAAACAAATTAAAGGGGCCGATGACCTTCGTTTACTTAATGCGAATGTACATGGCACTCTCACTCAACTCCTAGGACCCTCTTCCGTGTATATCCATGAACTACCATGAACCAACTACGGACGGCGAGGCCAGAATTCGCAAATAAGGTCCATTCTAAAATTCCCGCACAGACGAATGGCCGAGTACGTATTAAATATTTATCATTGGCTTACACAAATGCACGCAATTATGTTCGTCCTCAAAAACAGTGGAGTTTTCTTTGGGTGGGCAAGTCGCATGACAACGCCTAAAGAAATAAAAAATCTTTTTTTCCCTTTGACTTAAATTAGTTATTTTCTTAAATTTATTCGATGTTCCGTACGCTCGGCGTGGTAGATCGGCACCAGCGCGTCCTGCAACGCAGGCAGTGCGGGAGCGCAGCTCAGGCCGCTGGCGAATGTGTCCAATGCCTTCAGGACGGACCGACAGCGCATGAGCGCGACGCCCTCCCTCTCAAGCAAGACGCGGCCTGCTACAGGAGCGTGCGTCGGTGGCAGTCACATTCTCAGTTGCGCGTTGCGACCTTCAGCGATATTCATGAAATTAGTGTTGTTTGATATGGACAGTGGAAAAGGGGGACACGTGTTTTTAAATAATTGCTTTTCCTTCCTTTCGTATGAATAAAAGAAACGAGTTATTGGAATTGAAAACGACAGCCGAAGAATAGGAAAAACTTCGAGCCTGTATACTTTAAATTGTATTATTCCAATCTTTGCATCAGAAACTACAACACCTCCAACTAGCTTTCCCTCATTCTTCTAATATTATAAATTAAAATACATCAGGTTTTTGTTTATATAATTAATTTTTATTCCAAATATTAACTCGAAAGGAGAAGTGGTTGGCTTAACACTTCCCTTCACTGCTAGCGCCCTTGGTCCAGAATGAGGAGATGCCACTGTTCAAAACAAGCGGTAGAGGTGTGCACGAATTAGAGTGAATTAAGAGTATGATTCATTTCTGCAACTTTTCTCATGATTTCTGGGGAAGCGCTGCCCTGAGGAGCTGCCACATTTTTAAAAGTGATATTGCGGGGGTTTGACTGAACACTAAAATCGAAAAATAAATTTTCGAAGATTATTTTCTTTGGCCTTTTTTATTCCGTATATGAATGCTCAATTAGTAAAGTGTTTCGTAACTGTCTTTGTTGTCAGAAAAACACCGCATTTTTTACTATTATGCGAATGTTTCGATAATAGTTGGGTAGAATTTTAGAATACCACGTGAATGTGTGCCTAAGTGTTAGCCTATAAGCTCAGGATTCGACGTCTTCGTGACAGAAGACAAATGGCCTCGCCTACTTTTTCACTCACAGAATTATTTTTCACTTACACTATCAAATTCTATCAGACACTATTTTAGTGAGTGATGTCTTATTCGGCTCAGCATGGATCAGCCGAAAATTCGCCCACTTTGTTAATACATCTATTCTGCTATTAAGGGACGTAAAACGACATTTCAATACTTCCGTCACTATAAGTATTGATTATTTTTCTTCCGATATTAGTAGTAGCGACAATAAAACTGGGAGAATCAATCATATCTTGGTATCAATACCGAAAGTACAGGACCTTATCTCATACTAAGTAATACTCATACTTCGTAACATACTGTATCGAAAACAATTGAATATGAAGTAAAATTCACTCATCATTTATTTTATATCGTATGTCGGTAAGATCGGCGTTTTTGCGCTTCTCCTCATGAAAGAATTCAAACAGTTAACAAGTTACGCTACAGCAGCGTATACGTTCCTGTATTATTTGTGAATGATATGTAACATTATAATTTAGATGAACATACAAAAGTGTTTCCAACGCTCAAAAACAGTCGGTGGGCCTGGGACGCGAATCTATTAGGTTCTGCAGGCAATGTCTTAAACCACACAGCTCTGAAAACGGAATCAAAGTATTGGTATAAATGAGGAAAAAACGATCGAGGCTGCACTAATTTTATAAGCATGTTTTGCTACACTATTTAAAGAAAAAAATTCGAATCATTTTTCAAAACATTTTGAAAAAGTTGTTAGAGCTTCATGAAAAAGTACCCTACTAAATTAAACTATCAATTTCAAATTCAAGGGGTCATGACAGCAGTCAAATCGATCGGGGAATATCAAGTTTGGTGCAATTCCTGTGTACGGTTTAGGCCTCAGCGTTGTTCACAAACAGACGCAGGGGCAGACATTATGCCGACAACAATCCACAAAACGACAACTGACAACACTACCAACTCTAGAAAGTAATTATATATGAGATTAAGTCCACTAATTCGGCATTAAGGATCCTCACACGACTTATTTTGACGCAAACCCGACACTTTTCGCTGCAGTTTTACATTCCTTTTGCTAGTAAACGAGTAAGTAAAAGGGCTTAGATACAGTCTCTTGACAATGTATTACACTGTAGAACGGATGGGAGGTATTGTGCAAATGTAAATGCAATCATCTACGAAGCCATGGATTAAAATAGCACCCCCAATGTGTTGTCGGGGCACACTGCCCCTTTGCATCTATTTTACCTTGTCACTGCTGCCAATCTGAAACAATGTTGTATCTCTGCGTACGGGTGTGGTAATGGAGAAGGGGCCATTTTACATTTCTATGAACGTTTCTTGCACCTCTCGAGGAGTACTGTTATTTCAAAGTACCTGGGGTAGCGGTAGCCAGATGGATCAAGAAGCATTGGTCTTTCTAGGGTAAATGTCACTCAAAGAGTGTCTTCTGTTATAATAAACAAAACACACATACTGAATTATTTGATGTTTTATTTTTTATTCTTCAATTCATTCATATTAATTTATTCAACAAGTATTTCCAACAGAGTTCTCAACACTTATGTTAATTCTCTCAGAGTTTTAAATTTCAGCAGAGAATATTTCTTTGGATGTCAGTTTCCATGATTCCGCTAATGCAATAAAATTATTGTTAGCTGAACTTAAATGCAAACTTAACTTTCAAAATACCCACTTCAATTGATCTGTCATAATTATCGTGTTTCATTAGAAAAAGGTACCATTATTTCCAACATTGACAATAACAAATGCATTTTGTTATGTGGAATTTTAATTCGGAAGGAAACTTGTTCCCTTTGCACAAATGCTGTTTTTTGACTGAGGTATAACAGCACTGCCTAGCACGGGGAGTGTGAGGTAGCGAGATAAAGTCCGCTTCATAATCGTCCCGACTGGAAAATAAATAGGGATGATTTCACGGAAACACTCATACTCACTCCATAAACGCAACGAGACTATAAACACCGGCAAAAAGATGGTGTTCCTAGGAACGCTTCTAGGGATGCATTGGTTTCTGCAACTGTATCCTGAATATCCTGAAGTTCTCTGTTTGGCCGCTGCAATTTCATAGCACGAATCCTCTTCGCTTTGGCGCTGATTGCGAAGCGGACGCGTCTTTCGCGCAAGGTTGCGTTACCGTCTACGCGTTCCAGCTCCCATTCGCATACAACAGTGAAGCGGCTCTCAGGTTGTTTATCCTGCTTCTCGGCAAATGCCGCGCTCTGCAATAACAGGCTGTTTCAACGCACAGTGACTGACACAGAGAGCGTTACGCTTGTATTCAAATTCCTCATTCAAATATATCTTCAGTCATTGTGGATGGCTTTTATTTTCATCGCACTTTGTATTGTTTAGAAGTATCCTATCCCGTTTCAAATGGATGTAGTTTTGCAGCCCGCTCCCATATCCTTACCTGGTGACGTCTTCGGTTGTTATGAATTTACGTTGCATTCATTCTGGCGATGGTCAAGCACTATACTTCTCTATTGCCAGTTTATGTGCCCGGACGAGAGGAGAACTACTTTGGCAGGTGCAATTACAGAAATGAAAGAAAAAAAGAAGAAAGAAATAATCGCTCGCTTCACTTGCAAAAGCATCTCCGGTACGACATTTTCTAAAATTGTCATTGTTAAGGTGTCTCAAAACGAGTGTTAAAAATCTAGGCCATGTAGGGGGTTGAAGATAACTTTTGGCCAATGGACGTGGGTGTAAGACCCATACAACGAATTTACACATGTGCTGTTTGCCTCAGTGGGAGGTGACTTATTTTGTACTGATGTTTATCAGGTACACAAAATCTCTTTGAATGTGTTAAAACGTATGCCTGGTTAACTTTATAGTACGATGTCAAATGCGTCCACGTGATTTCGTCGTACCAGATTTCGTATCACAGGATCATCGGCAAAAAGTGAACATCTTCGACCCCATACTGCTCTAGAAGTTTCTAACATTTATTCCGAGGCAACCTTTATTATACGGTATCCACTTCATAATGATCGTGAGCAACGGTAGAGTTCTCTGCAGCTCACAGCACGGAGGTCAGAAAAGTTCTTCCCCGAGAGAAATACGAGTACATACCTCTCCTACATACATGTACCTCTCTACATCCTCCTACGCTAAAATAACATTATCCCAGCCGGTAGACAGTTAATGATCCGATCGCGTGTCAGAGCTCTATATTCCTGGACGCCGCCACGGTGACGGTGGTTGCCACCAGGGTGGTGGTGGAGGCGGCGATCGAGGCTGCGGGGGCGGTGGCGGGGGCGGCAGGGCCTGTGGGGAGCGCACGTCGGTCGATGCCGTCGTCCTCGTCCTCGTCCTCGCCGTCCAGCCACGGGGCCCAGACGCCGCCGTGCAGCGCGGGGTCCGCCCGGGGGTCCACCGGCGCGTTCAGCTGCGGCGCCTGCTGCGCGCGGAAGGCCCCGAGCAGCGCGCGCAGGCGCTGCAGCTGCGCGGGCTGCTGCGCCGACGCGTCGCGCGTCTCGCACGGGTCCTCCTCCAGGTCGAACAGGCAGCCCGCGACGCACGGCGCGTAGCCCAGGGTGTCCTGCGGGCAGGAGCGCACGCTGTGGACGAACTTTTACCACTAACTGATTGTTAGTGATTCCGCGCGCGTAAACCGGTGAGGTCATTAGTCGCGTAAGTGTGGTGCATGTTTTTATCGCAGGAGGTCGTGGTGATCTTCCTCCGCTCGCTGGCGAGATCCAGCGCTGACCTACGTCGGCGTACGGGAGATTTCTCCAATCAGGAATCTTCCAACTGCATAGCACCGCCCCAGCCGCGACAAGCTTTAAGTACTCGACTGGTCTCCCGGCATTTGTGAGAGTGTAGTGCTTGAAGTCTATCTGTATGTAAATAAGCGTTGAGAATAGGGCAAGGAGGAGGAAAGAAAGATCGCGTGCGGTCCGTGGCTCGTTTGAAAGGGTACTGCTCCTTCATTCGCCTTGTGTTGATCGGAGAAGCCACGGAAAACTACCGATCATAGCCGCCCACAAGAATCCTTCTCCAGGCAGTGGCTGAATTCCATCGATCTACCTACATAATGTCGAAAATCTTTCCACTAGAACTCAAACCCAAGACATCTCGGTCAGAGGCACTGTAGTGACGTCACCGTAAGATAGTCACCTCTCACGATAAGATAAACATAGGAGAAGAGAAAGAAAAAAATGTGTTATTCCAGGCTCGCGCCGTGCCTACCTGCAGGCCGTTGCAGGAGACTGCGCCCGCGGCGAGCGTGTGGAGCACGTCGGCGGCGGTGACGGCGTCGTCCAGGCCCAGCGCCCGCGCCGCGTCCGCCGTCGCCTGGGCGTCGTACGCCGGGTAGGGGGCCCCGCGCGCCGGCGCGCCCAGGTGCCCGTCGTACGCCCCCGACTGCGTACCCACACACAGCAATCAATCACGTGAGTGGCCGTTTAGTCCTTCCGGGCGGAGCAACTACTTTGGTCACTGCTCTTGTGAGATCTTGTTGCAATACATAAAGAAATTTGAAGTTGGCGCGCGCGCAGCTGGGCAGAGTGCGCTGTTGATGCGCTCTAAGCAGTGAAAGCAGTACGAGTAACGCGAGGTTGAGGCGAGTCACTGATGGTGACGTCGCCGGGGGGACATACGGAGCTGCGGGCGACGGAGCAGGCAGTCTGGTTTTGTGAGATGTTCATAGTGGTCATTGTAATTCTGCCTTACATCCCGGAACTAGTCTATGCCTCAACACACCAAGGGAAGTGTAGAGTTGGCAGGCGATATCTGTGCACTCGACCACCGTTACAGTGCGAGCCAACGCTGGAAATAGTGACTTCTAGTAGCAAACATTCTGTTTAACGTAACCACACAAAATGCTTTTTCAAAAAAAAGCACGCATACTGCTCAAGAATAACAAATAAAATACTGTCTAACTCTACAATAAATTAAATAGTTAACTAACCAGTTCTTAACATACCAATAATGTTAAACGTTGCTGTTCCATGTCGCGACACGTAAGTAGCAAGTACTTAGTGGTGGACGGCCTCTTCCTTGGAAGCACACTGTCATAGTGCACAGATATCTCTCGCAAAATCTACTTATTTAGCTTATCAAAAAGTACTATTTTTTCATTTTTATACAGCCCATGGTCATATAATTATTACCACCTGCAAATTGTAATAGTTATTTTTTTTGCTTTCCTCTCATTTCCGAACTTCAGTTGCATCTGCTCCGTTGGAGCTCTCTCAGCGCTGCGACTCACGTCGTGAGTTCCCTCGACGTACTTCCAGCGCCCGGCCAGCACTCCAGCCAGCCCGATCACGTCGTCCACGTTGAGCAGCAGGCTCTCCCGCGGCGCAGGCACCTGCTCGTCCGCTGCGCAACGCAACACCCGAGCTCCGCTTAGGGCGCGTTCACATTGGTTGCGCGCTCTGCAGAAATCGCTTTCGGGAGGGCACGGCCGTTTACGACCGGCTGTTTCACTCCCTAGAGCGCAGGTCGGGACGGGCTCTGGCGAAAACGGCCGGCCCTCCAAGACGGCAGAACGGGGTAAAAAAGGGCGTTATTTGGATGGACTGAGCCATGCAGGAAGGACATTCCAAACGTGTAAAATTAGTTTTTGAAAGAGAAACTTCGTGGAAGACAATCAGTTCTTCGAAACTATGGCAGATTAATTGTTGTTTCAGGGCACGACAACTGCTATGGCTATTAGTCCCGTTAGTGTAGTGAAATTTTATCTCGGGATGTGGTGGTGTTCCTTTCCAGTGGATGGAGAGATCTAGGCCGAACCTACATGACGGCTTGTGGGAGATATCCTCCTCCAGATATCTCCTCCAGCAGGGCACCGCCCCAAGCTCTAAGCAGCGGCCGGGACAAGCTCTAAGCAGCGGGTCTGCCGACAAGTGTGGTAGTGTATAGCATGCTAGTGAAAGTATACGAATAAAGGTAGCGGGTAGGGCAAGAAAGACGAAGGAAAGATCGCGCGCGGTTCGTGGTCCGTTTGTTTGGATAGGTTCTGATTCAGCATGCACCTGGTATTAATAGGAGAAACCATGGTCAAACAATGATCATAGCAACTAGAAGTCTCCTTTACGGTCGAGACTCGTAACTTAGGACCTCTCGGGTAGAATCTCTGCAGAGAGAGCAGCATTGAACCTAATCTCAATAATGCAATAGGAAAGGGAAGTTTATTTTACAAACATATCTCTCATGTCATATCACAATTTCTCATTTTAAATATAGCTCTTAGCAAGAAGTTTTATTATATTCGATTCCATTGCAGGTATCCCATAAGAAATCAAAGGAAGACAATGACTGGACCAGTTGTGTGCAGTGTGACCGATACTGTCAAACTGTAGTGTACCATCAAACTGCAGTCGGTCTGACGCGTTCGTACATTTTTCGGTCTAACACGGATCCATTCTGAAAGCACTCTTAAAGCGGCTCAGGAACCTAGGTCGGGTTTCGTAACTGGAAGCCTGGCTCGAGTAATTTTCAGCACACTCACATACACATACGCGTACTTATGCACGCATGCATGCATGCATGCATACGCACGCACACACGCGTATATATTTAATAATATTAGTTGAATGAAGAATAGCAACGAGCGTTCAAGGACGAGTATAGGAATGCCCGAGTGCCCGCGCGGACAAAATCGTGCCCGCCTCTTGTTTTGACAAGGAAAGAGGCAGCAGAGGTATCAGAATGGCATTCTGTCTGCATTGGAACTACCTGTCGAAGTGGCACGAAGAGAATGCGATGGAGCGGGAAGCGTCTGCGGCTGACGGAAAATCCGCCGCATCCACCGTCCAACCTCCTCCAGCTAGCGAGCCGTATCGCTAGCCTTTAGAGGTTAAGTCTTCCACTAAACCTTCAATGTCACACTGCAATTACATCATGCCAGGAGGACATTTAACAAATCACTGCGAGAGTATTCAGAATCCTTTAAGTCAAAGTAAAACAAGTTTTCGAGAGAAACTCTAAAGATATTTTTGAGATGACACAGATATGGATTATAACAACCAGTTGAGGAGACACAAACATACCCAACAAGCCACGTGTGCACGATTTTAATGTTTCAATGTACGCTCAGGTATTATAAATGTAGTTAAAATAATCAATGACAGAGTGACAGATGATATAAAAAATAAGGTGTGAAATACACATAATCTGGGAAATGTTCTCACATGTATGGGGGGTGCCCACAGCAAGACGCTACGTGCTCTCGAGATTGTAACTTCCTAACAGTATTTTGAGCACATGTTCTGAGTTACAATGTTTCCAGTTCCGGAATGTTTTCTATTTAGAGGAGGATGTTTTCTTACAGTTGAATAGAAAAAAATTACAATCGATTGCAATCCGCCGAAATCGTTTTTATTTTATACTGACTGTTCTATTTATTTACGCGTATATTATTGTACGGCCACTTTCTAATGATTTTTCGTGGATTGAAGAACATGCAAATTAGTGATATTCACCTATATCATTGCAAATCTGTGATATATGCCCTTATGAGATCAAAGATTTACTTAGTTTATCCTCATTTCAACTAGCAGGGCAATTAATACACTACTTCTGGCTAACAATAAATATACTTAAAAAATACCCAGTACAACTGAAACAAACAATGAAGTCAGAATGCCCTCCCCTAAGCGATTCGCCTGGTATCTTATCTTATCTTATCTAGGACCCTCAGGTCGCTAAGCCTTTTAAGAATTTCGTAATCGCGAGGACACTCTCACTGGAGACCTCAACTATACTACTCGTAACTTGTCTGGACCGCCTGGAATTGTCGGGAAGCTTACCTGGCGCGGAGAGCGCGTGCCAGTGGCTGACGCCGGCGAAGATGTCGCCGTCGCCGTCGCCGTCGCCGTCGCCGTCGCCGTCGTCGGCGGGCGGGTGGTCGGGGGCGGCCTCATCTGCGGCGGCGAGCAGCGTGGCCGCCCAGTCCGACACGTGCAGCGGGTGGGCGTATGGCGTGCGCGGCGCACGCAGTCGCCCGCTCCACACGGCGCCCACCGTGCGCACGCCGCCCTCGAACAGCGTGTGCTTCGTCTGCGCACGCGCGCACACACGCGAACTAGTGCCACGACTACAACACACACTTTTTCGCAATATTTCTAATTATTGCTATATATTTGCAATATATCGGAGTTCGATGAAAATGAGATCTGCGCCCTCTAACAGCGTGTACTTCGTAAGTGCAAAAGCACTTACACACGCGCGCGCGAACTAGTAGCACATATTTTCTCGTATTATTTCTAACTTTGGCAATTTTCTAAAATGTAGAGAGTTCAGACAAAATGAGACCTGTGCCTATTGTTTAAAGCGTCACTTCTTCTATTCATGGAAAAAGTTTAAAGAAAAAAAATGAGCTTGTTTTTGAGAAAATGTTCTTCTCGAAAATTAGCATTAAGTTCAAACAGAAATTACGCGACTACTACTTGTTTTTACAAATAATTGTACATGACCTTCTTTAAAGATCTTATCTTTTAGAACAGATTTTATTTAAAGTAAAAATCTCTAGGGAATTCTGTACTTTTGCATTTTTTGAAAAATCGGTAATTTCAATTAATATGAGACTCATGCCATTCTTGTAAGCAACCTTGACACTAACTGAAGACCAATCCAAATTTTTGAAGCCATTTTTGAGAATGAAATGAAAATGAAAATGTTGAGGCTTCTTGTGAAGTACCCCCAAAAAGCAAAGCACGTTTCAAATTAGCCGGGGCAGGGGCAGTTCGTGCAGATCGATATGAGAATATCAGTTTTGGAGAAAATCGTCTTGACGATTTAGGCGCTAGCGTTGACCACAGATGGACGAACGGACGTTTTATCATCAATCGATTTATCGCAATCAGGAACCCACAAAACATGTATTCTGACCAACGTATTAGAGGAAGTAATTTACTACAAATAGGAACAAGATTTATCCACTTTTTCGTTACCAGAGTCTGGCAATAAGAGTTTTCTGTCGAAAAATCGTTTTCTGACGCACTATTACTATACTTTCTCTTCTGATAAAGTAAGGTGAAAAAGTAAAAAGAAGACTGCTCGGAGGCTATCGACGCGCGTGCGAGGTCAAGGGCTGAATTAGAAAGCTTAAGGCCGCTTAATATAAATCGTTCTGCGTGACAAAAGCAGCAGTTAATTTCACCGGACAAAACGAATGAAGCAGGATTACATTAATTTGTAATGTTTATAAAAGTATAATACATATAATAAAATTTGGAATGTTTCGGAGAATAAATGAGAATAAATGAGGCCTCACTGAAACAAGAAGTAACTTTATAGTAACAGTATGATAACTAGTATGAATGCATTTTAAATATTAATTTTGAGTACGAGAAAGTATAGTATAGTATATTAACTTTATACTGCTTGAAGGTCCATTCAGCACGGTTATAAATGAACGTGTTCGGCTGCCCAGGTATTTAAAAACAAAAATACAATATTTAGAGGGACATCATCGGTTCTTTTAAAATTCAAACCTTGACTTAAAACATTTTTTTTCTGAAACGAAGTCAAAAATATTGAAAACCATACTTTGTCGATGACAATTAGTTTATCCTCTAAGAAAAAACAAAAAAATGAACAGTTTTAACAATATTAAGGTTTTAATGGAAATATGAAGCTCACGAGTTAAGTTTTTGTTCCATCAATTATTAAACTTCTAATATTGGCGGTACAAAAATATTGTTTATGAAATACAATAATATACTACATAAAATGAATACTTTTTTCTGAGCACAACTCACGCCAAAGGCGACAGAAATCTACCCACGAGCGATTTTCTAGAGACCTCCTGAATGTCTGAATTGCCAGTTGACTACGCACGACCGACATCATGTGAATACTTACACCTCTAAAAGGCCAGTTGGATCCCGTGTTATGGTGCATGCCAGCCGTCATGCCTCCATTGTCCGAGATGAACACGACGATGGAGTTATTGAGCATGCCCGTCTCCCGCAGGGCATCCAGTACAGTGCCCACCGACTCATCCAACTGAGACACCATCTCTGTGAACATACGTTCCTAGGCATTATTTTCCTTTTTACAAATGTTTTGAAAAATGATCTACCTTTTTAAAGATTAAAATCGCATTATGGAAACGGTTGTTAATTGAAAAACAAATGGGTCTATACACTTTTTCTCTTTATTAGCAATTTTTATTTCTTTATATACCCACATCCATAAAATTCTTACTTTGAAAACCCAAACTTACGATCTACTTTTGAAACCATTAGAATAGAATCCTTGAGGTTGTACGTATCAAGAGACAAGGAAAATAAGAAATATAAAATTGAGTTGTCAATATGTACACGAGTTCGGCTTGGCAAGTGAGTTCAGTGGCGGTTATTTGAGTCATAAAGAAGGCATAGTTGTAAAAAGGTAATACAGTGCAAATCCGACGTATTATTTGTGTACTTATTGGTACAAAAATAGGTTGGAAAGTTTGCAAAGATCAGACACGTGGAAGTAGATATCAGACGATGGAGATCGTTGCCTCAACGAGATTTGATGTTACCAGTGTAATGAGGGACGAATTTATCGCAGGTGTAAGTGCACTTAATCGAATTATTATAATGAATACCTGTATCTTGCCTCTTGGTTTATCGATTCATGATTATTTAGATCCGTGAATCGAAAGCTAGTTAAGCGAGCTCTCGCTCAGAGAAGGAGAATTATATCACTAATTGATTCACTGTGTAGGCATTCTGAGTGCCTAGATCTAGCTCCTTCAAACTGGCACAACCACAACAAAAACAAACACTCAACCATTTCGAAATATTTAATTGCTAATAAACGGCGAAAATTAATTTAATAGTGTTCAACAATTTATATGCAATTAATGGTGAGGTTTTGAAGATTAAACTAGTACAACCACTACAGGTCTTTACGAAAACAAATATGCTACAATTTAGAAGTATTTAATTGCTTGTAAGTAGGGCAAATTTAATTTGATTGTGCAATTCAATTTGTATGTCATTAATGGTGCAGTTTTAAGATTTAACAGGCACAAACAAAAATTAAATGCCCTTTAATTTTTATGTAAATAAGGGTGAGCTGGTTTAAGATTAAAATGGCGCAACTGTAAGCGGTGTCCCCCAAAACTAACAAGTCACAATTTAGAAGTACTTAATTGTTATTGATTGCGCAAATTTCATCTTTTGCTGAAGTGGCGCGTATTACCGGCGTAGAGGCGGCGCTCGGGGTCGGGCTCGTAGGCGAAGCGGCGGTGCGCGGCCGCCTCGTCGGGCACCTCGAGCGGGTTGGCGTCGCAGCCCGTGTGCGCGGACATGTGCGCCAGCTGCAGGAACAGCGGGCGGGTGGCGGCGTCTGCGTCGGCGGCGTCGGCGGCGTCGGCGTCGGCGGCGTGCGCGCGCACCAAGCGCACCGCCTCCGCCGTCAGCGCCTGCGTCAGGTACTGGCCCTCCATCGCCGCCCCCGCCGGCGCCTCGTCGCGCCACACGTCCAGCCCCGACAGGCTCTGCGCCAACAACGGTTCAATGCAGCACAGTCAGTTCACGCGGTCGGGTTTACACGAAAGCGAAACAATAATCCACGGGGGGCCCGAACAAAACGGAAAACAATTCATAAAATAATTGTTAACCTAATAGTCTGCTGTACAAAACTGTTGGTGGTAAACATTAAATTCAAAAATACTTGATAAATGTTTCGAGAAGTAAAAATTGATTTTTTTCCCCGAAGGGGGACCCCAACACGATTTTGTTCACAGGCTCCGCAGTACCTAATCTGCATATCAGAATGATAACACAACTTCTGAAAGAAGGAAACCTGCCATGCCAGTCAAAAATATAATAATAATAATAATAATAATAATAATAATAATAATAATAATAATAATTACGTCTATTGTCCTGTGTACAATAGTGTACGACCAACAATTTCAAATTGATCGCAGGATACCTACAAACAAACCAGATATTATTATCAAGGATTTGGAGAAAAAGAACGTGCCTACTTTTAAATATTGCTGATCCGTACTATCAAAACGTCTTAATCAAGGAGGCAGAGAAATCGTCTGCCTCCTTGGTTAAGAAACGTCTTAAAGACAAGAGTTTGTAAATCGAGAGCAGCCGAATGTGGGGCGTAAATCAGGTCGTCCTGATAGTTATCGGAGCTCTGGAATTTGTTCCACAACATTTGTATAAGAACTTGGCTATACCCTCAAGAGACTGGGAAAAGCAAGACATTGCTTTATTTGGAACAGCCCACATTTTGGGCACCGTATTGTAGAGATATCGACAGTCCCTAGGAAGCTTGTTGCAACCCGGTGTAGATTTTGTATTCAACCGACTCGTAACACCTTTGGTTGTGAATTAGAGGTATAATTGTAATAATAATAACAATAATAATAACAATAATAACAATAATAATAACAAAAATAATAACAATAATAATAACAACAATAATAACAACAATAATAACAATAATAATAACAATAATAATAACAATAATAATAACAATAATAATAACAATAATAATAACAATAATAATAACAATAATAATAACAATAATAATAACAATAATAATAACAATAATAATAACAATAATAATAACAATAATAATAATACTTGGATTACCCAAGGAATTAGAACATCGTGTACAAACAAACGTACGCTTTTCTTTATTTCTAAACATCATAACTTATCTCCCGAGTTCCATATTTTTTTCCAAATATACAAAACAATTTTAAGGAAAATAATAGTTGAGGCAAAAATAATGAAAAAGAATCAGGATACTTTGAACGCAAGTAACAAAACTAAAGCAATGTGGAATATCGTAAAAAATACGCCCACATCACCTCGATGCTTAGTAGACAATGTTGTTTTAAAGGATAATGAAAGAGAAGCAAGTAATCCGAAAAATGTATAATCTCTTCAACCAACACTTTTCTAGAATTGCGTCTGAACTCATAAAGGGAGTAAAACCACAAAATTCAACACCATTACCTTCCCAAAAAATTTTCGACACAATGTTTATTTCCGAAACTACTTCTAAAGAATCCTGAGAATAGTCAGTGAACTAAAAAATTAATATTCATCTGGTTTAGATGAATTTTCGGATTTTTTATTGAAAACTTGTGTACCTGCCTTTAAACATCCATTAACTCACATTTTCAATGCTTCTTTATGCACAGGAATATTTCCCGATATTTTCAAAATAGCAAAAATTAAGGCTCTTATAAAAAAGGAACAAAACTAAAATTCAAAATTACTGGCCAATTTCTTTTTTTGTTAATTTTCTCAAAAATATTAGGGAGGCTTTTCTAAACGCGAATGCAAACTTTTCTCAGGAAAAACGACACGTTTTCAGACTTACAACACGGTTTTAGAAAATCAAAATCTACGGAAACTACCATTTTTTCCTTTTCTTAAAGATGTTGCTTTATCAATGGATCAAAATGAAGTACCCATTGTAATATTTTTAGATCTTTCGAAAGCTTTTGACGTTATTGACCATAACATCTTGTTATCAAAATTACCTTCTTATGGAATTCGTGGTATCGCCGTAGATTGGATAACCTCGTACCTTAAACATCGATCACAAAGAGTAGAAATACCGTACTGGATAAAAGGACATTATTTACGTATCTTTCCAATTCTTTACCAATTGAATATGGGGTTCCGCAAGGCTCGATCTTAGGTCCTATCCTCTTTCTGTTATACGTAAACGATATGCCGTCGTCTATTAAAAACGGAAGAACAGTTCTGTTTGCCTATGCCACAAATGTTCTTTGCAAAATGAAACAATATAATGTACGATTTCAGAAGTTTCAAATGGTTTTGTAATAAAAAGTTAATAGTTGACGAAGGAAGAACAGTTTCAAGGCATTTTTGCATTTCAAGTCAGAATTGCATGCTCCACTGAAAATGAACAATATGCAATTCGCTGATGTTCAAGTAACAAAATTTCTAGGTCTCTCAATTCAGTTAAACCTCAAATGGAATGTTCATATAACATAATTAAACATTAAGATAAGTTCATTATGTTACGCATTCAGAATTCTTTAAAATTCTGTCAGCCTTCATTCAGCTCGTTGCGTGTATTTTGCAAATGTGCATTTGCGCCTGAGATTCGGCATAATATTCTGGGAAAGCTCATTATGTAGTACCCAGACCTTTAGAATGCAAAAGAATAATGGAAAATGCCATCCGCGTTACCCTTGCAAGCCTCTCTTCATTGAGCTTGGAATCTTACCATTGTCTTGCCTATTTATTTACGAAACTGTAATATTTGTCAAAACTGACTTACTTAATGGTGGGAATATATTTTCATGCAATACTGATATTTATGATTACAACACACGATATAGAAATCACATTTATCAAGTGTCAGTATCAACAGCTCACAACCAGAAATCCAGACACAATTCATGTACGTTACTTTACAACGCATTGCCAGAAGACTAACAATTGAAGTCGGTACACTAATTTAAGTTAAAAGTAAAATCTTTTCTGCTGCATAACTGTTTATTTTAACAAAACAGTGATATATTGAATTATTTAAAATTTTATTGTATAATTTTCTAAAAAAGACTTAATATGTTTGTAACAAATAATGTACTTCAGCTTCCGGGTGACCCCCATAACGATCAGAGTTTTGTACAGTTTCCCTGATGCATTGAGCAAATGCTCAGATTGTTTGAGATTGTTGACTCCTTGTTTTGCTTCTGGACGTAATGTAGCTACACTATGCGTACGTTTTTTTGTTGAATTCCCCCTTTGCTTGTGGTAGTGGTACTCGTGGTAATTTGTTCCGTGCGAACATCCCTCCATCCATCCCTCCATCCGTCCCTCCATCCGTCCCTCCATCCGTCCCTCCATCCGTCCCTCCATCCGTCCCTCCATCCGTCCCTCCATCCGTCCCTCCATCCGTCCCTCCATCCGTCCCTCCATCCGTCCCTCCATCCGTCCCTCCATCCGTCCCTCCATCCGTCCCTCCATCCGTCCCTCCATCCGTCCCTCCATCCGTCCCTCCATCCGTCCCTCCATCCGTCCCTCCATCCGTCCCTCCATCCGTCCCTCCATCCGTCCCTCCATCCGTCCCTCCATCCGTCCCTCCATCCGTCCCTCCGTCCCTCCGTCCCTCCGTCCCTCCGTCCCTCCGTCCCTCCGTCCCTCCGTCCCTCCGTCCCTCCGTCCCTCCGTCCCTCCGTCCCTCCGTCCCTCCGTCCCTCCGTCCCTCCGTCCCTCCGTCCCTCCGTCCCTCCGTCCCTCCGTCCCTCCGTCCCTCCGTCCCTCCGTCCCTCCGTCCCTCCGTCCCTCCGTCCCTCCGTCCCTCCGTCCCTCCGTCCCTCCGTCCCTCCGTCCCTCCGTCCCTCCGTCCCTCCGTCCCTCCGTCCCTCCGTCCCTCCGTCCCTCCGTCCCTCCGTCCCTCCGTCCCTCCGTCCCTCCGTCCCTCCGTCCCTCCGTCCCTCCGTCCCTCCGTCCCTCCGTCCCTCCGTCCCTCCGTCCCTCCGTCCCTCCGTCCCTCCGTCCCTCCATCCCTCCATCCCTCCATCCCTCCATCCCTCCATCCCTCCATCCCTCCATCCCTCCATCCGTCCATCCCTCCATCCCTCCATCCCTCCATCCGTCCATCCCTCCATCGCTCCATCCCTCCATCGCTCCATCCCTCCATCGCTCCATGCCTCCATCGCTCCATCCCTCCATCGCTCCATCGCTCCATCGCTCCATCCCTCCATCGCTCCATCCCTCCATCGCTCCATCCCTCCATCCCTCCATCGCTCCATCCCTCCATCGCTCCATCCCTCCATCGCTCCATCCCTCCATCGCTCCATCGCTCCATCCCTCCATCCCTCCATCCCTCCATCCCTCCATCCCTCCATCGCTCCATCCCTCCATCCCTCCATCCCTCCATCCCTCCATCCCTCCATCCCTCCATCGCTCCATCCCTCCATCGCTCCATCCCTCCATCCCTCCATCCCTCCATCCCTCCATCGCTCCATCCCTCCATCGCTCCATCCCTCCATCGCTCCATCCCTCCATCGCTCCATCCCTCCATCGCTCCATCCCTCCATCGCTCCATCCCTCCATCCCTCCATCCCTCCATCCCTCCATCGCTCCATCCCTCCATCGCTCCATCCCTCCATCGCTCCATCCCTCCATCGCTCCATCCCTCCATCGCTCCATCCCTCCATCGCTCCATCCCTCCATCGCTCCATCCCTCCATCCCTCCATCGCTCCATCCCTCCATCGCTCCATCCCTCCATCGCTCCATCCCTCCATCGCTCCATCCCTCCATCGCTCCATCCCTCCATCGCTCCATCCCTCCATCGCTCCATCCCTCCATCGCTCCATCCCTCCATCGCTCCATCCCTCCATCGCTCCATCCCTCCATCGCTCCATCCCTCCATCGCTCCATCCCTCCATCGCTCCATCCCTCCATCGCTCCATCCCTCCATCGCTCCATCGCTCCATCCCTCCATCGCTCCATCCCTCCATTCATCCCTCCATCCGTCCCTCTATCCATCCATCCATCCATCCATCCATCCATAGGTTGAATTCTATCTAGTTTCATAGCTAGTGTCGAAAACCGCCACCGTAGGAACTCGAACGCCGGGACCCTCGATCACAGTCACCGCAGACAGCGTCAATGCGGACACTGAGCTACACTGCGCCGGTCGCCGAGGATTGGCAATTTCCCAGAACGTACCAGCTCGCCGGGCGTGGCCTGCGAGATGCTGTGGTCGAAGTAGCCGACGTAGCCGTTGCGGTATCCGAAGTGGGAGTCGAAGCCGCGGCGCGTGGGCAGGAAGGCGGAGCGGTGCGCGCCCAGGTGCCACTTGCCCACGAGGTGCGTGGCGTAGCCCCGCGCGCGCAGCCGCTGCGCCAGGGTGCGCTCCTGCAGCGGCAGCCCACGCGGCTCCCCGGCGCGCAGCGGGTACCCCTGCATGCCTGCGCACGAGAACGGGGACGGGACGGGACGGGCATTTGAAACACAGCCAGCTTCCTTAAAATAACATCTACGTTCCAAGTTCCTCCGATCTTACTTTCTCGCATATTACTTACGTACTATTGAGAACGTTATGTAATGCTGCGGCAAAAACGGCGATTTTTCGGCAAAAAGTTGCAGTTTAGGTTCGTCCTACCCTTCGTCCGTCCCTTCGTCCGTTTTCGCCAAAATAATCGATCTAGTTGGTGTTGATAATCGATCTAGTTGGTGTTGATAATCGAGCTAATTGGTGTTGATAATCGAGCTAATTGGAGTTGATAATCGAGCTAATTGGAGTTGATAATCGAGCTAATTGGAGTTGATAATCGAGCTAATTGGAGTTGATCATCGAGCTAATTGGAGTCGATCATCGAGCTAATTGGAGTCGATCATCGAGCTAATTGGAGTTGATCATCGAGCTAATTGGAGTTGATCATCGAGCTAATTGGAGTTGATCATCGAGCTAATTGGAGTTGATCATCGAGCTAATTGGAGTTGATCATCGAGCTAATTGGAGTTGATCATCGAGCTAATTGGAGTTGCAAACCCTCAATTTTGAAAAAGATAATTAATTTTGGGGGTACTTTACAGATCCGACATTTTCAAAATTTTCAAATTCAACAAATGGCTTCAAAGTTGTTCCTATTTTTTCTCAAATACAGCTAAGTGCACTTATAAAAATGGCGCAGGTCCAATTTTCGTTAAGTTCTCTAAATTTTCAAAAATTGTTGAAGTTTATATTTTTTGGTCTCTTCTTACAAATACAATATTGATGACAGATGTATTTCGTCAATGAAATCTAACTTTCTAACATTTTTAAAGAATGAAATGTAATTTTTTTCAGAATAAGAGTAGTATTCAAGTAATTTTGCGTTACATGATTGATTTTTAAAATACGATTTTCTCAAAAATGGCTCCACGTCTCTTGAATTTTTTGAATGAATGCACCAAATAGTATGACAAACGGTTTTCTGATAAAACGTTTCAAGTTTTTGAAAGTTACAAAATTGTTTGTTCAAATACGTGTTTGTCCGTACGTTTGTTCAAGTATTGCGAGAAAGTATTGCTGTTGTAGTATCACGACTTACATTTTCGTGTATGAATTTGGTTCGTATTGCTGCAAAACATCAATGTCAATATTTCAACAGGAATACACAGTTTTGTTTTTATATCTATTCTGAAAGCCTCATATCAATTACACTTTTAGGGGAGTAGAAAATTGAGAAAATGTGAAAAAAATGTTCAATTGATTTAACACTAAATTACGTCACTATATTTTACGCCACACTAAATATTATACGTTACATGAGAAAACTAAACTAAATTGTAATTATTGATATTTGTAAATAAAGTACGCTTTTGTTCAATATTTTAAAGATTTCACTACGATGCTGCTCTTACAAAATTGCAAGAAAAAGTTTTACATCGCTATTGTCCACATGAGTACACTTACTTCTACGAGTTTACTTGCGTCATTCCTAATTGCTAGTCTAAACATGTACAAGTATGTCATCCACGCCTGTAATTTCACTTCAGAGCGATATCGATAAACAGACAAAAGTAAGTGCGACGTCAACACGGTGCGCTTGAGTGACCGCGGGCGGAAAGGAGTAACTTGTAGTGCTGCATTGGGAAAACAAATATTTGCTCTAATGAAAAAATCTTGGGGCGTGGGGAGTGCAAAGTGATATTTAATGAATAGTAATAACTGGCTATGTGTTTACAATTTAACAAAATGAAGTAATTATGAGCAAAATCAATGGAAGCCAGGGACTTACAAACAAGCAAACGGATGCAATTTTCATATACAGTTGGTTAAGTGGCCTTGAATGGATACAAGAGATAATTCAAGTCATAATGGTGCTGACCCCAGTGCAGGCTCAGAATGTTGGTGCAAAGGGTCGTGAATTCAATTGAATGGTTATTTAGCGATTGCTGCCGAGCCAACTACTAAGGTCAATCGCGTAAGTGTAGTGCGTGTTTTTATCGCGGAGATGGCGGTGATCTTCCCCCGTTGGATGGCGAGGTCCTCTGCCGACCTACACGTCGACTCGTAGGGTTTTCCCCAAGCAGGTATCTACCACCAGTGGGAGAACAGCTCCACCCGGGACAAGTTCTACGTTCGCGACTGGTCTCCCGACAAGAGTTGTAGTGTAGCGTGTTAGTACGAGTGCGCGTAAGCAAGGGGTGAAGAAAGGAGAAGGAAGAGGAAGGAAATATCGCGGGCGATCCGTGGTCATTTGTTAGGGTACTGCTTCAACATTCGCCTGGTGTTGATCGGAGAAACTACAGAAAACTACCGAGCAGAGCAAAGCAGCTGGTATCCACCCCCAGGCAGCGGCTGAACTCGACCTAGCTAGGGTCAAGAATCCTGGCAACCATCAGGACAAAAACCCTGAGACCTCCGTATAAGAGGCACTGCATTGATAGCAATTGCCCTGATCCACCAAAGTCGGTAATCGTGGCTTCGAATCCCACCTTGGCGTAGTAGTCTGCCTTGGATTTCTCAAGTGTTGTATCGCGCTCCAACCCCAGATGCAAAGAGCTTGCAAGTGTGATGCAGTCGAGCCCGCGTGCCGGTCGCGGCGCAATGCGCGTGGTGGCTGCGCTAGGAAGCCCGTGTCCGCCCGTGCCCCTTTCGCCAACGCGGACACAAATATCAAGGAAAGAATTCGAGATTTGATTAACTGAGGATGGTTTATTAAACCAAATTGGAGACAGTTTTGACAAAAATGTGAAAATGTTGAGGCTATGTGTAAAATACCTCCAAAAATAAAAAAAAATATACGTTTGAAACTAAGAATGTTTTGACTTCCTTTAAATTGCTCAGTTTTGGAGATAATATTCTAAATGCGCTAACTTTGACCACATACAAACAGAAGAACTGTCAGACAAACACGTATTGTCGTTAATCGATTTTTCGGTATCAAGGACCCACAAAACATGGATTATGACTACAGGAAGTAAGAGCAAGTGTGAGAGCGAGTGCGAGAGCGAGTGCGAGAGCGAGTGCGAGAGCGAGTGCGAGAGCGAGTGCGAGAGCGAGTGCGAGAGCGAGTGCGAGAGCGAGTGCGAGAGCGAGTGCGAGAGCGAGTGCGAGAGCGAGTGCGAGAGCGAGTGCGAGAGCGAGTGCGAGAGCGAGTGCGAGAGCGAGTGCGAGAGCGAGTGCGAGAGCGAGTGCGAGAGCGAGTGCGAGAGCGAGTGCGAGAGCGAGTGCGAGAGCGAGTGCGAGAGCGAGAGCGAGTGCGAGTGCGAGAGCGAGTGCGAGAGCGAGTGCGAGAGCGAGTGCGAGAGCGAGAGCGAGTGCGAGAGCGAGTGCGAGAGCGAGTGCGAGAGCGAGTGCGAGAGCGAGTGCGAGAGCGAGAGCGAGTGCGAGTGCGAGTGCGAGTGCGAGAGCGAGTGCGAGAGCGAGTGCGAGAGCGAGTGCGAGAGCGAGTGCGAGAGCGAGTGCGAGAGCGAGTGCGAGAGCGAGTGCGAGAGCGAGTGCGAGAGCGAGTGCGAGAGCGCTGCAGCGTATCTGCTCGCAAGGTCCTAGGGTTCGAGTTCCTACGACGGAAGTATTTTTGAGACTAGCTAGATAGCTAGGTCGAACTGATGCACTGAAGGAGAATTCCAGCTGCCATCTGTTCAGATCGGTATTTTCCGTGATTTCTCTGATCAATACCCGGCGAATGCCCTAACAAATGGGCCATGAACCGTGTGTGATCTATCTTTTTTCTTCCTTGTCCTATCCTCACCCCTTTCAAACTATACTTAGCTTAAATTCGCTACAGTACCGCACATGTCGGGATGCCAGTCGGGAGCTCAGAGCTCGTCCCGGCTGGGGCGTTGCCCTGCTCACCAGAGGTACCAGGATGGGGAAAATCCACAAGCCGACATGCAGGTCGGCGCCGGATCTCACCATCCAGCGTGGAAATTGCAGCCACCTCCGTGATAAAAACATGCGCCACAGCAGTTCACGCACACGGAAAGACGCACGCCATGATCAGTCGTTCGATGGAGCACTGCGTCGTGGGCCCACCTGTGGCGGCGGCGTGTCTACCGGTGAGCAGCGCGGCGCGCGAGGGCGTGCAGGTGGGCAGCGCGTAGTGGCGGCGCAGCAAGCGCCCGGTCGCCGCCAGCGCGTCGATGTTGGGCGTCGCCACCAGCTGCGACCCGTGCACGCTCACGTCGTTCCATCCCTGCAATCATTACCACACGTGTGCTCGATTTATTGAGGTTGACAGGGCGCTTCGGCAGTCGCGGTCATTGGCGTCCGAGTTAAATAATTTAAAACCATAAAATAGACTAAAAACGAGGCCATTTGCGATGTAATAATCCCTTGGGTTAAAGGCACCCGACCCAAAGCCCGCACGAACCAGACGAATGCCGGAGCAGTATCCTATTGAACGGTCACGCACCGCATGCGATCTTTCTTTCCCCTTCCTTGTCCTATCCTCACACTTTACACACACGCGCGCTTACTTACGTGCACTAATCTACCACGTATGGCGGAAGATCAGCCGGGAGGTCAGAGGTTACGGATGGAGCGGCACCCCGCTAGCCCTGTACCTGGATGGTAAAACCAGCGTTATCTGAAGTGTAGGTCGGTGCCAGGCTCGCGGTCCAACAGCGAATGTCACCTCCACCTCCCGAGGAAAACACTTGCACTACACTCGCGGGATTAATGGCCTTAGCAGTTGTCGCATCCGAAATCACTAATCTATCAATCGATCGAATGGGCGAGTCACGCTGCATGAGCACTAGGAAGCTTGTTGCTTTTGAGTCGTGATGTCGCTTTTGAGCCTCTGTGCACGCATCCACTGAAATTAGAATTCACAGCTATTCAATCGGATTTATCGGGCAAGTTATGTGCTAAAATATTACTGGGTCATTTATGAAATTGCTTCCCTAAGTGGCGATAGTTTGTGCAGCTAATATTCACATGATGCAATAGCATGTCCTTGGGATTAATCGGTAGGTATGATATTAGTTATATTTATTTAATATCATAATTATATAATATTATAATTATAATGCAAAGATGAGTCGATGGTGGGCAGGCATAGTCGAACAAATGTTAATCAAGAAGATGTGGCATTGTGGCGATTTAACGCACTTTGCAATCACAATTCGGAACTAATTTCATTTAGGACAATAGGGTGTGCACATTTTTTTCACACGTTATTGGTCACGTGATCGCTGCACACACTGTTATGCATGTGTTGCTTCTCTTTGGTCGTGGTCTATCGTTTGTCGATGCTCCAACGTAAACGCACCCTCAGGCGAATTATGATGCCTGTCCAAATTTTGATTTCCAGTCACATTAGAAACGTGACTCATATGCTTAACTGTCAACCACGTCTATAATTTGACATATCAGCCTGCCTCGTTTAATACTTTTAGTTCTACCACTTTCTCATAAGAAAAATTCATAGAAATAAAAAGCTTTGAGTAGAAGTATTCATATGCCGTTTGTAGCTACAACTCATTAAGTTTTTACTGTTCTTAACGAACTTAACGGCGACCGTTAAAGGTCTTAACGGACGCCGGACGTTTAGAATGGCTTCCCTCCTTTTTTGCTTCCTTAAACATAATTACGAAAAGAGTTTAAAACACAAAAACCCACTCACCAGATCGTCGGCAATGATGAGAATGATGTGTGGGCGGCGGGGGGCAGATGCAACAGGGGTCAATGTCAAGGCCAACAGCGTCAGAAGCAGCAACAGCGCCTCCAGCGGGGACGACGAGTGAGCCATGACGCTGCACAAGTTCACATGAAAAACTTCAGCAGGTCGTTTCTGATATTATTCTTTACAGATGATGACAACACTAGACTGCATTTGCGAACTGAAGGTCACAAGGAAAACATTAGTGAAATTGCCTATGTGTAGGACGTGATTACATAGTCTGCTCTCCTCTGTGGCTAGGCAATTTTGCTCGAAGCTGAAATTCAGTCCCCGCCTAAATAAAACGATGCTCAAGGTAATTATACAATTGTTTTGATTTATTTTATTATATTCAATATAATTTGTTTTAAAAAATTCAATATTGTTAGATAATAATTGCAAACAAAACAAAATGTATACAACGATCAAGAACTCGATTTCATTTCAAATTTGATGTAATAAATTACTACATTTCAAGACCAACATTATTACAGACATCTTTAAAAAAATGTCTACATTACAAATTTCGGATATTCGCAGAAAACTAAGCGCACTCTGGTCATGTGAGAAATGGCAGTGGTTTTGTTAGAAACCAGGAAGACTGGATAATAAAAGACAATGACACAGTTTCCATCTCGACTGAAAATGCAAATATTTGGTTATGTTAATTCGCAATTTCTCGTATCTGATATTTCAACTACAATCTCACACTCAGTGCGTCAGTGCTTACGACTCGGCTGACGTCATGCGACGCGGAAGAAAGAGCGCCAGCTTTTGCACGTCCCAATTCCGAAAAGCCAAGTTTTGCAGCTCCAAAACCCGTTGTCCTCACATTTGTCAGTTTTTCTGCATTTGCATTTTTGCTGTCGCAGACCGCTAGTAACTTCTAATTTTGTAAACAAAAGGCGATGATTACAGTCATCAGTCAAAAATTATATTTCAGAAGACTTTTCGATCTGTTTTCCGAGATCCTCTTCCAGACCGAAACGTCTTTGAAATCGGGCGTATGGTTGGCTTATGGCTGAAATCATCACCTGTTTATTATATTTATCCCGTGATCCTTGAATTTTTTTTCCAATTCGGTGTCCGCTTAACTGAATTTTATTCCCATTGATTACGTTTTCGAGTACCCTGGGTTTCCGTCTCCCGTGGATTGCCCGGTCTGCCCATGTTTGCATTCTTTGAAGTATGTTTCAGAATTTTGTAATTTTATATTTTTTAATAGGTTACAATAACACCAAATACATTTTGAGATAATGAATAGAAAGAGAACCTCTCTGTAAAACCGATATCTTTGTTTTCTACTCCATCCTTCGTATATTGCCCAATCGCCCTGTCTGAGTGACGTATTGCTACCTTGTCGTATTGTAAAAGTCGTGTGTTCGATGAGCGAGATCGATTGTGAATGATAAGTTTTTACTGACGGGCGGAAACAACATTGCAATTAAAGTGCTTCCTTTGTGAATGACAAATGAACGTCTTTTCCACCTTAAACCTTCCCCGGAACGTGCTGAGTCTCAATCTGCACAGATGCCAAATGGTCACTCCTTAAGATGATTCCGGAAATCGTCAGCAAAAAGTAGACAAAACTGGTGTCTTGTTATATCTAGTCGCAAAGTTGCAACATTCGGAGCCCCAGTCTAAATCGCTACGACGCCCCCACTGCTGGCTCTCCTCCTCTGCTGGCAAGCGATCGAGCCGCTCTTGCCTTCACCACTGCAGTTCCTCGTTGCACTTCCTCGTCGGGATCTATGTTCTCTTTGAGCACCTGTCCATTAGTTCGGAAAATGCAATTTACGTAACTAGTACATAAAGGAGTCTCAGGCGCATGCGGAGCAGGTTGACGGACGAGGCGACAATAGAAGCCGGCATTTTGAAATGAGGACGCCACAGATACTTTTGTACGAGTTGCGTACATTATTTTAATCATGGAATTCATGGTTTACAAGTTTATACTATTGGGATTATTTTCAATACGCGAGGTGGAAACTATGTTGATTCATGTCGCCTCAGTGTTTTGTTTACTTTGAAGTACACAGTTGTTTTATGTCCATGACGTTTTTGCGGTACGCTTACGTATTAGTATTTTAAATAATATTACAAAACATACTTTATCGTACGCGTACCGCAAAACGACACTTTCCAATCAATAAACACTGAAGGGCCGGTCCGGATGGCCGATATCGTTAGGCAGTAGTGACGTAGCGATCTCAGACCGAAGGATCGCGGGTTCGAGTCCCGCCTCGGGCATGGTTGTATTTGTGTTCGTCATTTCACCTCCTATCATCACCCTATCATGTCATCTTCACAGTTACCATATCCTTAAATGCAATTGTGGTCGCTGATGACCTAGATGTTGATGCGACCTTAAATAAAAAACATTAAGAAACAAAACTGTGAAGATCAGTAGTAGATTCCATGCACGAGTGCTGAAAATGGTTTGTGACGGCTTCCTCTCGCCGTTTCGAAATCTCTTCGTTCTAACACCCAGTCTATTACGGAAAAGGTTACTCATTGCTTCAACAAGGTTACTCGGAGCTATGTGATACCTCGCCAGGCGGAATGAAACGCGCGAGTAACATTCACGGCTGGTTTCGAACGCACGAACTTCAAAATGCACCCCAAGTGCTATAGTCATTTGAGTAGGAAGAGTAGTTGAAATGTTTGTAAAACAATTATATTCTCTAGACATTTAAATAACTATTCGAAATTCATTACATTTTGAAAGCGATTACTACTGTAAATTAAACGTTACTAACTAATAATCGAAACTAAGTAACCTTAGAAATATAGTATCGAAGCTCATTTCGTGAAATGTTGAGCTTATAATACGTGTCAATGCATCAAAAACTGCTAAAATTTAAAATCTAACCGATACAAACAAAAGCATACACATTTGCAAAGAAACTTAAAAGGTCATGTTGGCAGTCCGAACTACAGTATTACAATAGTAAGATAAATCAGAAAACCGTTATCAGTAGGTAAGTGGGCGAAACATACACACAAGCTGCCTTTGAACAGAGATAAGAATCAAGGTCCCGGAGAAGGAAGGCTTCTACCTCAACCAAGGAGTCCACCATCCCATTCTTGAAGTAAAAATGGTTAATAATTTTGTGGGTTGTTGCCAAGCGCATGCCTAGTACCTCCCATTACTCTTGCATGCCTCCTAATAAAAGTCCACAAAAGTGAATCGGGCAATGTACAATTTCCAATCGCTTCCGCTTCCCATTATTCATTTTGTAGCGAAAAGGTACGTCTCCTTGCAACAGTCCCTGTTCCGATCGCTTTCTTACCTGCTCCCAATTCCCAACGCGTGGTGTGGACGAGGTGGCGCGGTAGCCGGCTGCTGCCAGCAAGCCTTGGCGCCGACTGCCGTCGAGAAAGTCGGGGTCTCAGCGAAAGGTTTCTGGATGGTGACGGTGGTGGTGGAAAGGTGGGGGGGGGGGCAGGGAGGAGAATTCACCTGTGGAATACGCTTGTTCAGCCATTGTGAAATAAAATTTAAGTCAGTTTTTTTAAAAATAAAGGCAACGCTTTCTGCCTGTTTGTGGTTCCCTTCCTCCGTTCATCTGTCTTTTCGACCCGTTGTGTTTGTCATATACTTTTGCTCTCTTAGTCTCTCTCTCTCTCACTCTCTCTCACTCTCTCTCTCTCTCTCTTCGCTTGTCTCTCTCTATGTCTCTCTTTTTCTAGGCATGATTTTCTCTTTCTCTCCTTGGTTCGTCAGTCTGTCTGCCCTCTGTCAGCATTCATATTGTCCTGTGGAAAAAGCTTAAAGCTTTGAATATGTTAGAAGCTGATTATGTTATTCTGTTGACGATCTATTTTGACTTTCACTCTCAAAAACAGACGAAGGAACTTCATTTTAGGATACCTTATGTGAAATTTATGAGATAAAGTTCAGAGATAGCAATACATCAGTACATAGTATATATAGTACATTTTAACCTTGGAAAATTTTTAAAAAATATTTATATTTGGAGAACATTTTCAGTCGCTACCTAGTCATTTTGATTTCGTTAATGACAGCGAATTCAAATTAAGTTTTTTTGCATTTTCTTACAGATAAGTATTAGGAAAAACATTTTGTCAGCATTTGCATTCTACCAAAATACTGTGTAGTGCTATGTGTGCATTTTTATCAACCGATAGTCATGACATTTTCTTACTTATACTTGTATACTCCTTTGAAAAAATCACTTGTAAAATGTTTTTTAGTGAATTGGACAGTCAATAATGCTTTTTTATTTCCTGCACTTTTTGAAGTTAAGACATTCACTCCAACTTTTTTCGTTGTTCACATTACTCCAGCTTTAAGTAGCTATTTTGTATGTTATTACTGAACATTGGTGTATTACCTATATGAGCATGATTATCTGCACCTGCAATTTCGTTGACCGGATGGTTGGAATATCAACGGGGCCTAGAGATTGCAGGCATATTAATATTTAGATTTATAGATATTGCGATTAAGAAAATCAAAGAAGCAATGTTACATGCAAGAGGGGAAAGACAGTTTAAAACATTGTTCTGGATTCAAAGGGGGAATTACGTGTACATATAAATTTCAAATATCTCTTTACAGCTTCAAAAAGACGATAGGAGTACTTTGAGCTCTCAAAGAAAGAATACTCGGTAGAATTCATGATAATAGTATTAATAAGATACTGCTGTAAGGCTTTTGTCCATGACTCTGTGACTTAAATAAGAACAGAAGGATACACTGTGAGAAGATGCTTTCACTTATCCCGTCGTGATAAGATTTGAAATGAGATCGTTTGGAAAGCCGGTGGAGAAACATTTCAATGACAAAAAGGTTGGGGAGCATTTAAATAGTTGATGCATGAGGTGAGATGGTCTAAGATTTGAACAGGAGGGATATCAGTTACGGAAGTACTGGAAGAATAATACAAAAAATAGGAAAAATGGACAAAACAGAGTTGAGAAATCGTACGGGGAAACTCGATCTAAAGTTGAAGAACATATGGCGTAAATTTCACACCTAAAGGGGAATTTTAATACCTAGGAACGCATGGAAAAATCATCATACTTTAGAACGTTAACACATATTATTATCCAGACAATAATAGCACAGGCCATTAAATAAATTTAAAATTACAAAATATTAATTTTAGAAAAATGGATGATATAATTTTTAACTTATTTTTACTACAATTAATCCATAATATACGTAAAAATTAACTATTACTTATCATTTATCTAGTATCAAATAATACTTGCATTCCAGGACTGTTATTGAAGATACCATGTGAAAACCATTATGATGTTACGTAAAGTAATAGATTTAGAGGCTGTCCAAAAAATAAAATCTTGTGACAGGTACACAATATGCAGGACTATTATCATGTCCTTATCAGGCGGAGATATGCACACAAATGGCGCACATTTTCAAGAGTCATAAATGATTTTAAAAAATTGAAATTAGTCATTTCCTGTTCCCGTCTTATTGTGAAAATACAAGACAGGTATGGTATAGGTATGGTCCATTGACAACAAAACTTAAGCGATAATTTTATTTCATGTTGCAAAATTATACAACTCAGTAGAGTTACTAAATAGTGTTATGGTGACGACAATCTGTTTCAGGATGACGAATGTTCGTTTCGATTGTTTCGGATGGATACTGAAATACGTGCATCATTATGTAACATAAACATCATAAACACAATGACCTTCGGAGAAAGAGAACATCGCTGGGTCACGTGTATCAATATTATGAACGTCGCAATGCAACCGAGGCCCCAGAAAGAGGATAACCCCCGAAAGAACTCTGTCAATAAGTGTAAAGGAAATGTGTTACCAAAAGTGTGACCAACCTAAAACAAGAAGGGGCAATTACATTTCTGGGTCCCTGGTTTCTCCACTGGACCCCCTTTACCATTAAACCTTTTACTTTCACCCCACGGAGTAGAGAGAAAATTGTTATGTTGCGTGAAAAAATGGCGAATTTTCGACAGAAAAACTCTTATTACAAGGCCCTGGAAACGAAAAAGGGGATAAATCCGAATGTTAAATGTAGAAAAAAGTCCTGTAGGACGTGGCGTGGCCAGAATCCGCGTTTTGTGGGTCCTTGATACCGAAAATCGAATGACGGCAAAGCGTCAGTCTGTCTGTCTGTCCGTCTCTCAACAACGCGAGCGGCTAAACCGTTCTGCCGATTTTCTCCATAATTGGTATTTCCCAATCGATCTGACTGATGTCGTGGCCCCTTGAATTTGACTTACTTACTTTACATAAAGTCCCTGGGACAACCCCCCACCCCAAAAAAAATTTTAAATTAAATTTTGTTGTTTGATAGTGTGAAGGATGTTCAAGAGAATGATGCAGGTCTCCTGTTCGTTAAAAACATTGATTTTTCACAAATTGCAAAATTTACATTTTTTTCGGCGTGTTCTGACAACAAAAATATTAAAGATAGAGATTGTTTCCCTTAATCTGGAATCTGCAATCTGTTCCTTAAAGATGAATTTTGAAATAAGGTCATGTTCGATTTTTCGAAAATTTGAACACTTTTTGCGTAATTTTGGATGAAAATACGGGGGAGATTGCACGTGCTGTTTTAGCACCACTAGTTCCATTTAGAAATAACTTACGGTATCTTACTAGTAAATAAATTCAACCACAAAATTAATACAAAGAGAACGAAATAACTTTAATGACACAATTAATAAATTCAATAGTGTTTTTTTATGTTGAATCATTTTCAGGGTTACCACATGGCTTCCTCAAATATGTGTATCAATTCCCCAAATTGTCAGCTTAAAAATGAGGTGAAATCATGAATGGATAATAATGAAAAAAGAAAAAAAAATAATTACTAAGGGACACGAACGTCTTTTTTAGAAATTTCTCCCTGTCCGCACGCCTGTGAGTTACACACGCCATCAACCAGTTCCGCGGGTCAGAGGTGGTCCGCCTTACCTCAGAGTCGGAGGGGGCTGGCGTGGCGTCAGTCGCCGGTTCCGCGTGGCCGCACTTGCCGGAGGGAGATCGGCGCCGCAAATGAAGCGAATCGTGTCCATCCGCGCGCGCCGCCGCAACACGCGCTTATCGAAGGAGCATAGGTCGCTGCCGAGGGACCGCTTGCCGCATTTGCGAGGCTGCTTCCGGGAATTACGGGGCATGGCTAGGCGAGACAGGACTAAGGCAAGTCGGGATACACACTCGCATGCAAGCTCGGGGCACGTTCCAATTAAGGAATCGAACCGAAACCATTAAAAACGGTTTCCAGGTTGACACCGAAACAGAAACTTCCATTACAATGAATCCTCGTCAGCAGGAACTTGATTAATACTAATATAATTTTGTACTCGGTAAGGAAAGATAGTTGATAGATTGTTAGTGATTCCGGGCGCGTCAAATACTAAGGCCGTTTGTCCCCTAAGTGTAGTACATATTGTTTTGTTGGAAGGTGGTGGTGGAGGTCGGCTACAGTTGGCAAGCGGGGTTTCTCCAACCAGGTATCCTCCTCGAACGAGGCACCGCCCCAGCCGGGAAAAGCTCTAAGCTCCCGACCGGTCTCCCGACAAGAGTGGAAGTGTAAGGCGTGTTAGTGTGTTTGTAAGTAAGGGGTGAGGATAGGACAAGGAAGAGGAAGGAATGACCGTGCGCAGGCCTTATTAGGCTAATGCTCCTGCATTTGCTTAGTGTTGATCGGAGAAACATTACCATTCAGAGCAGGCGGCCACTAGACTTAGCTAAGACAGAAATTATGTGAAGTTATGTAATGCTGCGCAAACAAATGGCGAATTTTCGGCAGCAAAAACTCTTATTACAGGGCCATGATAAGGAAAAAGTGGATAAATCCAGTCGCTAAATTTAGAAAAATTCTCTAACATGTGGTGTAGTCAAAATCCATGTTTGTGGGCCTTGATAACGAACCATCGATTGACGGTAAAAGTCTGTCTGTCCGTTCGTCTGTGAAAAACGGCAGCGGCTGAACCGTTCATCCGATTTTCACCAAAATTGATATTCCCCTGGCAATCTGGCTGTCACGACTTCTTGAATTTGAAACAGACATTTTAAATTTGAGGGGTACTTTACGGAGAGCCTATGGGACATTATCAAAATTTAAAAAAATGATTCCATAAGTTTTGATTAAACTTGGTTTTTGGATAGTGTAAAAGACGTTTTAGAGAATGGTGCAGGTCTCATGAACGTTGAAATTTCTGATTTCTCAAAGATTGCAAAAATTCAAAATTTGTTTAGAGCGTTCCTACAACTAAAATGTTAAACACAGACATTTTCCTTAATAAAATATGTTATTTAAAGATATATTTTGAAATAAGATCATGTAATTTTTTTTGAAAATTTGAGTATTTTTCGCGTAATATTGAGTAAAAAGCAATTTTAAATTTTGTTTAAACAATTTTTTCTCAAAAACGGCTCAATCGCTATTGATGAAGTTTTGTTATTAGATAGTCTGAAGGACGTAAAAGAAAACGAAGCAGGTCTCGTGTTGGGTAAAAACCCTGCTTCGAAAATTGAAAAAAAAAAGAAAAATCAATTTTTCCGGCGTCTCCCTACAACTACTATTATGAAAAAACATTTTTTTCTAAATGAAATGTGTTCATCAAAAACAGGCCTACAAATAAGGTCATGTTCAATTTTTCAAAAACATAAATACTTTTTTCGAAATTTTGGGTAAAACAGGAAAATTTTATTTTCTTTAAACCTTTTTTTTTCTTAGCACATTTTTAAAAATGTAATCGGGACCATAGATAGCATAATGCTTAAGATGCTGATGCAGGACTTATGTTCGTTGAAATGCCTGATATTGCGAAAATAAAAAAAAAAAACATTTCAGCTTCTTCCAACTACTACAATTGTGTAGATACATTTTTTCTTAATGAAATGTGTTCATAAAAACAGATGATTAAATTAAGTAATGTTTAATTTTTTGAAAATATGTGAAAGTACTTTTTTTGTAATTTCGTAACAGACATAACAGCCCGCTCCGAACTGACTGCGCTTCGTCAACGTAAAAGAGGTAAATCCAGCAGGATGCTTCGTAAGTTAGAATTTGTATATTATTTCATATTCCTTTCTTCGTTTCGTACGTTCGAGCTTTTGTTCGATCACAAATTCATCTTTTATAATTTATTTAAAATCCACTTAAATTGCGGTCTTTTATTGTGTTAAATGTGAAAACGTATAGATGATTTCACTTTGCATAGTTAGATGTCGGAATGAAGAGTAAAAATCGGGTAGTTTGGATGAATATAATAACCTTTTATTTAATTATTATATTTTTGTGTCCATTTCCATTTTCTTACCAGGGGTTTCAACAATGCTAATTTTTATAATAATGTATCCCATACGAATTAACGGTCATTGTTGCGTTATATCATCTTGTTGAAACGCCTCGCTGAAAGTAGGAGGCGAAAATGATGACCGCAGTTCGTTGGCGTTAATATAAACTAATAATTTTCGTTACGGCTAAAATAAGCATAGCGTATCGTTGATGTATTTATGGCAAAAGCTGTTTTCGTTTAAACGTTTGGATTTAAAAAATATATGTATATTTCACGCTTTAATTATTTATTTATATCAAAAACAGTTAAAAAATGTGTGACGTGCCATGGGGAGAAGTTAAATTGAAGTTACATTTATGTCCAGAAGCAAAACAATGGGCCATCTCAGCATTTGCACACGAGGATCGGGGAAACTGGACGAAAATCTGATCGAGATGGGGGTCATTGACCCAGAAGCTGAAGTACAATACTTGTTACAGGTTCTTTACAATTATACAATCCAAATGGTATATAATTAAATTCCATTATTACAACATTAAATAATATTAAATTCCATTATAGTCTCTAATTGAATAGAAACAATTGTGCAACAGAAAATATTTTACTTCGGATTTAAACTTTTGAAATCTAATTTAATCGTTTAATGTCATCTGGCAAGATGTAAAATAATGTAACGGAATTATAACTGATTGTTTTTGTAGTGAGCTGTTGATACTGTCACCTGATGAATATGATTACTATGCCGAGTGTAGTAGTTATAGTCAACGGTGTTTGCTGAAAATATATTCCTATTCTTAAGTAAGTCATTTTGTACGAAAACCACTGATTCATATATGAAGAGACAAGGTAATGGTAAAATACCTAGATTAATAAAGAGAGGCTTACAAGAATCGCGTGGGTGGGATTTGCTTATTATTCGTAGAATTATTTTTTGTAATCTAAAAGTCTGGGAGCTAGAAGATGTATTTCCCCAGAATATTATCCCATATCTCAGGCGGGAATGAACTTTCGCGAAATACACACAAGAGCAGTGTGTAGGCTGACTAAATTTGAAAGAATTCTGAAAGCGTAGCATAAATAACTTAATTTAGTGTTCAATTCATTTAAATGGGCGTTCCATTTATGGTTTGACTGAATTGAAAGATCTAAAAATGTTGTTACCTGTATACGTAAGCTTCCGCGGCTCGAATCCATGAATTCTCGGCTATCCGGGAGACGCCGCGTCGTCGGTCGACGGCCGTGGGGTGCCGACGTTTCGCCTGACATATCGCAGGCTTCCTCAGGGCAGTGACCAAAAAAAGCCGCAGGCATCGTCACTGCCCTGAGGAAGCCTGCGATATGTCAGGCGAAACGTCGGCACCCCAGCCAACGACGCGGCGTCTCCCGGATAGCCGAGAATTCAATGTTGTTACCTTAACATCCGTCAATGGCACACCGTTCATTCTCAGTGAAGTGCAGAGCTGTTTATTTGAAATGGAAAACTGCATTGAAACAGTTTTCTTTTCATTAACTATTAATTTGTTATTACAGAACCAACTTGAAATATCTGACATTGTATCATTTACGGTTTCTTTATTGCAAAGAATATTCGTATCATCCGCAAAGAGAACTGTTCTTCCGTTTCTAGTCGTCGAGGGCATATCGTTTACGTATAGTAGGAAGAGAATAGGGCCTAAAATCGATCCCCGAGGGACTCTACATGCAATTGGCAAAGAATCAGAAAGGTGTGTACATAATGTTCCATTATTCCAGTAAGATATTTCTACTCTTTGAGATCGTTGATTAAGACGAACATAACCAATCTAGAGCAACACCATGAATTCCATACGAATGTAATTTTGGAAGTAAAATGTTATGATCAATGACGTCAAAAGCGTTTAAAAGATCTAAAAACATTTCAATAGGTGCTTCGGTTTGATCCATGGATGAGGCGATATCTTTAAGAAAAGAAAATATGGCAGTTTCCGTAGATTTTGATTTTCGAAACCCACGATGGCAATCTCAAAACTCGTCGTGTTTACTAAGAAATATTTTCATTCATACGTAAAAAAGTCTCTCTAATAATTTTGAAAAAAAACGGCAAAAGAGACAAACCTACATTTGTTTAAGATTTTTTCGAATGGTAATTGAAGTGTACGAGAGAAATTGTCATATTATAATATTACATAGCTAGTAACAATATCGTAAGAAAGTACGTGCTGTTGGAGCACCACTAGTTATTTGACTACCGATTATTTCGATATCATTCAATTGATATTAATGAGGTTTACTTCCTCGTATGCCTAGTGCCAAGAAAGTATGTGATGATGTAAAAATTGATGTCGAGATTTTGTCTGCCGTATTTTCATTATTTAAACTAGAAATTTTGTTCTTACGCAATCGATTATCAATAGTAAGACTATAATATCAGGAACACAAATTTTAAAAAAGTATTGGTTTTGATGAAAATTTGAGCCAAATCTAGTCATTAAAAAAATACCGGAATGTTTTAGTAATAATACCTCTAAATTATTTCTTTAATATTTTGTACGGGTAGAGGCCATACACTAAATCACATAAATTAAGTCATTTTGATGAAAACTTTAGATCTTTTCAAATATTATGCCGTGTGTAATTTTTTGGAATATCCGCAAGTCGTTTTACGTCAATTTTACGTACAAAGAGGTTTGAGAAGATGCTAGATAATAGATATGCATAGTGTATTGTGTTTCAAGTATTTTGATGAACAAAGATTTGAACACGTTAGCTGAAATATTAGATGTACATACTTTGCAATGTCATTATAAATTTACATAACCATTGCAAATAATGAGAAAATTTGTGCGGTGTTGGTGTATCACTATTTTTCTGTTCGTATATTGTTGCAACTGAAACCGAAAGAAAAAGTGTAGACTTCTAATTACTCTGGGTTCAAGTTTCGAAAAGTGCCATACAGTAAACAAAGAATATTATCATGATGACAACATTATGTGCAAGTGTTCGGGAGTTTTCAAGTATTTGAAAAGATAAGATAATATCTCTTTTGTTATCGGAAACCTTGCAGTACAAACGGACTATTTCTTTTTATCTCTAAAGAATTGTGCCTAATATTTTTTGTTTTACACTCAACAATTGTTTACGATTCACTTTGTAAATACAAGGTGGTTCAAATATGACCGGGACTGATTTTTTTTACGAAATACTTTATTAGCAAAAATTTATTTGTACATGTCATTCTTCAAAGTACTCCCCTCCAGATTCTATACATTTTTTCCAACGTCCTAGGAGCATCCTAATGCCCTTTTCATAAAAGTCTTTTGGTTGACTGCAAATCGCATGCCTTGCAAATGTGATTTAAGCTGTCCAAAAAGGTAAAAATCACTTGGGGCCAAATCTGGACTGTACGGCGGATGTGGTAGAAGGTCCCACTTCAATTTGCTGATGGTTGCCATGGTTGTTTTAGCAGTATAAGGCCGTGCATTGTCTTGAAGGAATGCTACCAGTTTCCCACCTCTCTTCCGTTTGGATCGGATCTTTTCTTTGATTTCTGTTTCCAAAAGTGCTGAATAATAAGCTGCATTGATGGTGTTAGCTTCTGTAAGAAAGTCTACATGGATAACACCCATCCAGTCCCAAAAAAATGTTGCCATCACTTTTCCCGCCGAACGGATCTTCCGCGCTCTCTTGGGTTTTGGAGAAGAGGCGTGTCGCCATTCACGTGATGCCTGCTGGGACTCAGGAATAAAATAGTGAACCCACGTTTCATCAGTGGTTACAATGGACTTCAAAAATGCATCTCCTTCATTTTCAAACCGCATTAGAAGAACACTGGCAGCTTGCATGCGCATCAATTTGTTCTCGTCCGTCAAAGTGCGTGGAACCCACCTAGCATTCACTTTTCTATATTTTAGGTGTTTTTTTATCATGTCTTCTACACTACCCACACTGATGCCAATTACTGATGCAACTTCTTTGATAGTGATGCGCCTGTTCTCACAAATAACCGCATTAACACGATCAATGTTTGTTGGGGTTATGGATGTTCGCGGCCGACGATTATGAGGTTCATTCTCAACGCGCTCTCGTCCCTCTCTGAAACACTTACACCATTCAAACACACGGGTCCGTGAGAGGCACTCTTCCCTGTACTGTTTTTCGAGTCTCTGCAAAATTTCCGACGGTTGAACGTTTTCTCCAACGAGAAATTTGATGATAATGCGTTGTTCCACGCACCGCGGCACCTTTTGTTCACTCATCGTTCTAGCAAGACTCAGACGCGACTGAACAGGTTCTAACCTGCAAAGGAGGGAGGTGGGGGGTTGTGGCTAGATTCTCTCCAGGCGGTGCAGTTAATGCGTATGTCGGGGTATTTGAAAAAAAATCAGTCCCGATCATATTTGAACCACCTTGTAATTAATTCAACTTCAGTCAGAATTATAAACAACAAAGGCTTTTAAATAACATGAAAACTATTTGCGAATGTTTCAATACCGAAATGAAAACTTTCTGTTATAAAAAACTTCAGTATTTTAAACCGAAACCGGAACGATATACGAAGCAATTTGAGACCTTGGTTTCAATTGTACGGCTCGAATTCGCACAAACGGGTGAACTCGAGTTTGGAGCAATGGAAACCCGTGATTTTTTTCAGGATACATACACAGGATGCATGTAGCATTGGGAAAATTTTTTCTATCCGGTGTCCAGTTTTGCGTGGGGATTCGTGATTGTTGTAGAGAAGTTGAGAAAGTATATTATTGCGAATGTGTAAAGTCAAGGGATTTCTTGAACGATTATAAAAACTGAAGAAAACCCGGACTGAGTTAAATTATTGAATTTTACAACAATTTTAAAATGGTATTATCTTTGAATTAAATTGTTTATTCTTATACTTTTAAAATTGAAAGGCGAAATGACAAAAAGATAAATGTCCGAGTACTCGTCGGACTCGGACGAATATTTTAAAGTTTGCAAACATTGTTTTAAAGGAGAAACCAGCCCCGCACTGGCACCCAAATTCGAAGTACGAGACCCTGAATTTTGCGTTAATTATTGTCAAAGATCATTAAGAACTATACAATGTATAGGGGAGAAGTACAATCTACACACGTTTTCGTGAGCTCTTCCCCACATGTTAACCACAAATGGTTGAGTGATGAATAAAGATATAACCCAACCAAGCGAAGTGTAGGACTGAAAAGAGACCGGTGCATCTGAGAATAGCAACAGTTGCCTCGCGCGTTAGCACCAGGTTGGTATTGTAGCGTCGTGCCACGCTGAAATCGCCGGATGTGCAGCATCGCCGGATGTTAAACAAAGGGCGGAGTGATGACGCACTGGGACTTTCCGTGGACGTAGCGGGCCCAGAGCGGCTTTGGGGAGGAGGCAATGGGGGCGGCGGACAGCGCCAAAAGGGCCTATATAAGGCCAGGAGAACAATGCCCCAGTTTTCTTGTTCTAGCGGCGTCGGTGACAGGTGAAGCGCGTGTCTGTGCGTGTAGGTGCACTAGGGTAAGGGGCCGGCAATTCATTGTCGTGACTTGCGAGACGCGTTGATGGTCTCAAAGTAGAGCGGCTTCATACAGGGAACATCGGTGGTATGTTGCGGTGTGGTAGCCTTTCTTAAATTATCTCTCCTTGTAATGGGTCTATTTATTTAGTTTATTGTGAGTAGGGTAGTTGTTAAATTGAGACTACGGTCTAGATTGTTAATGAATCTATTTTACAAACCACTCTCGTCTGTGTTCAATTACTCCCGTATGACGCCACAGTATACTCAGTCACGTTCGTCTTCTAAAGTAACAAAGCATATTTGTATAACAGAACGTGATGCTAATTAATCAGCCCAATTAGTTTTTCTTCGGATAATTTTTCATACAAACATCACATTAATCACACAGAAAGAACTTAATTATTTAATCATTAATTAACGACTTGGAAGGCATCTTCATTACGTTGTATTTTATGGGAATCTGGAATTTAAAGAACAAAATCCGGGACGTTTTTAATTAAATCGGATAATGTAATGTACTCATGTTGTAGAATTTGTTGTGTAGCATGTGGTTACTTTTATGGTCTCAAAAAACTTCCGTTCTTCACATCGTTATCAGTGTTTACTAATATAATTATTGAACGCGTCGGAATTTATCCGTGGTTTAAAATGGGCGTCAGGGGTATTGTTGAACCTAAGATGACATTACAAGAGGGCCATGTATACATCTTCGGACATTGGTCTAGACGAGTGCTTCAGTTTTCAGTTGCACTGAGTATTCGAATAGCTCTATCTCTTTCTCTCCGAAGCAAAACAAAGTGCATGTTGCCCTCATCGCCAGCCCTACTCTCCGCTTGGTCGGGTTATACCATCAAAGAGAGGTTAGCAATACTTGAAAATGTTTGAAACAAAAATAGCAACCTGGCCCAGCTCTACTCCCACCACAACTTTCAAAAAGAGAGTACAAAAAACGTATGTTTACATTTACGGAATGAAGAGTTAGTGAAGTTACTTTTACGGAAGCAAAACATGGGGACATCTCAGCATTTGTTAAATGGTTGTGGATCAACCCATTTTCTGCCCTAAGGATGGGGAAGGAGGGATAGCGCGCGGTCCGTGGGCTGCATTCCAGGGTGCTGCTCCGACATTCGCGTGGAAGTGATCTGGAAGACACAGATCAGGGCAGTCTGCCTACGACGTCGACCCCGGCAAGCGCCACAAACTCACCGTTGCCAAATGCGTGACGCAAACTTTTGTCAACCGGCAGGGATTGACGCCATGTATAATATACGTGTGTGTGTGTATGTGCACGTTTATAGCCGTATATACGTGTGTGTGTGTGTGTGTGTGTGTGTGTGTGTGTGTGTGTGCGAGAAAGAAAAACAAAATAGCAGTATCCAGCAAATAGGAGAAAATCAATTTAATCATTATAATTTAGGTTTCAAAAAGAAATTATGCATTTCTTGGGTTCCAAAAATAAAACAAATCTGTCACTCTATTAACCAGAGACAACTCAGCGAAGCTTCATGGAATTCTTAAATATTGATTGATGTATTTAGTCAAAGAACAGTAAAAACCGTATGTGACGTATGGGGGAGAAGTAACATCTGAGCACGTTTCCTTGAGCTCCAGAATCTCTTCCCAACATTTTAATTACAAATAGTTGAAAGATGAATAAAAGTTAAGTTGAATAAAGTCACTCAGTATAAATTCTATGCTAAAACAGAATTGTATAAACATTTTTCTCAATTTATTAAGCATCCAAATTGATAAGAACAACCAATTTTGATCATCATCCCATCAAAGTAAGTTTGGAAAGTAGTGTGTACCCAGTGCAACTTGCAGCAAATTAAAGATTAAAAGCATATTTTAAAATAAAAATAAAATTATTTCCGTTAAAAGTAATTGACTTCTTGGACGACCCGCAAAAGCTCCAGCTCATAGCCAGTGGAGGAGCTAGCCAATTTTGGACCCGAGGTTTTATTATTTTAAATAGTTTTAATTAAAAGTACTTGATCAGATAATACAATAATAATATAATATATACAATAATAATAATATAATAAATTTCCACGGTGGCTTAAAACGCTACAAATTTTTGATGTGTATAGTTAGTGTTCAATAAAATCACTTGCTGTTAAATAGGCCTACAAGAAATATGGATTTCAGTAGAACCTATTTTAAAGTTGGTATTATTTATTTCATAGAGTCTACCTAGATATCTTCATAAACATTTATCTACCGTACCGCGACTTAAAAAATTTAGATTGCGGAGTTTTGCAAAATAAATAAATTAATTAATTTAAAAAATCAAGATTATTTTAACGCTCTGCTACAACACAGGCAAAACATGCATTTTACGCTCTCCTTGAGTTACTTATGCTCTCTAGTTGATGACAAAATCTGTTTCTTGAAAATGTGGGCGCCAATGAGTAATAGTTACTGTGTTAAATGCTGGACGAGGAATACGTCCGTTTCAACCACTGTAGTTGAGCTAATTTCCGTTTCGGTTACGATTTTATTGTCAAATATCCCAAAAATATTATGATAAATTTACTAGTTGGGCAATAATCCAATAGTGGACAACCGCGAGATAAAATGCTGAAAATAAGTAAAGAAGAGACAAAACAAACATTTTGCGGAACGGAAAAGGTAGCTTGTACTACTTGCGACGATCTGAAGGACTAGGGATGTCGAAACCTTGTTGTGAAGAGGTTAGCAGATGTTTTTCTCATTTTAAATTTCTTGATACATAAATTTATTTGCCACACCGTAGAACATCATCAATTTGGAATTCAGTAGTAAAAGTATTTTAAGATACAATTAAATTATTTTGTCTTTCTCCCACAGAATTGTTATTATCATTATGTCATGGTTCATTAGAAGGATTAAAGAGGCCACGAGAGTGGAGCAGCTTCAGAAATGGGCCAAAGCAAACACACATTGCACACTGTTGATAAACGTTCTGGAAATGATAACTTCCGTCGCGGAGGTCACGTCTATTGACATTAAATGGTGATAATAAATTAATAATCCTTCTTTTACAAACTACTCGGGGAAAACGTTTTGACCACAGCAATGCTCTCGTTTCTCATGAATGTAGGTCGAAACTAGGCCGGAGCAAACGGAGCACCGCTGTGGACTGCCCGAACGACGACTTCCGCCGATCCCCAATAAATATGGCTGAGGCAATGTGTCCCCATGTCGACTTTCTGCACTGGGGCCTGAGAACGTAGCAACGCCTCAGTACGAATGCATTACTAGGACTATATGCCTCACTAAACATAGTAGCCCACATTGTCTTATTAACAGAGCGCTGCGCTGTTAATGATTATCCCAGACAGAACGGGATTGAATGCAATTGCATCATTCACAATATTTCCTCGTCAAGAACAGTTTGTTGCATTTCTATTTGGTTTTTGGAAGCTGTGCACCTATTGATGCTTCTTTTACTAGTACGATCCAAGATAAAAGGACTCAATGATAAGGGAGCAGGCCGAGATTAAAACTCGGAGAAACAAAGGGAAGCCGCTGTTTTAATGAGGGTGATAAGCAGCAGGCGTCACATTTACTACACACTTCCCTTCTTCGTATTGACATCGCAAGATATTTTTAGGCTGCGAGGTTCCTAACCTTTGCGTAAGTATGCCACATAACACAGGTACTTATGATAACGTTTTAATTACCATTAATAACATTTTTCGTGATTACACATAAGTAGAAATAAGGAAGATTTACAAAGTAAGGTGCAATTGTAAATGATCATCACTTAAGAAAATTTCACAAAAACATCTAGAATATTAAAGAGATGTTACAGAAATATGTAGACAAAGAATTAAGACTACAGAAAATCTACTCAACGCTGGACGAATAAATCCATATTTTGCTTTCGTTGCCTAAATTCTCTGGTATTCAGGCATTAGGTCCTACCACACCCCTGTTGCAGAAAGAAGTCACACATCTAAAGAAAACACTTAAGACTTCACAACGGAGCCCGAAAACAGTTCTTCTGTGGGGGGGGGGGGGGGTACATCATTTTTGGATGGTTGTCTTTCGGGCCTTCTCTGAAGCTCTTCTCGGTTTGGGTGAAGAATGGCTGAGTAGGTGACGATACGTCGGAAAGGAATGGAGGAAATAAGTATCTCTCTTCCCACCGACAAACTGTTGTTTGGAAGGGCGAAGAGAAGAGAGAAATGAATGTTTATTTGAAATTATGAAAGATGAATCTGATAATCAGGGAGGGATATGATGCTTATTTTCGGTGGGTGAGTACGTGCTCTATGAACTTTGCGGTTGGAGCAGGTCAAGGCGGATAGAGCTGAGGAAACATTCGGATGTGCGGTTCTGGAGGGCTTTCTTTTTCGTTGATGTTTAGCTGATTTGTATGTCTTTGTCAACACTGGTGTCAAGATTTAGTGTCCGAGTGTAATAGTTGATCATAGGTAGGGGTCGGAAAGCCAAAGGAAAAATCGTTTTTTTGTTTTAGTTCTCACAGTAGAACTTTCAGATTTTTAGGTGTCGTAAATATAAATCTTGATCTTAGTCATCGTTTAGGGTGTGCGATAGTAGAAGGGTAAGAGCGTTTCTGTTTAATGTCGATGTGTCGTGTTCAAACTAGTAACCGATAAGTTATTACAAGGTATTTCGTACATACTGTCCGGTGTTGTAGATATTAAGAGGTGGAGTAGGATGGGATGTGTTGGTTCCCGCGGTAGAAGAAGATAACAGCTCTTTGGCGAGATTTATTCAGAGATTTTTTCAGCCCAGCCGCTTGTATTGTCAATGACTCGAAAAACTTATGAGTTGTGGGGCTAGAATTTAGATTACGGGTAGGGCTGTGTCGTCGGTATAGATGTAGTTATTAGTATTTGAGGAGGTTGGTAGATTAGTTGTGTTAAGGGAGAAAAATACCGCTTCTTGAAAAACGCCGGAGATGGGTCTGAGGTATGGTTTTAGGTGTAATTCTTAAAATGAAGAGGTAGCTTTTTAGGTGGATGGCCTAGGGAGTATTGATACTTCTTTTTGAAGACACGTGTTGGGGTTTAAGATGTGGAATGCTGTCGAGAGGTCGAGGAAGGTAGAGGGAATTCGTAGTTTATCTCTCTGCTGTACTTTTGTTGCGATGTACAAGGCGTAGCGTTTGCAGTTCCGTCCACTTGTGTCCTCGGAAGCCAAATTCTGGCTAGAGTCTTTTACGTATTACTGGAGATTTCTTTCAGTTATATTAGCTTTTGTTTTCTAACATGGGAAGTAGGCTTATTGGCATGTAGTTGTCTGGGTCATTAACTTTGGTAGTTTTCCTGGTGGTTGGGAAGTAGGTGAACTTAATTCAAGCTATTGCCAGAGACACTAATAGACGGATGAGTGAGGATTGTCAGTGTATGTTCTAGATGTTGAAGGAGGCGTTGGACATTCACTAGCTTTGCACGTTGACAGTAAAATTGCAGTCGTAATAATGTTTGCATGACTTGGCACATTGAAGAACTATCTAATTTTTTGTTATGAATGCCCTTTTGCTTCTTGCGAAATCTGAAGCAACCTACTTACTTGTCTCTCGTGTATGCGTCGTGGACGGCCGTGTGTTCTGCTAACCTTAGATCAGAGGAGCCCTCAAGTGTGTTGGTACCCATTGAACGGGCAATGAGTGCCAATGGGACGTGACGCAGTCAGCTGGATAAAATCCCTAGGGGAATATGTAACAAAGAACAGTTAAGAAAGTGGTGCTGGTCTTATTTTCGGAGCACACACTGTACTTTCGAAACAAATTCGAATTTCCCGCGCTTTGTGTATTTCATTGCTTCGATTCGTAAGCAAATATATTTTAGACTGTAATAACAGTCATTTACGAAAAAAGGAAATGATACATTACGTCTTATAATAATCGCCAACGTATTTCTATGGAAAATAAAACAAACTTACTTTAAGCATATAACACTAAGCGTTGAAAATTTTAGTATTTGCCACAAATTTACATGTTTATTTGAATATTCACAATGAGAAGGGGCCAGCTAGAAGTTAGTAATATTTAACAGTTGTGTCTACAAATTTGTTTATAATAGTATTCGTTCATTTACGATTTCATAACATTTTCAAAAACAAACATACAAAATTAGAACAGTTTTTGAAGCAGTTGGCAAGTCAAGTTTTATTGCACAAGTACGTTTTGAAAACGAGCGACTTTTGGAGCGAGCTTTCAAATTTGTACGAATGTAATAAAGGAACATTATAAACGAGTTTCATACTATATTTTTTGTATAACAGCATTACACATTTATAAGAGAATCGAACTTAATTTTGCGAAACTTCCCTGTGACGACTCGGGTATTTGACATCGTGCGAGTAAACGGTGGTCGGTTGTTCCGTTTACCTCTACCTCCCCCGATTCTCTCGCTACGATTGGCTGAATGTGAGATGACGCAATCACTCGCGACATAAAATCTAATACATCATATCTGCCGTGAAATGCCCGATTATGAACGATTTTTGGCAACAGAAAATGTTCTTTTATAATGCTGGAATACAAAAAGTGAATTACAAATTCGACGTAAAATTCATTTCGTCAAAATAACCAAACTCCCCACTCCTCTCGCTTCTAGCGAAGCGAGGGCTCAAGAATACGTGCTCGGATAATATGGATTTGTTTGGTAGCAAGTATTCATTTAAAAGAAATTGAAAAATTAAAGAACGAACTTACTATAGGGTATTATAATTAAAAAACAAACCTTATAAGAGCTTTTATAAAACCACAATGAAGACAGTGAAAGTTTCATTAATGTCAAAAATGGAGTTTTTAGCAAGAAATAATACAAGATTTGCACTTTGAGATATGTTGATATGGACAGAAATTGCAGTATAATATTACAGAACCTTTACTAAGGATGAGAAAGGATGTGGTGTTTTAGCACCACTAGTTTCTAGTACTTGTAAGATTTTTGGAGCCCTTATTAGTCTCATGTGTAGAAGTTTTGTAGTTATTAGACTTTTGTGTACATTGGCAGACCCAGGGAGAAGGGGGCATGGGGCCCATGCCTTTCCAATTAGGCCTAATTATTCTTTTAATGAGCAAAATGAATTTAAATATTAATGTTAGAATTATGTAATTATTTAAAAAATAATATAGTATAGTATCATATATACACTACAAAAATATACAAAATAATAAAAAATATTCATTTAACAAAACTCTAAGATGGCTCCCTCCAAAATGATGGGCTGGATCCGCCCTTTGCATATGAAGCGATGGCATAACAGGCAGAAATCTAGTCATTGGGTTGAGACTTTAAGTGACTTTGTCACGAATTTGCTCATACTATATTGCATTATGAGTTGAAAAAAACAACCACCAACCCAGTCAGTGCTTTTGAGTTTTATTGATGAATATTATTTATTCTTTATCATTCAAACTAATATTTATTCAGTATTGCCAAGTGTAAATATGATGCTTCCAAGGATTACCTCCTTCCCAATTAATTTCAAACATAGATAAGCATTACTGGTAACTTAACTTTTCGTTTATATAATTATCTTTGGGTAATAAAAATAGATAAATAAAAAAAAGCATCACAAAGTAGCATGACAATTTGCATTATTTTGTTCTTGTATTGCCTTTGTGTCTTTGTTATGATGAAATTAGTAGTCACTACTAACAAATGAAGTTCGAATTTTTTTGTCAATTTACTTTATATTGATATAAGGAAGGGTGACAAAAAATCATCAGTTGTTTTTGTATTTGTTTGCTTGAATATGTAGTGATTAAAATTATTTTTCAATTAAAATTTCGATACACACAGTTTTGTTATTTAATTTGAAATAATTCAAAAAATTATTCAAACATTTAAATGGTTTTTAATTTTTTTTACATGTTTTAAAACCCAGATGATTGTTTAGAGCTGGGGGAAATGTTTTCAACGTTAATTACGACAGTATAGTAGCTCAGTATGTATACTGAAAATGGAGAAAATGTATATAAAAATTCAAATTATTTAAATAAGTAGTGTTCCTCAATGAGAATAACAATTAATAAATTTTAAACAAAATAGAATAGTGGAAAATTAATTTTAAAAAATTGTGAGTATTAATATCTTTTTATAATTTCAACAATATATTTTTGAAGAATTAGGCAATGTAACTTCTTTCTTGCATTTTGCTTAACTTTTATTCCAAGAACATCAGAACTTGCATTTTGTTAACAAGGATTTTTATTATAAAATACTTTTTTTACATCTCATGAACATCTTCAGTCTCTCCACTTGCATTACTATAGTTAACCATGTGTAGCATGTACTGTTCTGCTAGACTGTTCAACTGGTTCACCTTCCAACCTTGTGTGCTGAACTATGTATTGAACAGCGTCTGACACTGACAGCATTACTTGCTGATTGGAGGAAAAATTGTGGACCTCAAGAAGGGGTTCTTGGTCCATTGTTTGCCTGCCCAACACTACTGCTAATGGATATCCCACTTGTGCTGTGTCTCGCAATCTTCTCCCAATGGTTAATTCCAAGCGGTCATCAACTATTATATCATCAGCAAGCACAGGATCTTTATCAAGCAGATGGAAAAGTGACGAGATCAATCCAGACGCTACTTCATTTTCTTTGCTACCAGCCTGGAGCAAAAGATAAAACAAGAAAATTCTTGATAAATTATAAATTATATTGAACAATACTAACATGCACAATATTCATATTGATGACTCAAACTATTATCTATATATTCTGACAAATTTTATTATTGGAGGTATTATTGGTAATATTATAAGGGACACACTGTTTTTTACTTCCTCACTACAGCTTATGCTTATGGAGAAAGTAGTAAAGAAAGAGAAAAGAATAAATTTCATGAAGCCAAAATATCTTGCTTTAAAAATGTAGTTATTGGAGTGGATTGAAAAGAAAATAAAATTTTCCCAATTCAGAGGTTTTTAATGCAAATTGAACCTATTCTGTACTCATAAGTTCACTTGGCTGCCTTTGAGCAAAAATAATAATGTAAAAATTTAGCAAAGCAAGCATTTAGAGCAATTATTTAGAAAATGTTTAAAATGTCCTAGTTATATATAATATCTCCAAAAATTGAAAGATGTGTTTCTAGTTCTCAGGGCCTTTAAATTTGAACAGAATGAAATGTCATTGGGCACCGATAATGGCCTGCACTCTTGTTTGGAAACTTTTGTGTTACATGATCAATAAACATACCCATTGAAATATGGAACTACAATACACAATAATGTAATGAGAGATGTAAATATTTATTGAATCATTCTTATTTATATTTTATATTTAGGGCATGTTTATGAATTCTTTTAGTAACACTTTAATATTAATCACAAACATGAAAGTATTACAATAACTGAAATGGAGAATGCTGATGTAGTGAAGGTCAAGAAAATAATAACAGTAAACTAATAACCTTAAATATCAGGGTGATCTTAAAATATTAGCTCTGTAAAGATACTACATTGAATTTCAATTCATTCCATTTCAATCTGTTTGACATAGACCTTGCCTTTCTCCACCACATATTGTACATATACTACAACATTGAATACATACCTTTGGAGGAATTACACAGACTTTGAATGGAGCGAGAATCAGAGGCCACCGGATTTCTGATGTTGTGCTGAGACACTCCACAACAGCAGCTAAGATTCGAGTCATTCCTATACCATAACATCCCATCTGTAAGAAATCAGGCTTGCCATCTCGCTGCATGAACTGGGCCTTAAGTGGTTTGGTATATCTGGTTCCTAACAAAAACGTATGGCCAACCTACAATGTAAACGTGAAACTGCAATGTAATCATTATTTTCTGAACCAAAACATTTTTTTTTCATGGAAGAAGGTGAAAAAAGACTCACAGAAATAAATAAGAGGAGTATACAGTGATAAAGATAATAAAACAGATGAAGACGGAATTTAAGATGATCTTCCAATGGTGGATTAATTTGGCATTAAAGCGAGGTGAGTACATCACACAACTCTCGGTCCCTGTTTCAGTGTTGAAATGGCTGGATGAAAAGTCTGTTTGTACAATAAGCACCTACCACAAGGATGAATTCAACAGTCATTACAAAGAGAAAAGAAGAAATTTAAAAACCTGTGTGTGTTCTTGATTACAATAAATCTATGGGAGGGGTAGATCTGGAAGATCAGTACTAGCAAATGAACTTTTTTGAAAGGAAGAAAATCAAGAAATGGAATATGAAAATGTTCAGATTATTAAATGTAACTGTTTTGAATACATTTATTATTTGGAAAAAGAATCATACTGGGACAAGAATTGATTCTTTGAAATTTCGTAATAATCTGGTCATGCAATTGTTTTCTGCTCATTTACATGACAAACGAGCAGTATGTGAACATAGTTTGGTGAGTGATTTACATTGTCTATCAGGATGATACTTCCTTAAAAGAATTCCACAAAATTAAACAGAAACTATGTGTGGTCGTCACAAGAATGCGAGACGTTGAGAGCCTACATTCTGGTGCCCAGATTGAAAGTTGGACTTCGCTTTTAAAACAAGTGCCCAGGCAATCATAAAATGGAAAATTATTAGAAGAGTCTGTAAAGAAAATGATTGTACCTAATTCTTAATTACATTCTACTATTAATAAACATTGATGTAACTGAATGAAACTGTTGGGCAGTTATATTATTATTATAAATTTCATGTTCAACAAAATAAAAAAGATAGCTGGCTGTGTGAATTCAATTCAGACTTTTGTAAATGAACAAATTTTGAAAAACATACACACCTCTCAAATCGAATTGGTACTGAGATATGGTGTACAAGCCAGGGGTGGTGTGTGCATGCCCAACATGCCTTTAACGTACAACAGTTATGGAAAAAGAACTGTTTAATACCTGATACCTAATCTAAACAACAAGGTATCCAAAAACATTAAATACCCAAAGTACAACCACAAAGGCTGTAACAACAAAATTAAATCACGACAGCAGTTAAACAAACCTATGGTCTCACGACCAACAACACTGTGCGTAGGACTCTATTGACAATGAAAGAAAGAAACTAGACAAAAATATAAACAAAATTGATTAATCATAGAATATTTTCTGTGAAATTAAGCATGTTTATAATGAGTGAACCAAATAAAATATTCTGTTATTGCATAATATGTTGTGATTATGTATTAACTTAGATCTAATAACTACTCTTAATTTAGAAATTCAAAAATAAAACTGTTTAATATAATGTATTTACTGTAAATGTGCATGTATATAATACATGGATGATAATATTACATACTGGTAGAATAAGATTTAGCTTCATGAGTTGTGATTATGTATCAGTAATTTATATAAACAAACCGGTGTTAAATAGTTCACTCCTAGTATAAAATATGTAATATACTTGTATTAATTGGTTGTTGAGTTGTTTTACTGTCAAAATTGTTATAATTATATGAATTGTTCGGAGTTGAACCAGATGATAAGTCTCTGATTTACTTGGACCCTACACTAAAGAAGTTGTTGTTGGTGTCGGTGTTGGTCGCGCGTGTTGTTGCGTTGTCGTTGTTGTTGTTGTTGTTATTATTATTATTATTATTATTATTGAAGCGATGTGTTCACAGTAAAGGGCATGTTTTCAGATTTGGTGAGCGCAACGCTGCCTGAGCTGAGATGCTCTCGCAGGCCTCGCTGGATGTGCTGAGCTTTCTACCCCCCCCCCCCCCCCCCCGTGCTGCTAACCGCACCTTTCAATTGGCAGCCACCTTGCAATGCTGCTGCATTCACCCTCGGCACCATGTTGAAGGGTTAACAGAGTGTTGACAATTTTTTTCTTCAAATTTTGAATTGTGCAATAACATGAAAATTCTGTATGCAGAGTCCTGAACTTATTACAAAATTGTAAGATGCATTTCTAACTTAAATAATACACAGAATTAAATGGAAATATATCCAGTAGTTCTTCTTAATACTTTGGTTAACGGCAATTAAGATATTAAGGAACGCCTGATGCCAAGCTAAGTCCTTGAAATTCAATCCTGAAACATTTTCAAAGAAACATAAAATATGTATATTTACCTCAATTCCTTGCACATGAGAAAGAGAGGAATTCCCACATGACCCACACTTGTTCACATCTCCTTTCCCTGTGCTCTGAGCAGTATGTGGGAATACTTCAGCATTATTTCCATGACCACATATTTTACATACAAAAATATTATCCTCTCCCACATCTGAGGGAAAATGGAATTCGTGGGAAAGAGAACCTCCCATAGTACCTGTCAAACCTGCAACTGAAATTGAAAAGGAAAGAACTTTAAATGAAGAAAAGTTTCTGACCTTATTTCACACAATTGCAGGGAATATATCTGATCATAGTAAGTTAAAGAGAAATTGTAAAATTACCGAAAAACACCTTACCTACTGATAGGAAGATAAAACAAGATATTTCATTTTAAAATCACTGTTCACTCTTAGGACATTCTTTGCTCTTTTTTCATATATAGGACTTCTTAATATATTCTTCAAACCAATGAATTTATTATACATTAGTAATACCAATAAAACTTGAAATTCACACCCTCATATACTAGATTAAATTCACTGAGATCAATGTGCAATTTAAGAAGTTGATCATGAATGAAATAAAGTGATTATAATTTTTTATGAAATATTCTTCTATTACACTACCATTTTTATAAGAAATAACAAACTTGTACATCACATACTTTCTTATACTTTTGGTAACTTAGGTACTCCAATATTGCAATGTATATCTTCACAACACTTAAGTCATTATTTGAAAAACCTCCTAACTAAATGTAGTATCACAAGTTTAAAAAAATACAAATCTTCAATTATATGCAAATTCAAAAAACTTAAAGGAAAATATCTTACAGCCATTGCGCTGTATTATTAAAAAAGGTTTGAAAGGAAACATTGCCCAGGCTGAGATTTGAAATTGAGGGTTTTGGATTACAAAGGAACACAGCTGAACAATGTGTTCAAATGCTGAAAAGCATTCTTAATAATGCAATGATTAAAGATGAAAAATTTTCATAATATAACTAAAAATTTCATGAACATTACTAATATTTTGAAAAAAAAAATATGTACATGATGTTATTTATAGGTCTACTATTGAGGAAAAGGTAGGTTTGAAAGTAAGTTGAGCTTTCTCAATATATGATGTACTCAAGGTTTAACTGAGACTCAGACCTATGCCTAAAAACAACAAACTTCCCTCTATTCAATCAAAAACTTTAAAGAAAAATGCATTATTGTAAGATTGAAAATTGACTATGAGACTTTAATGGAAACCGACAATTTGGGGTTTTCCGATACCAAACAAATTGTTACTTCCCATTCTCATATACATATGACATTCTCATATAATATACTACGTATATGTATGTATATGTATGTGTGTACTAATATACGTAGTATATTACTACCTGTATGCTCCAGAAAATCCATTTTGAGATTTCAACAGAAATACAAGTTTTGGGGTCCCCTGATACCAAAAAAGTGTTTTTATCCGAAACACTATCAGTCCGATTTTTTTCCAATGAAATTTGTTCTTCACAATTAGGTCTTTCATTAACATCAAGTAATATTTTAAAAATAAATTAAAAGTTTTTGCATCATCTAGAGTGAAATTGGGCAATATTAAAGGCAAGATTTTCTCAAAAACGGCTCCAAATTTTTTCTTTAAACTTTGTGTAGCAGAGTGGTCTGAACATTAAAACTTTAAACAATTTTTGAAAAAAATGTGTGATTGAATATCATACAAATGAGACCATTTACATAATTTTACGTGTGTTTCACTCTTTTCTTACAAGAAATTTTAAAAAAGCTTTGAGACATTTTTGAAAATGTTCAAGAGGCTTCACATGAAATACCCACAAAATTTAATGATTTTTTTTTTCAAAATTGCAAGAAGAAGTCGAGCCAGATCCATCACACAATGTTCGCTTTACTTCACCTCCAAAGGGAGGCGTACGAAGGATTTTATTGCCCTAAAAGTAGAGACAGAGAAAAAAAAGAAAGAGAAAGAAAGAGAGAAAGAAAGAGTGAAAAGAAAAAAGAGAAATTTAATAATAATAATATTAAAAGAAAATAAAAAAGAAAAAGAAATCGAGCATCAGGGGACCCTAAAATATGCATTTCTAAAAAAAACCTTTGAAATCTATTTTCTGCAGCATTACATATCTTTCTCTGTACTATGAATATTACGTTGTACATGGATACAAGTGTCACTTCAAGAGTCATGGCAACTATTGTTTATATTCCCAATAACAGCATATGCAGATATTGCACTATATACATTTGAAAACATGGTGTACACAGTACAAGATGCGATCACCAGATGCCATCTGAGTGCATTGGTGTCTAGTAAGCAACTCATGTAAACGTTAATATCCTAAAGACTATGTTTTGAGATGGTTGTCACTTAAGTTGAACAGCAAGCATAGGTAAAAATTGCATTTCTGTGAGGAAGAAATGCTCGTGTGTATCATGCCAAGCTGCAAGTAGCCATTATCGAACACAGTTTACCAGATGAAAGGCATTGAACTGGCAAAGGCAGAATTAGCCACATATACCGGTATGTCTGCAATGACATTGTTCCACATTCTATAGAATGACAAAGATGTGCAAAGTGGGTAACTGAGTTGTTTTAACTGAGGTAAAAAATGGACTCAATACAAGACATGTCATATCAATCTGAAGAGATTCTAACATGAAGGAAATGAGATGTTGAATCATATTATTGCAATTGATGAAACGTAAGCTGAAGCTCACGAGTCAGAACTAAAGAGGCAATCATATGTTTGATCATGAAAAAACAAAAATCCATCAGCGATGGAGGACATGCTTATTTTGGCTTATGACAGCCAAGGTATTTTTGAGGGCCAAACTGTCACTGCTACAGATCATTCCTGCTGCATACACTGGTGTACACTGCAAAGGAAACAACCAGGGCTTCTCAACAAAGCAATACTCCTCTCTGATAATGCAATAAGCCACACTCACGGAGGACTATGTGACCAGAACCTTGTGGGATAGTGGGGTTGGGAGATCTTGGAACACCCTCTATACTACCCTTATCTCGGCCCATGCAACTTTGATCTATTACCAAAAATGAAGACGCATTGTGCGGGAAGTTGATATCCAGCATCGAGAGCATTGTAAACAGGGAGTACATCCCAACTGTGCATTGACAAGAGGTGGCGCCCATAGAAACATTGCATATAACTGATTGTATCGAGTGCCTTTCTCATTGTTGGCAAAGATGTGTGGACATCTTCGGGGGTTGTTTTGAAGGTTGTTAGCTTGCAAGAGTATGAGTATCACACATACTGTTTTGTTTTGTGCATATGTAATGCGAATAAAACAATGATTTCTATTTACCCATAGTGTATTGTACCCAGATCCCAATTTAGTACAAGCATTGCGAAGTACATTTCAGCGACTTTCAAACATCTATCCTGAGATTTGTTTAATGCAGCTTTATTGACAGATAAAAAATAGTTGCCAAGATTTCTGAAACAACCCTCATATGTACGTGAGAAAAAAATTCAGCTTGCAATGCCACAAAAGATAAATTTACTTCTATGTTGTAGAATATTACTCTTGCTTCAGTATCAACACACAAGAATTTAAGATTAGGAATGAGTGATATTAACAACTTGTATCTATGATCAAGAATTATTTACAGATAATCATCCATCATGTTCTTCAGGTATCAGAAAAATCAAACAAAAATTCTCAACAATGCATTGTCTCTTTCATGCAACAACAATAAAAAGTCCTGAAGTCCTTAATTTCACCTCTAACATACTTCACTCCAATTCTGTTGAAAATAGTCTTGTATGATGCAGTTACTGCTTCATAAGTTTCTTTAGCATTTTCCAAGCTTGTATCAAAAGTATAAAGATCTTTCATAAGAAATTCCTTTGCTCTCATTAATCCAAATCTTGGTTTCATTTCATCCCGGAATTTGTTTGTTATTTGATAAAGACGTAACGGCAATTGGCGATAGGAAAGCTGGGATATAGAACCCAGTAGATCAGTTACTGCTTCTTCATGGGTCTGAGAAATTTAAATTAATTACTCATAATAAAAAATAATTATTACTCATCAACTACTAATTATCATTAGCTAATTTAGCATGTCAGAAACTTAATTAATAATTAAGATGGGTACTCACAGGACTCAATACAAATTTTTTGTTGTGGCGATCTTTTAATGTAAATAATTCATCAGCTACTGCAGCATCATCAAACCGTCCTACAAAAAAATAAAAATAAATACAATTGATTGGTTAGGCAAAATATGTTTTAAGCATTTATCACTCATTTTTTTAACAGAATTCAACAATCAAATAGATTAGGAATTACTAAAATTCATACCTGACATTTTCCATAAAGTTGAAGAAATCAAAGAAGGAAGGACCAATTTCTGGGCATCAATTCTATGCATTTCTTCATTTACAACATCTACTAACTTTCTCAATGCACGTTCGCCAAGAGGTAACATGTAGAAGAATCCATTATTGGCTGCTCTGATAATTCCCATGTCCATCATTAGCTAAAAAATATGCACATCCAGTAACTAGGTGAGATACAAATCAAATATTAAAAAAAAATAATAATAATTTGTATCTAATTGCGTGTTATGATTTACTAAACTCAATGTTCACAAGACTCATACCTTTTGACTCTTTGACGTAATGTCATTGCATTTCACTTCTGAATTCTTGGGAACAATATTTTGTGGTTGAAATAACTTAGAAACATAATAACGCATTACACGAGCCATTTTAAACACAATTTTAAATTATCCCCGAACTACGATTTACTCTACAATCAAATTATGTTGGGACTTCACAGCTGCGGTACGGTTGTTTCATTTCAAATGTGGGCGATTCCAAACATTCCAGATGCGGATTTATCTTCACGCAGCTGATTCAGCATCTGAGAGTGAGAAGTCATGGAAGACGGTTCCTTCCGATGGCTTCCGGTTGAGAATGTGATCGAAACACTCCGGTAGCAGCACGATCGTGACATCGATAAATATTCCAGGAAAGTTTTGCTTCTCACTTTTCTTGTGTGGTGGTGAGAAGAGCGTAAACTGGCCTAGCGATCTAGTTTAAGCGCTCGCTGTATTTATTACATCTTGGACTGAGAATCGCCGATGAAGACCTTACACCATATATCACATGGAATACCCTACTACAGTACATTTATTTAGTCGTGCACTTGGTGTAGATCAGCTTTCGCGGTTTCATCCAATCGGGGGTTACTAGAATGACGTTCAAACTCCCGATTGGATGAAATCGTGAACACTGATGTACGTCAAGTGCATGGTTAAATAAATCGTAGTATACAAAATTGTCCACATGGCACTCAAGTTAGGCAACGCTTGCGAAAGAACGTTTCACGAAGCAGAAATAACCGAGATGGATGCGCTTTCACATTTATCATTACAACCAAGCAAAGCCCTTTGAAATGAACTATGATGAAATACATTGTTAAGTCTTAAATAGGCGATAAGCAAAAGTATTGTGAAAGTAATGTTAAGTACGCTTTGCAAATGTTGGTCAGACCTTCGAATGGCGAAACTGTCACCTCTCGCCCCATGCTTTCCCATCGACTTGCTATTAGTCATTGGGGACAAGCCTTTGACGCGCATTTTTAAGTATTGTTGCCTAAGATATGAATTCTATTTGTAAAGATATTCGATAAAATGTAAAAGTTGATTATCGTTAAAGAATGGATTAATTTTTTATCACCACGTGACTTTTCACAAAAACAAATTGAATGTTCTTCCATATCAGGTTATTAGACAAATTACAAAATATAACTTATGCAAACAGTTCTTTACACATTCCCATTATGAAGAAACATATCATAATTCCGTTTTCTCTAACTTATTTGATGGCCAATATTAATTCTATTAGTTCAGTTTTTTCTTCATAAATCTTATAATGAAGTTCTTTCAACTTGAAGTCAGTGACAACATTTTGACAAGTTAACTTCAATGACAAAATATTGCATTCAAGGTAAATTACAATTCTTAAATGGCTTGACAATTTGAATCTTTTGAATACAAATATGTTAACTTCCATTAGATAAAGCTCATTTTTTCTACAATATATCCTGATTAATAAGTACAGTACTTCAACAATCATTCATTTACAGACACCTAAACCGCAGAACTGAGGAAGAAATACTTTGCTAAAAGAAAACACTGACACAAAGAAAATTTGGCCTATTTATTGAATGAACCACAGATACAAAGTTCAGATATAATTGGTCAACATTTCACTACAAAAATTGTGAGAGAACTTCCAAGTATCAGTGTCACACCAACTCAAAAAATAAGTATACACATCGATGAATAAATAAAACAAGTACCATTGAGATAGACATGCATGTTTTTTTAATCATTAGATTGTCTATACAATCCATTCAATTCAAAATCTGCTTGTTTTTGTGAATGTGATTTATCAGAGACATTGTAAGACTTGGGAACACTTTAAAGCACTGTATAGATTCTAGATTGTTAAAGCTGCTTAGGTGATTTCCCAGGGTAACGTTTATGAGAAGCAGTAATCCAGATTCATCAGTCAGTGCTTGTCAGTGCTACATCAAGTCTTCATAAAACAATTATTTCAGAATCTTTGGAAGGTTTTTGGTACATTGCAGCATACCAAATGACACTTCTTAGTTTTTGTTATGTTACTGACATATGTCAGGATTCTTACACTGAATATCTAAAACCATGATTCAGGACTTATCAAAAATACAAGGCAGATGTTATTTTTCATATAAGTAGTTTATGTACATACACACATGCATGTATAATAGGTACATAACATACATTATAAAATATATTCAAGTTCAGGTACAGTGACACACTTTTGAATATTACTAACCTCAAATAATGATCACTCTGAAATTATAAACAGTGATACTTTGTTGCCCAATATCATTGCCATCCTGAATAAATTTATTACACTAACAAAAATAAAGCCATCTAGTGCTAGTGCTAGATTAAGCTGGAAAATTTGGTTCTTAATGTTCAGTGTTCATTTCAAACATACATCAAAGTGAATTACAATCCAGCGCCCGTCACTTTTGGTTTCTTTGACCTCCTGGTAGTGTTGGCTGTATCCGAGTCTGAAGAATCAGATTCAGACTCTTGTGTGTAATTATTTACAGTTTCAGACTTACAGTTCACAAGGGAAACTTCACTTGATTCGGCTGCGAAGTTGCCCGTAGCTTTAGCTTTTTCAAGCGTGCGGATCTGAGCTTCCAACAACGAATTCTGTCTTTTTAAGTCGTCGATATCTTGTTGATGAGCAGAGTTCTTCCTCCTCATGAACTGTATATAATCCGCTGCTTTTTTAAGAATGAGAGCTCTGCTAGCTACTTTTTCACCCTGTAACGCTGGCACAGATTCACGAAGACTGCTGAAGCTGTCCTTTATATGATCACGACGTTTCCTCTCCAGGGCATTGTGATGCGCGCGTTTCTCCGCCATTTATTTCGACTCTCTGGTAAACTTGGAATAAAGCAAAAATAGTTCTCTTGCACCCCTTATATGAAACTGAGCGCAAAAATTGCGTTAGAGAACACTTATCAACACACTAGAACTACTTCTAGACCAAACAAATAATCCACAACAGACGGTCACTCTTAAGCACGATCCGCCATTACTTCCCTAGGGAAACAAACGAGTAAACAACAAAATTTGACCACACGCGAGTCGCGCGGTACTTCAGCCAGGACCAAGGAAATTTTACTGAGACACGCACCGTGGAAAGTGTTGCCATAGTTGAAAAGTGAATGGAGTACTGCACTATTGCTGTCGTACGGCAGCAATATCAAATTGTAGTACATTTTATCCTACATTATTAGAAGTATCGTCCAAAATTATCGTACTTTATTTTTTAAAATTTTTAATGCATTTTACTTTAAATTATTTTTAAAGAAGTATTTTTTTTATTGAGGATACGAATGGTAATACAGATATTTAATAGCATAACTACATAACGTTTCTATTTAAAGTTTTTTCCTCTAGAAGTTTTTATACATTTTAAAACTATTCAAAACAGAGACAAATTAAATAAAAAACACAATTTAGATTAAAAACTTTTCATCTCTTTGTCCGTTTCTTCAGAATTTACTCTAAATGTAAGATAAACAAAAGTATTATAATAACAATCAGCTTTAAGGCAAAGAAACAACATTAAATTTAACATTGTTTTATTGTCCTAAATTTATAAGCATTAAATTATTATATGTAAGTAAATAGGTTAATGGAGAATGGGGTCCAGAAATGAAGTTGCCTTCTCTTGCAGCGGATGCCTTTGACTCTTTCAAGATGTACTTCACACTATCAATTTAAGTGGCTCAAATTATTTTTGAGGTCTCTGCACTTACACCCCTGATTCCCCATCCTCCCTCCTTTCTTGAACACTAATGGAAATCATTCACTCCAACTTTCACTTCTATCTATTTGGAAAGAAAAATCTAGTCATTACAACAGATTTGGGAATGTAGACAGGGATATAACGCATCTAAGAAAATGTCTACAGTTATAATACCATAAGCTTATAAGTTCCAAATATGTCAAAGAGTGGATGTTATGTATTCATTTTTATTTATTTATTCACATTATTAGAAACAGCAGATTCCCCCAATTACAGGACTATCTTTAATAAGTATTACTTATATTTTGTGTATAAGATGTAGCACATCCAAATTAACTTTATAACAACTAATTACTAAAGTAAATTGTCTTGGGTCCACCTCAATAAGTATTGTGTTTCATCAATGTGAGATCAATTGCACAACGTGAATCATCAGGATTTGTAGGTGCTCTAATAAATAAATATCAAGAGGGTTTGGATAATCCCCAGTAGGATTTCCTCAAATGAAACACATGCCAGGAGCAGTGAGGAGATAGTGGCAAACAACATAAATTAAGGGCGAAGCTCACTCCATTGTATACTGTTTACATGAACTGACACAAAATGCATGTACAAACAAAAAGAGTAAGGTTGTAAATACTTTTTTAAATGAAAGTGGTAAATACTTTTTTAAATGAGACTGGTGGCAATATTGGCATTTTTGTTGATTCATTGATATCAATTACTCACAAGATCAACAAATATGCTGGCACCTACTTATAACCATTACATTTGTATCTTATAATGGCTAAGCCTGATGGATGTGTACATGTAAATATAAAAATAGAATAAAATATAAAAATATTGTTCAAGGAAATTTTTGAAGCAATGGGCATAGTTTCTTATCACAATAAATGCAGGTTTGCTGAGTTTATTCTCCACTTCTAGTAATAGACTCATAACTTCCCCATCAAGACAACACCTTGAAGCTAGATTCCATGTTTCAAATTCCATGTCATCTTTTCCATTCAGTTTAGGTTGAATTAAATATTGAATTAGATAATATTAAAAGATACTGTAATGAAAAATAAGATAAGAAAATGTACTGATTTATAAATAAAAATAAATGGGAAACATATGTTACATACAATTCTTCTCTGGTGCCTTGAGACAATGTACTATTTGTACATCATTACAATTTTTACATAACTGGTTAATTTTTGTCCAAAGCCTCTATCCTGGCATGGCACTAACTACTCTCACACTTTTGTTTGTACTTTGAATCCACAGCCTGGCTCCATCCTACATCACATTCAAATCCTTATAATTTATCAATATGTTTCTGAATGTACAGTGCTGAGCCAATTCTTAAGCAAAAGAGTGTGACAATCGACTAGTAATGCAATAAGACACAATGACACCCAGAGAAAACACAGGTAGTGGTTAACCTGAATGAAAAGTAAACATATTTTTTATATATTTTGAATGAATAACATTCCAATTAGGTTGGGTCCCAGGTTAAACTGTCCCAGCTGCCCCCATGGGGAAACAGGGTGCCCCTGTTTGTACATGATGTCACTTATTACACATTATATTTTTTACATTCCAAACAAGGATGTTTAGAAAAAATATTCAGCTACAAGCATATTAAAATTCTCAACCTAGGGGGATGCTGTGTAGCTAATCACAAAAAATTTTAATAATTGTATAAGAAAAATTTTATAAGAATAAAATAATCCTCTCAAAAGAGGGATGACAATCCATATAATGAGAGATATTCTATTTGAACTTTGAAGAATGAAAACTATCAAAAGCAACAGCAAGAACAAATCAAAAGAATGAAGTAGAATATTTCCCAAGAAAAGTCCTCAAATACAAACGAAGAGGAAGAAGCCCTGGCAGACAAACAATGCAAGGGGAAGATCAAGAACCTTGGAAGTGACTGAGGGGATATTGATAAACCAAAGGAACAGCCCAGCAGACCTATACCTTAAATGTTCATGATGATGATGATGATGATGAGCCGTAAGAGTTTAAAAATTGAAGCTTCAACATGTTTGATGCACTTGCCAGTTTCTCTATTCCTCTTCTTCCTACAATTAACTGCTTCTCATGTTTTTATTCTCTTTTTAGCTTTCGAATATGAACATTTCTCCATTTTTGTAGGAATTAATGTTCTTATTAGAACTGAAAGTTAAATGAAAAGAAATTGTAAGAAAATTAAAGAAATTACAAAATAAGAAAAAAGAGGAGCGAGTTAACTTCAATTTAATGAGGTTCCCAAAGAAACAAATATTGTACTCATTTATTTCCTTTTATTTTAGGTGAAGGTTAACCTTTCAATCCTAAGGACATATCTGATACTTCCTTATGGAAATATGTCATGGATTCTTCTACATTTATCTTCTTTGGCAGGCCATAAACATCTCATGGACATTCATAGGCACATAGAATATGCTTCTTAACATTACGAATGTCACAGGGCAATCAACTATGTGTGGTTCTACTTGTTGCAAGAACTTGCAAATTTTTTCTGGATGTGATTAGATATTCTTAGTTGTAGGCATTGTCAATTCCATTTAGAATGTCATTCTTTGTAAATAGCATTTATGCTGTTAGCAACATAGATGTTTAGAAGACATATATAGGAATCAAATTAATTCAGTGAGACTTTCAACATTGGAAATTCAAGAGCTTTTGAACAATGGATCGGAACTTGGTTCTTCTGATGAGGATGATGACTTTCTTCCAGGACTGTTGCCTAGTTTGATCAATGAAAACGATAGCGAAGAGAGTGATGATTGTGTGAATGACTCTACTGGTGAGTCTTCTCAAATTCAAGAGATTTCATTTCCTTTACAATGGAGTGAATTGACAAGAATATTTTTCATTATTTTTTACCATTTTATTTTTCATTATTTTTCTAAAATTAAAGGCAGAAACAAATAGATGTTTTGAATAATTGGTAAGTATTGAATACGTTAACACAGAAGTGCAATAGCAGTTCTTTCTGAATGTATTTGTATTGTGTATAACAAATGATCTTCAGAAGATGACAACTTGATGCTTTGACAATGAATTGAGATTATTTTGAACTTAGGCACAAGTCATTTTCCACAGCAGAACAAGAAGCAATTTTAACAGTGAGAGAGATTACATTGAATGGAAACAATTTGAATAATATTTCAGTGGGTAAAGGTAGGTATGATTGTATTAGACGTTGGAAATAGGGTAGCAATTTGTAATTGAACTTAAAACACAAAATGGCACAAATAATAATTTTAATAAAAAATATTATATATTACAAGATTAAATATGATCTTATTAAGTATTCTTAGAATACTTTTCTCTGCATAATAATTGACATAGGACGGATATTTCAGATCAAAAGCATTTATACTTTTAATTTAATTAAATTGAGCTAACTTTGCCAACTTCTTGTTGGCAAGGAAGTATAAATCATACTTCACCAATTTTATCACATTAGTATTGTACATGACATGAGATAATGTATGGGATGAGGTTGAGAAAAATGACAATTTGTCATACCACTCCAAAGTGGACAACTTTGATGCTGCCTGTTCGCAAACTTTCTTCTTCCTGAACACCGTCTGTGAAATAAAATTTAATGTTAGTTCTTGATACAAAAGACACACAAAGATCTTATTAGAGACTGTTGTAGCTTGTTACTTAGAACTTTAAGGGAGAGAAATGAGAGTTTTCATGCCAATACTTCTGCAAACAAAAAGACAGAAACACAAGAAGAGGATTAATATTGCATTAAATTAGGCCTCACCATTGCTGGAGGGTTTATTAGCAGGGGTTATGGTGAGCTGTTGAGAAATGGAGGTGGGGAGACCCAACTCTGGCAGCCAGGTCTTCCGATGAGAAGCTTTTCGTGCTTCGTGCCCAAGGAATATGACAAGGCTGGGGGTGAGCAGGTCCAACTGTCTTCTTAACATCTAAGATTTTTGAGAAAATTGATAACCTCCAAGGTAAAAAAAAATCTCTCAATGTATATCTAGTAGGGGTTCCACCGACAATATTTTTGAGTTAATTCAGTAATAATTCTCAGTGCCTCTTGCTTATGAAATGTTATCAATCAAAATCAATTCAATTCCATTTAATATAAACATTCCAGCCACCATTTTTTTAAAATTTACTATGCAATTACGATCATCAACTCAACTCCAAAAATAAGACATGAATAATTTATGTTTATCATTTGCTAATAAAATACACTGTAATAAGCAAGGTTTAACTTGAAGCAATAAACAATAGGGCAGGGATTTTGGTTAATAACAAAATCCTTTTTATGTAAATAAAATTGTTCAATTTTTATGTAAAGATGTTACAAATTTATCATCATTAAAATCACAAAATAATAGTACTAATTTTCATAAAAAGATTAAATCAACAAGTATACAGCAACATACCTTGGCTTTTGAATTTTTCTTTTAACATTCTGTGTGCTTGTGTATTGTGAGGCTATTATTTTCTGTTTGTTTTTTAACTTGATAATTAATTAAAGATCAAATTTTAAGAAACAACAGAATTATTAATTTGTTATATTTGGAATTATTACCATTAATAAGAGTGCTTTAGAAGTCAAGAGTTGCCAAACCTATAGTGAAATGTAGCATGAGTTTGTAAAGGAATTAAATGTTTTATTGTTTGCCTCAATTAAGCAAAATTTCAAAAATTAATTTGGAATTCCTTCAAATATCAAGATATGGATAACCAACAGAAGCATTGTGGAATGTCTGATTTCACAACAGCTTGAGAATATAATAACTTACTCTAAATTTTCAAGAGGTGCAGTAAATACTTATGCATCTTCACAAAGGACAAATACATTTCTTTATAATACTGACAAACTATCATTTTCAGCTAAAGGTTTCATTTAAAAAGTTTTTTTTTTTTGAGATTCTCTTCTATAAAAATTAATAAAATTAATGGTGAGAACAAAGAAGTTAGAATCTACTAAATTTAAAAATTAACATTCATAGTACATTTTTAATGAAAACTGATTGTTTGGGGGAAGAATGAAGTTTATCAGTCTATCACCAAAAGGCAAATAGCATGCTTCCCAATAACCAATTTAATTTTAAGAAATAGAGGGATGCGACTAAAAGTTTAGAAGTCAGTCTGCTCACATTCCACCTCTGCCACAAAGATTTGGATCCTAGTTCTTTGATTGGAATTAGTGGTGGGCAATATGGACCAGGTGGATTAGCAGTAGGCTTTCAAAGGACTGTCCCAATTAGTCATGCCTCACATCCCAAGTATCATGCAACATGGTCAGTCTTTGTCATCTCTCAGCCAAATTCTGGGCATATTTACTCACTATAATGAGCCAATACATGAATGAGGAATAATAAATTAATGCATGAAGTTGGAATAAAGATGAAGAAGAAATGGAAGATGTATTGATAAGGCAGAAATAATTCAAAGACCCGAATTGGGAACTAAATAACAGAGCCAACACCAACAATCAAGATTTGACAATAAGATTTCTTGGTTTTCCCAAAGCTGCACAAGTTCCTAGTTAAAAATCAATTAAGGGATCCAATCACAATTTGTTACTAGTATTTCGACTGCAAGCTTTTTCAATAATCTGCATAAAATGTTAACTGATAATTTCTCTCTCTTCTCTAATTGACATCATCCCTACACAATACTGTATTTTGGGGCTCATGCAGCATGTCTTTGCATCACTGTTGTCAGATATATACTTTCAGCTCATTGCTCAGCCATAAGGATGGGAAAGGAAGGATCACACGTAGTCTGTGTTGTATTTGGGTATAGCCTTGGCATTAACTGATGTAATCAGGGAAATCACAGACCAATGAATCAGAGCAGTTCATAATTGAACTTCAAATTTGATTCCAGAAAGGTCACAAACTTGATTAAGTTCATTACATCAAGCAAAAGTCTGGCACTTACACAGATTGAAATTGTGATTTTCCAATCATCAGTGCTAGTTCCAGTCTTAAAACAATGTCACAATGAGTCTAGTTATTGAAGCTGGTATTAAATTGATGTGACTTTTTAAGGCTATTACCAGGTTAATAGAATCCCCTTACTCTCAACATCTTTCTCCATACTGGGTCAACCCAACTGAAATTACCCAAGGGTAATTACTTGACCGATTTCTAAGAAAATTATAGTATTATCTCTTTTCTTCCTCCCAAACTTCAGGAGTTCCAAAGAAATGTAGACATTTTTTTTAATAGTTAATGAGTGACAGCAGCTTTTATTTTATGCACATGCATTTTATCAATTGCAAAAAGACGTCTATTTTTGAAACTATTGGTCCTAAAAGGTTAAAATAAAACAGTTATATTTGCATTAATGGTATTATAAGGGTTCTAATGATCGGCCCTTGGAGATCGAGATCGCCCTTCGGCCCTCAGGTTTTATCCTGCCTGAGATCATTAGAAACAGTTAAAGTCCATGATAAATAGATTTTATTTTTATCTTAATTTTAATGACTCAGATTTATTTATTTATTAATTAACTAGATGTTAGCCATCATTTTGTCTTTTCCAAATTTCCTCCCAAAAGTTGTACACCATCTATTTAAAAACATGTTTCAATTTTTCTCTCTTTGAATCTCTCATGGAACTGGAGATAAAATTCTGAAATATGCATACTTAAGAGTATTAATTTAGATATGTTTTTAATAAATTGAAAATTATCTTTTCCCATGGATATTTGGAGAAATTCATATGTAATGCATATATCATCTTCATGTAAAACACTGTTCATTTAGACTTTTAAGTAGCATTTTAAGAATTTTTTAGAATTTTTGCAAAAATTTTTCTGACATTAGAATTTATGGAAAAATGTCATATTCTTTCAATCTGACAAAAACAGACATCAATGCCACATGTTTAATAGTTAAACTGCACAGAATATTGGAAGAAAAGCATCTATGAAGCGAGTCTTTTGTAAAGTAAAGCACACATTTAAAATATTTCTTTGAGTTTGTAGCCTGTGGTTTCAAGAGTATTATACACTTGGACTACAGTGTGAAGTGAAAGGACTTTAGGAGACAGCTGCATGTCTGATCACTGATACACTGATACTGACATCACTGATACAAAAAGGAAATAAAAAGAAATATTTAATTAAATTTTATTTCATGTACATATGGGATCATATTTGCAGTAGAGAGAAAGTTATGTAATGCTGTGAAAAACTGAACTCGAGATTTTAATCGAAATATGTTTTGGGGTCTCTCGATATTGAAAAAGATTTTTTATCAAAATGTCCGTCTGTCGATCTGTCTGTGAACATCACTAGCATCTGAATTATTAGTAGGATTTTTCCAAAATGAATATTCACCAATCAATCCAATTCAAAGCTCTACAAATTTGATACGAACTCTTTGAATTTTGAGTGTTTTACATGAAGCCCCTGGGATATTTTAAAACTTTTCACAAAAATGGCTCGAAATTTCTTGTTTAATTTCTTGTAAGAATCGAATAAATACACATAAAGACTATTTGTATGATTTTCACTGTTTCAAGTCTAAATTTACAAAAATTGCAAAAGATTGAAAATTTTGGACCATCTTGTATTACTATCTTATAGAACATTGAGAATTTTTCTTCAAATGAAATTCGTTCTCCACAATTAGTTATTTAATTACTATCATGTACATTTTTTTGAAAATATTTGTAGTTTTGCTTAATTTTGTGTGAAATCAAGCAATATTAAAAACAACAAATTTAAAGAAATTTAATTTTGTTAAATTTAAAGAAAAACTATTTTTTTTATTTTAAATTTTGTACTGAGAGGATTAAATGCACTGAGTAACATTGACAAAGAAGATGATATAAGAGACTGATATAAGAGATAGTAGTTGAACACACTATTGTATATTTTACACTGCGTTGAAGTCAATTGCATTGGTATGTGATGAAATGTAATGTAATTACTAATTACGTATATTGTGTTAGGTGGCAAGTTAATGCTTTAAAACAAACAAACATTAGCTTTCCCATAATTGTGATTACAATGCTTGCTTCTTTTGAGATGTTCTAATGATATATTTATATTTATACTTTCTGGATTGTAGGAAAGATAAGTATGTTGAATATCTTTTCTTTGCAGAATTCATTATTTCAAGAAAAAATTAGAATTAAGCTAAATTGAAATACATGATATACATCATAAAGCAAATAGTTCACTGATTCATGCAAATAAATAAAAAAATTTAAGAAAGTGCAAAAATTTATGCAAAATAATACCACAGACTGCCATATATTGTACTAAATCATTGTGATTCCCAATAAAAGGTTTAAAATTCAAATAAAGTTTGTAAAAATAACATCAACAAGGATTTTCTTAGGCCGGTATTAAAAATGGGAAATATCCTTTTAGTTAATAGACTATCAATTACACTGTAAGCAGATATCTTTTTTTATTCCATTATATTCGAAAAATTATACTAGATATAATTACACAATGTTTTATGAATTTATTAGTCACATCATCAGGTATAACAGCTGTAACATACTTTGTTAATTACTAATTATCATTACTAAAATTGATGCAAATCATTAAAAACTGATAAAAATTATTATGATTTTATGCCAAAAAATGGAAAATTAAAAATATGTAAGTACGAAACCAAAGGAGATGGCTCACCATATTTGAACATTAGTATTAGTACAAAAATCAAAATTTTTTAAACACTGAAAAACAACATCCTTAAAGGAATTCATGTTTCAAGAGAAACTCTGAAGAGGAAAATGCCATCTTTTCCGAAGGCACAAAACGGAAGTGGAATGAAGCCCAACATTAAGGTTTAAGAGAAGTTTATAGACAACTCGCTCGGACTCCTGTATATAGGGAGTTTGTTTAAATCAGTTTTCTCCAAAATTGTAATGTGAAAATTAGAGTTTATTTTACAAACTAAGATACCTTTCTTTCTTTAATAAAAGATGTGTATATTATGCATTTGTCATCATACACAAAGAAAAAAACTCTTAATCTACTTGATTCATATAACCTATATAATTTTGCAATTCAGTTTTCCTTAAGAAGGTCAGTTAATCAGACTTTTAATTTTTTAGTTCTTTCAATATCTTTGCAATTTGATAAAATTTTGGCTAATTGGTTTACTAAAGTTATTCTTCAAGCCACATACTAAATTATTTTTCTGCTTTTCTGATTCAATATACGAAAGGAGTTGTTGATCTTGCAATCAAATTATTGGAGTCTTCATACCACACAAAGAATTTATCTGTATACAGTAAATGGTATTTTGATAGAAAACAATTATCCTATCCACTTCACTAAGAAAATAACATCAAAGCGTCTTGGAGAGTTCAATCATATTAATACTTCGAACAATTGTCTACTTGTTCAGATGAAGATGATAATTCTGATCAGTGTTAAACTACTTAAATGACTTTAATCCCAAAGTTTCAAGATAAGTTTTAAAAAGAAAGCCAAAACTCAAGCATCAACATCAAAATTACAAACACTAACAAAAAGGAACAACTAATTAGAAATGTTAAGTATTCTTTTCCAACTTTTGGAAAACGAAAATATTGTCTTTTATGTACTATATTTGTTTGTTTTCTGACTTATATACACCAGACAAAATGGAAAATTAAACAATAGATGAAAGAACATGAAAATAATATTTGAACTACCGCCCTCCCCCTCCCTTTCTCACAATATATTTTACCCAGCTTATAAGGATGGCATAGGATCAATTTTCACTGTTGCTTTGAAATTTTAAAAAATTGCAAAAGTTTGAAATTTTTTGGACCCCCTCATTCAACTACATAATTGAAGATGGAGATTTTTTCTGCAAATAAAATTTGTTCTCTACAATTAGTTTTTAAATAATCATTAATAAAACGGTAACAAAATATTTCGTTTTACTTTCTGTACAGTTAGTGCTGAATGCCTTGAATAACATTACAAACACCATTTTGAGGTTTTCTTTTGATTATTCAAAACATATACACAAGTAATTTTTTTTGCAATATCTCTCTTAAATGTTGTTAATATTTATAATACAGGCTTTCTTTAAAAGATATAATGAATATATACATTTTTGGATTTTGTGAGTGTAAGTGCTTCAAATGATCTCTCATGAAGTTTCTCGAAAACATTTTCGGAATAGAGCTCAAAATAGCACATTTTCAAAAATGCTCAAAATGCTCTGAATTTTTTAATGAAAATTTGCATTTAGGACCAGGTTTTACTAGTTTCTCTTCTATAACATTCTTAATTAATACATTTTATTAATTTACAAAATATGTTACACCTGTTATACCTAAAGATGTAAATAATACATTCATGAAACATCATGTAACTACAGATATATTCTGGAATGGTCCTAAGCAAATGCCATACTCTCAACAGGTGGTAGTTCAAGCCTGAAGAAAGTTAAGACATACATTTTTAAATTAATACATTGTGAGCAAAAGCAAGTAATGAATCTGCAATCAAATCAAAGTAAAATTTTTAACTTTTATTGTGAAACATTAATTCATTATTTTTATTTTAAAAAATTAGAATTAGAAGCTGATTAGAAGCTACATCATGCTAAACAACTTTTGCCAACAGATGGAGCAGAAAGCAGTAATATTTTTACATCTATAGCATCATTTTTCAAATATAATGGAATATAAAAATATTTCCTTCTTATAGAGTAATTTATTGTCTAATTCAAAGGATACCTGTCATTTTAAAACTTCATTTTAAAGTAACAGCTTCAGCAAATTTTCACCAGTCTACTTACCAGACACTAAATCCTGTAAGCGTCTACAAGGTCCATTTTCTTGATCATGCTGAACAGGAATATCCAGATGGGTGCCTTTTCCCAAACCATCACGATCTGAATGTTCAGTAGCTTGACTACTGCTTTGCATAAATTGTTGGTATGTCAAAGAATGACTTAAAGCTTGTGGAAAATTTTCCTTGTTGTTTGGGTACACAGAATTCACTACTAGATTCCGAGAATAATGTGGACTTGTCCGTGGAAGTGGTTCTTTAACCACACCTGCATACAAAGGATTGCCATACGGGAGTGGTGGAGTTTGCTGTCTGTAGGATGGCGCACACACTGAAGCAGTTTGTCTCACACTTGGGTGAGGGACACTGTGACGTGGAATAGAAGTGTACTGTACACTACACGCACTGTGAACTGGAATGTTTGATCCTGGAAGAAATGCATTTGGGGTTTGAGAAATGCCTGTTCTATTTCCACCTGTGGGAGTAGGTTTGTACTGAGGCACGGTGCGAGGGACACCTTTCAAGAGCAAGTCAGTTTGAAGCACAGCACCATTTGAAGTGTAAGGCAAGGCATGTGCAGTCGCTCTCTTCACTTGAGGAGTCACTAAATGTGCTCCATGTGAGCCTAGGAGAGGTAGTTCTTCTATTCGAGACCGAGGCCATGCTCCTGGCAGTTCCATGCTGCGACGACTAGCAGCACTGGGTAACGCTGGGACATACCGCAAAGGAGCACTTGAGAGCATGAGAGGGGGACTACCACCTGCATCACTAGAGCACGAGTCCTGCAAAAATCAATGTCTGAATTAATTACTGCTAACAAGCAATGGAACAGTGGAATTTTGGACTTTAAACACACATTATAACTTGCCAGAATTATATTTGCAGACAGTCTAAAGATGTAATGTTTACCAAAAATCAATTTCAGCAGAGGTAGAATCACAAAGTTAAAAGGGAAAAGGATCATCACATTAACGATCTCTACCTACTACTTGATGAATTCCATCTCTGAAGATCACAGTCTTGATACTGAATGAGGTAAATAGCAGTTTTTCGCGATTTTTCCCTGCAGTTACAATAAAGCCAGTCTTAATTGGGCTCTACTGTTTGTCAAAAAATGTCAGGGAGTACGAATGGATGATTATTGAAAATTAAGAGAGCATGAAAAATTGTAGTAAGAGTATAATTTTGATTTTTACAATGAAGTTAATTATGATTTACTGGTTAAAGTATTTTCAATTTCACTTAAACTATAAAAGCTTTTCTATGCGAGTGCACTCAAACAACTTGTAAACAATATCATTCAATTCCTGTTTTCATGTTTTTGGGGAGTCTAGGTAGAATAGTTGTTTCATGGTCTAGTGAAGATCTGTATATGAGCGAAGTACAATGTTCCTTTGTTCCCTGACATCAACTCTAGCTCTGCCTGCATTCACAGGATCATCCTTCGTGCAGATAATACAAATCCAGGTGGTAACATTAAGCATCCTTGAGACTATCCAATGCACAATTTCCAACTCATTTTATTCCAAAGTAGTTTTTTGCCATATAATCCAAGTCATCCTTGTCACTTGGCTACGAGTGTCAAAATTCATAATGAGCCTGTCCGCCTATGTGCATAACATAACACATCCTTGAGTCTGTCAAAGGCATAATTTATGCCTACATATTTTATGCCAAAATACATTCATAATCAATTCAAACATGACATTTCAACTACTAGCAGAATGTTGTCATTCCTGCCACTCATTCTTCATTTTTGTTCTCTCATTCATCAAGATAGCTATTAGCTAATTAAGAGCATTGTTACTGATTAGCAGGGCTAGGATTACGATTGAACTTTTGTCATATGTTTAAGAATTATTCTTTTTAAAGTGATTTGAAACCTATTTGATTTTCTTCTATATTCCAGGAATAATACATACTTTAAAATATTTAAGAGAAACTCACATATTTTGCATATTTCAACATTTTGTATGCAATATGTTCCGTATTAGAATCTTCCAAATTATTCTTATATTATTTTTGACTTCAAGTGCAATTTAATGTGGTCAATCAGGTTTAAAAATAAATCCCAATAAAAATAAATCCCAATCAAAATAATCCCACTCCCAATAAAAAAATGTTGTGCATGATAGTAGATAATTAAATGTTATTGTGTAGATAATACTAATGGTGAGTTCTTTTCAGTTCTATTTAAGAACCATAACCATTTGATTAATACAATATTTCAATCTTTTTATTTAGTTGTTAGTCCGTATTTGTAGATTTTAGTTCATGTATGTACATATTTAGGAACATGTTATTCCCTATACATCCCAGCCCTGCTAATTAGTATGCAATATTTGACTTGCCAAGCTTGAAAACTGTTCTATGAGCAGGTCCTTGCAAGCAGTTATGGAGAGAAAATGATTAGATAATACAATACACAAAAATGATAAAAATTTTTGTAAAACAGTACATAGTCACTTACAGGTAGAGCAATGTGGGTGACAGTGTCTGAGAATTTGACCTTCTGTTTCTCTCCAGAAGGGCGGCCTTCAGCTGTGGAGAGCTGGCTGCTGGGTTTGGCAATCGGCAGTGGAGGAGGCTCTTGGGAGGGTTGCTGGCCTTCTCCACTGCCTGCACTGCCGCTCTCTGAACAGGAGCATGAGTCTGCAACCACAGTCAATTATTTCAATATTAATTACACTACATGTATTACATTACATTTAATTACATGTATTACATTACATTTAATGTACATAAAAAAAATTACCACATAAAAGAGTCAAACTGTAAGTTTCAGAAATGTTTTTTTAGAGAGATGTGCAATTTTGCCTGAACTGATTTCTTACCAATTGATACACAACAGAGTTAAAAGAAAACTGAAATCCATACAACAATCAAAACTTCAAGAATAATCTGAAAGATACAAGTTACAAGAATTTACCATGCAATGTGATCTTTTGGGAATTGTAAAACTATATACCTTAGGGTTTGACAAACTCCCTCAGACCACTGAAAGGTTAATTTGAGAGACTTAATGGCATGAATAAGTAATTCCATGGCAACTGTGCTGTATCTCCCTTATTATGGGAAAAAGTAGTTTGTTCAGTGCATAGTTTTATCCTGATTGTAACTGTAAGACTTTCGACCAAATCACTGTGCATTCGTGGTTAAGAGGCCATTCATTATGTAATGCAAATTTGGAGTATTTTGAATGTCTTCTGTCTGTAACACATACTTGAATAAAGCTATTTAATAAGGCCTGTGACACCCCCCTCCCCCATTTACAATAAAGAAAAATATATTTCAAAACAGGAAAAACCCATTTGTAATAATTTTATTCAAGATAGATATTAAAATTTATGATAAATAAAGTTACAATTAGTTGGTGATGTCGACCTTACTTAACAATAAGACAGGAGACAATTTTTGAGTGAAGGAGTGAGGCATAGGTGCATACTTCATTTTTGACTATTTTCTGACAACACATCATTTTGAATATTATCTTCGCAATCTAACAGATTCAATCAATATAGATGAAATATAATTCCCTTAATCGTAACAATTACATCACAATTTATTTATATTTTAAAAAAATGTATTAATATCTTAATGTTTTAGTCTCTAACTACATACATAGAATTATTTCAGCTAATGTTTAAAAAAACAAACCATTATGTAACATTAAGCTACCACTCCATACCCCTATGTAAGGCAGCGACACGCTGCCTAAACCACCCCCACCCCTCTTTAGCATCACATAAATTACAGACCTCCTCTAATTGGCACAAAAGTTAGGATGCTAAAGGCTAAGTTTCAAAATTGGAGAAAATAAAGAAGTACAGTGGCCTTTAATTTATTTATATTTATAAATTAAATTTGTAAATACCTTTATGTCTTAGTTTTCATGTTACATTACAATTCTGCTTATCAAAAATGCTCAACAGTATTATATTTAACTATGGAAAGTTTTGGATAATAGTGTTTTCTTAATGTAGTGAAACATGGGGTAGAGGCCAACATGCAGCACAATGAACCACAGATGGTACTGAACTGAGATTATTTTTGTTTAAAATTAATACAGAGCAATCTCATTAGCATGTTCCTCATTACCCCGTCTTCCTACACAGCATGCCAATATTTTTTTATCCTTGTTCCTATTTTGTGAAATACTTGTTTAGCAATTGAACAATCTACCTTAACTTGTTTAAAGTTTTGCTTTGTTCAGAGATTCATGTGTTTTCTGGTGCACCGTGTTCAATGAGTGGTTTCCATAGTACTTTTAGGCATTTGTAATGAAGATTACTTGGAAGGTACTGGAGAGTATAAGAGGTTCTCTCAGAGAGAGATCAGGATATTTTAAGTATGTTTGATTACAAACCCAAAGTCAGAGAAATATGTATTGTGCCCCTTCCATCCTTGTTCTTTGTGTCATGTTCTACTACCACACATTCCTTTGACAATGAATGCAATTTAATTTTTTTTATCATTATTTGCAATAAAATGTGTTATAATCAGATATATTTCTGTGTGTAAATTACTTTCTATTCCATATTTTCGTGTTCTAAAGAAGGAAATGTGATATTGAAGAATTGAGCATTTTTGGATTATGACTTTAAACAGTTTTGGTTCCTTACACAAACATATTTCTCGCACAACTTTTCTTAAACAATGACCTTGTTTCCCCCTCTGTGTCACAATAAAAAGTTGAAGACAAAAGCTTGCAGCGAGCACTGATGACATTTCAAACACATCTTCACTGGTGTGAAAAACTATTTTCTGTTGAAGACGAAAATTTCTGTCATTGTTTTTCTTCAAAAGATCTAAAGAAATGACCATTGCAAGTGAATATCCATCACAGGAGATACCTTGAACTCCTGAGAAAGTTGGAACGCAAATTATTGAGAAAGTTGTGAAGGCATTACTGATTCTCCAGAGATTGGCAGTGCTTCATAAAATCTAGTGGCCAATTTCGTTACTAATACCCCATCTACCCACATTTCTTAAATCCATCATTCAAGAAAAGTTGCACGAGTAATGCTAACTGGGTTCCACTGTAAAAAGTTGAATATGTAATTTTGCTACCGATTCACATTTGTGTCCTTTCAAAGCTTTCATAAAAAATGAAATCACTGATTCAATTATATTTTCTGAATAAAAAAATTCGTGAAGAGATTCAATAATTCAAAATAGACCAATGCAAAATAAAACCAAAATAGGCTGCATTATTACTACACAAGATTATGTATCACTCATGACAAGGGAACAAATGGATTTTCTCGTGCTTGGACATAATCAATAAAGTTAATAACAAAGACAACAATTTAGCAAGCTCACCAAGCAAAAGTCCCTAATTTGCACTAATGTAGCCAAGTCGTTTTACAAACAGGCATAATCACATTGATAACTTAATGACATTTTAAATTAAACATTTAAATAAGCCATGAATAAATTTATTTATTGTTCTGCAATGAGGCACGTCAAATTGCACTGTAACACCTTTAAGCCCAAGTACAACCTATACTCAGACTTTGCTTAATGCTCGGGATTCCCAAGCCCAAGCATCGCTTGGGCGCATGATTTCTTGTCTTTCAGCTCAAGTGCCCAAGTATATGTCGGTTTGGGGAACTGAGATCTACCCACTGATGTGGCTGAATTATGCTGCCATTTTTTTTGTCAATTTGAGAATTATTCTGTGAAATTCTAGCTGGTTATGTCACATGCTTCTTGTAGTAACTTGTAGTGATAGACAGGAGTTCTGAACATTGACCATCACACAAATTCGTTACTTTTTGATAAATCATTCAGCAATTATTATTGACGCTTTGGATGAAATGTGAGAAAATTCGGATTTTGAATAATACATATTGTTGTAGAGCAGATTTGTTTATGCTGTATTTTTGTAATATATTCAAGTAGGTCAATAAAATATAAAAATTGACACTTTATCTTCCAATTGTTTTCTACTAACAAAAAACAAAACTTTCTACAAATAGTAAGGATTTATGTACTTTTTTCACCAAAATAATTACTGATGTCACTTAAAATACCTCTAAATACCCTGGGTTCTTGGGCCCAACCGGTCACCAAGCACCTGGGACTTAAAGTGGTAATAATGGGAATTATTTAAGTTAAATGATTACATACCTTCACTGCCACTACTGCTTTCCTGTCTGTCCGGATTAAGAAGCTCTTGGGCTTTCTCACGTGCGGCAATAGCCATTGCATCTGCATGTACAGCCTGGGCGTAAAAATACAAGTCCACAAACAGGTCTCTGTCTTGTAGGTCAATGGCTAGTCGAAATGCCTTCTCAAATTGTTGATATCTAAAACATGCACACAAGATACTGTTAGTCATCAGATGATAATTTTTTATGTCTGCAAGCTAAGACAATTTGAAACTTTCTCAAAATTTCCAAAATCTCTCAAATGAACAAGAGAAGACACAGACAAACCTCAGCAAATGGTGGAAAAACCTTCGAGTGAGATCCCGAACTTGATCAGAATACTGAACCTCTGTGGCAGGACTCATAGGACGTGATGGCATGTGAAAACACCCCAGAGCTGACTGCAGTAGCCCTGTGGAAAAAAAAACAAAAAAACAATCAAATCAAACAGATTAACTAAAGTTTTTAAAACTAAGATCTGAAGTGATGACAGTGATATATAACAATGGAAACCTAATGTCTAATGATGTACTATCATAATGACCTATGAATAAAAAGGGGGTACTAAAGCAGGGCCCATCAAAAAACTTGATTTCTAAGGAAACACTTCCAAAAGTTCCAGGGATTGTCAAAATTAAAATTTTATTTAAAATATCTCAGTAAGTTTATTAAAATGTTTCACAACCAACACACTTTCCTTTACAGAAGGGCACTGCAAAATTTCACTGAATAACAAAAATACTACCAATTAAATAACTTCCCAAAAATCAATTAACTTTTTGTCATATTGGGTTCTGCCTTATTAATGCAGATCTAGTGGTCACATTCAGATAAAAATTTTCTCAGTATGTTCAAGAACAACTGAAATCACTGAGATGCTTCTTTCCTGTGTACTCGAGGTACATATTCTATTGAACTATTCTATCTTCTGTACTCTATTGAACATTGTTCTGTTTGTGCAGTACAAAATTTTTTCATGTGAAAAAAATTTAAGGCAGAATGAAGGAAAGAAAGAAAGAAGGAAAGAAAGAAAGAAGGAAAGAAAGAAAGAAGGAAAGAAAGAAAGAAGGAAAGAAAGAAAGAAAGAAAGAAAGAAGGAAAGAAAGAAGGAAAGAAAGAAGGAAAGAAAGAAGGAAAGAAAGAAGGAAAGAAAGAAAGAAGGAAAGAAAGAAAGAAGGAAAGAAAGAAAGAAGGAAAGAAAGAAAGAAGGAAAGAAAGAAAGAAGGAAAGAAAGAAAGAAGGAAAGAAAGAAAGAAGGAAGGAAAGAAAGAAGGAAAGAAAGAAAGGAGGAAAGAAAGAAAGGAGGAAAGAAAGAGAGGAGGAAAGAAAGGAGGAAAGAGAGGAGGAAAGAAAGAAAGGAAGAAAGAAAGGAGGAAAGAAAGGAGGAAAGAAAGAAAGGAGGAAAGAAAGAGAGGAGGAAAGAAAGAAAGGAGGAAAGAAAGAAAGGAGGAAAGAAAGAAAGAAAGAAAGAAAGGAAGAAAGAAAGGAAGGAAGAAAGAAAGGAAGAAAAGAAGGAAGAAAGAAAGAAGGAAAGAAAGAAGGAAGGAAGGAAAGAAAGAAAAAGAAGGAAGGAAAGAAAGAAAAAGAAAAGGAAAGAAAGAAAGGGAAGAAGAATAAGCAGGGAAAGAAGGAAAACGAGAAGACTACAAGAAAAGAAGGAGAAGGGGCAGCAAAAGAAGAATTTCTCTCCAATACGAAATCAAAAAAGTACTCTCGTTGCAGTTAGAAAAAACTTAATTGGATTATCACCAACAGCATAAAGCAGAATGAAGCACACACCTGCAGTAGCAGGTGTAAGAGGCACCCGCAACAAATGTTCAATGATCCGCTGGAGAATGCAGAGGCACGATTCCCCAGCGGAGTCCCAACTCAAGGTGAGCAGCAGGGCAAGAGCTCGGTCAGGCAACTCTAAGGAGAGGTACTGGGACACCAGGGCCTCCACTCCCAGACCCCCTGCAGCAGCCCCTCCTACCAGACGAAGAGCTGCCAAGGGGCCCCTGCAAAAGATTAAATACAAACACCTTCAGCACGGTTTGCCTGCCTACACTTTGAAGGTCTATACACCAACATACTGATAAACCTAAAGGTCCCTAACATCCCTCCCCATCCCCAACAAAATTGATTTATTGATTCAATATATATTAGAGAAAGCAGCAAGAAGTGTATATAGAAACAGAGACTTGCGTGGATTTGCAAAAATCTATTTTTTCTTCTGGCTGACAAAAAGAACACAAATATGAACGAGCTCTTTTTTATCCTCACTTCTTCACATACAGCAATGTACATTGAAGAGAAGATATAAGGAGTACAACAATGCCATAAAAAAGTAGTAATATTCTTAGTAACAAAATTTAAATATCTAAAAATGAATGTATGTACTTTTGTGTCAATTGCCATCCCCTCACTCCCAATAAAGACATTTATTTATGTGTATGCTTCACAATAACTTTTAAACCTTACAAACATTTACTGCAAAACTTTGCACAAATACAGTGGAGCAGCAAAGATAAATTCTAGAGATTTTTTGCATTCCAAACATGTTCCAAATTTGGTCACGCCACTGACATTTTGTTACGAGATTTGATACAACTTGCGATGCATCTAGGCAGTGATATTGTTTCAGGTCATGTAGAGGCAGGGTGGGGTAGAGAGGAGCAGTGCAGGGCCTAGCATGATTGGGCAGAGTGGGGCACAGATAAGACGTGTTACTGGAAGGACAGGTGATGCATTTATGATGAATGGACGTTTGTGAACAAAAACTAATATATTTAGTAGAAAATGACTTTGTGGATCAAATCTTATGTGGCTTCAAACACTTTTTTGTTTTTCACATTAAGTCACTAGTTTAATTATTAGGTTAAGTGATAAGTCATCCAACATTGAAGATTTCTTATTTTACTTGGAAGATGAACCTTGTAACTTTTAAATGACCAGAAAATTTTCTGTATCTTTGTTACATTTAACCCTACAGCACACACGCAAGTAAACATTCACCAAGTACACATAGTCATCTCATTGTGAACCATACATCAATAACATTTTAGCTTATCTTGCTTCACAAACTGACAATAGGGTTTTTCAGCCACAAATATATTAAACACATTTACGGGCATTGAAATGTTACGACTTTATTAAAATATAATGGTTGACAGTTCTAAAAACAAGGACCAGTTGCAAATTGCAGTAAATGTTCCATTTTTCGGATTCTGCACTGTGCTCGGCTTGATTGAGACTATTCTAGCGATGACAGCATAAAGCTTTTTGGAACAAGAAGTTTTGTCATCTGATAACAATAACAGAGAGGTTTGGGAAGGACAGTGTTCTGAAAAATTTCTTTGTTGCTCTGTTACTAGAAGAATAACTCAAATCATCTGAGAGATCAAGTGTGTGTGAATTTTAAAATGTGTTTTCTAGAATATAACAGTAAATGCTCAATATATTTCACTTAGTTTAGTGTTGGTTCATTTTGTACAAATTTTCATTAACTGTATTTGCCATGGAAAGGGCAAATGTGGACAGCACAAGGTTTTGATTTGTATAAATATTTTCTTACATTAAATGTAAAAATTCAGTGTGAAAAACATATTTTCTGCTAATCTTGATTCAGGGGAAAAAAAATTGTATCAAAAGTGAATACACAAATTTTGATTGGTTGTATGTGAACTTAATCTATTCTCCATTTCACATTCGCATTTCTCCTGCCTTTCCTTCATTAGGCCTCTCACATGGTTCTCAAAAGGTAATTTAATTGATGTTTTTAACACATCCCTCTGAGAGTTTTTCCAAACAACAAAAATATTTAACTGAGTTGGGATTTGAACTTGAAAACAAATTTCTGTGGTAACTATTTGCCACTAGGTCATTCATAACCCATTTCTGCGAAAATCTTGTTCACATATTTGTGGAAAATTGTCATGTTTTTTTTTAAACATTAAGGTGAAGCCACATAATTTTATTTTTATGTCAAATTGAAAACACTTTCAATTGGGCTGTTATTCTCATGTTCTTTTATCTAGACAATTTTAGGACAAAACTAGAGATTTCACCATCTTGTTCTCTATTGTTTATATAGATAATTATTTCACTTTCACTAGTTTGGTTCCTTCATGTAACTTGAAGTTATCCTGTCTCTAACAATATTGACCCAACCTCTTTCTAAATAACATTTACTGAATTATGCTGTTAATTCATGAACCAACATAAAATTACCTTTCATAAACAAATCAGTTAACTTAAAGAACTAAAAACAACTCCTCCTATTTGTTTAACAGGAGGAGCATTTCTTTGAACTTCTTAGAATTCTGACCTGTCTAACAAAAGAAGCAGCAAACCATCTGCTGGGCTAAAGACGCCAGATGCTGGTGCATGTATGCGCCGACTGGGTTTTGCCCACGTCAAAACTCTCAGGGTAGGAGGTCGACGACCACAATACGTAGCTAAGTCAAGCAAGGCACCAGGCGGAGGATCTTCTCCACCACCTGCAAGCTGGTGACGAACAGCAGCTAGGGCAGCATCAAAACACTGGATCTGACATCTGTCATTGGCGACAAGGACCAAAGCTCCTCCAGGATGCCAGGATACCAATGAGGAGATCTGAAGAAAAAGAACATTGTGCTCTAAGCATCAACTTTGAAGCAAATGTTACTACTATTTAGTCAGACACATCTTTAATATGCTTTCATAAATCTACTGCAATAAATAAGGTTTTAAATAACTGTACTTACAATTAACAATACCTTTCTTCATGTTCAAAGAGAACAAAGTTATATGCTGGTTAAGTACTGTCAACACCCATACTTTTTTCTCAGAAAATAGTGAAAGATCATAAAATTATTGCTAGTTATCTCAAGGATTTAGCGAAATCCACTAGGATGACAAAATAATTTAGATTGGAAGATCTTCACTAGATCATCACAGATGTTAGTCAAATTTTAGAGATCTCTGTACATAATAAGTTGTTAAAATATGTCTGTCACATTAGTAATATAACATTATAAATAAAAGAAAGTTAAAAGTAAATTAGTTCAAGAATAAGCTTCTTAATTTCTATTTAGGAACATTAACTATTACAAAATATTGAACACAGGGTTCTGAAATTCTGAAAATGCAATCTATCCTATTAACCACAAAATATCCCTGATGTAAAGAGAGTACTTACAAATGCAGCCTTTGCCACATGGGTGACTCCTCGTGCTTCATCAAATAACACAAGGGAACCGTCAATACAACCTAGTAACAGTTTGTCCTCTGCAGGAGAAAAGCTCAGGCAGCACACTTGGGTCTGCAAGGGCACTGAGGCCACAGCGGAGCGCTGCAAGCGTGCCCTACGCACCTCGTAGCGCCCACTCTCCACTGTCACCTCTCCCTGTGAAATAATTTGTTTTGGAACATGCTAAGTGATTCTTCAAAGTAATTCAAAATATTCAAAGTAGTGTAGGATTTGTCACACTGTTCACGTAAGTATTGCCTCACATATTAAATAATATTTGTCATTTAGTGCAACAAAACCTTGAGGGTGTAATAATGAATGAAATAAACATTTTAAAAAAACTGAAAAATTCATGAATAAAAAAGGTTGTACTGATGAACACCAATTATATTCTACATGTGTTCACCCTTTTCTGTTCACAAAAAATTGATTGGATATATGAAAGTAATTGAATGTAAAAACTAACTAAAAACAGCATTTTCTTAATTAATAATTAAATGTGTTCTACAAACTTCTTTTTGAAACAGCTACTAGTAAAAGTGGTTACTTTTAGGGCATGCAGAGGATGCTTAACTTTCAATTTCTACCACTAATGCTAAAAGCGAGATGATGCTTGAATGTTCGGACGGTTGTGCGATTACAAACAAGAAAACAAAATACTTTTGCCTGTGTCAGCTACTACTGACTAATACGTAACATAAAAACCAATGAAGTCATTTGTAGACTTGGAATTGGAAAATAAACTGAAAGACAGCTGTCTCCAAAATAATATATGACACATGTGATTGAAGTGATTTTATTTTGTTTGTAAAATTGCGCTACTCAGCCAGTCAGTCTTGAGTTCCAACTCACAAAATAAAATGCCACTTTTACCACTTGAATCATAAATAACTATTTCATATTTGAATCTAGTCAGGGATGGATCCAGACGATCATTTTGGTGGAGTACATCATAGATTTTTGTTAAATAACAAACATATTTGTTGTTATATTGTATATTATAATACAGTATATATGATACTATACAATATTATTGTTTAAACAATTACCTAATTTGAACATAAATGAATATTTAAATCAATTTTGCTAATAATTAGAGGTAAATGAAAACTAGGCCTTGGGGGGACATGGCCCTCGGGCCCCCACCCCCTGGGCACGCCAGTGAATCTACTGGTGTTACTTTGTCTTTACTCACTGCTTACCTTACGAGACACTTTCTGCTCCACTGACAGAATAAGGGAAGGTTGGAGGAGGCTGAAACTAACCCAAATAGGGTCGTGGTCAGTACGATACCAGCACAGGAGTTGTGCTCGGGTCCTGCAAAAAATTTCACTTGGAGGAAATTCACTAGACAAGAATATCCTCTTGGCATCCATCCAATTCTTTTCTTCCTAACGGATTGACTTAAAATATCTCGATAAGATTTTGAACGAAATGTTCAAGATGACTTCAACATCTAGTCACTGGCACTTATAACTTAAATAATAATAATAAAAATTATGTTAAAAACAACAAAACACACCCACAAGATTTTGAATTTTATATTTCTTACCCACTAATGCTATACACATGCACATTTGCTCTGTCCTGGTCTCTAACAACAGGACTCCATGGATAGACTTCATCTCTGCCACAGCGCCACCACACAAGCACCTGTGGATCACAACGGAAGTGTTCTTCAAATTACAAATATATATATTCAAGAATATTCATACATAAGATCATTGAGATAAAATTTAAAGAAAATGCAGAATCTTATTTCAAAGAGGATTTTAAGAAATCAATTGATATCAACAAGTTACATTATTGTTCTTCGGTTTAAAAAAAGCATATAAATGTTCGAAAAACAATATGATAAATATTAAAATTTCAGAAATGCGTAAATCATATAACACTTCTTCAATATTCTTGGTAACTACATTTTTTTAACTACAATTTAAAAAAACGCACAATCAAATGGGTACTTTTGGATATACTTGTAGTTATTTTGGGGGGTGTTTTATTGGAGAATATTACTTCCAAATTTATTTCACATAAATATTGATTTGCATAATTCGAAAAGTAAAACAAGTATATTCAATAAGTATATATGGTCCAAGGATTCCCCCATTTGAAGTATTCAAACTCGTATAATCAATACCGGTAATGTACATTTTTGTGAAAGTTATTATCCTTGAGTAATAAAGTAATAAATGTAAGAAAGTTGATGAGCAAGTTTGCAATTCACTTTCAGGTAATTTTGTACTAGTGTTGTCTTTATTTGTGTAATTGATTGATGTTTTGAGGCACTTCAACAGATAAGATCATTATTTCCATCAGTGAAGTAAATGTTTTATCCCAGGAGGAAGCAGTGTTCTTCCCTAATTGGATGGTGAGATCTGGTGGCAACCTACTCGTCTGATTGTCGGGGCTTTCTCCCTCCATGTATCAACCTTGGTGTGGGGCCCAGCTTTAGCTGGGACAAGCTCTAACCTTGCGACTGATCTCCCAATATGCGTGGTAAAGTAGTGCTTGACTGGGTGTGTTTAAGGAGAGAAGAGGGGATAAGGAATTCCTCATGGAAGGGAAGATTGGGTGCAGTCCATAGCCCACTTGTCAGGGTCTTTCCCTGGAATACACCTGACAGTGATCGGAGAAACAATGAAACGCTACCTAGACACTTTATGTCAAAAATTCACCAGTGAGGACTAGAACCTAGGACTTCCCAATCAAAGTCACTGCAGAAACAATAGTAATGCTGGCTTGGAACTAATTCAACCACTTTTGCATGTGTGTTGGGGTAAAATTGGAGTTGTCAATACTGGCAAATGAAGTTTGTATTTTATTGTCAGTTTGCTTTGCTTTGTACTATTTTTCTCATACTTCTTCGTAAGTATTTGTTGTAATTAAATTTGATTTTTTAACAAATATTTTGATACATAAAATTACAAGTTCAGTTATTTTATTTGAAATAAAAAAGAAACAAAACATTTCAATGTTTATTAACAAGCTTTTCAAGTTTTTTTTACATGTTTAACCAGCATGGGTGGGAGAGCAAAATTTAGCTAACTCTGGAGGAATTGAAGTCTTACAGTGTCACCACTTGTGTTGGCAGAAAGTCGACGTTCCAATCTTCGGCCACTTGGGCCCGCTAATTCCACAGTATGCAATCGTGGATCCAATCTACTGAGTTTCTCAGGTCCCGTTGGTCGCACACATGGTTTACTCAAATACACCAATGTGATTTGATTATCATTATATGAACAAACGATGTGAGTCTTTGTGAACACCACTGAAACAAATAAAGCCAAAAGTGAATTTGGAGAAATCTAATATTTGGATTGGACTTAATAGGAATTATTAATTACACATATTATTATATATTAAGCATAATATTCATCTAGTTCATCCTTCATTACTGTTTCAACTGGTTATCTAGAACATATTGTGCTTTTAATGACTAAACTAATTATTGAATATGTTTGTCTTCTCAATGCGCCTCAATTCAGTAGTTCAGAAGAGGCGCTTAAGATTCCAATAATTTTGTCACAAACAAATTAGTCATCATCAATCCACTCACAATAAAAATATCTTTGTCATTAACAACAGAGAATTTAAAATGATATTTGAAGGTTACATACAAAAAACTGTTTACAATTCATACATACCATCAACAACATATTCTGATAATAATTTTCCAATTAAATATTTATCAAAAGAAACTTTAAGAATATCGCCAGTAGATATATCAACACAAATATTGGCTAGGAGGCCTGAACTGAACATAACTTGTAAAAGACAGTCATCACGCCACTGACAAAACACCACTCGATGGTTAATTAATTGTTCCTGAAGAAAGAAAAGAAAAAAAAATAACGATAAAAGTTACAGAAAAATAGATCAAAATTAAATATTAAAAAAAAATGTTTACGTTTTTACCAGAATTAATGCTACGACAAAGAAAATATTCAGGAAAAAAAAACAACAAAAACAAAAACAATTTAATTAATTGCCAATGCGAATTTAGCAATAATGAGGAAAATTGTAATATTTCATTCCTTATAACTCAAAGAATTTTACACTGAACTAAAGAAGTTTTAATTAAATTTATTAAGATAAGGAAATGTGCATTTTGAACTTCAAATACAAGTCAACACCTGATTACAAAATAGCTGAAAGAGACTGACAATCAATTTTGATTAATCTCAGATTAAAAGGCAATTGGTTATATTAAATTCAATAATTTCATATAGTCAGCAGAGTATCTTATTTATTACTAGCTATCAAAATGACATCTTGTTGGTACATGAAAATTATATATTTATCATGTTTTATTGCATTTTGTATTGAGGAGCTGTTCTTTCAAAATTTACTTCCAACATTAACAAAGAATGCAATAAGGAAGTAATTGGTCATCCATATCACATAACACTTTAAAAGTAATACTCACATCTAATTCCTTTACTGAATCCCTGAGTTTATTAGGTCGCCTATTACTGACATTCCATGTCATTCCTCTCTTTTCTGCATATTGTTTCTTGCTCTCACGGTATATAGAGTCTGTCGAGTCTTTCTTTTCGTAAAACCTGTGTATTTTAAATATCTCTTAAGTGACTTATTTATTTTTGTGAACATCGTAACTCTCAGACGGGTTAAGTGACAAGTGTTACACTTACTTGAAGGCTCCAAAATCAGTATCCTTAATTACAATATCGTCCCTAAGAGTCCAGAAACGCGCTTGACTAAGTAATGTGAGCATGATTTCAGTTTCTTCTCAAACGAAGATTAAAATGTGGTTTACTTACAACTATGTCACGTAAGGTTCATAATGTTTGTGACAAAATATTTGTATTGGCACGCACATCTTCAGAGATAAATTAATTATTTGAAATAATAAACTAACTTGTAATGACATACATAGGAGGAATTTTCCTCCTAGTTGTGTGTCACATTCTTTCACTACAACACATCCTGTAACCTCTATTTTTTCATACACACGGACGAACGTACACACACATGAATGGTCACTCCCCCCTAACTAGCTCTTTCGAAATACCACCGCCAGATCGCATTACTAGACCTCTTGACCACAAAACTTCGGCTTCGAATTCTTGGTGACTGCCAACTATGACCTCTCGGCAAGAAGGATGTCTCTCAGCTTACACGTATACGCTATGAGAGTATAGGTTTAAGTAATAAATTACGTAGTTCAATATGGGCCTAATTGACAAATTTGACTTTTTTTTGTGAGTCAGTGAGTAATATACAGTGGTGGGAGAGAGGGGGAAACAAGAGGGGGCAATAGCCCCCTCCCTCAATTTTGGGACAAATGTTTTCAAAAAATATATTTACACATTTATTATTTTTGCGGATCTTCAAATTTATATTATAAAAGATTTACTTGTTTTGGTATTTTGAGAAGAAATTTAATAATATGAGAACAGTAATTTATTAAGCTGAGCTAATAAGATAATTAATAAATTGATGAATTTTAGTTCTGTGTTATAAAACGTGCGGGATAATGTTTAGCGTTACTGTGAATATCCCTTATTAATATATCCACTTTCAATTATATTTTGCTTATAAAATTTATTTACTTAGAAATTAAACAGTTTCGGGCAAAAAATCACGAGTCACAACTAGGGCTGAAATATTTATAATATGTCGTTTTTACTTTCTCGCGCTTGCTAACTTAGGAGAGAAAGTATTGTAATCGTGCGCCGGAAAACGGCGAATTTTCGTCACCAAAACTCTTATTGCCGGGTCCTAGTAACGAAGAAGTGGATACATCCAGTTGCTAAATTTAGAGAAAAAAAAATTCTCAAAAAACACGCGGTGTATCCAGAACTCAAATGTTTTGTGGGTCCTTCATACCGAAAAATCGACTGACGGCAAAACGTGTCTGTCTGTCAATCCGTCTGTGCATCTCCCGATTTTCTCCAAAATTTATATTCTCCAATTGTTATAGCTGATGTCGCAGCCCTTTGGGATTTGAAACCGATGTTTTAATTTGTGGAGGGCACTTTCCATGAAGCTCCCGGACATTTTTATTTTTTTTAAAAAATGGCTCCAATTTTTTAAATTAAATTTTGTTGATGAATAGCGCAAAAGACGTTTAAGATAATGGTGCAAGTCTCATATTCATTGAAATCTCCGATTTTTCGAAAATTCGAAAACAATTTAAAACTTCAAAATTGAAGATAGAGATTTTTGTCCCAGCGAAAGTCTGTTGTACAAAATTAGCTCTTTAAAAAATGTCATGTACTATGTTTTTGAAGAAACAAACTAGTAGTTTTTGCGAAATTTGAGTTTGAAATGCACGTATTTTTTTTCTCAAAAATCGCTTCAATTCTTTTCTTTAAATTTTTTCACTTATGTAATAAGGGACGATAAAAATATATGGTGCTAGTCCCATTTTCAGATATCGCTCGGGTTTTCAAAAATTGAAAAAAAAATTACAACTACAAAATTGAAGATAGAGATTTTTGCCTCAGACAAAGTTGCTGTTGTACAAAAGTAGCTCTTTAGAATATACCATGTACATTTTTTTTAAAACGAGTAGTTCTTGCGTAATTTGGGCTTGAAACTTAAATTTTTTCTCAATAACCAGTCGAATTTTTACTTTAAATTGTCTCCACATATGTAGTAAGGGACGGTAAAAATATGGTGCCAGTCTTAATTTCGAGTAATGCTGTTTTTTCCATAATGGCAAAAAACTCAAAACTGCAAAATTGAAGATAGAGGTTTTTGCCTCAGACAAAGTACGTTGTCCAAAATTAGGTCTTTAAAAATATCATAACAAACGTAACAAACGAAAATAAAAATGACATGTTGCACCATGGTAATGATTTTGGGAGAAGACGAGAACTTGCAAAGCTAGCTAGAACATTTATCTGTTGTGTATGAAAATAGTCTTGAGTAGGGATGTCCACCTGTAACATTCACAAATAATTAATTATGTGAACATTGTAAGATATTTAACATCGGATTTAAGACATTAAAGTGAACGGAACGTCAACATCAAGACAGAAGAACATCAAGAAGGGTATTGGAGGAAACCGAAATTTTCGCAGAAGATCCTTAACTTCAACAACGCAGGCTACGAGGAGGACATCACTTTTATAACCTGGAAACTCCACGAAAAAAAACCAAAACAAACATCTTACAAGATATTCAAACGATTCTTTGCAAAGAAGGAAGTCAGAATAGCTAGCCCAAACCAACAGAATAGAGACCTAATACAGGAAAATCTATGCCATTCTGTAGCACCACTAGTTAGAATTAGCTTCGGCTATTTTACTTGGGACACAGATTCACCATGTAAATTCTATCAAAGCGACAAACGCCGTATTGAGATCGAGTCGTAGGATAAAAGAGTCGTGCGTAATCTCTGCTCATTCTTTCCGGTTGTGGAATAATAATGGAAGATCTTAGACGTAAAAGAGGTCTACATCTAAAATAAGATTTGAGTAGATGGAATATTGGTGAAATTTACACAATTAGTTCAGTTTTATTTTTGAAATCAGTTTCAAAATCGAAATCGATATTTTGAGTAATGCTTCTAACAATTTTATGATGGTATTCGAAGGAAGACGGAAATATGTCAACAAGATGAGATAAATTTATTTGAACTGCAAATGGGCATAACCCGGTGGCAGCTAATTGCATAAATAAAATACAGCTAACATGCAAAATATATAAAAATATAATATAATAATAAAATAATAATGATTATAAAAATAACATTAACAATAAAATAAAAATGACATAAAACTGTCTAATTCATAAAACATTTAAAATTACCTTAAAAAAAAGAAACATAATCAAACTCCGTACTGAATCTTTGTTCAACTGCACTTCACTACACTTTTCACTATGACCCTTTAATCATTTCTTACATTATTTATCTGTTCTACACTTCACGACACCTCACTTCACAGTATATTACTGACGCATCGCTCTATAACCTACTATTGTCAGCTAATTCCCTCATTTATATAGTAATACCCTAAATTAATTTCCTAAATTGTTGTACGCTACGAGGAAAGGGTTCAAAGGTTTTTGCAGGAAATGTATTCCATTCTTTTATTGTTCGATTTGTAAAATAAAATTTCCCCACATCTGTTCTCTGCGGTCTTAAATTTATTTTATGCCTGTGATCCCCCCTACTGATGTATGTAGGAATACTTAGCCGCCGATTAATTTCTTTCCAAGCTGGCTGACCGCTATAAGCTTTATACAAAGCGCATAGCCTTGCTACTGATCGCCTATTTTCGAGAGAATCCCATTTTGCCAATTTCTTGACCCTGAAAGTAAATTCAGCTGCCCTACGCTGAATTCTTTCCAAAGATAGTTTATGTAATAGTAGTATACTATTACAGATGATACTAGACCGTTTGCCTCTGTTGCAGCATCACTAGTTTGATATGTGGGGAAAAAATATATTGAGATGCAAAGTGACGAAAGCATAAATCGCCATCCTGGCAGTTCCGCCTCCTTTCGCGCTGCAGGCCGCCGGCCACGTTGGAGACTCTCAGTGGGCGGGTGACGCACGGGAGTTTTCCAAATTTCACTTTACGGCGCTCCTATTCATCCAATTTGCATGATTTTCAAGGCGTTGGATTCAGGGAGCCCATCGTCATCGCGCTATAAGCCTGCATTTTTTAATTTTTTTCGTGAAGAGAGAAAATGTACTACTTCTAATCACTGATGCAGCCCCTTACATGGTGAAAGCTGGCAAGCTTTGCAGCTACTCTACCATAAAATGATACATGTAACATACATTGCACATGCACTAAATCGAGTTGCGGAAGAAAATCGTGGAAATTATTCTGAGGTAGATAGGTTAATTTCTGCAGTGAAGAAAATCTTCATCAAAGCTCCAATACAAGTGCAAAAATTCAAGTAAATGATTCCTTCGATGTCATTTCCTCCCCAACCCATTTTTACACGTTGGGGCTTAACGCTGCAAACTACTACTGTACCAATTAAAAAGCTATCGAAGAGGTTAATTAAATGAAGGCAAAGCTGCCACCATAAAAACCGCCAAGACTCTTGTTTTCATGTACCACATTGATCGGAGATACGCTTATAAGAAAAGCAAAACACTACTGTTATGTATAAATATTTGTGATCATAATAAATGATAAACAACAAATGATGTTTCGATATATGATTCACTGAGAAAAATACATCATGGAATTAACAGTTTGGACTGTTCAAATAACAATGAAAATCGTCATCTCTATGTTCAACGAATCTAGTAAATAACATTCAATAATAATCAATTTAATGAACAAAACTGAAAACAATGTATATAATTGCAGCACAATTACCTTAAAGCATGAATATAAATGAATATTTTCATGTTTATAATAGTGCCAAAATTTGCCCCTCCCCTCAATACAAGATCCGAAATCCCGCCTCTGGTAAGATTAAACATGAGCTTAAGGCTCCCGCCTATAGGAGGGACTCGCCGATAGGATTCTCAAATATTGTTTTAAAGAATTTTATATTAATTCGTTAAATATAAGCATATTTAAATATTCAATTATTAAATTGCGAAAGCCACTGTTTATTTTGCGTGTTAATTTTAATGACTTGATAATTTTGATGGTTTCAATTAGAAGAATTGAATATTTCAATAGAGTTAATCACCTCGTACTTAGAGACCCTCAAGAAGTTAATCGGAGCCAAATGATTTAATCATTTCGTCACTCCTTTAGATAATGATGAAATAATTTCGCCACTCCTTGTAATAACCCACTGAAATCATTTATTCAAAGAAATAGATACAGTTCACAGTCCATAATAAATAAACAAAAATAATTACTAATGCTAACTTTTCATAGAAAATCTTGATTAGCACCTCAATGACACAGTTAATTGTTACTAGAGACTTAATGGAATTTACGGTAGGGATTTTTCGTTCGATGTTATTGCTTTTTTCTTGAAGGTAGAGGAGCAAAAGGAGGTAGTGGGAACCACTTGGCGTGGGAAGCAATTTACTTTACGTTTACCCGCGACTTCTACCCCATCACTAGATTAAGCCCCGTCTTTCGTGAATCTGCACTGAGGCGCACGGCTACGGACGTGCTGTTGAATGTGCGGAGGATAGAGAGAACGTGTTCTCGCGCTTCGGAGGGCGTGGTTTGGTTCCAGGCTCCCCTTTCATAAGGGTCATCGATGTGGCAGCTTTCTTCAATTTAGTAGCTGTGGGTGGTCGTGACAGCAACATCTGAAATGAGATGTTAATGATTGTTAGACAGAACTGACTAGCGCACTAGGCTTCATGGAAAACGGAGCCTAAATTACTCCATTAAAATATGTATTTTAAAATCTCATGAACATTGGCAGAACTCCCAAAGAGGGACAAAACCATTGAGAATAGTTATTAGCTGATTGTGGCTCATATTTGATAAGACATTCATAGTACTTATAATATCTACGGATCGTCATGAGATCTATCATTTACATACTATTCTTTTATTTACAACATTATAATATATAATCGATATCATAACGATATTAACATTGCAACTATAGTTGCAAAAGTAGTGTTAAAACAAAAGCAATCCTGAAATTTATTCTTTTATTTAAAATGAAATTTCACTTTATTTAAAACTCATTTTCAGAACGGAGAACTTCATTATTATTTTAATTTCACATTTCATTGATAAAATGTGGGAGTTCAGCTGTTAATTCTGAGTAACATGTGATGTTCGGGGCGATTTACTTTATTGCTGAGAAACGAGTTCATTTACGTGCGAAGTACTAAAGGAAAATTGAACACACAACCACGGTCAAAACGAGAGTAATTGGCTCGAAATATCAGTATACGAAATTACGTATTTCCAAACAATTAAAATTTTGTACTATATTTACCGGTATACGAAATTGGTTAAAGATAAAGGAGAACAAAAATGTTTTGTAACGCGGAAGCACCTCAGCAATGATTAAGAAAGGCCTATTCTGAATGAACGATATGCGTCACCTCGTCAGTCAACGCCAATTTCGAGCGCAAAGACGGCCGTCCTGCGGGGTCCTGAGCTCGAGTGACTGTCTTGATGTCGCCATCTGTGGTGTCGCCGGCCGCCAGGGGCGCTTCAGTAGTGGGGCCTGCGACGAGGCGCTGTGCAGACGGCAACGCGTGCTGACTGCTACTTGCGCTGCGACGCGGCGTCTGCAAACCGCATGCGGAAGCGAGATTCAATTCAAGGGAAGTAGACTTTCTTTGGATAGTGATAAAAATAAAAAAAAGGAGAGAACAAGGATAAGGAATTAAAAATCACGCGGGGTCCGAGGCTAGTTTGTTAGGGCACTGCTCCAGCTTATGTGCGGTACCGTATTGGTCGATTGATTGATTAGTGATGCCGATCGAATCAACTACGAAGGTCATTCGTGCTATAAATGTAGTACTTGTTTTTTCGCGGGAGGGGGCGGTGATTTCCCCCCGCTTGTTGGCGTGATCCGGCGCCGACCTACATCGGCATGCGTGTTTTCCCTCAACGAGGTATCTACCACCACCGTATCTCCCAGCACCGCCGCGCCCAGGTCGGAACAAGCTGTAGGCTCCCGACAGGTCTATCGACAAGTGTGTTAGTGTAGTGCATGCGAATGTGTAAGTAAGGGGTGAGGAAAGGGCAAGGAAGAGGAAGGTCGATGGACCTTTTGTTAGCGATGCTAATGCTACCTGTCAAGTAGACAGAACTATTCTTCGCTAATTAATAGCTAGAGCGAGGGTTGGGAGCGAGCGGGGGAAGGCCCGGACCACGCCCACCTGTCGCGCGTCCAGGACGGAGAAGTAAGGGGTGAGGAAAGGGCAAGGAAGAGGAAGGTCGGTGGACCTTTTGTTAGCGATGCTAATGCTACCTGTCAAGTAGACAGAACTATTCTTCGCTAATTAATAGCTAGAGCGAGGGTTGGGAGCGAGCGGGGGAAGGCCCGGACCACGCCCACCTGTCGCGCGTCCAGGACGGGGGTGTGCGGCGCCTCGCGGGCGTCGCGGGCCTCCGCCGCCGCCGCCGCCGCCCCCAGCCCCAGGTCGCGAGCGCGCTGCGTCATCCGGCGCACGGTGCCACCGGCCACAGCGTCTACGCACGCGTGCAACATTTATGGAGCAAATAATAGCACGAAAACAATTGCTGCAACGCTGTCAAGGTAAAATGGAAAGGAAGATTTTACATGTTTCGTGGAAAGGTAGAATACCCAGTATAGGTACCAGAACAAAAACTAACATCAAAGATGCGGCTTTTCTAGCTGATCGACAAAATTGGAGGTGGGGAGGTCATGTCGTGAGGCAGAAGCAATCAAGAGGGGCGTACTTTACAACGAACCGGGAGCCGATATTTGTATGGAGAAATCCAGGCAGAACGCAGACCAGATGGACCGACAGTTTACGGAGAGCAGCAGGTCCACTTCGGTCTAGACTGGTACAAGACAGATGAGGTTGGAGGCAGTTGGAACGAGACATGTGCAGTGTTCCTCATTAACTACATATACATAACATTAGTGAAGTTGAATATAATTCTACGTATATATTATTATTATTATTATTATTATTATTATTATTATTATTATTATTTTCTTCTATCATTTCCAGTTAAAGAGGGCATTTGAACTTCAATGCCCGTTTACGCTTTCTCTGTGCCCACAGAAGAGACCATGACTTTTATACAATTTATACCTTTTTTTCTTAAATAGTATTTATCTTAAGAACCAATCCTTTTAAAAAATAAGTTTGTTTGTTTTATCTCGTTCCTCTGACGGAAAACAAAAGTTTTGTCCTCGAGCAAGACTCCTTTCTACAGGAAACAGGATTTTTAAGTTATCTTCACATTTTATGAGTGTCTTCGCAAGAGATTTTTTGAGACATTTTATCTGAGATTACTAGTGATCATATCGTACATCAAGCAGCTTATGAGAGCTTCGGAGAAATATGACATACTGGTGGGGAAGGAATAGGTGACCCATGGTGGAATAATTCTTTGGCAGGGAAAGTGTGAGACAAGAAAATAGCTTATAATACATGGTTAAGCACCCAAGATATTGAAGACAGAAAACGGTATCGTCAAATTAGTATAGAAGTTAAACAAGAAGTAAGAAAAGGAAAAAAAATTAAGTTTGTGAAAGAGTATGTGAAGATATAGAACAGAGTATAGGCAATGTCAGATCAATGAACGCATGGAAAATAATAAAAGAACCTCAGACAAAACGAAAAGCAAAATTCAGTACTACAACCTATAAGTATAGATCAATTTAAAATATATTACAAAGAACTTTTGAAAGAAAACAGGCTTGCGTTTAGTAACACGTACAGCATAGAGCTCGAGGAACGGGCTGATACGGAATATATTACAGGGACAGAGACTGGAAAATCAATACAGAGATTTAAAAGTGGAAAAGTTGCCGGTCCAGGATTAGTAAACATTGAATTGCTGAAGCATGATCCCAGTTTATAAATTGGATCTTCTTACTCGACTGTACAATAGATGTTTAATGGGGGATGAATTACCCAAGGACTTCAAGAAAGGATATATCTCTAACATATACAAGAAAGGTGATAGAAAAAAGTGAGCAAATTAAAGAGGCATAACTGTCCTTGACAGCATTGACCGAGTGTATGGAAAAAAATTAAAAACCCGACTGGAAAGAGACCTTATTGATGTTGAGGAACAGAGCGGCTTTCGAGCGGGGCGCTCACGTATTGATAACGTGTTCAGTATCAGACAGACAACCGACAAACGTCTCGTCCATAACTTGGAGACGCATCTTGTGTTTATAGATCTGCATAAGGCCTACGGTACTGTTCCATTATCTAGGCTATGGATGACAATGGAAAAACAAAATGTAAATACGCAATTGATTAGGGCCGATAAAGATTTGTACAGTGATAATACTAGACAAAAAATATGTCCGAGGTGTTCGCAGAAGATGAAGACGATGCTCTATTCATGCTGCAAAAATTATATGAAGAGTAATCGGAATGAGGTTTTGAAATAAATCTTAACAAGACTGATTATAGTAGGAGGAAGTGCTAAAGATCTGAAAGTGGACGATGGTTCGGAAGTAAAACCCTATCAAAAATTCATATACCTCGGTTCAAAAATAAACACAAATGGCGGCAGTGCGCAAGATGTTAGAAACAGAACTGCAAAAGGTAGAGTGGCTATAAGACAATTACATACAGTGATATGGAAAGATAAATTAAGTAAGAGTGTAAAAAGAAAATTATATAAGACTTGTAGAGAATATTGCCATTTATGGATCTGAGGTATGGGAAGCAAAGAGAAAATAAATTGAAAGCAATGGAAATGAACTTCTGACGCCGAAATCGCGGACTGACTTTAATGGATAAAGTTAAGAACGAAGAAATTAAACGTAAAGCGGTGGTAAGTTTTAATATAATTGACACCATAGAAGTAAAAAGATTAAAATGGCATGGGCACATGCAAAGAATGAATGAAGAACGTTGCCCGAGAATATTGTGGAAATGGCAACCAGCTTCCCATCGACGAAGAGGAAGACCCGGACTTACATGGGGAAAGGGAGTGCATGAGGTAATGGGAAAGAGAGGATTAAGTAATGAAAAGTACACCGATAGAGACACGTGGAGGCTGGGATGTGAGAGGGTCCTAGAGGATGTCCTAGGGTGTAATATTCTCGTAACTCGCTATTCTACTAGTATTACTAGTGATAAAGTTTGCCTAGCTAATTTTTTCTTTCTACCAAATTTATAAGCAAATTTCTTCTTAACAAACCTTATTGCAGGATGTTGTTTTTGTATAAAATTTGGGATCAATTACCGAACAAATTCAATGACCCAGCAATGGAGGGAAGGTACAGAGATAGAATAATAATGGAAAAGTTACAAATTAAAATTCGGCAGACCATGAATTTAATGAGTGAATTAAATTCATTTACAAACAATTATGATAATATAATTAAAGAATTGCAAAAGAAATAGAATCAAAATCAAATTCAGGTTTCATAATAGAATAAAATTTTCCCTTCCCCTGTTCCGTTCGCGCTTCGAATCTGTCTCCAGAACATCGAGTGACAGCAAGATTTCTGTTTGTAACAAATGGGTGGGCCCTTATTTCTTAAAATTGGTAATTAATAAGTGAATCTTTTCTACATTTCAGAAGTTTTTTTAAAATTTTGAAAACTTTTAGACATTTAAACAATGTACAAGCTTTCCGGAGAGTCACTACAAACTAGTAGCTTTTGTTTAACGTAAAACTTGTTATTTCAAAGAATTGTAAGTTAGTTTTAAATATGCTAATTATAGAGAATTTAAATGAGGCTAAGTATATATTTATCTATAAGATCAATTATTTTCATTAGATTTGAAACATTTTAAAATGGAAAAACTGTTAAAAAAAACTTGAGATGTAAAATTTAATTTGTATTCATAAAAAAATAATAATTAATAATTCTCTGTTGTCTAAAACGGTTTATCTGGTTCTTAAGAAAGAACATTGTTTGTTTTCTTTGACAGACAAAAAGCCTAAATTTTCTTCACGTGTTCACTGTGTTGTTTTTTCATTCCGTTCTCCATTTACATCCTGGCCTCTTTTCTGTTGTGGAGTAAAATATATATTTTTTGATAGTGTTTCTGAATTATTTTATATCTTCTGCATCATTTATTGTTATGTGAGCTTGTCTGAGGTCCTCCTCGACTTCTTTTATGCACTTCGGTTTTCCTTTGCCTCAGTTGACTCTTGAGTCCGCCTTGAAATTCACCCTGTGAATGTCTCCGCAGAACTGCATCGTTCTTTTCCTGAATGTATCCGTAATCTTTGTCAGTATTGTAACGTTTTTCGTGGTGAATTAAAACCAACTCAATATTTACAACAATTACGTTTTATTCGTGAACAATTATACACTAAAATCTACTGACACTAAAAACTACTTGGTCTATTTACAGATATATTACACTTAATTATTTACACTGTTACACACGACTCCGTTCTCTTGATTTATTTACACAGTCCACTTCTTACACACTATTTATTTAAACAGTTCTCTTCTTCTACAGTATCAGTCAGTCCATGCACTGTCCAATGTCCACTGCACTTGACCCCAATTCCCTGCACAGACCACAATTCCCCTGCGCAGACCACAATTCCTTGCCCAGACCACACTTCACTGCGCACCCCAGGGTCCACTGCACTGCTGTTTACCGCGATGCCCACTTCACAGCTCAGCTTCCACTGCAGACTTCAAACTGCTGACTGCTGTTTCCCCACTGCACCACTGCTTACCGCGATGCACCCTTCACAGCTCAGCTTCCACTGCAGACTTCAGACTGCTGACTGCTGTTCAACCACTGCACCACTCTTCACCGCAATGCACACTTCCCAGCACAGCTTCCACTTCGGACACACTGACGGACTGACGTCTTACTGCTCACTACTGACTTCTACTCACTTCGTCTGACTTCTGCTAACTCACTTCTGCTAACTCTGACTCGCGGCCGCCGGCAGCGGCGCATTTATACCTGCCCGGCGCTTGTCGTTTCGTTCCGGCGCTTGTCGTTTCTCCGCGGCTCGCGAATTGTCTGGAACCGTCTAGTTCGGGGGAAAGGGAAGGGGCGGCGGCAGATGACGCAATCCACGCGCAGCGACTTCGGCAGGTGATGCAATATTCGTTACAGTATGTTTGTAAATTTCTGGTGCTGGCCTCTTCATCCAGATTCTTTGTTCTTTGTTCTTCGACCGGTCGAAAAATTCCCCTTCTTCTTACGAATACGCCCAGTTGGGACTACGCAAAGTAGCCAGATGTGTGTCTCTTCGCCTTTCTTTGTGCCCATATTTCTTTCTCCTTTGGCTGTGTGCCTTTTTTTTCTTCGGCGATCCCTGATACTTTAAGGTCCTTTTAAATTTCGTTAATTCATTTCACAGTGTCAGTTGCTGCTTTACTTTTATTCTCATAAAATTCAACAATTTGTATGGTAAGAAGATTAAGATTTATCCTTTTGATGTGTCCAGAAAATTTAGTTTACGTTTTCTGATAATACACCGAATATACGCATATTATTTTATTTAATATTTGCTTCTGAATTTGTACTGCTCGTCTTGCAATTTTGGACCAACAATTTTCCTAATGATTTTGAATTCCCTTTTCCCCATATTTTCTATGTCTTTTTTCCTGTTCAAATTAGTGTTTCTGAGCTATAAAGACATTATGGTTTTATCACTGTATCAGAGTGTTCCAGTTTCGTGTAATAATAATAATAATAATAATAATAATAATAATAATAATAATAATAATAATGATGATGATGATGATGATGATGATGATGATGACAAAGGGCCTCTAGGATGGCTCATGAGTTGCGTACTAGCTTTCTGTATTATGATCCCGTGTTTGAATCTCGGTCGAGGCAAAAATAGGGTTGTAGCCTTACTTTAAAATCGTCTCAATTCTTTAGCTGTGTGACGAAGAAAAGCTTAGCCAGGCAGAATTTGTGTTAGTTACGAAGAGGAGGAGTAATTCATGTTCGCCTCATATTTGTCTTACCTCTCAAACATTAAACTAGTCCCAGGCATGGGGGACACCGTTAGCCAACAAAGTCGGACAGTCGATCAAAACGACAAAAACATACATTGCGCCAAAGAAGCTGGAAAAGTTACATGACTATATGCGGAAATCGCCTGGTGTCGATCAGAGTAACAACGGAAGACTACCTATCAGAGCAGCCGGCCGCTAGAATTCGTCTTCAAACAGCGACTGAATACGACCTAGCTTTGAAGCCTTAAACTCGAACCCTCAGACCTCCCGGGCAGAGGCACTGCAGTGTCATGAATTGATGCCTTGAAGCCACTTGTCAGTCAAAAGCAAGATTCACTTTAGTTAGCGGGCTGTTTTAGGCCAATAGTTTGAAAAGAGGGATTGAAACAGGTAGAAGGGGGTGGAGAAGACGGCCGTGCGTGGGGCGCTCACCGTTGACGAAGCGGCTGCGGGAGGCGGCCGCGGCGGCGGCGAGGGGCGCGATGGACACGTGGCGGAGCGCGGCGGACGACGCCGCTTTGGCCAGCCGGTCGCGTGGCCCGGCGGCGGGGGAGGCGGCGGAAGCGGTGCCGCTGTCGAGGGCCTCCTGGCTTTGCGCGCTCTCCGGCCGGCCCGCCCGCGCGCCGCGCCGCTCGCCCTGTGCCCGCCCCAACGTCCTCGCTCGCTCCACAACGAGAAACCGCCGCCTCGTAAGCTGGCCTTCCTCACTCCTAACCCCCACGATAGGAGGATCGAGATGGTGGTAAAGGAGCCTAAAACTCTGTGTAACATCCGGTCAAGGCGGAGAAGGGAAGGTAAGGCGGGGTAAGATAGGGCAATGTGGGGTAAGGTAGGGAAAGGCAGGTTAAGGTGGAGCAATGAGGAGTAAGATGGAGTAAGGTGGGGTAAGGTCGGGATAGGTGGGGTAAGGTGGGGTTAAGTGGGGTAAGGCGGGGAAAGGTAAGGCAAGGCGGAGCAATACGGGGAAGGTGGGGGTAAGACTGTGCAAGGCGGGGCGCGAGGTTAGGGAGGCAATGTGGGGGCTTTGCGGGGCAAGATGAGGGAAACCGGGTTGGTGCGGAGCAGGGCAGAACAGGAAATGTCTGTATAGCTCAGAAACACTAATTTGAACAGGAAAAAAGACATAGAAGAAGAAACCCTTGAATAGAATTAAGCGGAACAGGATGGGAATTTTTTCCTGACTAATAAATGTGATAAATGTATATCCAGGCAATACGTGACATTTCAGTTCAGTACTAACAAATCAAAATATATCTTGCTTATGAAAGTTGTAAAATTCAATATACATTATGGTTTTTCAGATATTTTGAATGTTGGGTGTTCTTACCGACACTTTCAAATTTTTCTCAAAAATGGCTCCGAAGTTTTGGATTACATTTTTCTCGAGAGAGAGAGAGAGAGAGAGAGAGAGAGAGAGAGAGAGAGAGAGAGAGAGAGAGAGAGAGAGAGAGAGAAAGAGAGAGAGAGAGAGAAGAGAGAGAGAGAGAGAGAGAGAGAGAGAGAGAGAGAGAGAGAGAGAGAGAGAGAGAGAGAGAGAGAGAGAAGTCGCTAGTCTAAAATTATATTTAGAACACGGAGAGACGATAGAGAATAATAGCATAATAATACATAAATATATCATAATTTAATAGATCGAAACGTTGACGAAAATACTAGTATTGTATGAGTGATCTCAACAATCAAGTAAGAGAAATCTCTGCAGATAGCACTGTAGGGCTAAATAACTGAAAGGCTATGTAAAGGAAAAAGTATAATAATTCACATAAATATATGAATCAGAACATCATAATCATCATCGTTATCCCTTGCTCAACACGATGCTGCAGTCATCGAGATAAACACGAGGTTGTCACATCACCACATGGATGCAAATTGCTGAGAGCGATGTATGTATATGTATGTACTTGGCGCGACAGCCCGTGAACAGGTTCAGGCCTACCGTCGACGTCCCTGCCTCACGGCCGTGGGTTAAAGGGGTACGTGTGGTTAGCACACAGACTTCCCCTCGCCGTATTCCGGTCTTCTCAACCTGAGAAGTCAATTTTCTCATCTTCACAAGGGAACAAATACTGGGACATTGCAAGGAAAACGCACACTATAATGTTGCCTGACTGGGAATCGAACCCAGGGCCGCGTAGTGGAAAGCGAACACGCCAACCCAGAGCTGGCCACAAGGCTTGGCTGAGATCGATGTGGCAAATCGAATTTTAGACGTGTCACTTGCCTGCTGCTTGCTCTTGGATCTCCGTTTCTTGGCAGGCTTTCGCTTCGGCGCCGCCGCGTCGGCGTCGGTGTCGGCGTCGGCGTCCGCGTCCGCGTCGGCGCCAGCGCTGGCGCGCGCGGCGTCGGGAGTGTCGGTGTCGGATGCATCGGTTGCTGATGTGAAGGGCAGCGCCTCCTTCACATCCTTTTCCAAGGCCTCCGACACCTGGAGCGACAACTTCAGTTCTATAACTGCGGTGCATTTTACCTTTGCCATGTCTTTGTATTTAAGGAGTATAAACAAATAAATACGGTGCAATTAGGAAAAATAGCTAAAACTTGCAATAACGTTAGAATAGTTGGAATGAATGTGTTTAATTGATTGATTTGGATTTGTGTTACCGCGCGCGACAACTGATAAGGGTCATTGTTCCCGTAAGTGAAATGCATGTTTTTATCGCGGGAGCTAAATGGAGCTTTTTATCGCGCGAGATCCGGCGCCGCCAGGCGGCGGTTTTCCTAACCAGGTATCTCCCACCAGGTACGAAATGTTCAAGATGCTACAAGAAACTGAATACCTGTTTGGGACGTTTTTCACGAACTGTTTGTAAGCAACTAGTGATGCTAATGGAGTAGTACGCAGCTAGTATGCATGCAAGAAGCTGTAGACTGCAAACAAGTGTCTTTCTCAAAGTATCCAATGAACAGATACATGACACAAATACAGAGGAATTCTATTTATAAAAGAAATAAAAAAGTATTCTAGTCGAAATGACAAGACTGCTTCCAGACACATGCGCTAAGATTCACTTTCAATGAAAGATATTTTGATGCCATTGTAAGTTAATGAACATTAATTTGGAACTGATAGTAGAATCCTGTTCCCAAATATCCACGAAAATTTCTCGACACACTGTCAAAAATGAATTCTACTGGAAAACCTGGAGTGTCTATTTTGTATTTTTATTATCTTACACGAAGAACATAAACACAGAATTCATTACAAATTCACTACCACATAATTAATTAATTAATTACAATTTGTAACTTTTGGAAAATTTGCATTCCTTTGAAATAAATTAAAAAATAAAGAAACAAAAAATACCAGCAATCGTCAACAATTTTCAATGAGCTGCAATCTAGAACAACTCCTGACCAAAATAGTTTTAAAATTTTTAAAAATATTTTTAGGAAAAAAGCTAAAAAAACAGTGCTTTTCAGTTCTTTTTAAAGGTAAAGAAAGATTACAGTAACTACAGCAATACTACTTTCCATTTAACTTGAAACAAACCTTTTCGTTCAGATTACTAGATGGAGCATCCCCGGACGAATTTGCATCGCTTAGAACTTGCTCTTTGGATTGCCGTTGAACAAGATATGAGGGAGAGGCTGCATCTCCTTGGCAATCAAGCATTTGTGTTTGAGATGGTGTTGGCATAATTTGGATCATTGCATTGTTTGGGTAGTTGTAGAACATCCCGCACTCCATGGGAGCCGCAACGCTGTGCCCTGAGGCGTCCTGTTTCGGCACTATATAGTACATGTTTTGAGGCGGGAACCCGGGAACAGCCATTCCAGGATGTTGGAGAAACGGCTGCGGTGGCATGAATGCTATCGGCTGACCGTCTGCGTTGACCCACTGAAATTTCAAAAGAAATGAATTATATTACGTAGTTTGATATTATTTTAGGAATTATAGATTAAGGAAGGAAAACAACTGAACATTATTCCACTTTTTCGTCACCAGAAAAAGGATATGGCAATATGATTTTTTCAGTAGAAAATTCGCAATTTTCCGGCGAACAATTATAATACCTTCTCTTCTCGCGAAATGAGAGCGGGAAAGTAAAATACTGAAAGTGAAGCATTGTTGAATATGTTTTGGGACAATTATACACGTAAGTAAGCAAATTAATCTCAACATAAACTATGACTGCTGGTCCGGATGGCCGAGACCGTTAAGGCAATAGTGCAGTAGCGATTTCGGTCTAAAGGCTCGCGGATTCGAGTCCCATTTCGGGTATGGTTGTATTGTGCTTCACCCCCTATGATCACCTCCTTTCACCCACTATCATCACCGTACCATGTAATCTTCACAGTTACCGTACCGTTAAATGCAATAGTAGTCGATAATGACCTAATGTTGATGCGACCATAAATAACAAAAAACATATATGACTGTTTATCAAATGAACCCCAAGTTGGTTACCTGTATATCATATGGCTTACAAAGGTTATGAATTGTAACTAAAATAATTTAGGGTTACTTATCAACTTATCGATTATATTTTTAATTGCTGGTTAAGGTTTACTTTCCGGAAGTAAACAAACCATTATATCCCAGTTTGTACCTAAGCAGTGATTATAAAGACTTACAAAAAATATTTTGCTCAAGTCCACAAATTTAATAAAATTTTGCGAATTCGAAGCAAAACTCGTGTAGAGAGAATCAGCATGAGTTGGTTTTGCGTACAAAACTGTGTATACTTTTGCCAGTGTTGTGAGGCATGGGGTGTTGATTTTTGGAAACCTGCTCTGCTGTGCACCTGCGGGGCGATGGGGAACGGGGACGTCGGAGTCATCACGACCGCTTGCGGTGGGGTGGGTGGGGTGGGTGGCGTGGAGGCGGGCGAAGGGGCGGCGGCGGGCGCGGGCGTCTCCTCCGGTACATCTGCGCACCCCGCGAACCCAACAGCATTGACTGATGATTGATTGTTAGTGATTCCGAGCGCGTTAACGGCTAATGTCATTAGTACCGTAAATGTAGTGCATGTTTCCCTCGGGAGGCGGTAGTGGTAATATTCCCCCGCTGGAAGGCGAGATCCGGCACCGACCTACCGTCGGTTGGCAGAGTTTTCCCGCCCCAGCCGGGACAACCTCTAAGCTCCCGACCGGTCTCCCGGCATGTGTGGTAGTGTAGTGCATGTGAGTGTAAGTGTGAGTAAGGGGTGCGTGTAGGACAAGGAAGAGATAGGAAAGATCGCGCGCGGTCCGTAGCGCGGCCGTTTGATAGCGTACTGCTCCGGCATTCACCTGATGTTCATCGAAGAAACCATGGAAAAGTACCGGTCAGAGCTGCCGGCTGCTAGAATTCTCCTGCAGAAAGCGACTGAATTGGACCTAGCTGACCCCAAACGTCGGTTGCAGATTCTAATTAAAACAATAAACGCCCATGAAATCTATTTGAATTGCTTCAAATGTTTACTATGCGAAGTTAAAAACATTAAAAAACAAACAAATGGGAATACATAGGTACTGGCAGAAAACATTATTTTAACGTCTTTTATGTGACCTTTGATGCCGAGCAGAGAGCATTAGGAAATAAATCAGGAGCCATGGGGTCGCGCAGTGAGTATGGTTTACGAATTTAAAACAGTTAATAATACAATTTGTATGTATTTATGTTTATACCATTCCATTATAGAAAAACTTTCCTTCGTTTCCTTTCAAAATATTTCCATGCTCAGGTAACCCCAGAAGCCGCCTGCTTGCATGAGTGAGAACAGCTTTTTCATTATTTTACAAGCATTCTGTCATGCAGTATTCCACAAATAAGCCATTCAAGATTTGTTTTTGACTTTTCGAACATTACTTTGTAAACGTTTGAAGCACTTGGGATTGTTCAACTTCGCGGACGTCTCGGGTTAGTAATACATCGTGTTCTTTGCGTAACCGGCTGAGTTTTCTCATGATGCCACTGCAGCGATTTTGACCAGGAGGTCCTAGGGTTTGAGTCCCGGTAGTCGTAATTTTCGACACTAGCTAGATCGTAGCTAGGTCGTATTATTCCCCTCTCTGGAGAATTCTAGTGGCTGGCTGCTCTTATTGGTATGTTCCGTAGTTTCTCCGATCAATACCAGACAAATGCCGTAGCAAAAACCCTAACCAATGGACCACGGATCGAGCGCGATATTTCTTTCCTTATCCGTGTCCTATTCTCACCCTTTACTTACACACATATTTACTTACATATACTACTAAGCCGGTAAGTAGTTGGTAGCTTAGAGCTTGTCCCGGCTGAGGCGACGCCCCACTCGCGTATATACCTGTGGGGAAACCCCCCAGCAAGCCACCCTATAGGTCGGCACCGGATCACACTTTCTATCTGGCGAGAAACAGTGCCACCCCCCACAATATAATACTCACTACATAGACGGGGCTAATGAACATATTAGATGACGCGCTCAGACACTAATTAAACTAAATAAATAAATAAATAAACAAACAAACAAACAAGTAATTCCTTTGCGTAATAACGACGGCTCCGTGCTCACCGTCGAAGTTGAACCAGTCGGGGCGCACGCCGCCGCCCAGCACCTTGCGCCGAATGCGGCGCCGCTCCCGGGCGATGGCGTCCGACGCCGCCCCCAGCGTCTCCGGGACGGCGGCCGTCCCTGGGCGAGCCCTCGAAGGCCGCTCGTCCAGCGGCGCCGTCGAGTAACTCAGATCTTTCGCGAGACGGAGACGGCGGTTAGGGAGCAACGCGAACGGTTTCAATTTCAAGCTTCTTTTTAGTCACGAGTTTGTTCGGTTACCAAATCGTTAAACCCAATTTTACTTTTAAATGCTATTTTGAACTTCTTTCATCAAGTTTAAACTTCAGGGAATAAAGAAATAGCCAGGAATTGAAATCACACGCGTATTTAATCCAATTTATCAATATGCGACATTCAACAATGTTGTGCATTACAAGTTAATATGATTATATTATAATTAATTGAAATGGGAGCAATTTCTGCGTATTATTTTGCGCGCTCAGTTGAATCAAGCTGATCCTTTTTTACTTTCTCGCCATTTTACGACGTATTGTGGTGCCCTGGTGCCGAAAAATTGGTTTCAGTTCACAAAATTCATGACCTTTTACATGAATGTTGTGTTGCTTTAATAAGCATTTACAAATTGCAAGACAATCATTTTTCTCTCCTTTGAATAGTATTATTCAGAAGCCTGTAGTTCTGTACAAGATAGGAATCATTCTAGATATTTAAAATTACTTCTTTAAATATTTGTTGAAGTTCACAAATGCCGAAATATTAAATTAATAGTCCCTGATTTCCCGATTTTCATGGGAAAATCTAAAATGCAAAAAAAAATATTTTTTATCTCAAAGAGACCTCCCTCATTAATAATTTTCTCAACAAATTCTCTAAAACGCTAAATCTTAATTTTTTATATTGCTAAAAATGTTATAGCCTTGTTTTCAAAAGAATATTATATAAAATTTAAAATGCTAAATACTACCATCGCTACTTACGGGATTAATGGCCATAGCAGATGACGCGCCTGTTAACATAAATAATTAATCAATTGCGTACTATTTGCGTGCGCCGGATGCTCTTCCCGGTCGCCCAGCTGCAGACTGGAGCCCATGACGTGGGCGCGGTTGCGCTGCAGCTCCGATTGGATCTGGTGCTGCGAGGGAGCGGGCGGGTGCGGCGGTTGGTAAGCCTGCGGGTGGGGCTGGAGGTGCGCGTCGGCTGGATTCCACGCTGCCCCCGGGGGAACCTCCACTGCCAACGTCGACGATGCCATGCGAAAGCACACCATTCAATTGGTCAAGGAGGTTAGAAATAAGGTGACCAGATCCTCATCCATGAAAAGGAGGGCAAGGGCTTAAAAAAGGAGGACAATGAAAAAGGGGTGGAAAAAAAGAGGACATTCCATAATATTTTTAATAACAACGTAATATATGACACATCGTGTGTACACGTTACATTGTATTTTTATTGATGTTTTCTGACAGATTTAAAGTACTGATACAAGCCAAGCAACGAACGTTTATTCACTTTGGCATTTTAAAATATCACAATATATCATTAGCAAATATATGTCTAGCAAAACAAAATCGTGTGCGTTTCCTTTCTCGATAGAATTGCCAACTAGACAAAACTACTAAGAACAAGAATGAGTGACCTCTCAATTTGCACAGAGAAGAGAGAATATTCTGGAGATAGTGCGGGTACAGGTATATTAGTGTAAAGAGGAGTCAAAACAAAAAAGTTCGACAGTCTGCTTTCCGGTCTAACGTATTTGAATGAAGCTAAGGCAAAAACATTCAAATTTCTCAACAAATCTGAGAACTCAAAGTGTTATAATATACGTAATGAAACTATAAAAAGAGATAGTAGAATTTATTTCCCACTGAAAAAAAAGAAGCCGAATTAACGATTTTGTTTTTATTAGTTGTTTAAATGCCCATTGTTCTTCTCTCTCTCTCTCTCTCTCTCTCTCTCTCTCTCTCTCTCTCTCTCTCTCATAGAATCATTTCTACAATAGTGTGTTTACAACATCGGGGACGAATCTTGTACTTCAATGCAGATACTGAATTACAATTTATAGCTACAGTACTTTTGAGCATATTTAATATAATAATTTCTTTAGTTAATTTCTCTTCACAATTTTGTGTGCACATCTACAAGGACAAATCACTCTATATACAAGACGTATTTAGGAAATTTACAAACAATGCACGGCAACGAGTCTTCAACGAAATGATAAGACTATAAATGATACATAAATTTCATTTGTACCTTTTATGTACAATATTTTCAATGAGAAGAATAAATATGATACATATACATTTCCACATTTAGCTCTAAAGAAGACTAATCATGAAAAAGAAATCTTCTTAAGTAACTCTAGATGTGGGCTACCTGCTGATCTGTTATTAATATTATAGGAAGAGTATTAAAGAAAACTCACCTCGAAGTGGGCGAAACATGAAACCAATTTCACCTGACCGAAACATGCTTAAAATATTACTTTCAATATAAATGTTTAAAATTATTACTTTCAATCTAGGGATGAATGTTTCTATTAATTTTAAGAAGACTGAGTGATGTATCGTTAATGGGCCTGCGTAATAAAAAGTCGCATAATATAAATCTCCATTTGTACCCTGTATCCGTGGATACAAAGAGGAATTTGATAGAATCTAAACAATTATTCACGATACATTATCATCAACACATTATTATTGAACTTTTATTAGGACGACGCTCATTTATAGCAGTGGAACAGCACATCAAATTTAAATTTCGTAGCTCTTTTAAATACTTCTGTACAGAAAACTTATGTTCAGGTCATTCGTGCACAAGGCTATTTATTTCTCTAAAATAAATTATAAGTTCAAGTAATGAAAATCCATAATGTAATGCATGTGAAGTATATTTTCTCCTGTTGGATTAAATTAATTTCTACTTCTCATTCAATTGCTGGAATTTTATTAATTTACTTCGGATAAAAAATTACTTGTTAACTAGTAGTTGCTTTTTTAACCTCTTTGAGTATTTTCAGGAACCACTGCTTAAGTAATGGTATTCACTTCTTCCCGCCGGCTGAGACTGCCTAACCTTCAGGCGCGGCCACCAGGACGTGTGCGGCCGGAGGGGCCCTGGGGTCCGTTTTTTCGGTATATTCTTACTAATTCCGAACTAGCGTAGTCCTCGAGCTCCTACACTAAAAGTATCCTTCTATATATTAAAAAACCTGTCAGGTTGCAAAGATATGTTGGTTTTATTCAAATTATTTCCGAATAAAAGTTACATACGTTCATTTCTCACGTGAATTTAAAAAAAATCAATTCTATATTTTAAAACGCTATATACACAAGTTAGTGAAAAATTATCTTCGGAACAAGATGTCATTCTGGAATAAAAATGGCCACAATGACACACGTGAAGTGCACCTAGAACTCCAACTTCCAATCGGCATCCACGGTCGACTGACTGAACGTGCTTCTTTCAATGAGCTTACTTTCAAGAATCCTTACCACACTACTATTCGTCGAATATCGCCTAATCAAACTTTTTCGAACAACGCGAATCTGTTTACAATCCTATGTCAGTATCTCGGTGTTTTAACAACTTTTTTAAGGCAAATTGTCCCGTAAATGAGCAAAATAGACCACTGTATGGCGGGTATCTATTTGTTAGGAGGCTAGCCTATTCTTTGACGGTCAATCTGTGACTCTGCTTAGGGATTGTACCACATAAAGGGCCGGATGTGAGTGGGATTTCGGGCCCCGTAGGGAGGTAGCAGTAAGCGGCGGGCACGCTGGTCGGCGTTGGGGTGGCGGAGGCTCGAGGCACCGCCCCCGCCCCCGTCGCTGGCCTGGACGGCGCGTACTCCTCCGCGGCCACCACCGTCTCCCCGGACGCGTCCGTCGGGCAGTCGCTCGCCGAGTCGTCAGCCACACCCTGCGCACGGGCGTCCATTGCAACAGAAAGCATCATCCGGAGATGTGTTTACCCTATCCCGTCACCAGACGTCGGGGGCGGGGGGGGGGAGTTCAGAGGCCCAAGATGGTTTGGTTGACAAACAGGATTCGTTTCCCGCGCGAGTATATATGGAGGGGGAAAAAAGGTGTGAAGCAAACAGGAGGCAAGAAAATGGAGGCTCTCCTGGAAATTAAGAAAATATCCACGCCAAATTATTTTTAAGGAGTATTGGCACACAATTTGGACAGACTTAAGGATGGGAACAGCGTAGCAAAGCGTCATTTCCTCCGGAAAGTGCGTGGGCCACGCACACTGTGGCCACACCGCGAGTGACTCGTTTTCGGAATCGACAGCGGCGTGAACGAATAGAAACTACAAAAAAAGTTATGAAACGCTGCAGCGGAAAATGGCGATTTTGTGGCAGCAAAATCTGAATTTTAGGACCCATACCGAAAAAGTATATAAATCTTGTGCGTACATGTAAATTACTTCCTCTAACACGATCTGTAGGGTCTACTACCTCAGTTAAATTAGTCCAAAAACTGGTGATCGAAGGAAAAAATCCCAGAGTTTTGAAACTGGGCGTGATTGTTTGCTGGTACTTACCGAACATTATACTAATAACCCTAAAGTTGGGGTGTGAACATGAACAGGAATTATTGAATCATTAAATTATTATCGAGGAAACCATACTCTTTAGAAGTCAGGATTCGTCTCAATTCTGAGCACAACCTGAGGCTCGAATAAAATTAAACGTATGGAATACGTTTCAAATGGCGTGCCCAACAAGAGGCAACGTATTGTAACGAATATCGCATCATCTGCCGGGATTCGCGGCGCGGATTGTGTCATTTGACGGCGCCCTCCTTCCTTCCGAACTGGACGGTTCCGGGCTATTCGCGAGTCGCGTAGAAATGTGGAGCAAGTGCCGGGTGTGTCGTGACAGTTCCGGCCAGGTATAAATTCGCCGCGAGTCAGTAAGAAGTAGAAGTTAGTTAGCAGTCAGTCCGCCAGTGTGAGTATGCAGTAGTCTGACTGAAGTGGAAGCTAAGCTGTGAAATGTGCATCGCGGTAAACAGCAGTGCAGTGAACCCTGGTCGGCGCAGTGAATTGTGGTCGGCGCAGTGAATTGTGGTCTGTGCTGTGAATTGTGGTCTGCGCAGTGAATTGTGTAAATAAATAATCAAGAGAACAGAGTCGTGTGTAAGGAAAATAATGAAGTGAAGAACACAAGAACTGTGTTATATAACTGTAAATAAATCAAGTATTGTAGCGTTGTTTACGAATAAACGTTTTTGTTAAATACCTACCTGTGTGTGTTTCACCACCGAGAAACGTTACAGTATAAAGAACGTTTCATTATATGCAGTATATAATCGCATAACCCAAATTTTTATAACATGACCACCATTTATATTGGTTCCTTGGAACTCGCATTAACAATACGCACCAACGACGAGGGCGAGTTGGGCAGAGAGGCGGGCAGGTTCTGCTCGTGCTCTTTCTCCCGCCGCTCCGCCAGCAGCTGCGCGCGCTCCGTCACCTGCACCAGCGTTTGACGCGCGGAGTTTCAACTGGAGCGCGGCCACGGAATTTGAATATCAAGAAGTACTTCAACGCTTACACATGAAATAAGTGGAATAAATATCGATTTCATTTTTACAGGTGGAGTTTCTGGACACCCCAAATTACCACGTATTTCTGAATTTCTCGGTGTCGATTGTTTACTCCTGAGCTTTCGGAACTATGACAGACCTTATTTCACTTACTTCACTTAGTATAAACTTTAAGAAACTGTTGGTCTGCCGTTTAAGGACATCATTTAAAACAGCGTTTTCCAACTGGCGGAGAAGTGACGTTCGGAGCTCCGTTCCCCTCCGCGAACAGGCCTTCGGAGAAGAAGTGCGAGGAAAGGGGTGAGGGGGGAGAGGGACATACGGCCGTCGCCGGTGACGAAAACCTTGACAGTGGGCCTTTGTCGGTGTTGCAGGCAACATGAGAGCCGTTCTACGCCCGTTAATTTTCTTTCAATTTGGGAAGAAATCTTTCTTTTTGTAGATACTGTAACAATGGCACAGTGTTTTGTGTGTTCTAAAAAAGAATTGTAGTATGTTAAAAAAATTATCCGAGACACGCATTACGCAGCATTATAACTCAAGAGTAACTTGCGAGATGAAAATAATTTCTGAGAATTTACAGGTAGTCCGCAATCATGAGTTGAGGAAAGGATTTTGCAGATAGAAGATAATGGAGAAGGTACTGAAAATCACCAGGATTTACATTCTCAAAGAAAACTGTATCATCATATAAATAATGTAGTGCTTAATAGTGTAGTGTACAATAATGCTTGTGTATAAATAATCAAGCCTGGAGTCCAAATTCTCCCACGTGACCTCTCCCATGAATCTATTTGTTAACATTAATTACACAGAAGAAAAAAAGGTGTCAGAGCCAAAGGCTTGACAAATCTTTCTCAATGTATGCCGATGCGCTGATTCCGAATACGAAGCTAGAATTGCGCCACCATCCTCCAGTTTTTTTTAAATCGAAAAAAATAGTGAAATTACAAATTGTAAATTTCCAAGTTAAAAAAAATGGAAGATGATGGCGCAATTCTCGCTTCGGGTTCTGATTGAGCGCGACGACGCGTAAAGAAACATGTGTCAAGTCTTGGGTCTGACAACAACCCCCGAGAACAAGACAAAAATACAATGTCACAGTTGGTTCTCGCGAGGTATAAAGAACTGGTGGTGTATTCTGTCTGCAGATTCGGACTCAGCGCGTGTACATACGTAGAGAAACATGTGTAAAGTCTTGGGTCTTTTTTATTTTACTTATTTAAAACTATTTTATTTTGTGCCTGTATTATTGGTTCTGGACGATCTGAAATTGTTATATAACATTGTAAAAAATATTGTATTAGAATGTTAAAACTGTCTCCTCCAAAAATGTTACATTAGAAAAATGGAAGTGGAATTACAGTACTGGTTACGATAAATGGAGTCGGATATTGCTTTGTGTTATGAAATAATGTACGTTCAATTTTTTAATTTTTCATATTTCATATTTTGTGAGATGATTAAATATCATATTGAATCATAAACATTTAAATATTAATTACGATTTAAAAACGTAATTATCGAGCGAACACCCCCCTCCCACTTCCGTACAGGATTGGATTGGATCGGATCACTGTATGCCCGCCGCTACGTCAAGCACTACCGAGCCGAGCCGCGGAGCAAAGGAGCAGGAGAACAGATTTCTGTGACGTCACAGAGCATTGCGTTGGCAAGCACTGATTTAAACATTATTTCATTTTGGCGTAACTACCCTTCCTCATCAGGAGATTTGCAATGTGCCTCTGAACGGGTGGCAAAACTCGTTATTTTGATATATTGCATTTTATAGAATTTCCACATCAAGTTTCACGACGTAAAATTACAAGTGACAAGTCATAGTATCGTGAGAGCTACGAGGTCGTTAGCAAGCAGAGGTAAAGTAACGTAATTTGGCCAGGCAATTACGAGGGGCACAGCTGGCTATTTGGATCAAGAGCAACATGCGACGGAAAGGGTCCCCACGAGTGACAAAAACAACAAGAACACAACAACAATAATTATTATTATAATAATTAAATAATAATAATAATGAGTCTGAAGTTCGAATTATCCTAAGTTATCGCCCAAAGCTAAGTCTATTTCAGACTTTTTTTTGGATAATGTGAACGTTAATAGTCTAATTCGAAATATACTCAAATTCGGACATAAGTCATAACTTTCACAAACCAAGGAACGTCCGATTCATACAACCTTGTTCGCGCGTCTGGCCTAAAAAAAAAATTCAGGATCGTGGGTTGTGGTGGGTATCGGCGCGCACCTGCACGGGGTCGTAGACGCGCGTCATGTACCACTCGACGAGCGAGCGCGGCGCGTCGCGCTGGTTGAGCGCCGTGGGCAGCTCGAAGAGCGCGCGCTCGGGCTTGCGCGGGTAGGCGCGCGCGCGGCCGGGCGGCGGCGTGGTGGGCACGCGCTCGCGCCAGTCGCCCGTCTCCGTGCCCGCGCGGAACACGTACCTGCGGGGTATTCCCATCTTTATAATTCGCAAGCGCTACTTCATCTAGGTATCAATTGATCAATCCATCAATTCACCGATCCTTCATTCTATGAAAAAATCAATCCATTAATCAATAAATCCATCAGTTCATCAATTAAAAAATATTCAGTTTATTAATTCACCAATTCATTAATTCACCGATTCATCAATTTATCAATACCTCAAATCATCAATCGATCAATCAATTAATCCATCAATTCACCAATTTATGGGTTCATTAATTCACCAACTCATCGATTCATCAAATCACGAATATATTAACACATAAATCAATTGGTCCATTAATTCATTAATTAAATACTCCATTAATTCATCAATTCACCGATTCATTAACTCATCGATTCATTGATAATCAACTGATTAATTCATCAATTCATCGTTTCTCAACCTGGTGGTCGCGACTCCCAAAGGGGTGGCGGTGATATTAAAGGGGGGTCGCGAAACAAGAATGAAATTCTTTTATGAGAAAAACATTTATTATAAAGTTATAAACAATTTAATTACAATATATAAGCATGTAAACAAACTTAATGAATGTAATGGTTGCATTTGTTTTTCAATTAAAACTTTCTCCATACGTGGATCTACGATAGAAACACAATAAAGCAAATTAGCTACTTGGCTGTCCGGGAAGCGCCGCGTCCTAGGCTCAGGTGTCAACGTTTTGGCCGCCATTGTGCGACCTTCCTCAGGGCGAAATGCCGCATTGTCTACTCACATTACGGGAACATTTACGAAGATTAGAATTAAAGAAGAACTTATCCCGTAACGTACGAGCTGCTGCTGCTCCCGGGGCCGCCTCCGCCCAGCCGACCGCGCGGCACCGCCCACGGCTCTGGCGACGGCCGCGGCGCCGTCAGGCCGCCCAACTCGCTGCAGCCCTCGTCGCCCGCGCCCGCGCCCGCTCCCGCGCCCGCCCCCGCGCAGCTCGGCGGCCCCGCGGACCGCGCTGCGCACGCAGCCAACGCGCGCAGCTGCTGTTAGAGCCTAAAGGGCCCGCCTCGACTTTTTCTGGGTCTTCCGCGTGCATTCCAGTTGCGTATAATTTTGAGATCAAAAAGCATTTTATTGGCAATAATATCTTCGGTAATAGGCGGGCAAGTCATTAAAGGATGTAAGGCGGAGCCTTCCTTATAAAAAGCGCCGCCCAAAAGAAATTAGAAACATATTTATAAATTTATTAATAATGAATTTGTGAGTTATGTTATGTAACTATCATATCAAAATTTTAGACAATAAGGCCATGGGGCTGAAATGTTTCTTGCAGGACAAAGATTTCCTTTTCTGGCTACAGTTTTTTAACAAAGTCATGTCTCGTTGTAAAATTATATTTAATGAACTTCAGCAGAAGAATATACATTCAGTGAAAACGCTGAAGTAAGTTTCTGAATGTTTCTTCTGTACAAGAAATCAGAGTTTCACTCGACATTGAACTTCCGGGAGAAGAAGAAGAACCAAAACGTGCGGGTTTTACAGAGCCGATCACGTGTGTGCGACAGAAGTTTGAGACATCATAATGACGCAAATCAATGACCATTTTCTTTTCAATGATCATCTTTCGGTGGCAAAGTTGTGTGAACCATCATTATTTCCACAACACAGCAAAGTATTTCCAGAGAGGGAATTTAAAACTGCTGATGAGATGTATGATTTAAACTGCGTCGATTGACACCACGAATTGAAAGTACGATACAGTCGAACAGATTTGGTAGGGGCATCGGAAGCGTTAATTTTACTGAAGTTTATTTATGAGAACAACTCAACTAAAGCCTTTCCAGATAGTGTCAAGCTCCTTAAGACAATAGTGACCATTCCGATTAACACTGATGAAGAATAATGTTGCTTTCTTACTCTGAAAAGGGTGAAGATCTTCATTCGTAACACAATGAAAGAAGATAGATTGTGTGCGTTGGCTATAGTGTTCCATTGAAAAGGAGTTACTTTCGTCACCAAACGTCAATGACCGCTTGATAGATTTCTTTGTAGAGCAGAAGGAGAAAAGAGCTGACTTCATTTACAAACAAATTAACTAAGATAAGTCAAATATTATAACATGTAACGTTAATATAGTCGCGCCGCAGCGCAACGCACCGCCCTAGCAATGAAACAGTTGCAGCCTTCCCCATTTAGAAAGCCGCGACTGTTCTGAAATACTAGGAAACGTCGACATGGCAGATATCAACGATACGTATCCACGCATATGGTTCGGAAAGAAGTCTTTTCAGAGACTGGCAAGGTGGCTCAGGGCATCAACTGCTGTCTCTGCAGTGCCTCTGACCGGGAGGTTCCACTCTCAAAGGGGGGAGGATTTTCGACTCTATCCAGACAGCTAGGTCGAGATCAGCTGCTGCCTGGAAGAGAATTCTAGCGGCCGGATGCTCTGATCAGTGACTTCTCCGAATGTGAATACGAGGCGAATGTCGGAGCGGTATACTAACAAACGGGTCACGAATTGCGAACAATTTTGATAGCAAAAATTATTTTATTGGCATCTTCTGAAATACCTACTTGGAAACCTCAACATGCCAGTCATCAACCTAATGCATCCACACGTGTGTTGCATATGCTCGAGAAAGAAGACTTTTCAAAGTCCGGCAAAGGTGGTTCAGGGTATGCTGTCTTTGCGGTACCTCTGACCGGGAGATAGTAGGGTTCCACTCTCAAAGCTGGCTGGTTTTTCGACGCTAGGGTCACAGCTAGGTCGATATCAGCTGCTTCGGTGGTTTCTCCGATCTATACCAGACGAATACCGGAGCGGTATCCTAACAAACGGGGCACATACCGCACGCACGATCTTTTCTTTCTCTTCCTTGCCCTATCCTCACCTCTTCCCTTACGTACAAACACTTTCACTCACATGCGCTACACTAACACACGTGTTGGAGGCCAGACAGACAGGAGATTAGAGCTTCTTCCGGCTGGAACAATGCCATACCGGTGGGCGATACCTGGCTGGGGAAAATCCCTGCAAGCGGACGTAGGTCAGCGCCAGATAATGTCATCCAGCGGGGGGAGATCACAGCCACCTCCCGCGATAAAACATGCACTACATTTACGGGTCTCATTACCTTTGCAGTTGAGGCGCTCGGGATCACTAGTCTATCAATCAATGGATGGTGCAGGGGAGTTGACCTATTTGTCAAAGTATGCGGATGTGAGGGTTGCGGGTTGGAGTCTCTCATGAGGCATGGGGTTTTGACTGGTATTTCATGTTTGCAGGTGCATAAAATACTATTGACATTAATCCAATAAGTGTAGTGCATGTTATATCCCTGGAGATAGCAGTGTTTCTCCCTGTAGGAAGGTAGGAGTTTCCGGCGCCGGCGTATATGACGGCTTCCGGGGTTTTCCCGCTAAGTTTCGGCCTCCAGCTGCGCAAGGCCCAAGTGGGGACAATCTCAAAGCTCCCGACTTTTCTCTCGACATGTTTGGTAGTGTAGTGCCTGTATTAGGGTGTGTGTGTGTGATTATACTACAACGAGAGATATTTCAAAACAAATACATATGCGTATTTTTTTAAAGACAACAACAAAATAATACAGCAAGAAGGCTTCTATGACATCCTATTATTTAGCACTAACCGTACAAAAAGTTTAAAGAAAGAAATGGGGCGGTTTTTGAGGAAATGGAGTTTGAGCGTTTCTGAAGTTGCAGAAATTTGAGCTCATTTTTACCTAAAGTTTTTGAGTTTTCGATAAACTTTATAAAACATCAGTTGAAGCACATGTACTCATAAATGCAATGCAACGTGAACAAATCGCAGCTAATAAAAATATTAACAACGTGAGAGACAAATAAAAAATAATTTTTGTACTTTTTGAAAAAAAGCGAAAGAATAGAGCAAATTGGCGTTTATATCATCTTATACAATGCATTTAGAAAAATGCCTACTAAAAGTTACAAGAAAAAAAATCGAGCAATTCTTGTTTTTGATATTTTGTAATATTGCACATATTTCACGCAATTTGCGCCAGAAAACTACTAAAATTTAGAAAAAACCTGACTTTAATGAAAGATCTAATTAAGAACAAATTTCATTTGAAGGTAAAATCTCAATCTTCAATTTTGTAGTTGCAGGAACACGCCGAAAAAATTTCAATCATTTGCAATTTTCAAAAATTCAGATTGAACAGTGAACCTATGCCACCTTTATAAGTGTATTTTACTCTATTCTTACAATAAATTTATATTATATAAAAGTAGATTACATGTGATACTTGAGTATTAATCTTTCAGTACCTAAATCATTGGACCAAATTAATTGATTAATACCTTAATAATTTCACTTAAAAATATTGGTTAAGATATTATCTTTCATTGATCCTTGTTACAGAGGTAATTTTAATATTCTCTGGTACTCGTATCACGTTATTTTATTAGTAAAAGTTAGATTATTAACATAATATAAAAAATGTGTTTTTCGGGCACAATGTTCGTCAAACATTGGTTGAAATACTTACGAATTGGTCTCCGTCGGGCGGCCGCCACTGCTACAGACATCGCCACCGCCGCTACCTCAGCGTCATCGCTGTCATCGTTAGATTTGTCGTCGTCGCCGCCGCCGCCACCTCCACCACAGTCGTCCAAGCCACTCGCCTCTGAGCTCACGTCGCCCAACACAACTTCTTCCTTTGATAAGGCAAATGAGGGTTCTACCACTTAGAGCAAGGATTCGCACATTCCCTGCAAATTTACAATGAACCACATCTATATCAGAAATTATCAATGTTAAAGCCATGAGTTGATTTGATGTCTACAATGATGGAACTCAGAGTAAATGTTGGTGTTAAAATGAGAATATTCTTACAAAGGTTGAAAAAATAAGAATAGATAGCAAGAATGAAAAAGGTTGGATAAATCAGCACATCAATATTTAGACTCTTCTTATTCTGCATCATATTTAAGTGACAAAATCTCCAACCCAAGACAGTTGGTACCAGTTAAAATGCAAAAAAGACTAACTTGTATATAAAGAAGGTTAAATTCACGACTCGAAATAGGATCAAACACTTTATTATCTTTTGACACTCGAGTTTTGATATCATGCAGGGAGATAGAAACATCGCTTGGGCAACTTGTATCTTTGTGCTGAGGAACATATGGTGTAAGACACATTGTCCACTTCAGGTTGCCCTCGTTTTGTATGTGAGAAATGTACTAGTATTTATCATGTGCCGCAGTGAAGTTAGTCATACTTTCTTTCTCTGCAACTAAAGGTAGAGTTATTATTAATCTCACTTCGACACAAGATGAATATTGGTACATTTCTCACGTAGCCGGGCTTCCAAAAGTCTCTGTCGCTCACGGGGTGAACGCCGTCCGCTGCGCCGGTTGCAAACCTTGTGCTCCTCGCCCGCGCCGCGCGCCGCCCGGTCGGCCGCGCCGGTCAGCTCGCGCAGCTCCTGAGCGCAGCGGGTGAGCCCGGCCACGACGGCGTTGAGGCGCGCGGTCAGCTCGTTGTTGAGCGCCTCGTTGAAGATGCCGCTGGCGCCCACTGCACCCCCCTCGCCGGCCCCGCGCCGCGCCGCCGCCGCCCCCGCCCCTGGTTCGTCCCGTGCTCGCATCATGGTGGTGCGCACCCCTGTGCACGGTTCCTGTGGAAACGAGCTGGCGCATGCGCGCAACAACCCTTGGAGACGTTTGTCGCCGGAAGGGACGACGTTTGTTACGTGATTTGGGATGAGCCATTGGTTAATACATCATAATTAGTGGTAGGTGGAAAGTAATATTGTGTCAGCAGGAACTGTGACAATATTTATGATGTATGGAATGTTTTGAAGAGAAGAAATGAATCGGAAAATATACAGAAAGATTACAGGTTCACTTTTGTAGCAGCTAGAGGAAGGAGTTGCACTGTTAATCACATAATTCAAACAGTAATTGGAACATTAACACTAATTTATAGGAATATCAAATTTTAAAAAAGTGACTACTTATATTCGCAAATAACGGGTGTTACCAAAAATAATAGTATACACATAAATACCAGGAATAAAAATTTACATAATTTAAAAATTAATGTGAGTTATTTTAATATGCGGTTACATTATAAAACAAAACAAAAAAAAATAACTATTTGACCTTAGTATTTGGTTGGGTAATATTTCACTTCAATCGTTCAAATATACAAGTATTTTATGGGTGTATAAAGAACCCACTTTTACTCATTCTTGTAATCTCTTGAATTCTTTCTTTGTCGTAATGAGTATTTGTCGCATTATATATGTCAGAGCAAGCTGTTTTTTATTTTATAATTATATTTATTCAAAGACGCACATTTTTGAAGTTCTTGCACAATGGTGCAACTCCTCAGAATTACGCTTCCAAGTAAGCTTTCAGATTGCCACGTGCGGCAGTGCCTCGCTTCTTGGTAATCCGCTCACGCGACAGCGTTGCCCAACGGACTCGCGGCAACCGCCGAGCGCAGCTGCACACTTTGGGATTCCCAGAATTTTCCAGTCTCATATGGCGCAACAGCGAACTTCGTTGCACACGGCACGCCGGCGGCGCAACCGCCTCGCCGAGCGGCGTTGCAACGGAAAACTCCAGTCTTTGTCGTGAGCTGGAGCTGGGCGGTCGCCTCGCTGCTCTCCTCTCTCACATGCGGTGCCACTGCAGTCCTGCTGGTGGAGCTGTGCGAGACGGACGTGCCATGCCGTTCTCTGCATATACAGCGCCACTACTTCGGTAACCGCCTGGACTCCGTGTGGAGCGAATGCTATTCCGCTCTGCATGTAATAATTGCTCCTCCTGCTGAGCAATTTTCTGCTTCTATAACGTGGCTGGCGAGCATGCTGTCTCGCCGCTCAACTTTGCGACCATTCTTGCCGTCTACATTCAATGCTGCTACTGGTGACTATTGCGCCCTAATTACTTGCCGCATTTAACTATATTTTGTGTTCATGCTTGTGTGGCAATCTCAATTAATCATTCTACAAACTGTGCTGCTTGCCACGTGATTTAACTATACTTTGTGTTCATGCTTGTGTGGCAATCTCAATTAATCATTCTACAAACTGTGCTGCTTGCCACGTGATTTAACTATATTTTGTGTTCATGCTTGTGTGGCAATCTCAATTAATCATTCTACAAACTGTGCTGCTTGCCACGTGATTTAACTATACTTTGTGTTCATGCTTGTGTGGCAATCTCAATTAATCATTCTACAAACTGTGCTGCTTGCCACGTGATTTAACTATACTTTGTGTTCATGCTTGTGTGGCAATCTCAATTAATCATTCTACAAACTGTGCTGCTTGCCACGTGATTTAACTATATTTTGTGTTCATGCTTGTGTGGCAATCTCAATTAATCATTCTACAAACTGTGCTGCTTGCCACGTGATTCAACTATACTTTGTGTTCATGCTTGTGTGGCAATCTCAATTAATCATTCTACAAACTGTGCTGCTTGCCACGTGATTTAACTATATTTTGTGTTCATGCTTGTGTGGCAATCTCAATTAATCATTCTACAAACTGTGCTGCTTGCCACGTGATTTAACTATACTTTGTGTTCATGCTTGTGTGGCATTTGTGACTAATTATTTTTTACAAACTGCATCGCCGACATCATGTGCCTAACTGGTGCCTTGTATTCTCGCTGGTGCTCACTTACGGCACATACAATCTCCTATACTACACCTGCCTGAAAACGGGCCCGGGTTAGCTGCCCGCCCGTAAATCACACCAACCTCAGCAAGATGCAAGAGAAACAAGTTCTGTGCTACCGCACTAATATGGTCCCATGTCATGGGCAAAATTGTATATTTACATTGTGATTTTGTGTGCTGCAACCCCTTTGTTCCTTCTCCCCCTCATGGTTTAAGATGTACTTTGTTTTAAATAGAATATATGTTTACATGATTTAATTTACAACTTTTATGGTAACAAGCATTCTCTTCCCACTCCTATCCTTGCAGTCCCAGACCTGCAAGGGTGATTATAACCTGTTTTCTCATTACAGGAGTCTGGGTGGTCCTTCGAACTTTAATTAAATCTAACTGGAGCTATTCTAGGAATGTTTGGGAAGGGGTCGAAGCCTCATTACTTCACAACCAGTCCACTTTGCTCGACCCGCCCATCCAATATAATTAATTCATTTACTTCCACAAAGGTGTAATAGAATTCAAATCTAACATCTGAGGAGTGTCTCAAAATCTTGTGTCCAATTGAACATAGCTACTTGCTCACAATATGAGTAGTAAGGTCAACACCATTGTTTTCAAAAACATTGCTGGATCTGTGAACACCTTCTAAGCACTTCTGTATAAATTGAAGTAATACAGTAAACCCTAAATAACATAAATTCCAATGCATGTATCAGTCTATTATGTTATAAAAATCGTGATATCTGATTATTATAACGTGATTCTCACGAACTATGGATCAATCCCACAACTTTAAAACGGTTCACAACATCGAAATGCTGTTTTCGCTCAACAATCCTTAATCAAGGAGCAAGTAATAAGCTGTAGAAATGTTGTTCATAATATTTTTTGTTTTGGAGGAATTCAGCATTCTTTGATTTTTTAAATTGAACTGCAAAGTTTTTTCACGTGCAATGAAAAAGGAGCAACATAAAACTCATAAAAATAGGAACACAATGATTGATAATTTATCAATGACAGAAGTAATATTGAGTGAGTAATATATTTCTCACGCGATATTAAACTTTTATGCCGTAGTTGGAAGACAATGTTTTCTTTTAGCTGTTCTTGCAGCAAACGCCTTCAGGTAAGGCGGTCGACGCTGAGGACAGAACCCATGGATTCTACGTAGTTAATCTACTCTGCTGTATTTACGCCTCTCCATTCCTCCATGCGCCCCTCAAAGCCAAAATATCTCGGGGTCGCGAAGGCCACCTGATCGGAAGGTAACCTTTTTTTAATTTAATTGTTTGTTGAAGTACAATGTTCAGTTTACAATAAAAACTTTGCAATTGTTTGATGACTTAATCTAATTAACTTAATATAGGTTAAAATTGTACTTAATTAATCTTAACATAGGGAGAGGAAACAAAAGCACCCTAGAAGAATTATTCAACTTTTGCAAATATCTGGAGGAAAGAAGGGAGCGGGAATCTGTTCTTATTTCTAGTTTTGTATCTGGGATCTTTTCTGAGTCTGTAGTGAGTTGATGCCTTTATGGAAGATAAGTTTGTATAAAAGTTGTTTGATAGGAATGCTATTTGGTGTGTAATTTCATTTATGTTTAGATCGCGATGACGTTGTTTATTACTAATGAACCATGGTGCTCTTGTTATTGATCTTAAATATTTGTTTTGAAACACTTGCAATTTGTTGAGATTGGTTTTGGCGGCATTGGTCCAGATCGGGCATGCGTATAATAGTATTGGGCGAATGAGTGATTTGTATAGCGTTAGTGCATTTGACAGTGAGAGGTGGTTGTATGAGTTTAGTAGAGGTCTTAATTGGATGAGTTTAATTTTTGACTGATGTGATTTTACGAGATGCAAGATGAGTTGTTTCCAATTAAGTATAGTATCTATTATAAATTCAATCCAAGATATTTTTATTGTTCTCGTGATTGGCGTTCAATTTATAGGATTATTATTTATAAATAACGGGGGTGGATATGCAAAAGGTTTTAGTGAGAAGACTTTTGCTGCTGATTTTGAGGGATTTAATTTAATTTTCAGGTTATTTGCCCAATTTGTTATTAGATTTAGATGCTTTTGGAGATGGAATGGGTGAGTTTGTAATGAATTTCCGGAGATATATAATGCAGTGTCGTCGGCAAATTGGGCGGTATTTATTTGATGGGAAGTAGGAATATCTGCTGTGTATAGATTAAGGAGAGTTGGGGATAGCGGCGAACCTTGGGGGACCCCAGCGGCAATTTGTTTGGCGTTAGAACAATGACCATCTACTGTTACTGAGAAAGTTCTGTTAGATAAGAAATTTTTCATGATTTGAATTAAATAGTTTGGCGTACCGATTTCGACAAATTTGAAGTATAAGGCTGGATGCCATATTCTGTCAAATGCTTGTGACACAGAAATTCAGGGGTGGTGTGAAATCCCTTTTGGAAAGCAGAGTTGATGTGTTCAATTAGTCTCAATAGCTGGTGCGTATTTGACTGCTGGGATATGAAACCGAATTGATGAGGTGGAATAGAGTTAGTTTTATTTATATGTTTGTTTAGTCTGATGAGAATTAATTTTTCTAAAATTTTTGACATGATGGGTAAAAGAATGATTAGTCTATAATTTTCTGCACGTGAATGATTTTTATTTGGTTTTGCTATTGGATGTATTATTGAGTGTTACCATGATTGGGGATAATAACCTGTTATTAGTATGGAGTTGTATACATTGTTTAAAAATGCGATGGAATTGCCAGGTAATCTTTTGAGAATGGTAGTATTAATTCAGTCATGTCCTGGGGATTTTTTATTTGGCATTCTTTGATTATTTGTTTAATTTCATAGGGAGAGATGAATTTAATTCTGTGAGGAACATTCTATAAAGGAGCGAAACATGTTGAAAATTTTAATATTTCATCATTTTTGGCATTTTTTATGAAGTCATTAGGAGTGAATGTGCTAGCAAAATGGGCTGCTAGAATATCGACTTTCTCCATAGGCTAATATTTTTCCCAGTATTAGTTGACAGTGGGGGAATGCTGTTCTTTTTCCTTAGAATTTTCTTTGTGAATTGCCAAAGAGAATTGGTTTTAGTATTTAGTTCCTTAATAAATTTATTATATTTTTCTTGGTTGTATTTATTGATTGCATTTTTACAGATATTTGTTAGATGATTTAATTATCTTTTCAGTTCTGGGATTTTTAGTGTTCCAAAGCCTTCTAGTTTTATTTTTAATTTTTATTAATTCAGTAATATTGGGAGGTAGTGTTTTCTTAAGTTTCCTTCTGGTGTCTAATGTTGTATATTGAGAGTCATTGGTTGTTTTGATTATTATATTATTTAATTTAGTGATTGTTTGATTAATTTCAATTGGACAATTGAGGATTTGAAATTACGGTATTGATTTTTCAACAGAGTTTTTAAAGGAATTCCAGTTTATATTGTTGTGTTCAGCGTGGGAAGAGGAGGGGATGGAGGTTATATTAATTTAGTTGTTATAACAACTGGGATGTGGTCTGAGTCTAATTCATGATAAACTTTGAAGTAAAATGGGTCTTTCAAATTTGATATTGCTAAATCTAATATATCTGGGTTTTTATTGGGATCATACGAGAAATGGGTTGGTTCTGTGGGCGTAAGTATTTTAAACTGCATTGTGTTAAGTATTCACCAGCAGGGTTTGTGGTCCGACATCCCCAAGCAGAATGCTTTGAGTTTAGATCTCCTCCTATGATGAAAGGATTGGGCAATTGTAGTAATTTATTGATAGAGGTCGTTTTCATTTTTATGTTGGGTGGTTTATACGTCGTGACTACAGTTAGTGTTTGATTATTGTTATATGTTACATTTATCCCGATTTTTTCAATTCCTGGAGTGAGTGGCAAGGTTATTTGGTGGTGTTGAATACTACACTTAATCAAAATTAAAACACCACCTCCATAATTTTCGTTTCTGTCGGTTCTGATGATTTTGTATCCCGGTATGGTGCATGTTTTCGCTTGGGCTCAAATGCGTCTCTGTGATGCATGCGATGTCCATCTTTTTTGCCTGTAGGAAATGTTCTAGTTCGTTTTTTTTGTTTACGATGCCATTTACATTCCAATTGAGTTTGGTTAATGCTTTATGGTGTGAATATTCCAAAACTGTCACTAATTGTGGAGACGATGGAGTTCAGAATACTTTGTATTATTGTTGGAATAAGCGAGTTGATGAGGTTAACTATGCGATTGGTGATAAATTGTGAGATGTTGGTAATAAAGGAGTTATTGTTGTTGTATTGGTTAAATTGATTGTTTGCTGATTGTGACATTGTTGATTATAAACTTTATTTGCATTCATTGGTTGATAGTTATTATTAATTCTTTGAGTGAAATTAGGAATATTGTTAGTTGTAGGCAAGGATGGAAAGTTCGTTAAGTCATGATTGGGTGGTGGCGTGCGTGATTGTCGGAATCTGGGACTGGAATTTACATTATTGTTATTTTCCACTATGGTCCTATAATATGTACATTCTTCTGACCTGAGGTCAGCCCTGTGTTTCCCCATGCAATTCTTACAAGTACGAGTTGATTTCTTTGATGGACAGTTTGCTGAAAGGTTTTTTTTGCACAGAACACACACGAAACTTCGTAGTTACAGTTATTTATACTGTGTCCAAAGTCTAGGCAACGATTGCACTGAATGGGACCTACAGTTTTCTTTCTTCTTTGCAGCTTTACTATGGAGTTGCAAATATATTTTAATTCCAAAACACTTTCTATTTTTTCGGTGCCGTTGAATTCTACAGCGACTACTGGGATTGGGGCATTGTTCTTGTTTAGTCTCGTAACCTTTGTAACTGATGAACATTGAGATGCGATGTCTTCAAAAATTTCGTTTTCCGGAATTGTGGGATGAATGTTTTTTATCACAATTGAATATTTCTTTACATTGGGATCTGAGTACGTATGTAATTGTTTATTAGAATTTATAAAGTATTTAACTGCAGCTCTGAAGTGGGATATAGTCGTGAATTGTATTTTAATTTTATTGTTCTTGAGTTGAGTGGTAAAGTTTTCTGTTAATTTAGATTTGATTTCCTTTATAAATTCGGTATGATTGCTAATTCCTGTTAAATGGATAGGGGGGAATTTTTTTTTACTTCTACTGGTACTTCAGGTAACTCTTCATTTAAAAAACTGAATCTATTTGACACATCTACATTATAGTGTTTTTGCAAGTTGTTATCGGGGTTCAGTTCTGAGGAAAGTTCTGTCGAGGTCATGCGTTTGGCGTCTCTGTCACTGGCGTCGCCTCTGTCCTCGCGGTTTCGCTTGCCTTGCATTACCTTGTTTTGTTGCGTCACTGAATGGGTTGATCCGGTTGTTTGTTGTTATGATACTTGTCCAGATTCGATAGGCGCCGACGATGATACAGTCGCTTGAAAACTGTTCAAAGAGTGTTGTTGAGGCTGGGACGTGCTGTCCTCGATGTACACCATGCTGCTGCCCGTAAAGTTCAAGCTGCTTTCTGCGACCGCCATATTGGTTGGATATTCTGGATTGTAAATTGATTCTAGGGCTTGAGAAACTAAATGCCCTGTGTTGAGAAGATCATTGTTACACATAAATATCGTGCACTAACACTAAACACGCACTTCCGTCAACTTAATACTGTTTAGTACTAGCACTGAAAAAATTTTCCACCACTGTTCTGCGAAACGTTCGGAGCGATGTTGCTCGGTCGAGAGCGCAGAGCGAAGTGTGCAAAAAAAAAAAACATCTGCAAGGGATAATTAAGAGAACTATTATACGTTCCAGCTACTTCGTATAATTTCAAATCATTGTCGAAAATACTTTTATAAAATTCAATATTTCTTTCAAATCATTGACACGTTATGTATCATTGCATACGTTTTTACTTCCTCGAATACGTTCGAAATACATACGGAGTTATATTCATAGTACAAAGAAAGTTATGTAGTGCTGTAGAAAATCGATTTCGATATTTCCACATATATACTCGTTCTGGGATCCCCTGAAAATGAAAAAGGTTTTATTTTTCAAAACGTCCGTCCATCCACCTGTTAGTCCGTTAATATATACTAAACAACAACATATTACTTGTCCCTTGGTTTAATATTGGTCGAAAACGACGTTTCGATATCGCGAACTATTTAGAAATAATCTGGCTTGTAGTTGATGGGGCAAGTGGTCTACGGCAGTGTCTGCCAAATCGCGGAGGATTGACGTCGGACCTCCGTTCTCCTTTCCGAGCGCCTGCTAGGAGAAGCGGTGCGAGCAAAGGGGAGGGGGAGGAGCAGACGGCGGTCACCGATAACGAAAATCAGTGGGCCTTTGCCATTGTTTCAAAGAACATGAGTGGGAAACCATCTCCAGCCGTTAATTTTATTTCGGTTTGGGAAAAAAGGTTTCCTTTTATAGATACCGTAACAGTGGCGCAGTATTTAGTGTATTTGAAATATCTTCATTATGTTAAAGTAATGATTCAGAGTTCAAGCGACAGAGACATTACGTAGCTTAGTAACTCAAAGATACCCGGGAGATGAAAATAATTTCTAAGAATTTACAGATAGTCTGCATTCATGAAATGAGAAACGGATTTTGTAGATAGGTTTTGAAAAAGGAATGGAAAATCACGAGGATTTGCAACAATCTCAAACAAAACTGTACTGTACGAATAACCAAGTTCTCCCACGTGACCTATCCCATGTATCTATTTGTTAACATTAACTACATAGGCACACAAAATTAAAAGTTTTCAGACTCAAAGACTTCTTGCATGCCGCTCTTTGTATGCCGACGCACTGAATCCGAATCTGAAGCCAGAATTGCGCCAACACTACCATTTTTTTAATCGCGAAAAAGACCTTGACATTCTATTTTTCGTTTCCGGGGGTTATTGTCAGACCCAAAGACTTGACTCCTGTTTCTCTATGTATTTGACGCTCTTAATCCGATATTGAAGCCAAAATTGCGCCACCCCTTCCAATTTTTTTAATTGCGAAAAACCACCGTGAAATTGTAAATTGTAAATTTTATGGTTTTTTCGCAATTAAAAAACTGGACGATGGTGGTGCAATTCGGGCTTCGGATTCGGATTCAGCACTTTGACATACGTGAAGAAACAAGTGTCAAGTCCTGGATCTGACCACAATCCCTGAAAAAACAAACAATGTGATGGTGGTTTTTCGAGTATAAAGAAAATGGAGAGCGGTGGCGCAATTGATTATGTATATTACTAATTTTCAATGCGCGCAGAAAAAAACGTAGGGTTTCCAGCCATGTGAGAGGTATTTTTGTTTCGTTAGATGTCAAGAAACTCCACTTCAATTGTTTTTAAGAAAGTGTTGTGAATAGTTGCAAGAACATCTGCCTATTATACTGAATAAACCATCACAGAAAATTTGTTTCAAATATCAAAGTAAGTACAGAGTAATTAACAAATAAACACGTTTCATTATCAACATTTCCTCTTAAAATGGAAATGACAGGACTGGGGGAGGGTGGGATTTAACGAGAAATCTCGTACGGCTATGCTAGTACTGCACATTTGAATTTGTATTATTATTATTATTATTATTATTATTATTATTATTATTATTATTATTATTATTATTATTATTACCACTAGTGCGCTATTACGTGAATTTTTAGTGATATCAGTAATTAATGACTAAATCATGAATCTTTTATGAACTTTTTAAAAAAATATTTCTTAACGCTTTAGTGTGGTACATCCCAATAAAGACAGCACTGTAATACCTCCCGCGAACTCACACAAAATGCAACTGTATTTCATAGGAACAATTTACCTACTTCTTACCTTTTGAGCCTGGTGTTGATCGTTCTTGAAATCTGCGGGAACTGAAGGAAAGGGAGTGGACCCCACATCCCTTGCTGAGGGGGATTGATCAAATTTCAATGAAACAATGATTTCCGTTGGCTTTCGGCGTCATTAATGCAATCTGTCTTCAAGTTGTGTCTCAGGACGTGTGATGTCCTGATCTAAAACGTTTCGTTACTAGTGCATTTGATCCATGTATAGTTGAGTAAAAAAAACTGAACCAAAAGGATGTTGATACATTCATTTTATCAGATAGAAATTTTTTCTTTGGAGATGACTTTTTACAAATTTTTGAGACTTGTGAACATAAATATCACGTAACGAAATTAATATATATATATATATATATATATATATATATATACAACAATTTATAATAATACTATACTAATAATACAACTATAATGCTGGACTCCGAAATGGTGTTGGTGTGTCTTGAATTCACGAACTTTCTACAAAAGTGTACTGTGTTTACTCGTTACTTTTCAATGGTAATGAAGATGAGGTACATGGAATTTGTTACACACTTTGCTTGTGTATATGAACGCTTTAAAATATTGGCTCTAATATCATCCAAATAAAAGAATGTCTTGTTGTGAAATGATGAATTAAATTCTGTGTACAAATATTTTGAGTTTAAACACCATATGACTCAAATTGATTTCAGGAAAAAAGGTCATATGATTTTTTTTCCATTTCTCTTGAAGAACGGTAACTAATTCGTTAAAATTGTTAAATGCATTTTCAACCCGACTGAGAATCGAATCCGGGTAAATAAACTTAAATTGTTGTTCACATATGTCATAAAATGTCAGAATCTGAAAGAATCGATATTTATTTAATTGTTGAAGAATTACGAACGTTTAAAATTAGCTGCGCTAAAACGAGGACATACTCTCCATGAAAAACTAGGCGGAACATTTCTAGGAAAAATTAGACAAAAATTACTTGGTGTATGAAATTGATTTACTTAGTTCTTTATTACTCAACAACACGATAACAAGTTTCTGTATATTTCACAATGGAATTTCAGTGCACAAAAATAACTTTTCTTATTTCTTTAAGTTACACTTTCATCACTCGCCGTTTTTATTCGCCTTTTATTTTAAGGTAGGCGCAAGAATGTTTCTTTTGCACTCGCAAAACATCACATAAAATGTATTTGTATTTTCATATTTTTTAGATTCTCCTAATATAAACTGGTACTTGCCTCACTTATAGTCCGCTTTGTTCCATCGTCTTCCCTGCAGCAGTACAATACAAAATTTCATTTCGACCAAAATATATTTATATTCCAAATGAATCGGTTCCTATTTGTTTCGTGAACAAAAATTGTAATTGACTATTCCTCACGTGATTTAGTGTCAATAGCGTGTAACAACAGTTTGGTATGCCACAATTACAGCGGGGTGTCTTAAACGAGCATCACTTTTCCTGATTTTTCTTCTGGGCACTCAAAGACTGCAATACATCAGTCTTATATGCCGACCTGCACGGGAAGCGCGAGTTTCAGCAATCCAATTAATATTTTTGCAATCTGAAATTGTTCGACATTTTTCCATTCGTGTGATAGTTGTATTAAACACCATTCGGCCATTGTACATTTTCGGATAAATTCCCTCGTTTCTTGCCAGTCGCGAAGATATTGACAAGGGAATTAAACTGATCATTTTCAATGCACTTATGATGAAAAATTATTTTGAGACTGAGGCCAAAGTAGTTTTTAAATCAATAAAATGTTCAATTTTGAAAACACTGAACATGTAATAAAATTACTAATTAAAGAAAATTTTTATTACATTTACTTAGTAAAGTGATTCTGCAATTAAAACGCTTTGCAAATTAAAGATATCTAAAAAACTACCTTTCTTTAGAGTTAATCTTACTCTTCCGAGAAAATGCAATATAAGAGAATTTTCTATGTATATAATGCATGTATACATCAGCAGCGAATTCAACGCACACATATTTCGTTTCTATAAATTATCTCTCTCAATTGTCTAGTTTGAGAGTAAAAGCATCTAATGTTGCACATTTATTAAAAAAGTATTTTGTTTGCCATTTTTTGTTTCATCAGCCAGTCTTCCGAAACTTCCAATTAACGAGTTTCTCGTTTTCTTTCTCGTATTTTGGTATTTTAGGAGATTCACAAATAGTGCATATGAGTCATTTCACCTATCAATAATTTGATGAATATTGATTTTAATTTACTGCATGTATCACAACATTGTAAAGTTTTTAGGTTTATTAAATGAAAATATATTGAAACATTAATCTAATTGCAGTGCATGTTGAAAATATCAATTAACTTTACTGAGAAAGTAACTCAGAATGAATCATTTCATGTGGGAAAAGAGCACATCAGCGAGTTCCTTGCAATATTAGCAATAAATAACTCGTTGCCATTTTGTCCTCAAAAGCATCGATTCCCGTAGAAAGTGTATTTTTGGTCGCTTAAGACCTACATATTGATGCGACCTTAAATTTAAAGAATAGTGTATTAAGTATTTTTCAATTTTGACGCAATTGGATATGACTGCAACTTAATGCATTTTCCAAAACTCGAAGGGCTGTTTTAGTCTTGGGAGGTAATTTGTGAACAGCAATTCTGATGGCCGGTTGGAGGCAAAGGTATCAAGCCGCGATGTAGGGCTGTTATAATTTGCATTATAAAACCGTCAACTCACAATTTTTTTTTAAAAATCTATATCCAAAAAATATTTTTTTCGGGAATAGTTGGAACTCCCCTCAGAGCTTTGGCTCACTATACAAAAACAATATTCTAATCGTTATAAAAGAGAAATTCTCAAGAAACTGCTTTGAAAGCGTGTCTCAGCAAAATGATATTAGAAACATTTGTTCATCTAATTAAGGAGAAAAGAGTGGTGAATTATTTTTTAAATTCTTGGAAAGTCCATTGATGTTTTGAGGCAGACATTCACAGTGTAACAAATGGACCTTCCAAGAAAAAAATATCAAGAAAGGCAATGTTTGATTAATTTCATTCAAGTAATTTGAAATTTAATCTTCGTAAAGTAAATTATTGTTTCCCTCCACTTTCCCATTACAAGTGATTCACCCTGTGTAATAGTTCATCCTTGATTACTCTTTGCCTTAATCAACTATTGTGATGGTTTTTCAGCAGTATCCGCAGATGCAATAAGGCATCTGCTGTGTCTTCACAGACACTCAGCCAGCATTGGTGGGTTAGATGCTCTTTACTTCTCCTCACTCAGGATCAGACGCTGTGAATTTCTTCTCTAGAGAACAGTACTGCCAGATCTTTTATATCAGGAATTTGGAGATATTTGGAGAGTGAAATGAATTCTATTAATAAAATACTACCTCATGATTTTTGTCTTCTTGCTGAAAAAGTTTATCTGTTGACAAAAGTGACTTGGTTGTCTCCTTGGGATCGTCTGCCTGATATTAAAACTTTAAAGTGGTGTCACCTATCTCATTTTGTTCTGGGAATTTGAGAATGTAGTCCAAATTTCTTGCTACAGTACTGACCTTTTCAATTATTTTTGCAGGTAGACTTTTCAGCTATTTCCAATAATGAGTTTTCAAGATTTATATTTTTATAAAAAAAATCACCGTGACCTGAAAGTTAATGAAACTTTTTCTAGTAATCAGTTTAGGATCAGATTCTTTTCTCCCGGGGCCTCATCAAGTGGCATTTTTGTTCTATAACATTACTATGGTAATGATGTGCTAGAATTAAGAAAATACCTTTCGATACAATTTCATTGTATCATTTTGCATGAAGGTATGTTTAAACACTGGAGCCAAAGATAGTATACTCAGTAGACTAAAATCAATGGTGCTCTGGGTTTCTGGACTTTTAATGCAACGCAATATGTGCGATTGATGTAAGAAATATGATGAAACTGACTGCTATGCAATTAGTTAGAAACCTTACTCATTTCCACATTGAAGAGGTTCATATTTAGACTAATGGTGTTTCTCGGCTCGTTCTTCCATTGATTTTGTAATTACTAAGTATGGGATTACAATGAATGCTATTTGGGCCTCCAGTATATTGCCTTGGCTAATGTATTTCTGTTGTTACTTGTAGAAAGTGATTAATGTTTTTCGAATCTCTCTTCTCAGAGATGTTTGTACGAGTATTCCTCATCAACAAGGTGAAGATATTTTACAACTGTAATGAAGATCAGCCGGAAATACTTATACAGGAAATGATGAGATTTGATTGAAAGGGGTAGGATAAGGATATGAGAGGCCCGGTACAGAATCGATAGTTGAGGAAACACAGTACTGGAATGTGTTCAAGAAAGAGATACGAACAGAAAGGGAAAAGGAGGCAAAAAATGAGAGAAGGTGGAAGGAGACAAGCGATAGGACGTTAAGAGGTAGGGCAACAAGTAAAATGGCCTCAAAGGAGAGGAAACAAAGGAGATGGGAGATATACCACAGGTAAACAGAAAGAAAAGTAGAGTGAATGAATTGAGGAGAAATGGGGAGGACGAACATATCGCAAGGGGGGAGGAGGGGGGTCTACTTGATGTCGCAGAGCAGCGCGACGCCGCGTAGCGTCCAGTGGCGAGGGTTGTTGTCCGTCTCGAAGTCGATGGAGCCCACGTACTTGGCGTCCGTGCGCTGCGGCTTGCGGTAGATGGGGCACTCGTAGAGGCGCGGGTCCTTGCCGGCCGTCGTGTTGATGGCGTAGATGTAGATCACCGGCATCTGCTCGTACAGCACCTGGCAGATGATTTGTTTTCTTATTTCGAGTTGAGGTTTCAGGATTAATGTCAACTAAATGAACATTAAAAAAATTTGACTTCCAAACACTAGGTGAGAAAAGATGGGCACGGGCGAGAGCGGGGGCGAGGAGGGGCGGGAGCGTGGGCGACGGCGGAAGTAGGGTAAGGAAAGGGGGGCGATTGCTAAAGCGGGGTCGAGGAGGGTGGCGAGTGCGAGGGGGGCGGGGGTGACGGTGGGGGCACGGGCGATGGCAGGGGCACGGGTGGGGTGGCGGAAGCGAGGGCAAGGTCGAGGGCGGGATCGAAGACGGGGCGTGTGCGACGCTCGGAGTGGGGTCCAGGAAGGGGACAAGTGCTTGTGCGAGGGTGGGGGCGGAGGCGGAGACAAGGGTGGGGGCCGCGGCGGGGGTGTAGTGGCGAAAGCGAGGGCGAAAGTGAGGGCATGGGCGAGGTCGACGAGGGGGGTGCGTGAACGGTTTTGAGTGTGAATGCGAGGGTGGTGGCGAGGAGGGGGCGAGTGCAAGGGTGGGGGCAAAGGCGTGTGCAAGAGCAAATGTGAAGGGACCGAGGGCGAGGGTGTGGCTGGTGACGAGGGCAAGGGCGACGGTGGTGGTGGGGTGGCGAAAGCGAGGGCGAGTGCGTGAGCGAGTGCGAGAGGGAGAGCGAGGGCGAGTGCGACGGCGTGGGCGACGTTGGAGGCGACGGCGGGGGCGCAGGCGACAGTAGGGGCGGGGATGAGGATTCGAAAGCGATGACGAGGGCGGGAGCGGGAGTGGGATCGAGGAGCGAAGCGAGTGCCGGTGCGTGTGCGAGGGCATTGGCGAGGGCGAGGACAAGTGCGAGGGTGAGGGCGAATGCGAGGCTGGGGGCGGACGTGAGGCGTGGGTGTAGGCGACGGAGGAGTTGCAAAAGCGGGAGCGGTGTCAAGGAGACTGGGCGATGGTGAAGGCGGGGGGGGGCAAGTACGAGGGTGACGGCAGGGTCTAGAAGGAATGCGAGTGCGAGTGCGAGGCCGGCGAGGGCGAGGGCGAGGGCGAGGGCGTGGGCGAAGGCGAGGGCGAGGGCGAGGGCGCGGGCGAGGGCGCGGGCGAGGGCGAGGGCGAGGTCGCGGGCGAGGGCGCGGGCGAGGGCGCGGGCGCGGGCGCGGGCGAGGGCGAGGGCGAGGGCGAGGGCGAGGGCGAGGGCGCGGGCGAGGGCGAGGGCGCGGGCGAGGGCGAGGGCGAGGGCGAGGGCGAGGGCGAGGGCGAGGGCGAGGGCGAGGGCGAGGGCGAGGGCGCGGGCGAGGGCGAGGGCGCGGGCGAGGGCGAGGGCGAGGGCGAGGGCGAGGGCGAGGGCGAGGGCGAGGGCGTGGGCGAGGGCGCGGGCGCGGGCGCGGGCGCGGGCGAGGGCGCGGGCGAGGGCGCGGGCGCGGGCGAGGGCGAGGGCGAGGGCGAGGGCGACGGCGAGGGCGAGGCTCACCTTGGGCTTGGACTCGACGAGCTTCCCGGTGCGGCGGTCGAGCCCCGCCCCCTCCAGGAACAGCCCGTGCACGTACACGCCCTCGGGCGGCGAGTCCGTCAGCTCCTCCTTGCTGTGGCGGGTGATCATGTTCTGCAGTACCACCGAGTCCAGCGCCCAGCCCTTGTGCGCGCGCGTCACCTCCTGCGCAATCACCCGCACTCTTTCAATGCTTTGCTACGAACTCTCAAACGGGAAATCACTTTAAAATCATGAGCAATCATTCGGTCATCAACTGAAATGAAGAAAGATTGATTGATGTTTTAGGGCTCGTCAACTACTATGGTCATTAGTCCCGTTAGTGTAGTGAAGACGTTTCTTTCAGAAGGTGTTTCCGCTCTTCTGGATGGTTTGCCGAGAGCCGACCGTCGAATTTGCCCTCCAGGTTTTTACTTCAGCGAGGCACCGTAAAAGCCGGGATCAACTCTAAGAACCCGACTGGTCTCTTGGCATGTACAAGGAAAGACAAGGAACAGGCAGGAACGACAAGAAATTGATCAGATAAGCAACGATAAATCATCAGAGATCAGAGCAGCCGGCAACCGAAACTCCTTCAGGCAGAAGCTGAATTAGACCTAGTTATCTATGCTAGCTAATGTCGAAAATCCACCACCCTCGGAACTTGACTTCTAGGTATTCCCGCTTAGAGAAGCTGCAGCCAGCGGCTCTGAGCTGAACTCAGCCGGTGTTTGGTACAGAGAAGCGACAAACATTTCTGGAAATTATTCGATTTATATTCCTATATTTTTGTCGCCAGAGATAATTAGAGACAGTTAACGTGGTATATACAATATTTTATGTTTTGCCTAATTTTAAGATTCAGATTTACTTATTTACTAATTAACTAGTTGTTAACTTGACTCGATTTGTCTTTTCAGATGTACCTCCCGTAATTGTCTTTAATAAATGTCTGACATAATTCCCTCATTTCCCTCGTAATCACGATCATCTCGATCCAGGTAAGTTACGCAGTGTTGATGGAGCTCCGTTCTCTCCCGAGGATCTCGCTAAACACTGAGGAGCTTGGACCTCGAGGGAGAAGGCTCGTACCTGTCGCATGGCGGTGAGGAAGCCCTGCGGGTTGAAGAAGCCGGTCATCCAGAAGACGTTGGGTCGCCCCTTGGCGCACCAGCGGCGGAACTGCGCGTCGCGCTCCAGCAGCTCCGTGTACCAGAAGCCCAGCGTCGCCGACTCCCACGACACCTGCGCAGTGCAGTCCCGCGCGCACGCCGCTCGTTCAGCGCTCCAAATAAAATGCTCCGGCCGGAGCAAGAGACACAAAATGAAGGAAGGAAAGCGTGGAATCTGAACAGGTGACGGGCTGATCTGGAAGTGATGTCAGTTGGTGGTCAACTAGAAACTCGAGGGACAACCTGAGTAGGTGAGTTTGAGTTTCAGTAGGGATGCCCGGGACTGCTCTGGGTGTTAGATATTAGAGGGTAGCTGAGTGGAAGAGAGGGAGAGGCTGGAGGGAGAACCTGAGCAGATGAGTAAGAGTTTCAATAAGGATAGTTAGAGCTGCTCTGCGTGTGATGTATCAGAGGGTGTCTGAGTGGAAGACAGGGAGAGACTGGAGGGAGAACCTGCGCAGATGAGTAAGAGTTTCAATAAGGATGTCGGGGATGCTCTGGGTGTGATATATCAGAGGGTGGCTGAGTGAAAACACGAGGGAGAACCTGAGAAGATAAGTAAGAATTTCAATAAGGATGGTCGGGGCAGCTCTGGGTGTGATACATCAGAGGGGGGCTCAGTGGAAGAGAGGGAGAGGCAGGAGGGAGAACCTGAGCAGATGAGTAAGAGTTTCAATAAGGATGGTCGGGGCTGCTCTGGGAGAGATTCGTCAGAAGTAGAGTGAGCGGAAACTCGATTAACTAAGAGCTGCGTGGGGGGCATTGGGGCGTGAGGGCGTGGGAAGACTGAAATGGGTTGGCGCCTGGTATTTGAATTAATTTGAATTAATGTCTTATTTCACGTGGCGAGACTCGGGCCATCAGGCCCGCTCTTCCGTCTGACCACGCAAATTTCGCTACGCTCCTTTCACCAACTAGCAGAGAAAGGAGGTATTTCTTGGGCGGGAAACAGGTGATTTGAATTTAGCTGAGAGGCGTCATTTGAGGATCTTTTACATGCATGTAAATCTACTAATATGGGACAGCCGGCTTTACTTCCCCTCCGAAGGAAGGCGTACGAAGGATTTTTTCGCCCTTAAAAATCCACGGCTTCGATCGGGTTTGAACCCGTCAACTTGGGTGCAACAGCCCGATGCGCTAACCGTCGCCGCCGCAAAGGCAGGACAACGAGGAGTCGGATAGAACGCGCATTAACGAGCCGCGAGGGGCGCCGCACCTTGAGCCATCGGTCGGGGATGCGCGCGTCGTACATGGCGTCGAGCGAGGCGCGCAGCCCCTGGCTCATGACGATGGTGCCGTCGATGGCCAGCTTGAGGTCGTTGAGCGTGTTGCGCACCGTGCTGAGCACGCGCCGCAGCCGGTCGATCTCCTGGCGCAGGAAGATGTTCATGGGCAGCAGCGCCCCCATGCGGGCCAGCGACTCCCGCACCTGCACACACCGACGCACCGCCCCGCCCCCGCTTTAGGCGTCCGTCGCAGAGCGCAAAACCTGAAAAACAACTGTCTCCACCGTGTCTTTATTTTTTGCGGACGCGTTCTATTTATTGCTTTCTAGCATTTATATTGTTATATCCCTTTTCATTGTTCGTTCTCATATTTAATAAATCACTTCGTTGAGCAATATAATTTATGATAATTTTTTTTCATGATAAATTGTCATGCATTTTGAGGAAATCACACAACTTTTTCCCCCGTGGAGTTTGTGAGGCCGTTATGTACATTTTGCCCGTTGAGTACTTAAGAGGTAAGTGTAGTGCATATATTGTATCCCGATAGGTAGCGGTGACCCTCGCCGCTGGAACGTGAGGTTTGGCAGCGAATTACACGTTGGCTTGCGGGAGTTTTCTCCTTCCAGATATCTTCCCAGCGGGGCACCAACACAGCCGGGAGAAGTTCTAAGCTCTCGACTTGTTTCCAGACATGTGTGATAGTGTCATGAATGTAAATGTGACTTAAACAGGATTAACGTTGCAGCAGGGGCAATGATGCAGTGCGGCAATTGTGCAGTTCGGCCCGACAAACAGAATTACAAACGCAAACAAAAATATACTAAACAAAAAGTTTTTCCAGCAGGTTTAAACGATTTCAAAAATTATTTTTAACTGTTGTTGTGGACATTGTTTAATAACGGTATCTTCATTTTATATTTGAATATAATTTTAAATCTCCTCTATATTTCCCAATATCTGAAAACAATTTGTATCTTGCGATTTTATAATAAAATAATTGTGCCAAACAAGTATTATTTGCGTTTAAACAAATAAATTATTGATGTCATCAATCTTGACCAAAAGTGAATACTTAATTTTTCTAACAGAAAACCAGTGAATTACCAGAACTTTAATTTTGTGTTTAAACCAGTCTTCAGGAATGCATCTTTAATTTTGTGTTTAAACCAGTCTTCAGGAATGCATTTCATCAACAAATTTTCGTAGTCTATTTACAGAGGACACTTCCACCTTTCAAATCTTCCGAGACAAAAACGGTTGTTAAAAGATGTTAGTAGGAAACATGGCGTTGCAAAGTGACTTACATTCGAGAAGAGGCCAATTGATGGACCGATGAAACCAACTCCTATTTGTGAATCGGGTAAAAGCTGTGCAACTAATTTTTTCTAAACCAATGGCCTGCCAATATTCTAAAGGAAGAGCAAAGCGCAACAGAAGTTCTATTCTTGTTAACAGGTGACGGCGCAGCGAAACCGCGAATAGTCCTCGCGTGAATATAAAATCCACGTGTAAAGAGCCGCAATGGAGTAACAGAGGTGCGATTGTTGCTGTTGTACTACACCAGTGATATCAAGGTCGATGCCATCAGCGGGCTTCAGTTGCAGTTAGCACAGCAAAAATCCTCGTGCAAAATTCACGCAGTTGATCAGCTCGCCACAAGAGATAGGTAGTGAGGTAGAGTAGGTAGGTAGAGGGTGGTAGGTAGAGTAGGTAGTGAAATTCTCCCGGAACACTTTACACATGAAATACTATTTAGATAAATTCATTTAAGAAGGATTTATTTATATTTTTACCTTAATTTTTCTGTGCATTTCCTATTTTTTTACACGCAGTTCCATCAAGTTGGCAAACGGCGGGGTTACTACAGATAGTTTCGTTTCCCGACGCTAGTTGCGCTGACAAACACGTGACATGCCACGAAACCTGCCACTGCCACCGGCAGGAGACCTTGACACCACTGTACTCAGGCACGGATCCACATGGAGGGAAACGAGGGAAATTTTCCTCCCTAACATTTGTCACTAACTATAAATTTTAACGAAACTTTCAAGCAAAAATATTTTCGGACAATCATTAAAAGCAACAAAATCGTATCGCAGGATGCGCTGAATGCAGCCTGCGACATTAACAAGTTCTGTAATGTGCCACATTATTTTCCCCCCTCTGGATCCGCTCTTGCCGTATCGCACCGCGCTTCTGGCACAGACCTCGAAGACCGAGTAGGCGGGTGGCAGCTTGGCCAGCATGTCCTCCGCCAGGCGGTAGACCACCACCTCCCGCGTCTCGCCGCCGCCGCCGCCGCCCTCCTTCGGCTGCACCTCCAGGATGGCGTCCAGGATCGCCTTCGCCGTGTTGATCTGGTACCTGCGCTTGCAACGCACACCTTACCTTGTACTTTTGCGCTGCGGAGTGCAGAGAAAGTTACTTCAACGCTGCACGAAAAAAAGGCGATGTTTCGGCAGAACAACTTATAACAGGGTACTAGTAAAGAACACCTGGATAAATTCAGCTGCTAAATTAGAAAAAAAATCCTCTAACACGTGGTGTAGCCTGAAACCATGTTTTGTGGGTCCTTGATAGCAAAAAATCGAATGACGGCAAAACGTCTGTTCGTCCGTCTGTAAACAACGCCAGTGGCTAAACTGTTCAGCTGATTTTCTCCAATATTGATAATCACCAATCGACCTGTCTGATGTCACGGCATCTTCAATTCGAAACCGATATTTTAATTTTGGAGGGATAATTTACATGAAGCCACTGAGACATTTTCCAAAATGTTAGAAAGATGCCTCCATCAATATTGTTATTGGTTAGTGTGAAGGATGTTTAACAGAATGGTCCAGATCAAACGTTCGTTGAAAACTCTGATTTTTAGAAAATTGCAAATGTTCAAAATTTGTTCGTTGTTTTCCTGTAACAAGATTTTCAAAGACAGATTTTCCCCATTATGAAATCTGTTTTTTGAAAATAGATTTTGAAATAAGGTCATGAACAATATTTCCAAACTTTTTGAGTACTCTTCTCATACTTTTGTGTGAAAACACGGGCGAAAAAATTCGTGCTAATTTAGCATTACTATTTTACTTTCTCGTACTACGTACTTACGTAGTATGTACAAAGTATCGTAATTGTGTGGCATTTTTCGACAGGGAAACTAGGCATGTCAGGCCAAGGTAACAAAAAGGTGGATAAGTGTTATTTTTATATGTTGTAAATTACTTCCTCTAATGAAGTGGTGAAGTCAGAAACGACATTTTGTAAGTTCTTGATATCGACAGTTAATTGACTGCCAAAGATGTTTTTCTATCTGCCTGTCCGTCCGTCAATTAAACTCTATCGCCTAAAACGCTCTGACAATATTCTCCAAAATTGATATTCTCCGATAGATCTGAATGAAATCGAGGCCCTGCGCGTTAGAAACGGATATTTTGACTTTTAGGGGTAGACGTTTTTACTTGAAGCCTCAATAACATTTTCAACATTTTCTCAGAAACGGCTTCAAATATTTCAATGTAGCTTTCTTCTCGGATAACTCAAAGAACGCTTAAAATGACTCATTTTCCTTAAACTTTCTAAATTTGCAAAAATTGCAACTTAAACTTTTTTCGCCGTTTTCCTACAACTATAACAGTATTTTTATTTTCTCAAAAACGAATAGAATAATTATTTTCTCAAAAACGCCTTCAAATTTTTCTTCCATTTTTCCCCCTGATATAACAATAGTTGTTACAAATGTCGCAGTTCTAATTTTCAGAAAACTCTGTATTTTAGAAAATTGCTAACAAATAACATTACAAAAGTGCAATATTAATAGAGATTTTTTCTTATAATCTGTTTCACAAAATAGATCGTTAAATAAAGACATGACAACTTTTTGAATAAACCAATTTTGCATAATTATGTTTGAAGTTTATGTAACTTTTAAACAAATTCTCAAAAACGGCTCCATTTTTTGGTAAAGTTTTTTCCTCGGATAAAGTAAAGAACGTTAAAAGTGGCGCAGGTCCTATTCTTTGGCAAAAACTCCGTATTTTTAAAAATTCGAAACAAAAAATTAAACGGTGTAAAACTACCATATTGAAGAGAGAGATTTTTCGTAATGAAATGTGTTCTTTAGAACTAGGACCCAGAGAAGAGGATCGAGCGTGAGGCGACAGCCCGCAGCAGAGGCTGGTGCACTCACGTGATGTCGGCGTTCGCGTGCAGGCCGAAGACCTCGGGCGTGTCGGAGGGCGGCAGCTGGTTGATGTAGTCGACGTAGCCCTGCAGCTGGCGGGTGTTGGGCACGCGGTAGCCTTTGTAGAACTCGAAGCCCGGCCGCAGCAGCACGTCGCAGAACCACACCTGTGCACATCCGCAACCAGAGATGGAGTTGCGATACTTTCGTTTGATAAAGAAAGTGACTTTGTCAAGCGTAACTAATGCGAATGCTCTGCACACCGAAGGTTTTTCCTCTTCTAAGTGTTAAGAAATGCATAATTTTAATGTATACTAAACTACCACTACGAGTACCACAGGAAGTGTACTGCATACTTCTGTGTACTTGTACTGTATACAATATACTGAACTACTACATTGTAATGAAGACGAAACGTGCTGGCGCTCCACTGAAACGTGGATTGAATATATTGCCATCCCGCTTTTTTACGCGTGAACTAAAATGCATGTGTATATTTTTGGAGAATATCACAAATTCCGTTAAAAGCCACGGTTTCCACGAGTAGTCAGAAACGAGCACAAATTCGCATTCTACGTAAAATTAAATTGACGCATCATTAGATCCGGTATGATGGGCGTAAAATGTTTTAAAGTATGATTCAGGGGATGGCCTTTCAACAATTTGATCCTGTATGAAGCTACAAGAATATTAAATTTAAAAATAGTGGTTTACAAAATGTTCGCATTGGTTCAGCAAGTATAATTTAAATATATTTTCATGTACTATTGTATTTATTCTCTATGCATGTATATCCCGTTGTGTAATTCTTTTATTAGATGGCTGAAGCTCATTGCATTAAGAGAGTCACTATGACGTACTTTCATTATAGTGCAGTTATTTGACCAATCACGGAGAATTTTACAGTTGAAATGTAACTAATCGTCAGTCATCGTTCAATTAAATGTTTCAGAGCAATGTGTTTATTACCACAGTATACGCATTTATATAGTAGCGCAGCTCCGTGTTAAATGCCCTATGACGACGCGTTGGTCGGCGACTTCAGCAATCCGCGCGGCCATCAAGTAATACCTCGCCGCCTTACAATTCGTTATACAGCATCGTTCGGCTAAATCTAACCAAAAAGTAAATTTATTTTTATATGTATTTTAATTTCCTTATGAATATAATTAAAACAACACGTGAAGTGGAAGTTTTGAACAATTTTTAAGGAGCGAAATGATTTAAATCTAATGAATGTTGTCAATTGAAAGTGAGTAGTGATTTGTGAGGGAGAATAAGTATTTCTACATTATTCATGAAAATATATAGAAATGTAAGGTATCTAAGTAATAAATAAGGGCATCTAGGATACTCATTTTTGTCAAGCGGTAATAACAAATTTCCGTCTTTCCTTTCCAGGTCTATTAGACAAGTAAAAAACAACGTAACTCAGGGTGATTGTGGAGACGCAAGGTATTCTACAAGCTCCTTTACTTCCACTCTACATACGTGCGTGAAAGTGGTGAGCAGGCGCTTGTCGAAATCATCGGTGACGCGCCCGCCGTACTGCACTTCGCCCAGCATGTAGCACACGGTGGGCCACGAGATGCCCTTCTTGGGGTCCAGGTCGTCCAGGTGGTTCTGGATGAACTGCACGGACGCGGCGAAGTCGGCGCTGTTGAACTCGTAGGGCACGTTCCAGCCCAACGGCCCGAACTTGCGCCGCTCCTGCACGACGGTGTGCAGGAAGGCCACGGCGTACAGCAGCGGCGGCCACTGCGCCTGCGTCGAGTAGTCCAGCGTGTCCTGCCACATACGACTATTGCTAAGGGCCTTAGTCCCGTAAGTGTAGCGCATGCGTGTTCTATCGCGGGACGTGGCGGTGATCTTCCCCGGCTAGAATGGCGAGCTCCGGGGACGTCCTCCGGAGTTTTCCCCAACGAGGAATCTCCCACCATCTTGTATTATAATTTATTTATGGGGAATAGAGGGGCCCAGAAATGTATTTCCCCCTCGTTTAACAGGCTCCGCATGCATTCGTATTCAGGTATTTGCGTCTTTGGTACATAAAACGTGAGGAAGGGGTTATCAAATAAGCCATTTAAATGCAAATTCTAATAAGCTCCGTGATTGTAGTGGATTGAGGGTAATATACAGTTGTGAAAAATTTTGACGGTATGAACGCACGTCCGTCGTGATGGTAAACGCCAGTTCAGTCCTTATAATGAGAATAATAACGATTCTTTTAAATTAACCATTTAGTGGGATTTGAGCGACTCATCCCTATCTAAATTTTTGTCTATTTTATATTCACAGAAACATTACAGAATTTTGAAAGTAACAAAGATTAAACGTCATGAAATTAAAATTTACTTAGGGGTGGGCCGACGCGGTGGTGGGGTCGGCGTGGGGTGTGGGGTCGGCGTGGGGTGTGGGGTCGGCGTGGGGGGTGGGGTCGGCGTGGGGAGTGGGGTCGTCGTGGGGGTGGGGTCGGCGTAGGGGGTGGGGTCGGCGTGGGGGGTGGGTCGGCGTGGGGGGGTGGGGTCGGCGCGGGGGGTGGGGTTGGCGCGGGGGGTGGGATCGGCGCGGGGGGTGAGGTCGGCGTGGGGGGTGGGGTCGGCGTGGGGGGTGGGGTCGGCGTGAGAGAGTGGGGTCGGCGTGAGGGAGTGGGGTCGGCGTGAGGGAGTGGGGTCGGCGTGAGGGAGTGGGGTCGGCGTGAGGGAGTGGGGTCGGCGTGAGGGAGTGGGGTCGGCGTGAGGGAGTGGGGTCGGCGTGAGGGAGCGGGGTCGGCGTGAGGGAGTGGGGTCGGCGTGAGGGAGTGGGGTCGGCGTGGGGTGGGGTGAGCGTCGGGGGTGGCGTCGGGGGTGGCGTCGGCGTCGGGGGTGGCGTCGGCGTGGGGGGTGGCGTCGGCGTGGGGGGTGGCGTTGGCGTGAGGGGTTGTGTCGGCGCGGGGGGTGGGGTCGGCGTTGGGGTGGGGTCGGCGTGCGGGATGGGGTCGGCGTGGGCGGTGGCGTTGGCGTGGGCGGTGGGGTCGGCGTGAGGGGGTGGAGTCGGCGTGGGGTCGGCGTGGGGGGTGGGGTCGGCGTGAGGGAGTGGGGTCAGCATGAGGGAGTGGGGTCGGCGTGAGGGAGTGGGGTCGGCGTGAGGGAGTGGGGTCGGCGTGAGGGAGTGGGGTCGGAGTGAGGGAGTGGGGTCGGCGTGAGGGAGTGGGGTCGGCGTGAGGGGGTGGGGTCGGCGTGAGGGGGTGGGGTCGGCGTGAGGGAGTGGGGTTGGCGTGAGGGAGTGGGGTCGGCGTGAGGGAGTGGGGTCGGCGTGAGGGAGTGAGGTCGGCGTGAGGGAGTGGGGTCGGCGTGAGGGGGTGGGGTCGGCGTGAGGGGGTGGGGTCGGCGTGAGGGAGTGGGGTCGGCGTGAGGGAGTGGGGGTCGGCGTGAGGGAGTGGGGTCGGCGTGAGGGGGTGGGGTCGGCGTGAGGGGTGGGGTCGGCGTGAGGGGGTGGGGTCGGCGTGAGGAAGTGGGGTCTGCGTGAGGGGGTGGGGTCGGCGTGAGGGAGTGGGGTCGGCGTGAGGGGTGGGGTCGGCGTGAGGGGGTGGGGTCGGCGTGAGGGGGTGGGGTCGGCGTGAGGGGGTGGGGTCGGCGTGAGGGGGTGGGGTCGGCGTGAGGGGGTGGGGTCGGCGTGAGGGGGTGGGGTCGGCGTGGGGGGTGGGGTCGGCGTGGGGGGTGGGGTCGGCGTGAGGGAGTGGGGTCGGCGTGAGGGAGTGGGGTCGGCGTGAGGGGGTGGGGTCGGCGTGAGGGGGTGGGGTCGGCGTGAGGGGGTGGGGGCGGCGTGAGGGAGTGGGGTCGGCGTGAGGGGGTAGGGTCAGCGCGGAGTGGGGGATCGGCGCGGAGTGAGTAGAGTCGTTGTGGCGCGTGGGGGCGTCACCTGCGTGATGGCCTGGTAGGTGCGCTTGAGCGAGGCGCGGATGCCCTGCGGGGGCTCGTTGGTGAACTTGATGGCCATCTGCAGCAGGCCGATGGGGAACTGCGGGTGCACCTCCGTGGTCATCCACAGGCGGAACGACTCGTGCACGCGCTCCGTGTCCACCAGGGCGTCCATGGCCTCTCCGCAGAAGGGCAGCGACAGGTGGATGTTCTGCAGCAGCACCCACCCGCCCTGCGCCATGCTGTCGGCGATCATGCGCCGCGCCACCAGCTCCTGGCCCTGGCCCATCGACACGGCGCGCAGCGCTGCCAACACAAAACAACGCACACACATTCACACTTTGGACGACGTAGTAGAAAGTAATTTATTCCGTTTTACGTAAAACATTTAGTGAACGTACATGTTTTAATCTAATTTAACTGTACGATTAAATTATTAGATTGATGCGGCATGCTGCGTAATGATAGCCATTATTATACAGATTCGTTAAAGTGCAGTTGAATAATCAGTCAGAGAATATAACAAAACAAGCATTGGTAATCTTTTCATTAAATATATCGTTCTATTGAGACGATCTGTGTTTAGTAGTCTGTACATCGCATCGACATAGAAAATGATAAAATGTTGAGCATGAGTGAATAAGTCAAGGAATTAACACCTACAAAAGAAGGAGAAAAGACATGTATACGATCATCTTTGCCATATTTTGATGAAAAAGTAAATACCAAAACGATGTGTTGTTCTTTAAGTACAAGAAGAAGTAGTGGTAAGAAAAGAAGGAGATGAAGAAATAGAAGATTGAACAGAAGAAAAAAAGAGAAGTAAAAAGAAGAATCGAAATAAGAGTAAAGGAAGAAGATAAGATAATATGAACAAAGAAAGGGGAAGAAGGGAAGAAGTGAGAAAAAGAAAGGAAGAAGAGAAGAAAAGAGGAAGAAGACGAAGAAAGGAGAAAGTATTCAAAAAAGGAGAAGGAAGAAAGATGGGAGGAAGTGGAATAATACAAAAACAAAAGATTAAAATAAGATGAGTCGAAGCAAAATAAGAAATAGGGACGAAAAGAAGTAAAAGAGACCAAAAGAAGAAAGAAGATAAAGAATAATTGGTAGTGGAGGCGAAAAGAAGAAGAGCAGAAGAATATAATTATTCAATATTGACGTGTATTTTCGTAAATTGCTTTGTTTATGGATAAGTAATATTTCTGTATACGCCAAACTGTTTACCATGCTGTTACGAGTATTTATGGGCAATCTTATTGGGATCTTATGGGATTATTTCATCGGATATGATTGACAATGAAACATTTAATCTACTCTGAACGCATTAGCATGCAGCATATAAAGGCGACAGGATTAGATAAATTTATTATTACTATTATTATTATTATTATTATTATTATTATTATTATTATTATTATTATTATTATTTTCTTCGTTAATCGGCCGACTAGGACCACGCAAGCAAGCATCCTGCATTTACCGTGGCTCAGCTTTTTTATTTATTATCGCGGTGGCAGGTGCTTGCAACAATTCTTAGGGGGGACCAGCATTTAGCTGGATCCGATTTTTATCCCCCATGGTTGTTAGCCCGGGGGTATGGAAGATGAAAGATGATAGAATTAGGAGGCGATAGGTGATCGTGGACTTTTGGAACCATCCCAGCATTCGCCTTTATGACCGAGGGAAACCACGAAAACCCCGGTCAGGATGGCCGGCCCGGGAATCGAACCCGGACCTCCCGATTACGAAGTCAGTGCGCTACGCACTAAGCCACTTCGCTCGGTATTATTATTATTATTATTATTATTATTATTATTATTATTATTATTATTATTATTATTATTATTATTATTATTATTATTATCATCATTATTATTAATATTATAATAATTATTATTATTTCTATTATTATATTATTATTACTAGTATTGTTGTTATTGTTATTATTATTATTTCTATTATTATCATCATCATCATCATCATCATTTGTATATGTTCGACTAGTTGTCAAGCGAAGGGCGCGGGCCACTCACGGATGGTCTGCTGCTTGGCGAGCGCGGTGACCTGTGGCGAGGGGTCGGAGCCGATGGACAGGATGCAGATGAGCGGCGTGCGCGGCTCCGACTCCTGCCACGTGGCCTCCAGGTCCAGGATGCGCGCCTCGCCGTACCCCGGCCCCAGCGACTCTGCGCACGCCACGCACTCACTGAGAAGCCGTCCTCCGCCTAAAAATGTGCTTCCACCACATAGTTGGTGCATACAGAACGAGTTTGTTCGAAGGAAACAAAACAAATCACCAGTTTTGAATCCTTGAAAAGGTTCTAGAAGTTAATAGGTTAATAGGTTCTAATACCTCTAAAAGTTAAAACTGAGGTGAACTTATTCGTTTGTGGTTGATACCAGCGAGTGAAAAGCAAACGCGACGAAATAATTTTGCTAGATAGTAGATTGGAAATTTAGAGGAACTTTAGATCAAACTGGAATTTCACCTCTAGTGTGTGGATTGCATGTCAATCAGTAAATATTAACCGTTTAATACTATACATTCATCAATAGTGACTATTTATTGCATTTTAATTTTAAATTCATCCTACATTATTCACATTATTTATAGAACAGTACAGATTCACTGATCAGCAGTGACGACTTTTTAATGCTTAGTCGCTGTTTTTAAGTCTAATTTTGTACAACGAAAAAGGATTCACAAATGTAGCGGTGCGCTGGAAGAAAACGAGATACGAAGAAACGTCACCAGATGCAACTACTTTTTAAATTTTTTCAAAGACTGCACGTATTGCATGTCGTTTGCTTCCTTTTGCACAGGGCCAAGGGGGAGTCGGGAGGACTTTCGATGCTATTAGATCCGCCGATACTGTAGAGCCCGTGGGACTGATTAACCCTAATTGATTGATTAGTGATTTCAGTCGCGTGAACGGCCAAGGTCATTAGTCCCGTAATCGTAGTGTATGTTTCTCTCTCTCTGTCTGTCTGTGTCTGTCTGTCTGTCTGTCTGTCTCTCTCTCTCTCTCTGGAAAAGTGGCGGTGATCATTTCCAGCTAGATGGTGGGATCCGGCTAGTGGGTTTCCCCCAACCAGATATCTCCCACCAGCGGGGCCAAACTCTAACCGGTCTCCTGGTTGCCCCGTCTCTCGGCATGTATGGTAGTGTAGTGCATGTTAGTGTAAGTGGTATAAGGGATGAGGATAGGACAAGTAAGAGGAAGGAACAATAGCGCAGTCTATGGCCAGTTTGTTAGGGTGCTGCATTAGCATTCGTCTGGTTCTGATAGAAGAACGCAAAAACAGTGATCAGAGTAGCCGGCTGGAGTAGAATTCTTCTCCAGACGGCGGCTGAATTCGACCTAGCTGCCAAGCTGGTGTCGATTGTCCTGCCACCGTCGGACGTCGAACCCTAGGTCCTCTCGGTCAGAGGCACTGAAGTGACATCACTTGATGCCCAGAGCCACCTCTCCCGGTCTGATAGATCCTGAGCTGCGGCGTCGTGGTGCGCTAGGGCTCGTACGAAGCCACCTCGATCCGGAAGGACTTCAAGTTTGCAGCTCGATGGGGAGTCTCTTGCGGCCGGCGGCGCCACTCACCGATGACGTACTTGCGCGCCTGCGAGAGCGTGCGGTCGGGGCTCCAGGAGCGGATGAGCAGCAGCTTGCGGAACACGTCGAGCGTGCGCCCGTAGCCGCACGGGATGTCCTCCGCCTCGGGCCGCTCCTTCTCGTACCACACGCGCCACTCGCGCTCGTGGTCCTCGATCTGCGCGACAACAGCGCGCGAGGTCACTTCGCAGATTGGTGCTCGAACAAAAGAAATTAATTGAAAGGAATGAACGAAATGAATGAAAGGAGGAAAGAAACAAAGATAGATAGAAAGTAAGCGGAAGAATGTGGAAGGAAAAAATAAACAAAGAAAGAAAAAAAGAAGGAAAGAAAGAAAGAAGGAAAGAAAGAAAGAAGGAAAGAAAGAAAGAAGGAAAGAAAGAAAGAAGGAAAGATAGATAGAAAAGAAGAAATGCGGAAGAAAAAAATAAAGAAAGGAAAGAGTCGTTGACAATAAGATGAATCTGTGTCATGATGGAAGAAGTGCCAATACTCGAATTTTACAAAATGGGTAGTTTTCTTACACAATCGAAATGAGAAAACAGTTGGAGGCCAATATTAATCAATTTGAAATTAGGAGATTTGATCGTTTTTGACTTCGTCCTTTTTTGCAGGGAAAGAACAGGTTTTAAAGAACACATTGGCCCTTTAAACTAAAAATCACTACACAGCGATATTGGCCCTTCATGCACGAGGCCACGGATATAATTTTTTTGTTAACGTCTGACGTTCAGAAAATTTTAGTCCATAGAATCCAGAAATTTTAGTCCCAAAGTAGTACAGCCACCAGGGTGTCCAATGCTATTCAAGTACGTTATTGAAGCCTACTTGTCTTTCTTGCTCCGTATTCTATAAAATACAATGCAATAAATGATAAGGCGCATTACAAAATGCAACACAGTGCTATCCTGAGTTGCAAAATTTGGAAAACGAACACAAAATGTAGTGTGTTCGTTTCGTGTTTCCTAGGCCCAATCAAACAGAAAGCATTTCACAGAGAGTTTGTGCCTTCATTTATTCACTTGTACGCAAATACGTGAACAATAGAAACAATATAAATAACAAAGTGAACAATAGAAAAATAGATAAAGTCACTGTTATTAAATTAGTGTAAAGTAACAAATGTTTCATTGTATATTTATTGTTTATTAATTATTTTTCTATTATATTTATTGTGGCGTCACCGATTAATTAAATATAATTTTATTATGGCATCGCCAATAACCAATAATTCCTACAGCTGGAAATAGCTCGCGCCGCGGCACAGAAGTGGGTCAAGAGGCGCCGCCCGCGCAGCAAAGGTTCCTTTAGTTCCGCATCGGGCCAGCCCCAAACGCACTCAGCCTGTCTTCAGAGGCGGAATGTTTATTGCCCCCTCATAAATAGACATAATGGCCCAGGCCGAAGCCCATTCTAGTTTTTGGAGCCGTTCGCCGGCCCTCTCCTGGGACAGAGCGCGCCCCCGCGTCCTTTCTCCAGCCGCGCGACCGGGGGGTGCAAACCCCAAAGAAAGGATTGGCCGGGTGTCAATTAAAGACGACGACGCATTTACGACACGTCGTAAGCGAGAACCTTTCTCGGCCTCTTCCAAACAATGCTTGCTGCAAGTGGCACGCGTCTGGGCAGAAGTCTCGCAGGAGCAGTTTCTCCCTAAATACAGTAGGCAGTCAATTAGCCCATGACGGCCCGGGAATCCGGGAATCGGGAATCCGTGAAATGCGCTTTTACGCGCGCACGTGTCCAGACAGCTGCGATCAGCTCCCGGAGTAACTGACAAAGGGAAGCGAGCGAGAGAGAGAAGCCAGCGACAGACAGAGAACATTTACGGAAAAATACAGAAAAATCGACACGAGATTGGTTAATCAGAATCCTGCGACGCAGCCACCCTCGGCCAATGGGAAGCTTCGCCATGAGGGAAGGGAGAAATTTGGTGTCAGGAATATTTTGGGAAGGGGAAAGGGAGCTCTTTTATAAACGCGATGCACAGTGGAAAGAGGGGACTTCTTAGATTTTTTGGCGGACACTTCTAAAATTTCTTCGGCTGGACACTTCGAAATTTTTGTTACTTGAGAAAACTTCACTCCTAAAAGTTTCTCGGGACACAGCTGCTAAGATTTTCGAGACTACTTGTAAATTTTTATTACTACGGGAGAATTCCAAGATACTTCTTGGTAGCTAAATGTGCCTAATTATTCAGTCACTCACGATCGGGACGCGAGTTTGGGAAAAGACTTTCCCACAGCCGAATTAGTCAGGACGCGACTCGTAGACTTGCTGCGGAGGAAAACTCGGGCGGGAGACTACCGGACCCCGCGCCGGTCCCGCATCAGCCCGCCAGCCTTGCCGTCTACCGTCCCGGGCCCAGTGACAGGCCTCTCCGTTACGTCAGCGCCCGTGGACACTCGCCCCTCTGAGCTTGTTCGAGCCGGCGACCGACGCGCTGCTACCTGCCGTGAGAGGGCGCGCCGCAGAAGGTCAGCAACCCGAAGCCGCCGCCGCCGCCTCTGCCCGAGGCTGCCGCCTCGGCCCGCCCACGAAGACCAGCAGCCATTGGTGAAAACTATGAGACGATGCCGTCTCACTGAACAATTGTAACGGCGAAAAAACTGCAAGTGGCCGCGCTCAGGCCCAGCAGAATTAACCACTTGTAATTAAGTCACAGAGTAGTTTTAGCGAGAAACTTGCGTCGCCCATTGCGACATTGTAATTTCCCTGGCAGCTTTTTGGTGCCAGGAATAAACAGTTGTTTGTCACAAATGACTCAATTGCTCATTCTTGAACTCCCAACTCTTCCATTCAGTTACATTTCAGGAGCTGAACCTGGCGCCCTCCCCCGTGCACATTAGGTTTGTTTACATTATAGAAGGATTCCATTGTACCAAATTGAGCTCAATGAAGTTCAACTCAACTAAGTCTTAACCATTTTCATATAAGACTGTGCTAATATGAACACACCTGGACTAGAATGTCTGAGAATACATTTAGTTTACTAATCTCCACCAAGTTGAGCCACGTGATGTCGAGGATCCAACGGAAAGGCTTTGGCTGCACCGCATTCAGATCTAGCGAAGCCCCACCTGCACATGGCATGGAGACACGAGTGAGCGAAACAGCAAACAAAATAGTGTATATAAATACGATATGATGACAAATATATATTGACATATCACTAAACTACTCGTATAGACAAATCACTATACTACCCTATTAAATCAAAAGTCACAATGCATGTGAAAATGGGTTACACAAAAGCTATGAATAATTCATTTCCGAAAATATATAATAACAGAACCCATCGATTGAAACATATTTGCCATTAAATTTTACATCAAGTTTCAAGGGCGCGAATATACGGGCTGATGGGCCGTGGTCCAATTGGCCTTGAACTGCCAAACGTTTCGCCCACGACTGCGCTGGGCATCCTTAGTGGCGAGGTCTCGGGCGAAGTGTCCGGGACGGTGGCTGACTGGCGACTGACGCCGCGTTAGTCTCACGTTTGGCAGTTCAAAGACAATTGGACCACGTCCCATTCAGTCCCGGCCCCAAAGCCCTCAACGCTGTATATCTAGAATAAACTTTGAATTTATATTAAAAGTGGAAGAATATATCGTTATATACCTCAGTATAGTTCAAGTTATGAAGCAAGCGAAAACGAAAATTGCAATGTTGCGAAAATATGTTAATGATTAATTAATACGAAAAACGATGTTCATTGAAAACATGCAAAACATCTAAATCTAAAATGGCAATATTAGCATGTTGGATACACCAAGTAACGCTAGATTTTTGTCATCAGTTGCGAATTTTGAGCGAGATGGAGGGTTTCCGCGAACCTTTGATGAAGGCGTTGAACTCGTCGTGGGAGATGATGCCCTTGTGGCAGTCGATCTTCATGGCGAGCATCAGCGTGAAGAGCTGCTTGTGGCGCTCGTACAGGCTGCGCAGGGTGAAGTTCCACACCTCGGCGGTGAGGTAGTCCAGGATGTTGGTGATGCGCTCCTCCGTCACGCTGCTCTTGGTGGACCTGCGCATGCGCACGCGAGGAAATAATCATGCTACTCATATTAACGCGAATGCTGATGAGTCTTGCACGTGAGAAGGGAAAAGGCCTTCATGTTCTTCCCAATTTGTAGGCAGGTGATTGCAAGGTGATTTGCCATTGCCTTTCACTTTCGCGAAAAATGAATGATTGAGAGATATAAATGATCGCGAGAGATGAATGATAGCAAGGTGAATGATCGCAAAGAGAGACTGATCGCAAGAGAGGAATGATCACTTTATTGATATCAAGTAGAAATGAATGAATGTGAGACATGAATGGTCACGAGAGATGAATGATTATGGACATGATGCTTTTAGACGAGGTATACAATAATAAGTATTCTTGGCTATCCGGGATGAGCCGCGTCTCAGTTAATTGGACTAACGTTTTGGCCATCTTGTTGTGGCCTTCTTCAAGCAGTATAGCTCTGAAGAAGGCCACAGCAAGATGGTCGAAACGTTAGTCCAATTAACTGAGACGCGGCTCATCCCGGATAGCCAAGAATACATTGACTCCGGCCGCGGAAGCCTACGAACCCATATACGATAATGTGATCATGCCTTCCTGGGGACGCGAACGTTCAGCATTCAGTTCCAAGTGCCTTTACATTTGGTCGTGTTTGTCAGAAAATAAATGTACTTAACATTTCTACAATATTAACGTTTTATGTTATGACATTTACAAATTTGTTCCCAATGACATTACATTAAATTAGCATTTTTATTAGGTGATATATAGTGTTTCCGATCACTTCAGTTCTTTGATTTCTTGACAGAATTCAGCTAAGATTACATGCAGAGCCTTCTTAAATGACATCATGATAGGAGAACCTCAAAAATACAGAATATTCAATACGCAGTAACCAAAATGCAAATACTGTAATGCAGGAGGAGCGGGAAGAGGAGAAGCAATAGGAAATGGAAGAAGAGAGGGAAGA